>CM053976.1:24546772-25166772 GCA_028641955.1 Protonibea diacanthus | reverse complement strand
AGCATTCTCAAGATGTTCTCACAGAGTTATGAGTGCTGAAAACATGCTTTGTTTGAAGCACTCTTGGGAATGTAGAACAGCGTCTCATTTCCATTGAAAACAAAGAAAAAAAGAGGCCAGCACTGAAAAAAGATTTTCCCAGCAGAGGAGCAGATTTAATATTCTCGGAGCATACAGTATAGGTCGAGCACTTGCTGGCATCGAGATAAACCTTTGTAACCCAGGTGATTAATGCATTACAGTCACAGGCAAGAGCAGCCATGAACTTGAATTCATTTCTGACAATAATTGAAAGCAAAATAAAACACTTCTAGGTTATAGAGAATAGAGTAAATAAAACATTTCTTATGCTTCTTCCACAACCTCCAACCAGCTGACGGATGCATTAATAGACATAGACATAAATATTACAAAATTACAGTAACCTGATTAAGGCAGTACTGTGAATAAAAAAATGCATGTAAAGAGTGTGTTCTGCTTATCTCAAACAAGGTCAAAGTCAGACTAAATATAATGAAAGTGAGACATTATTAAAGGGCACTTTAGACATGTGTGCACACTAATAAAACTATAAGATGAGCACTTTTCAACACATCCAAATCCATTTATTTAGTGATACACCTCTACCTTTAATGTCAGTGTGCTAGCAATGACAGAGCAGTAGATGAAAAGTCAAGGATTTATTAATCAAGTCCATGGGATTAATCTTCTGGGTATGATGAATGTCTTGGGCAAACCAATATTTGCTGAGAGTTTGACTGTGAATGCCATCCATACAATATTGATGGAAAAGAAAAATGTCATCGTTAACCATCCAATAGTTGCTGAGATATTTTAGTCTGGACCAACCAGATGCTCTGTCACTACACGACAACTTGTAATTCCATCCCTTTGGACACGTGAATGAAAGTAGCTGCCTGCTGGAGTCCTGCAGTGACCGTTTCACCTAAAGAATGTTGTACTTGTGCATTATTTAAATCTCTCCATGTTTCACTTCACTCCAGAGTCAGGTAATCAGGTAAATTAAATAATACTTTCATTATTCATTATTTATTTAGAGTCAGAGAACACAGACAAAACTCTACATTGAATTGAACAGCACAGATTAAAATGGAATTACCTGTACATATATGTATGCGGAGCTGTGTGTACTGTGTGTACTGTACATACTTAAACTTTAAACAAACTAAAAACAATAAAGCAACAACAGTTGAAGCTTCTTGAGAAAAATACTCCGCAGACTATCATGGTCTTGTCTCCCAACAGTGGAAACAAGGATTTACTGCCCTCTAGCTCGCTCTCTGTCTTTCTGTCTCTCTCTAAACACATAATCCATCACAGTCACAAACAGCAGAAGACTGCAGGTAGTCTTGTCTCTTTCCTGCCTCAGAGTGATACCGAGTAAATCTGCTGTGGCATTAATGCAGCAGACTTGACTGGATAGAGAACTACAATGCTTATTGGCTATTTCAGATAAGGTGGACGAGGAGGATTTCCTTCAGACCATGTTTTCTAGCGAGAACAACATTTTAGTATCTTTGATATCTTTGATGTGGAGTATACAAGGAAAGTTTGTGGCGGACAGAATTTCATATTTGACCTCTCTCCACAATAGTGCAACTGTTTTTCCACTCGCATACAAACAATGAGTCTCCAACCATCCAAACATTGCACTAGGTGTCATACGCTGACTTGACTGCGATGTGTCAGAACCAAAGATGTTTGCACAAGTTTCCGCTCTTTGCCCTGTCTCGCCTTTTCTATTTATAACTCATATCTGTCTCTCAAATAAGATCTACGAATACTCCAAATATTTTTAAGTGTCTCATAATACCAACATCTTAATATTTTATACTTTAATTGTTTTAGCTGGAACTAACAATTATTTTGTTAGTAATTTGTCAGTCTGTTTAAATGAATCATTTAGCCTGTAAAATGGCAAAAATAAGAAAACATGCCAATCACAATTTCACTAAACCGTAAATGAATAGCAAAGAGGAGAAATACATGTATCTGCTTTCTTCCAAACAGATGAGAAGACCCACTCCTTCTAAGTGATGATTCAGCCAGCAGCAGATTATCTTAGCTTAGCATAAAGACTTGTCTTGTCATCACCAACCAGTGGTGACTCCAGGAAGTCACTGCACCAGGCCAAGAAATAGTCCTCCACATCACACCCACATTGTGCTTTAAATGTCAGATTGAACAAACAAGACATAACGTGTTAAGTGGTGAGCTTTGGATGTTCTGGTAGACAGATTTGTTATCTTTAGACGGAGCCAAGCTAGGTGTTTCCCCATTTCTAGTCTTTGTGCTAAGCTAAGCTAACTAGCTGCTCGCTCCAACTACATATTTTGATGGACATGAAAGGACAGGATAGTGGTATCTCATCCAACTCTCTTCAAAAAAGCAAATTTTCCAACACGTCTAAAAAAACCAATACATTTACAGTTGCATAAAATAAGAAAAAAGTACCACATCAGCACACTTAAGCAGAGCATCATGGATGCATGTGCCACATAACCACACCAAACAATGTGATTTTAGCTGGTGATCTTTGCTGCATGTTTCCTGTCTGCTTGCTCGCTGTCAAACTGTTCAGTAGAGGAAAAAAATGACCATAAATCAAACATCAAATCAATTAATCATTTAAGCAGTAAACTGTGAAATCTTAGATCATAGAATTAGCTCCTGGACCTTTTTTTATCATTACATAAGAGACCAATCTTGTACAAGACAGCTTAGAAAACTGAGTGTTTAACTTATATGCTTAAACAGCTTGGAGAAACTCCAGTTATTACAAAGCACGATGGCCACCCACATTTGGCAGATGGGTTGATGCAGCATTGCCAGGACTGAAAGCGTCCAGCCGGTGTATTAGTCACCTGCCAGTCAGCGCTGGGTCGAGGCCAGAAATGGAAAAGCTTGATTGTCAGGACTGAATATATCATGCTGCAGTAACAGAAACCGCTCCAGATTAACTTTTAGACCCCTTTAAAGACAGGAAGCAGTATCCACGCACTGACATCTCTATATGCTGGCAGGTACAGACTATTCCAGTAAATTAGTCATGCTTTTTAAGGAAAGAGAGGTAAGAGGATTTAACTCTTTTACAGAGCACCAAGTGTGACGAATTTCTACTCACACCTCAATGATGGGATATTTCTTTTGATCCCTGAGAGCTGAAATGATTTAGATCTCCTTCTGTGGTCTAACGTTACATAAAGGCAAAGAAAGGAGGGGGAGGGGAATAAAAATGTGAAGGGACGCAAATATGTGTAGCAGGGAAGCAAGGTGATAAAACTAAAGGGAGCGAGACAAATGATATGCAGTGATAGGGAAGGGGTACAACAGGATCTGGTAGTAGAGATGAGATGAGATTATCCAAGCAAACCTGAATGCATCTGTATGTATCATCTGTGTGTATTTTTGTAACGCAAATGTGGGGGGAAAAAATGATTTGTCATGCAATGCATCACACATGCAGGTAAGGGAAGCGTGAGCTACAACATTCACTACATGACAGTCAATTAAAGGTTTTCAGGCTCTATTATGAGACAAATGAAAGTCTTGAAAGTCTTGTTTTGGAGGGATTATAAAAACATTATCGGTCATGATGAATACTACAGCTGACTCAGAAGAGCTAATTATTTGCAGAGAGATTTTTTTTTAAGGATGAACAACACGGCCCCTTTTTGGCTATTCTTGCTAAGAGCACGCATGTGATTGATCACGCAATTATAAGTGTTGCTCTAAATGTTCACCCTGAAATTCAGAGTGAGTAGCTTATTAAATGTGTCTTACTGCTCACACATTTCCACTCCTAAGTTGGCTCTTTCTTTATTCAGTGCACCTCTTAGAGGTTTTCCAAATATGGGCCGGGCCCTGGTCATGCATTTATGGGGTTTTAATGTGTAAAGCACTTTGTGTTACACGTCATGTATGAAAAGTGCTATACAAATTTCTGATACAAAGTCTGATTGATTGATTAGACATAATGCACAGAAAATGTATTCATTTTCGTGACCAAAGATACATGTATAATGTGTTAGAAGGTCCCACAATAATCTAAGATATATTCTAGCAATTTAAGGAACCTTGTTCTCTTGCAATCATTTTTCAAATTCACACTTTTAGCAGTTTGATCAAATTTGATATATACAAGGCCGAGGTCCAACATCCTGTGATCTGAGCTCAGAGCGTACATGGCAGGACACAAGATTTTCATCCAGAAAGATGCTCTGTGTGTTTGAGAAACAAAATTCAGCAATCACTCATCTGTGCAAGCAGAGACAAGAAAAGTGAAAACTGCAAAGACTTCTGACTGATTTTTGGTCCTGTAGTTTCTGGGTCAGTGGCTGTGAAAACATACAGCACTGGAGCTGTGATCCAGGGATTTTAACACAACCCGAGTATGCCCTGTTCACAGACAGCTACAGTTTCTACTGCTGTTAAACCACACATGTGACAAGCACCAAAGTTTATATACAGTATGTCAGCACTCTGTCACATCATGTTATGACCTGAGATGACAGCTTGAGGTCTACTTGTATTTATCTCAGGTAATCGTATACAGTAGTTAATAATGTCTTTGTCATGATCTGTATTGTTGTGTAGTGTGTCTGCTAATCTATGACCCTAACAGGAAAGAAACAAAGCATTTTGTTTCAGAATTATGTGTCATTCCTGTCAATCCCATCATCACAATGAAAGACTCCCTCTTGGGTATTATTGCTTTGTTTAGAGCTGTCAGATTAGCAGCAGAGCGTGGGCATTCAGAGGACACTCACCACAAGAGAGAGCGGCCTCTTCCATGACACCACTCCGATGAGTCCAGAGAGCAGCACCTGGAAGAGAAAACAGAAGCTGTAAGAGGTGGATGATACCGACAGTTATGTGGAAACAGACAAGTACAGATATTTATGACGGATTGCTGCAGGGATCTGGGAAATAAGAGTTTGATGGTGCAAGAGACGTGAGCAGTCAGACAATCGTAGGTTTTATTTATTTATTTTTTTTTTTAATGGTTTCTTTTGTTCTAGGGATAGAAAAGTCAGTCTCTTACTCAGTCGGTTCACTACTTTGGCATTCATTGTCCTCTGAAGATGAATACCACTGACCTTTTTAAGCCTTAATATTTCGTCTAGTGCCAGCATCTAGTCAAAATTTCACTTTTTCCAACACATTGGTTTATGACCAATATATTGATTTTTGCATCAGCCTCAGCTCTGTGAGGGAATTTTCTATTCCAGCATGCCACATATGGGGTTACACAGGGTCAAGCATATGCCGTGAGGTTATTGTAGGGATAGCGTTAGGTGTTATCTTAGGTTGTGAGACATACTGACTTGACTCCTGGAGATACGGAGCAGCTGTCTGCTTGTGTTTAGGAAAGTAGGCGCCATTCTGATAGGGCAGAGGATATGGCTATTGCACTCCCTTGACACAACAGATGAGTAAATGACATGACTTATAGACTGGACAGAGAGGAGAACAACTTTGTGTTTGGAGCTAATTGGCAAGCAATATACTAACCTGATAAATTAAGATGGTGTATACAGTAAGGATTACATCAGCATAACATCTGCATTATTAGCATTATCACTGTAAGCATGTCGGTATGCTACATTAGCATATAGTTCAAAGCAATGACGTGGCAAAATGCAGCCTTGCACAGCTGCTAGCATGGCTGTAGACTCAGAGACTATATATTATATTATATTATATTATATTAGTCTATTTGAAAAGCTGAAGAAAATGTGACCCCTTTTTTATCTATACCGCCAAATAATCCACTTCTTTGGAAGTTAAAAATTAATGCAAATGGTTATTTCCCAACTGGTTCAACTTTGACCTACTGCATGTACATGTACAACGTTTTTTTGTGCAATGAGTGATTATCACCAACATTTTTAGTGCCCTCAAGTTCTACTTTAGCTCCAAATTAAGCAGTTTGAATAATCTGTTTATAGCCTGTATGATTGCCTGACCACTTGCTCTGTCAGACTTCTCTGTAGCTCTGTCTCCATGTTCCCAGATCTCAGCAATTACTTTGGCAACTACAGTTTTATCATTACCAATTAAATTGATGGCAAACACTATGAAAATAAGGCCAGAGTTGTAATAAACCAAACTGTCCTCTTTCACACAAACACAGACTTTCAATATGTTCACTTCTTCTTTGAGCTCTCTGGCAGATGCACACAGAAAAATCATCTTCTACATAGATCAGGTTGGAGTTGTCGCTCTTGTTTTGTAATTCTGTGTCCATCTGCTCAGATTTGTCACATGTTTCACTGTGGATGTGGATTTCTTTGTTTCTTTGCTCATTGTGTTCACAGGCTCAACTCATGTACAGATTATTCTCCCTTTAGCTGGTAACAAGTGAACACCATGATCCTGTAGTTTGAGGTGGTCACAGAAGATTGAATGCAGTCAACTTGAAGTGTGATGCCACATTTTGCTACAGTTGCTTATGATTTCAAAAGGTATTCTTCTGTGTTGCCAGGTTCTTACAAGTGTGATCCGCTCCTTACACAACCCGGATCCCATACACTTTTCATCTGACTGTTGCCAGTGACTGAAATAAATTCAAAGACTGCTAAAAGTAGAACATGTTGACTTCAGGGATATCCTGTATTTATTTACATACTTCTTTAATTACTCACAGATGTAATTTGACTGTGATACACATCACAACTCAGGCCATTACTTAGCCACAGTCCAGTGAACAACAAGGTGATCTTAGGAGTCATCCCCCTAATGGTTCTTTAGTTACAGGAAGCTCCATTTATTTAGGAAGTCTCTTCTTTTACAAGACATTTAAAAACACCGTACACAAAGTTTCATCTCACACCACTAACTAAATAAAAATCTTGACTAATCCAAAGTTGGGCAAAGATGTGGAATGACGCCTGGTTGTTGCAATAACCCAACTATCAATCAAAGCAATCACAATCTTAATTATGCTTTTAAATTAAACATCAAGCCTTGATAGAGTTTATTTGTGCTGTGAGGACATTTTAATATGAAGATCACCTTGTTTTGTAGCCGGCCTCAAGTGGCTGTTTGTGGATCTGCAGTTTTTTGCCTCTTTTGGATAGGTTTCACTTCACACACCCATACACCAAATAAAATATCAATAAATAAAACAATAAAGTACTTCCCTCCCTAAAGTCCCTGTTCATGTCAGTATTAAGGCACACAGTAAAGGAAAGTTCAGAGTTAGCATTCATAACTTGTGAAGCTAACCTGTGACCTGATGTCATGGCTGTTTACTTGAACTAATTCTTGTTAAAAGTGAGTCTGTTCGTCTCAGCAAATACCCACAAACGACATTTGTTTATGTTATACGTTATAGTGATAAATCCTTGTAGCTGCTGTAGTAATTATGTTAAGGACAAAGGCAAAAGTCAGGTGACATTGATGTAGACTGACCACGTAGGGAGGAGGTTGAAGAACTGCTGTTCATTTCCTGTTTCCAACTAATAGCCAATGTAGGTTTGACCACAACCGTCCCCTAACTTTAACCGAGTAGTCGTCATTGTAACTATGACAATGCCTCTTACCTTAACAAGGTAATTATTTCAATCCAAACACTAAACCTAACCAAGATTTGTGATTTGTAATGGTTTCGGAAAGCACAGACGAATGATGTCGTCCTGCTGATCGGGGTGAAAATGCTTCTATGGGGCAGTTACAAAGAAAGTATTGAGTAGTTCATCTTGGAGGACTTGTTGAAAATGCAACATCTTGTGTGACGATCATAATGACTTCATCAGACTGTCTCTTGGGACTTATTGGTGCTCCAGGTTTTTCCATTAGCACTGATTTGCTTTTGGATTTTATGCTCCATCTACCTGGAATCAGTTACGCCGCAGCTTGATGCTTTGGCTGAAATGAAACAATTCAAGTTATCTGGACTTCACATCTTGCGATTCCCTCTCCTACAGATTACTCCTATTCAGTTATTGATGTATCTGTTCGATTCAAATCCAACCAGTTCCACCACAAACGGTATGTTTGTGTCACTTTAGAGAGCAGATGGGTTTTCTTTTAAAGAGATGCCTGATTAAGTTAAATTTAGATTTGAAAAAAAAAAGCACGTATTGATTTTCTCAGCACGCTTCACTCTGGGTGTGGTGTTGCATTTTCACAGTCCCTGCTGTGAATTCGCATATCATCGAGATGTGTGTGAACAAAGGGTACTCATAGCCTCCGGAGCTCTATTCCTTCATGGTCTCTCTCTGCCTTTCACCCTTCTTCACCCTCCATTAAACACCAACATGCTCCTCCATCTTGCTCTCTTCCTTCCTTCTCTCCACTGACTTTCTTGATATCTACTCTCTCTCTTCCAGTTTTGCCGTCTTTCCCTTTCCAATTTCTCCCCATATCACACTCCATCTCTGTATTTCTTGCTCTTGCTCTGCGCCCACACAGTCACAGTATATTTCTGCACTTACACACTCACTCTCACTACTCTCTATCCAGCCTTCTCATTTCTATTTCCCTCTCCATCTTGTTCCACTCTCTAGTCAATCTTCCACTTCTCCACTCACCTTGATACACACAGGACCTCGTGAATAGGATGTCAATATTTCATTTGAGCACACACACACGCACACACATGCCAGATATAGACCATGGATTAAAGGATAAGACATGTGCTTTTTTTTTTTTTAATAATAATTATCAACAAACATCAAAAAAATCCGTCCAAATATTGCTAGCCTGATTATACCTCAGAGCCTCATACCACAGAGCTCCATCATCATCAGAAAAGTATTAAAAACACATAAAAGTCATAAAGCTCCACAAATATTTTCTCTCATCTGGAACACATTAGTTTGACTTTTAAAGCACTTTTGTTTTTTGGATCACAAAACATTGATATGAATGTTTAGGATGCCAGCTTGTTTTATTAATAATCTAATATGATGTATTCAGTCTTTTGGTCTTTTTAATGAGATTTAATGAGAATAAAGCGACAAACTAACTGCAAAATCATTATTTAGTTACACACAACTAAACAATTTGATGGATAAGCATATGAAATTAAATCCTGCTCCTGAGAGGATGAGAAGTCGACCACATTGAGCTTTTGTTCTGTTTGATTCTGAAGTTTTTATTTACACTCAGTTTGTTGCAGTGAACTCTTTGTCATGAGTCATGCTTGGATAGCACCAGCATGAAGTCCATAACGCCCAATGTCCACCGGGTGCAATTATATAGCTGTCCAGCTCTGTTCTGGATGCCAAAGACAAATCGCAGCTATTCTAACCAGTGTGCCAACATCTATTGTCTCTTTTATTATTCACTATCTTGACAAGCTGGGTCTATTTTTGCCAAAGCAGCCCCCGTCTCTGATGTGTGAAAATCACTTGTGAATGTATATAAATGCCTACACTCACTGACAATTGACTTTCAATAGTTGTCTTTATATACACATAGCAAAACTACTTTGTTCTTTGTTCTTTTTGTTTTGTCACTTCTCCTCCAAAGTCTGTGAAGCAGGAAAATGAGTGCTACAATTTCCCTTTTGCCAAAATACACAATTTACTATATTATCGATATAAAATGAAGATAGCACAAAGCTTTAAACTATTCAAATAAGCAACAGCCACCAAGCAAAAACAGCTAGCTTGAATTAAAAATCTCCAGTGATCACTGGAACCCAGATGAAGACGTGAAGAGCTGCAGCCGCATCCATTTGACATCCGACTGTGTCTCTACGCAGTCTGCTCTGTTCAGTGCTGCTATAACCTGCAGCAGGCAGCAGGAGACGGAGCCTTGTGTTACTGCTGTGTTACTGCAGGTAACATTGAGTCTCTCTATACTGGTGTCAGACACTGCGACAGTCCAGAGATGTCGTGTCACTAATACAAGCCTCTCTCTCTTTCCCCCTCTTTCTGCTTGGTGCTGTTTCTGACAGCAGAGAGCAAACGCACGATGTACAATCGAGGATGAATTGAGCTCCTATCATAATGCAGTTCCTTGTTACTTATCCAACTATTTCAGTCTCATCATAAATTTCTATAATTATGCAACTTATAAAGCTCACCCCATTCCTTTTAGTATTTCAGAGTTGCATGGTGTTGGATATGACATGATCTCAAGACTCATTCAAAGTATATTTACCTCATTACCCTAATGTGTGTGGCAAATGAGTTCAAACCATTGTTCCTGTATTAATCACTTCCTGGTTGGTGCAATGAAGTGTAAAAACTACAAAGATCACAGGACTGAATAGGAATCAAGGCTGGGAACAAGCAAATGTGATCAAGGACATGCTTCAGTTTAATCAGTGTGTAGATTTGTGTGTGTCAAGACTTTGATCTGTATAATGGGAGAAGGGTCAATCTCCAAACCCATCTGTTGTCGTCTGATGACGATTTAGCCTCTGTAGGTTACAGGCCTTGAAGCCAGCGCATATGAACGCAGCTAACATTAACAAAACATAATAAAGAAATATTGTGGTCAGATAATAGCCAATAGGTTCCAAGTTTGCATTTCAGCAATGTCTTCTACCTCTTTTGCTGGAGGAAGGATGGAAACATGGAGCACGTTAGTTGGACCAGTATGACAGTAAATATAAAACAAACAGATATACTGATGACGAAAGATCACTGCAGCAGAGACTGTAATGTGTGAAAGATCATTCTCTCTTGATCTTGTCATATCATCCTCCACTGTGCAATGCATATCTGTGTGCTCATGTGCACATGTTGAAGAACTATGTGTGTACCTTTGTGTGTTTTTGTGTGTGTCTATTGGTTTGAGGGAAGAAATGACGTGAGAGCAGAAACCATGTGATAGTTTTTCTGGTTGTCAGTCACTGGAGGCTTTTCCCCTTGGCTGCTCCCAGAACAGGATTAACATGCAATACTTAGCAGCATTAGTCACCGAAACCTGGGCAACACACACCCACTAACGTACTGAAAAAATGCTGAAACATTGTGTTGGCATTTTTCTTGCTATTCTAAGACCAATTAAAAAGTTTTTTTAAAAGCAATGAAAAACAAAACAGAAACTGGAGAAGTTAAAATTAAAAGTCTGTACAAACAGGATTTTTTTTTAAGACGCACTAAACCTGATAATGTGATATCAACACTTTCATAAACACTTTTATTCTGCACAATAGAACAACAATTATAGCAGTCTATAACAGGCTTTAGTCAGTCGCTGTGAGACGTGTTGGTGCAGTACAGAATATGAGGTTAAATAATATGTTATATTATATAATTGTTATAAAGGACATTTAAATGAAACCTGTTCAGTGAAAACAAGTCAGAACTGTTACAGCTCTCTACATGCAGTGTTAGTCCTTTGTAATAAAGAAATAATGAGGATATTAATCATATCTTTTAGGCAACTTTGTAAATATTTTCCAGCAGAAGTTTCAGAACAAACAAATGTAACACCAAGAGAAATGTGTTCAGGAACAGAAAACAGTGTCTTAATTTAACATTTAAAGACATCTAATCTTAGCTGTTAGCAGAGCCGGATGTTCATATCATTAAGCAGATCAGCTAAAGTGACACACAGCTGGTGGGAAACAACTTAGAATGACAGATGATTTGATAAAGTGAGCGCTAAAAATGTCATTAAGTGTAAAAACTGCAGGACTTATATGAAACTACGAGGATTTTCTCTGTGTGTCTCTGACACACACACACGCGCACACACACACACATACACACAAACACACAAAACCGTAGACACACACGCTCATGAAGATTCAAAACGACACATACACACAAAGTACTGACAAGTGTAAATGGAACAGAGAGATAAAAGTGAGGCTTTGGCTTTAGAGCAGTGAGTGTCATTTCCATGAAAGAATGCTCTGATACTCTGACAACTAACACCTACACACACACACACACACACACACACACACATCTATACCCACACACCCAAAGGTGACGTGTCAGTTGATGCCCACCACAAAGCAAACATTTAGACATAAAATTCTCTTTAAGCTGGTGTGAAAAGGTTCAAAACAAACTGCTTCATGACAGAATAGGATGGCTCCATGTGAGAAACCCTGTATGCACCAAGTGTGTGTAACCGCTACATCAAATTCAGGTACACACACAACACAGAGCGCGCACACACACACACACACACACACACACACACAAACAGCTCTGCACTATAGAAAACATGGAAGAGTGTTTCAATATTTGTCATGGAAACTAGTGCAAAAATAATGTATTGTACCAAAGAACATGCCGTGTGGGTGTTTGTGTGCTTTTGCGCTTCCATCCTGTGAGAACTAAATGTCCACATGAAAATTTAAAAAAAAGCTAGGACTTGTTGAACTTCAGTTTAAATCAAAGTGACTTTGTTGGTTTGGAGCCTTTGGTGATGTTAAGTACTGAAATATTTGCAGATGATGCCCCTCCGTTCATTACCTCTGATGTGCCATGTACTGCAGTGGTTCATGATGACGTGTGTCACGATCAGGATGAGGATTCAAGTAAAAGGTTTGTGTGTCTTGGGCTGTAAAATAAAGTTCTCGGTGTCTTGTTCAATCTTTATACTGACCCAGAGATTTGGAGTACTGACTAAACGAATGAAAACTCAAGATACAAGCAGCTGAGTTTATGTCTGGTCTGAGTTTCAGTGATGGAGTAATGGGCTCCAGGAAAGACCTTCATGTCGAGGCACTTTCAGAGGAGTCAGCAGTCAGTCTCCTTGAATTTGTTCAGGGTGCTACTGACTGGGAGGAGACCCCGAGGCAGATTCAGGACACAGCGGAGAGTTTACATCTTTCTGCTGGCCTTGGAG
This sequence comes from Protonibea diacanthus, assembly GCA_028641955.1. Classification (NCBI taxonomy): domain Eukaryota; kingdom Metazoa; phylum Chordata; class Actinopteri; family Sciaenidae; genus Protonibea; species Protonibea diacanthus. The sequence goes on along the minus strand of CM053976.1, from coordinate 25,153,980 downwards.
CTCTTTAGGGGAAATAAGTCGCTGCTCTGCTCTGCCCTGTTAATAACCTGATGAACCTTGATACTGAGTACAACAGATGAAGTTTAGCTCTGTTTTGTTAGTCAAAGTCAAAAACTAGTCAAAGATTCAATTATAGAGTTCTCCTAATGGCAACAGAGTCAATAATTACTGCTGACGTGTCCAAACTGCTTATTTGCCTAAAACTGATTACATTTATCCAACCCTTGTGCTTCTGTTAGTCTGTCTTTGTGTCCCTTTTCTGTTTCTCAAAGCCAGTTTTGCATATATAATAAATAAAGGGCTGCTCAGATGTAAAGCACAAGGTCATTTGTTATTCCCTAGATTATTTTCTGTGTATACACAAACAACACACAGATACCCAACTCAGTCCACCAGCTACATCGGTCAAGGTAAGGACAGACTTGATGATTAATGAAAGTTAGACAGTAAAACCACTTAGAAGCAATTAATATGTATGTTGAAAGATCACAGGTAGTGCAGGTAGTAGGTAGTATGTGCTTGGGAATCATTTATGATTGTTGCATAAGTGCTACACTATATACAGAAGAATATACAGTCAGTATAAACTCTACTGTAACTCTGGTAGAAATCTGGCTCTTGATGTAAAACAGCATATTTTATAAATGGTTGTTGATGAGAGCAAACTGAACCAAACTGGCCAGAACTGTAAACATGTCAAACTAAATTATTAGAAGATCACAGGAACAAATGCTAAATTTACACATAGATGAGAAAACAGAACCACCTGTACTTGTCGTGCAATTAGTCACCACAGTCAAACAAATTAGGACTTAAATTTTAGTTTGAAGCGCGTTAAAGAGGTTTAAGTAAGAGGTTACATCTTGTTAAAACACTGCAAATGTGGAGCCTCAAAACAACACAAAGAGAGTTTATGACTATGATTAAAATACACAGCGACAAACAAACAACAACTGAAGCTTATGCCAAGTCAAGTCAGTTTTATTGTGCATGTAGCCCCACACTGTCACAAATCATACATTTTCCTCAAAAGGCTTTACAATCTGGACTGCACACTGTGTCCTTAGAGCCTCATAAAAACTCCACAACAACCTCAGTAAGAGCAGAAAAAATATCACTTTTCAGAGAGATGCAGAATAGACCAAAATATTAAATCACAATATGAAATATTTTATTTTAGATTCTAATTTTGTGTTGTTCCTTCTGAAAAATCAATAGAATAGAAAACCTCTTAATCCTAATATCCACAATGAGGACCTCCATAATTAACCACATAACAACAGTGGAGATGTTTATGACTTCATGTTACTGTTTAGAAAAAAAAAATATGCCAGTATGGATTCTTTCTAAATCGCAGTCTTGACCTTATTCTTATTCATTTATGCATGGCGCCAATCAAAGAAGCCATTACTGTGAGAGAGGGTTTAGAAAGCAGGCCGTTTCTCAAACATCATCATTGCCAAGATGGATGTGAGTGTGGTTGCCGTGGTAACCACAAACTGGCCATTTGCCAGGATCCATAATGACTTCACATCAGCTGCTGTGCTGAGAGGAGCAGGGACCCTCGCTGGGTCAAACAGAATCCCCCCACAACATCATCACATGATCTGTAGAAACATATAACACATACACGGTAAAACAGTGGAGCCAAATTAAAGACCTGTCTGGCACACACAAACACACACACACTGACACACACGTCCGGTTTGCCTGTCCCTGTCTCAACGCCCACTAAATGCCTGAATCCCTCTCATTCGGTTCCTCTCCTGCTGTTCTCTTTCAACTGAAGCGGCTTCTTTTATTTCCTTTCACTTTTTCACTTTTGTTGGTCAAGAGAAGTGTTTCCACAGTCAACCGTCTCACTCTGAGCTCTTCCTGCTCTGCAGCCTCTTAGCACAGAGTAATCCGACATGTGTGAAAGCGTGTGTACAGCTTGTGAGTGTGCGTTTCTGCCTGTGAGTGCAGGAATGTCTGCAAAATAAGGCTGAGCAGATCACATCCAGGGGAAGTCACTACTCTTTAATGAAATCGAAGAGCTGCTGATTGAATGCATGCCTGTAAGGGAGCTGTCTTCTACATGTGAGTGTATAGTATTGTCAGTCAGCTTTTTTTTTTTTTCTTTCATCATCAGGTGACTCCGATAACCTCAAATGTAAATCGTCTTCATGATGCTGATTTTAAGCAGCTCTGTCAGCTGGTCTGCAAGAAATATCTCAACCACACTTGGATGGATTGCTGTGAAATTCTTTACAGACATTCATGTTCCCCTCAGGATGAATTGTAATAACTTAGTTGATCCCCTGACTTTTCATCTTTTCTTCTCATCATTCATGACTTTCAATTTGTCCAATACTTTGATCCACCTCCAACCTCAATCCTTTCTCAGTTCAAATCAATTCAAAGAGGCTTTACTTGCATATTGAGACAGTACTACAAAAGCACAAGACCACAAGAAATAAAACATTATGTAACAATAATGCAAAAACAATAACCATGTAAACATGGTTTCTCCTGTTCTAGTCTGTTACCATATATATCACTACATGTGGTATGTCTTGCTGTGTGAATTTTGTGAGTCTCACATCTCTGATATGTGTCCTTTGGGTTTACTATAATGAAGCACTTCATGTTATTGCTCTCCCTATTGCTGAATCCTGCACTGCAGTTTAGATTCATTTAGAGAGGCGCCTGCAAAAAAAGTGTATAATTATTTATGCTATAAATACTATATCCTCCTACATAAGTGCCATTCATAGAAACAGAAAGAAACACCAGTAATTTGTATTTTTAGGATGAATGGTACCAATTAAGAATGTCACTCAAGCTATCAGGTTTGCTTTGGAGCAAAACAGCTTGTTTAGTTGTTGGAGCTGCATCAGGAGGTTCACATGAGGGAAAAGAATGAAGCCCTAAATGTGGATAAGATAGAAGAATCACCTTGTGTTTCACCTTGAAGAACATTTTTCTGTGTGTATATGTGTGTGCGTGCGTGTGTGCCCCCAAATGAAAGACAAATGAAGGTGAGCTGTATCATCAGGGGAGCTGAACTCCTAATGCTTGTGTGACAATTTCGGCTTCAAGTAACCTTCAAGTAACCTCTGCCGGCCATAAAATAAGTGGCACAAAATGTGTGTGTAAGTGTGTATGGCCTGCTGTATTTATCTGCATACAGTCTGTATGTGTATGTATGAACATATATAGCCACACTGTAGGGTTCATGAGGTGTTTGATGTCACCTCGTCCTTGGCTCCACACGGTGTAAGCGAAGCTCATGCTGACAAAGCTAACAGACGTTTGCTTTTGGCCTCCTCGTGTTCCCGCTGTTTCATCCACAGCAGCGGTCCTCCTCCATATCCCCCTTTTCTTCCCCCTGACATCCGTTTCCGACTGTATTCCCCTTCCCTCTCTCTCTCTCTCTCTCTCCACCCACCACCTGCTCCTCCTCCCTAACCCCTCCCCCCATCTTGTGTATATCATCACTTCGCTTTGGAGCACAGCAGTAGCAGCACCTCACCGCCGTTGCCATGGAAACAGTGGCACAACAGCAGGTTGGCTGCCGCTGCTGCCTGGAGGCGTGGCATCTCAGGCCCCCTTTGCTCCTCTCCTCTCACTCATGGAGGTCTCTAATACCTCTGCAGGAATCCACGAGTCAAGACACGAACGTCCGTCCGTCTGCATGTAATCTGTATCACAACAATAACGTAGCAGAGGGGACAGCTTTACTGTAGTAATCAGCCACTGCAGCGAGACGGCAGGTCAACATGGGATGAGCTGGAGTATGATAACACTCCTATACAACATTTACAAGGTGGTTCCATTAAATAAAAATGTCCACATTAAATGTAAATGTACTATTCCTGTATGGCCAGTAAACAATGAGATCCTGGTTGAAATATAGATGCATGCTTTCTACTCAAGGTGAACTCAAACAGCCCAAACTTTATACCGTATCAATATCTTATATAGTCAGTTCATAAGCATGCATGTCAGCATCAATTTTAAGGGAAGGATTAAGACAGATTTGCAATGATGAGTTGATTAATTGATTACTTGTCCACTATAAAATGAATGTCCAAATTCTCTGATTTCATTTTACAACTTGCTTAATAGAGAAAATGATCACCATATTAAATATTAATGAAAATAATATTTAGTCTCTGCTCTAGTTCAAGTGCACACTTCAGCAGGCTAAATCTCAGTGGTAGTAGGTGCTAAGGAGAGTTCCATACTATCACGATCATTTTCAGCCTTATCTACACAGGACTCGAGTCTTTTCCCTCTTTTTTCTCACCCTCACCGGTCATTCCCGGGTCCAGTGGTTGTGAATAAGGCTGTGTGCCAAAAAGCAGGTGACCTACACGGTAGCACTGCACCTTAACACATCCTGTATAGGCACTGAGGGCTGAAGCTGCTGCTGCTGAAGCACTGCTGACCTGCTGGTTTTAGCCCGTGTAGACAGCATGTAAATATAAGGAGGGTAAATGATATGCTAACAGTATAGAGCTGACAAGAAATGAGCAGAGGGAAATCTAACGTTCCCAAGCAAGATGCTCCAGTGTCAGCCAAGGATGAGTGTACCCTGATCTGCTCACCATGGATATACTTTTTAATCTAGGTACACACAACATGCATACGTGCTATTACTATTAAAAGCAAGTATACCATGAGCCTATGATGAACATGCCTTGCTTTCTGATGTGTTTCCCTGCTTGTTCAGTCACAGTGTTCTTCGAGCAAAACGTCCATTTCAGACAAAGTCACTGAAGCGAGACGGGAATGACTGGTGAGGGTGAGAAACCCTTGACCTGTTTCTGTGCACCACAAGCGTCGTGAGAACACAGCAGGTCTGATTGGTTGTGAGTGAGCTGAGAGAAAGAAAGAGATAAAAGAGGAGCGGAGAGGAGAGGCAGCTTGGTGACTCTCTCTTCCTGATTTAGATCACCATCAGACTCTCTGAATCTTGCACAAAAGGCCCAACACACATGCATGAGCACAAACGCACACTCACACAGTTACACATGGACTGCCACTTCTCATTTCACAAGAGTTTCTTTGATGCTGCAACAAATGAACATGGAGTATGGGAAAAAAAAAAAAAGAAAGAAAAGAAAACATCCTTTCCTTTCAATTATCCAGATATGTTTGCACTGTGGGGCCCTGCTGGCTACACCACTGGAATGAAATTCAACGCATGACAGAGTCTGCGTTTCCTTCGCATTGTTAAATCCTCACAGCAGAGAAAATCAACTAGAAGACACACAAAACATTTAGAAAGACAGACTCTGCAGCTCCACAACAGAGCCCTCTGAATGATAGAAGAGCAGAAAGTGATTTTGTTTCACCTGGTATCGATGATGATGTAAGCCTCTCAAGGCTCAGATCAAACCTTCCATACATGAACATGAACATGAGCACACATGGGCTGTGATATTATGCAGGTTTTCTTTTATTAGTTTGTTAAAGGTTTCTTTCTTCTTTTTTTTTGTTTTCTTGAAATTAAGTTGTTCCAACAGTTGCACCCTGCATGGGTGTCAGTGAGAGGAACAAAGGAGGTGCTGATTCACCTGGATATGACGCTACGTAACCAAATTTCAACCGCAAACTCGTGCTCAAAGTTTTGATGGGCCTCCGTGGTCATAATTCAGGAGGTTAGGGCTGCGGCTTTTCAGCAGTGTGCAGCAGCGAGCCAGCCATACATCCATCCTGGATACGGGTGCAGTGACACCAACAGCTGAATCAGGCTTTCAGTCCTGTGCTGACAGGATAATCTAGCCCTGCAGCCAACTAAATTTGAAAGGAGAGAGTGTGTGTGTTTGTGTGAGCTGAGTGGTGGTTTGCTGGGTGTGTAAATGGCTGAAAATATCCTTTTCTGAAAATTTCAAACTAAGATTAAAAAAAAAAAAAGACAATGTCCCCTCTCACACTTTGTTAGATCAAGAGAAAGAGGAGGGAGAAATGAGGGTAAATTAGACTTCACCCATATTCTAACCAATATCCAAACACACACCTCTAATATAGCACATTATATTTAAAGTATATTGAATATAAGATCCAGTGAGTATATTGAATATAAGATTTTATATGATGGGCATGGTTAAACTCATCTATAGTCTCCATCCAATCGAAGTGTTTTACAGGCACATTTATGTTGTATAACAAGAGATCACCTAACACTGAAGACAGGATTAGATCTTTGACAATACATCTTTTTCAGTCAATTCACTATCTGAAAGATTTTAAGTCTTAAGAGGATAAGTAGAGGATACCACTTGCTTCAAATCCTCAGACACGGACATCCAGAAAGTTAATGATTTTCACCAAAATATTGTTGAATTAAAAAAACAAAAGCAAAAGGATTGATCTGGATTTTATCTCCAGTATTAGAGGGGATTTTGCTCTGTAGAATCCGAAAGAGTTTTGCATCTGCTCTGAAGTATTACCAGACACATTGTCTCTTCTCAGTGCTGCTGGGAAAGCTTGTTTGCCGAGGCCACAAAATCAAGTCATTAAAAGAAACTAACAAAAAACAGCACACTGTCATTCACAGGCAGGGTGACTGAGCGACACTTTCAAGTCCAAATGCAATTAACGTTGAATAAGACCTCTGTAAATGATTACAGCCGCAAGGTTCATTCACCGCCGTCTAATTTCTCAACCACACACACACACACACTCACGCTGTGATTGATCACCCTGAATCACAGATGTATACTCCATGACTTGTCTCAAGCGCATTGAACCTGGTTCACTATCTGATTGTCAGCAGCCATGATCTGAAAGACATTCATCTGGGTGATACTTAAAAGGACGGCAGTGGGTTTCAGATGTTTCTATCTCTGGCACAATATTCCCACTACAGAGAAAACACATCTAAATACTGATGATAGTACTGAAGTGAGGCAGCTGGCATCCGTTGGTTTGTACATGATTAAAGCTGCAGGCTTTACTGCCACTGTGCCTGTGCTTTAATCAGTTAACCAGGCCTTTATGAGCACACGTGTGGCGTGTTTGTTACACTACATGAAAACAGGAAAATAAACCCTGGGCAAAGTAATCTTTAGGTGTCAAACTCTAACCTTGCTATTACATCACCATAGTAACATGCTCATGATATATCTGAGCCTGCTGTGTCATTCCTTTTCTTACTTACAAAACAGCAATTTCATGGCTGTTTAAATATTTTCAGTCTCTTTTTTTACAGACCCAAAGCAAGCCTGCTGCTGGGTAATGTTCTCACTTACACATCAGCTGGGCGCCGTGGCCTGGGGTGAAAGCAGTTCATATGATACGACCTTACTCAAGGTTTGAAGAGAGCGGAAGAGACAGGCCGATGCACTCACAAGGATTTTACTGCACAACCTCCTCTCCTCTCCTCTTCAAGAATAAAACAGAGACCAAGTGATTTAAAGCTCCATGTTTTGAGTATCAAACGCTCACTCCCTGCAGGCTTGAAACAAGGATGTAAAAACTTTATAGTTTCCACCTTTACAGAAGACAGAAGCTGCGGTTAACTTAAATTCAAACTCAAGTAGTCGGTAGTTCATTGGATCGTAAATAGACAGAGTGCCCATGTCTCACGCTCTCTTCAAAGCTCCAAATTTCTGTCCGAAGATTTGCATTTAGCTGCATGTATGTTTGTGCAGTCGTTGGTTAATTTCTAAACTTGCATATTTAAAAAACTGAATGGAAAGAAAGAAAATGATGTGAATGTCTTTATGTCTGATGAGTCCATAGGAAGAGAAAGAAAGAAAGAAAGAAAGAAAGAAAGAAAGAAAGAAAGAAAGAAAGAAAGAAAGAAAGAAAGAAAGAAAGAAAGAAAGAATAGAAACTCATACAGATGACTCCTATTTAGCATTTATAAGCAGTATATACATGTTTAATAAATGAAATAAATGATATATATGTATACTATAATGTTGTTGTGTGCAGCTAACTATATAATCAATGTACAATATTTGTACACTTTCCCATAAAGATTCATGTTAATGCTTTTTGACAGAACAGACAAATCCTGAAATGCTGTGACAGTTCATGCAACTAATTTCATGAATGTTTTATGACTTCATTACTTCAAATGTGAAAACACACATCATATTTTATTCAAAAGGGAAATGCCACCAGCAAACGCTACACGTTTCACATGCAAAGAAGGAAACTGAAGAATAATGCAAGTACCATCATATAGCATATATACAGTCTAATTACTAATTTAATAAAAAACTATTTAATACATTCATAGAATAGTTATAATTTAAATCCTATTTGTCTGAGTGAGAGAGAAAAACCATGAACCCACAACATGACTCGACCCTGTTATTATAAAGTTATGGAGGATTTGGGAGGATCTTGGGTTTCTGGTTTTGTCCTAAGTGGGAATTTCCAAACCATAAATTGTGATGATTTCAAGCCTGCAGATCTTAATGTGGAATAACTGTCATCTAATTGAACCAAATTTAGTTTTTAAAAAGAGGCATGCACTTCATCAAGTGAGTCTGAGCTAACTCTGCACACACAAAATCCAACAAAAATCATTTTGGCGGACAAAAAGATACAAAATAGAAGCTAATCAAAATTTTCTCCAGAGTTTTAAACAGCCAACTCTGACTGAGGAGGTTGTGAGATGTTTCCCAAGCTCATTATCAGAATAATTGCACAACAACGCCCAAGAAAAGCATGCTTCACACTAATGAACACACTTGGCTTCATGTGACCGCAGTCGTCCACGCAGCACATTCATCATTTCATCAAAGAGACCATAAACAGATGAGCAATGCTGACTCCCTACTCGTTGAAGATTACCAGTGAGGCCAAGAGCAATTGACAGGAGCACTAATTACACTCTATATGTGATTATGCAGTGTTACACAAAGAATGCAAGCCTAGAAACAAAACAGAGTGCAGCTGAAAACCGATGAGGAAATTCACAGTGTAACCTCAGCGCTGAGGTCTGTGACTTCATGTGAGATCACTGCCTCTTAATTATTTCTATATTTAATCCTATGGGATGTGTAGGTGTGGGTTTGTAAGATATGTAAGAGAAAGTGATGGACCGAACATTATCTTAAATGTCCTCTGAGAATAACTGGAATAACATGTATTTCATCCGTCTGCAAAAGGTCTCAGTTTTACAAAGAAACACATTCCTTAAAATGCTACTACATCATACAGTATTGCTTTGAGAACACCCTGAAGGCATAATCTTTCTCCAAGCGATGTGATTTATGGTTTCTTCTCAGGGCCAGTTTTTATAGAGTTGTAGGAAATAAAAAAACTCAGTTTGGCAAACTCTCTATTCTGCTGACATTTGTTTTGCTGGTAAAACTTCCGATTACAGCCCGCAAATGAAAGTGTGATTATTCAGTATATACAGCAGTGACAAACTTAAGGCCTGTGGGCCTGGCGAAACGCAGGTTTTTCCATTCACTTGAGTGGCGGTAGTGTGGGGTTGCCAAAAAAAAATGCAGGGACCTATGGACAGACACAACCTGACATCATGCTGCGGATGCCCATTAGATGCTCCGATCGGTCAAAAATCTCCACAGTCAGCCGAAAATGTCACTGAAACTGAAGCTATCCAGGTGGATTCATGGACTAAACTCTTATACTCTGCCTGTTATGTTCTGGCTTCGTTTATTTTATGTAGTATCTGCCTGCTCGCAATGTACACTGCAAAATAGTGACAGCAAGAAGTTTCCTTTAGTTAGTCTGGATGACTAGTGACCTGCTGACAATTTTCAAGGAAAAATAAATAAATTGATTCTGGGAATCTGGGATGGAAATGTTCACATACACCTGACTTGGACAGGACAAAGACAAATCATTGAAAATATGACACAGATGCCTTATTACAGTGCTAATATGCACTGTACTCTCTTGCTTCTGTAGGTAGAAGTTCTGCCTTGTAATACACAGGCAGATCACTTTTAAGTGTACAAAGCTTAAATAAAGATTCATGTATTCATTAACTATAAGTCCTTCGTATGTATGCTGTTAAACAAGGTGCCTCATTTTTCACTGTAATTAAAGTGTAGTTACTGGATACGCAAACTATAAAATATTGTTCTTTCATTGTACTTATTCCCTTGGACCCGGTAAACTGGTAAATATGGTAAGTGTTTCATTTGGACCACATTCAGTATGTTTACACTGTAATTTGTAGGACGTAATCTAATCTGTACTATTTACAGCTACTCCTGATGAGAAATGATGATACTATTTCCTCCGTCTCTCTGTCCCAGTTAGTTAGATTAGTTGGTTTGTTTGTTGTTGATGCAGCTCTGTGCTTCATGTGGAGTCAGCATTTCATTCCACTGCTGGCTCTGTGCAGTTCTGCTTTGTTTGCCTCCTCGTTTTTAATTTCACGGCTGTATGATTAACTTTCAGAGGCATTTCTGCCCCAAATAATTTCTGTCCCACCACAATGTTGTCTGGAAAACACCTGAATAAAGCATTACTGAACACGTACGGTAAATGTCACCTGACTGGCGCACATACTCTGCATTCAGGAGGAGTTTAATTGTGTCCTCTGTGTACACACTTTCCTGCTAATGGAAAGAAAAATCATTTGGTTACAGCCACACTGGTCATAAAATGTATCCCACCTAAAGGAACTCCCAGTGAGACACTCACCAAAACACATTTTCTGTGTATTCCTGCTGCTCTGAATTGTATGTCACTAACATCTAGACTGTAACAACTGAATGCACAAATGAGCACACTTATAAATATTAATAAGCATTTTCACCCACACACTTCATTAGCATATGAAAATAATTAGTTAAAAATCAAGTGAGGATGTCCTCTACTTATTAGGTGGACAAAACCTTTAGAATATAAAAAAAATGCAAAAGTTTTTTAATGACTTAGGTACTTTTTTTTTTACAGGGTCCCTTATAGGGTGTGTGCTGTAGACTGATCCATAAGCATCAATTCAAACACCCACTCACAGCACAGAGAGAACGGAGCACTGTGCAATGGACCAACACGAAACCTAAAACCCCTCAATTTATCAAAGTGGCCCTACAAATCAATGTGGATTACTTTGGGAGAAAGCATTGCTCATGTGGCAGTGCATTTCCATTACCACACAACAATATTGGCCTTTTGGGAGGCTGCGGTAATTTTGTCTATTGATCAAATCACAGGCAAAGATCAGATAACCGTGTCTTAGTTTAGGCAATAACTCAAATGTGAAGAAAAGGCAAAACAATCATCTCCGTGTGGATAATAACATATACTGTATACGCACACACACACACACACACACACTCTGCACAAACGGACACTGATCACACAATCACATCACCACAGAGGTCAGCGCAGACTCAGGTAACATATTGTCAAATAATAAAGGGATTATCCCTGTAATCCAAATGGTGAACACCTCCACCACAGCGGTGGGTGTGACCTTGTCTGATGTCAGTGCTGCCTCCACTCTGCAGTGATGAGAGAACTTCAAACCATCTGTGAATTCTGATAAGCATGGTAATGTGAAATATGTACAGTATAAGCCTTAAAGGAATAGTCTGACATTTTATGAAATATGTTTATTCACTTGCTGGCAGAGAGTTAGATGAGAAGATTGATGCCACTCTTGTATCTGTTCAGTATAAAGGTGCCAGCAGCCAGTTAGCTTAGTCTAGCACACAGACTGGAAACAAGGAGAAACAGCTAGACTGGCTCTGTTGGAAAGTAATAAAATCCACCTCTAAGCACCTTTAAAGACCACTAATTAACACATTTGACATTTGTTTAATGATAAAGACAGCAACTGATGTAGCCCCTGGGTAATTTAATCTGTCCCTAAACATCCTTTAACCAGTTTTTATTTTTCTAAGTTCAAATTTGTGCAGCTCTGAATAAATATGTTGCCATGATCCCATGTCTCCATCCATGTGGGTGTCATGTCTGACTGTGCGAGTGGAGACAGGTGTGCAGAGCACCTCACCTCAGTCATGAGGACCTCTACAAGTACTCTGCCTCGCCGCTTCCACTCTGCTGGGTCATAGCGTCAGTCTACACTTCAAACACTTTTCATGCATTTTCAGTTTTTCCCCTTGCTTAACCCTGTCCTCAGTTTCCCTCAGTCCCGTCTGCTCTGGTTACAGCTTCAGTCCCCAGCCACTTGTCTCGTCTCATTTCCCTGCTTCCCTGCCCTGGATCCCAGCTACCAGCTCAACCCTCAGCCCCATGTTTCCAGCTACCAGACCAAGCTTCCCCACTCCTGCATGCCTTTTCCCTCCCTTCACATTAATACCTCACTTCTCTCTAATCCCTGTCTCCTGGACTTCCTCTGTAAAGTGACTGTTTGCAGTTTCCTTTGTGAGGATCTGGAGTAGAGGACAACTACTGTTTAGTATTATTATGTTTAATTGGTTGTGAGTAATGTCACTTTTCCTGTGTTGTGATTGGCTATGGACTGTGAGGAGTTTGTGGGCTGAGAAAGCGTCTGGTATCGCTGAGATGAGATCAGGAAAAAAGAGAAAACAAAGATGAGAAATGTAGTGACTGCAGACCAGTCAAGAGCAGGGTTATGGATTGTGAGTCGGTCAGTAATATTAAAGGTCAACACAGTGGCATAGTTATAGTAGTAATAAGTAAGTATAGTAATTGCATAGTTAGCCCGTCCAGCTAGCCTAGCTGCCCACACGGCACTTTTTGCTTTGCCGTGTCCAGTTAGCGCTCCCGGTGACCAAGAGAAAGCCTGGAGAGGAGACTGCCCTGTCAGTCAATTATAGTCAGCAAGTAGGTGTAATATGGAGACTTTATGACTCAAACTCTGCCACTATGAGAGGCAGTATGAGATAAAGAGTCATTTTAATTTCACAACACTTCTTTGCTTTAGAAAAAGGTTAAATGGACTTATGGTATTTGGTATATATTAGTTTAATGTTTTATGAAAAGTCACTAGATTGCTATTTGCTTCATGTATTTATTTTAGCACAAATCTTTATTTCCTTAATGTTATTTTTTGTCCTTCTTTATGTGATACATTTGGGGTTTATTTGTAGATTTGTAGGTGTTCAGTGAGTCTGATTGGATATTAAGTACATTTTAAACTACACCCTAAAAACAGAAATAAGGATTTAAGATATTCAATTGGGAAGTGAGTTTACCAGCCAAGGGCACCATCTGTATTAAAGCATATTATTGCTATGACTTCATAGTTTTCCATTTACTGTATAGTGATGAACATTTAAATGCCTGGATGAACATGGTTTTTTATGTCACAGTTTCTTTCCTTGGCCAAACAGATGAAAACATTTCTACTGCCCCATACAGATGATCAAGTCTCTCCTGGCCTGGCCTGTGAACATTAATCCAGTGTTAATCACATTAAACCTCACAGTCATATCGAGTATGTACTACTCAAATATTCTCCACCTTTATATTTCATTCCCTAATACAAACACCACAGACTTCAATCATGCTTCCTCTGTGCTAAACTCGATTAAAACCCAGGAAGAGTAGTCCTTGTGAAACCGCAGCGCAGCCTTGGATGAAACACAAGTTGATGACACGAAGAGAATCGATGCACTGAGCAGTCATGTTTGAGATCCGCTGCTCTTAATTTAGACCCCTCAGACTGAGGCTGGGTGGAAACAAAAGGTGGGCTTGTTGCTCACGGGAGATCAAATTTCAAATGTTGCTCAAGAGAAACAGACAGCTACTGGGAATAATAATAATAATAATAATAATAATAATAATAATAATAATAATAATAATAATAATAATAATAATAAACTGCTGTGGTGTTTGTGGATGTACGGACATCATCTGACCTTGGAAAGTGACACAGCGGGGAGTGTGAAAGCCAGACACACACTGTGAGGCAGGGATGCTAATAATGGGGGTCCTGTCAACACCTCTTCTGTTATTCATCTCACACATTAACACACATTTGCTCCTCTCCACTTAAAAATCAGTTACAGTTTCAATGAGGAATAATTACGATGGATGTGGCCACAACGTGGAATAAAAAAGGGTCAGTCCGGCCTGTCTGTCACTGTCACTTTTCTTTCTTGTGTTGCTAAAAACACGCTGTGTAACCTTTATATTCCAGGGATGATGGAAAGAGGAAAAATTACCAGTATCAAACAGGGAAACACACTGAACGTGCGTAAACACACAATGCAGTGACAATAAGCTAAGATCTGTGATATTTATATATTTAAGCTCGGTGTGTTACTGTGCACAAGTTGTGTTGTTGTAATTTGTCCTATTTGAGGAAGCAGGAACACTGCAGTCCTGCACAGACAGATCCTAAATAATTGCGCTTTGACTAGTTGGATATTCTTGGTTTTTCGGCATGTTCTGCAACAGAAGTAATATGCAATATTTTAATCCCATGCAATATGATTAAATATTGGAAAAGCGCCAATCAGGGAAGGTGAAATAATCAAACTCTTTCGCCACATTCTTTAGATGATAATTACAAGCAACCACTTCGGACATATTATTCACATCAAGTGCCAACAAACCATTAGCAAAATGGCTGCTAAGCAACCATCACTGACAGTTATATCTAAATAAAATCCAATATAAACACTAATACAATCAATTCATCTAATTTAAAAAGAACTGTGCCGTTTGCAGCTGCTTTCTCTTGTTAACAAACTGCTGCTACGCGTATGCAACACAGGCTTTGTAAATGATGATAATGATAATGCGTGAACAGAAAGGTGAAATAATGGGAGCTTTTCCTGTCGTATCCTGCTGGTGTGGAGGAAAACGCTCAGCTGGGTCAGATTTCTTCAGGTCTACACAGCACACCCTGCTTAATTCTTCTTCATTAAAAACACTTTAGCCCAGTTGAGTTAAATGCAGCATAAATTTACTGTAACTCAAAAAAAGATCAGAGTGCAAACATGCCGAGTGATCTGCGGAGAAACTGACTTCCTCTCACAGCACATTCTCTTTTATGCCATTTCATATTCTCCTCCTATTGTGGAGCGTGGCTATGATTCCCCTCCTATCACACCCACCTTTGATCTTACCCCCAACTTTATACACCATTACTTCTGCTTTCAGGTGGCTTTGGGTGCTCTCCAGCCATTTTCTGTTTAATGGTGTCAACCTGACCTTCTTCAAGGGAGTTTTCTGCAACTCTTTGAACACAGTGGTGTCTGGATTTCTCAGTCATGGCCTTGCATGTTCCAATTAAAAGAGCACACTCTCCGTTCTCTGACACCATTGTTTCTGTGCTACCACTTCTAAAAATAGAAATCATCTTAAATGCATGAGTATATGTTTATTACGTCCATATTATATTGATTATAGAGATTCTATGCATTCTATGCTATCCATGCAAGTGATTGGTTATACATTGCCTGTTATATCCCACACTGATACTGCATGAAGGGAGCATTATTTGAAAATAGTACACATATAATTTTGTGCTAAAAAGTACATTTTGACACAGATTCACAATATCTAAATCCATGCACCTTAAAAAAAGTTACCAACTTGAACTAGTTCTGAAAAAAAAGGGTACAGATACTAAAGCCAGCTCATTGATTGAAGGCCCTGGCTGGTGTAACGTTGCAGGGGGTTCAGTCCCCAGCAGTGGTGATTCCAGCCTCATCAAACACAATTATCCGTGTTCACTGGTGAAGTGAACAAGTCCTTGTTGCAGCACTAGTGATTCAGTCTGCTTCCGTCTACACCCTCCCCAAGACAGGTAGTGGGAGTTTGAGGCAACACTGCAGTGCAGACAGATGTGATCAAACTGAGATGTGGAACATGCTCAGTTCTTACTGAGGCTTTATTGTGATGAAATTGTTTGTAGGTCCGTTTTGCGGGACCGTACTGCTCATGTTTAAGCCACTTCACCAGCGACATGCTTCGACACTCAAAGGTTCAACTCTGCTCTGCCTTTTTCCTGACACTGTGACATTCTGATCACTTCCTCACTTGTCATGTTTCAAAGGGCTGCTGCCCCTCCATGTTTGAAGCCCACGGCTCCTCTGTTGTTTTAAAACTCCAACTGTTCAAAGACATCAGCTACGTCATTCCCACATATACAGACTCTGACATGCACTGAGGTCTCCTTTCATGTGTTCTGATCAACCCACTCCTGTTCACAACCAGATGAGCTACAATCTGTGTGATGTAATTATTCCCATATTATCTGCTAATAACAAGTGTAGATAAGACAGACAAACATGTCTTGCCATGCTCCACGTTGGAAGCTGAACACAAGCAGTCTCAGTCTCAGGCATCGAAGGCATCGCTTCCTCTTGTTATTCACCACTAAATTAACAGTAGCACTACTTCCTGCACTGGCACTCAACAATGACTAGATGTAAATCACGCTCTGCAGAATCATCCAGTGTGAACGTAAATCCTGTCACACTTCTAACAAGATGTCACTCAGTTTGATCATGTTGCTGGGGGCAACCAACAAGTACCTCCCTGATATCAGCAGTGAATAAGCTGTATAGGAGGAGCACGAGCAGAAAGAAACAGGCATGACACTGAGAAGAGTGAGTCATAGGAAGAAAAGAAAAAGAAAAGCATCTTCAAAGATGGTACAGAATACAGACATGGCCTCACACTTATTATCCTGCCCAGGATCTGCAGAAAGTACAGGAGCTCCATGCACACAAACACATGTATAAACTAGACTTGTCAAAACACGTTTTTTTTTTTTGTTTGTTTTGTTTTTGTTTTGTTTTTTCCTGTTCTCTAGTGCCAGCTAATGAGAAGGATACAGAAGCATGAGGCACAGCCAGACTCATTACTCCACAGAAACACGGCTGTAATTGACTTGAAGCAAAACATTTCACTCTGCCTCCTCCTTCTTCTAACAGAAGTCACTCTTCTCTAAACCCTGTTGTACCTTTGCCGTCATATTACCCGTTCTCTCTCGCTTTCTCATAGCCGGTCTGTCATCTTCATGTGCTACATGCTCTCTCTCCCCCTTAAAGCTCATTTCAGCAGGCGAGAGAGGACCCACCCCCCTGATTCCCTGACCTCCACCAAATGATGCAGACTGGCAACAAGCCATAGTAACAGTCTCTGGCTACCATAGTAACCAACCTTGATGAGGTCCTAATCAAAATGGACATTGAATAACAATAAAGCTTCTATTCTCGCAATTATAGATTAACTGTCATCATATCGAGATGCTTCCATTTCCATTCTGGGCCAGAAGCTCGCTTTCCTGGAGGACTACAGTGTGTTGTGGGTTTTCTGCGGCCTGTACAGAAGCAAGCGTGATGAGGAATCACGAGTGGATTTATATAAAGCTGGTGGTTCACACAGTGCCATGAAGTAACAAGTGATTTTCAAGGTGTGAGCCTTCTGTCTGTCTGATTGTCATTGACCAGTTTTCTTATTTTCTGTGATAAATGTTTCAAACTCTTTGGTGAAGACACTTATTTTATTATGACACCTACTGAAATATCTTAAGGTGCTGCAAGATGGAAAAATTATTTTTATGTCTGCAACTTTTGTTACAACAGTTATATATATAATAGTAAAGTCACATTAAAGAAGAAAACTTTAAAACTTTAAATCTGTTTATGGAAAAAACAAAAATATAGTATATGTCTAATTTTTTTCTGATTTTATCTGCAGAAATCCACAGAAAATTACAAAATTACAAAGCTTATCAGACATTATGTACTAATTATGAAACATACAATGCATGCTTTGATGCATGAACACATTGTAACTAACAATTATATCAAATAATCGTTAATCTGTTGTTGATTCTTAATGAATTGTTGCAGGAGTGTAGTGCCTTGGTGGTGTGGTGCCTTCACATTGTTTTGCCTGACAGAGACTGTTTACAATGATGTCCAACAGAAAAAAGCAGAAAATCATTACAATGGAGGAGCGGGAATTAGACAATGATTTATTGATGATCAGAGTAGTTGCTTATTAATTCTGTCGATGAGCTTATCTTTTCAGCTCTGAAACACACATATGCACAAATCATGCAGGAGGCTCCTTGGCTTGGCCTTACAAATCACAGTGGGGGATATTGATCAGTGCAAAAAGCTTATATCCAGCATATTTTTAGATTTTGCACTGCAGCGCTGTGGGAGTGATGGAGACCTGAGCTGAATGTGGAGTTAATAAAGGAGAAATTATTCGCTGATGTGGCTTTTTGACAAAATCAAACACAAAAGATGAAACCAGACAGAAAGAGGAAAATATGAAATATAAAATCAGGACAAGACTTGCCCACAGATGTTGAGAAGAGAAATGAGACACAAGACATGTAGTATGTATATTTTAGGCTGAAATGGATTCTTTGGTTTGCCTGCTAAGGTTGTCACAGTGGAACAAACCCAAAAACATTCTGTGTTCCTATGACAGACATGTGCACGCTCCTGAAATCTAAAAGTTAAATCCCACAGGCACTCTGACTCTTGGAGCCACAGCTGAAACACGGATCCTACAGAGATGTAACCTCGAGGGACAGAAGCAGGCAGCGAGTCAGATCAAAAAGAGTGTCGATTATGAGAGGGTGGGTGGGGGATGAGGCATGCTACCCAAGCTGAATTGATGCCAAAAGAAACACTCTGGAGCTGGAGAGGAAAAGGAGGGAGCTAAAATATCAACCTGAGGGAGGAGCTGATGGCTTGGAGGGGTGCCTCAGCAAACACCCACAGATTCCCATCATCCCCTGCAGCACCAGATTGAAATCAGCAGCAATGTCCCCGTTCATTTTGCATGAACTCCTTCCTCTTTTTCTCTCAAAGTAGATTTTTAAAAACCCAAACAGCAAAAAAAAAAAAAGAAGAAGAAAAATCAACTTGTGTTCAGAAAGAAAAAACTCCCGCAATCCACTCTAGCCCCAGGACAGTTTGAAATAAATGAGAGTTTAGTTCTGTTCCCTTCAGCAAGAAACGGTGAGCAAAAAAAAGATTTTTCTCTCCACCAAAATCTGCAGTGTCATTCCAGTGCAGACAGCAAATACAGACACAGAAAGGTGTGAGACGAAATGAGGACAGAATCTAATTTAGAGATCCACATACAATTTCTCAATCTAAAGAGGCAGTAAAGCAATTACTGTTACTTATCTAATGATTATAAAGAAGAAATACAACAACTGAGGTGTGCACAGAAAGAGAGACTCAGCCAAAGTGAAGGTGAAGTTAAGAAGCAGGAAGATTTTTTACGGCTGAACCTCAGCTCAGAGAGAGAGAATATTACTCCCTCCTGTCTTTTCTGGAGGCTTTCGCTCTTATTAAACTCCCACCGAGGCTCCTCTAAAAGACAGGTGTGTTAGACTGTCAGATCAATCAGTCCTCCACTTTGTTCTCTGCTTCTGTCTTTTTTTTTTCTTCTGTCTCTCGTGCTCATGTAAACGCATGCAAGGACATGCATATACACACACAAGTCCTTGGAAAACATCCAAAGATTAACCGTTTGGCTCATCTCCCGTCTCGCCCGTCCCATCTGTATTGATGAGACAACAGGAGCAGCAGGAAACCATGAGGAAATGCATCACACAGGCGATTATCAGTGAAAAATGACTTTAAGATTATGCTGCCAGACTCTGCCAGGAGAAGACCATGGTGGCTACATTACAGGTGACAAATCTGATCACTGTTATACATTGAATGATTGTGTATATGTGTGTGTGTGTGTGTGTGTGTGTGTGTGTGTGTATGTGTGTGTGTCTGTTGACCTTTTGTACACCATTAACTGCTGTTAAAGGTTTCACCTTCGACCTGGAAAATTTATCACTGAGGCTCATTCATCCAAACAGACAGGTTTCATCCTTGTTACTCACCTCCAACATGAAATTGGTGTATTTTTTCCTAATACTGTGCTGTTCTTACCGTTTTTCAGATGATATAGAGAGTCTGGATGTAGCCTCCAGGCTAGCAGTTCTCCCACTAGTGTCTTTGATTCAATGAAATGTCTCATTTTGTCAATTTTTTCATCTGATTTCCTAAAAAAGTGACACATGTTCTTGGTGTTGAAGGCCTCAGTGCGAGTCCAAAAACCATCTGTGCCGTTTGCCTCTCTCCATCCTGCCATTGTTTATGTTATGTTTTAAGATTAACAAATCCATTCCCACAGCTCCAGCAACTCAAAGTCTGTTTAAACTGTGAACTTTTCAATTAGTCTTTGCTGAAAACTTGAGAAACAGAAATGTCAAATGCATAACAATATTACATCCTGCTGGGCTGCAGATTTGTTTGTCAATGTGATTCTGAAGTTCAGCTCTCTATTTCAAATTTGTTTGTTCTGTACTCAGACTAAAAGTTACATTTTTGTAATGCTGAAAAAGCAAACAGTGTTTATATGAGAGATAAAAAAAAAGCCTCTCTCCATTTGTCTTTAGGCTCTTGATCCATCTTTCTTTGCACCTGATTAACCTCACATTTCAGCACATTGGTCGGCTACTTTCTGGGGGAGTGGGAGACAAATATAAATATAAATATATAAAATAGATGTTGTTACATGCGTTCTCTTCTTCCCCTGCTTCCTTTTACAGAGTCGATAAACATCTCTGTGGTCTGCGTTCAAACAGATAAAGTAATAGCTGGTACGGTCTATGTCTATAACCTTCATGTATACTTTAGCTCCATATAGAAACACAAGCACACATTCACATCCTCCTGACCTGCCCTCCCACATGTGTACACAGATAAAAGCACCATCCAACACAACACGGTTGCTAATCATAGAACAAAAGGAGGCGCCAGTCAGCAGGCTTTCCCATTGATCAGCTACAGAAGGCAGAGGGGAGGGACGACAGTCAGCTTTGTTGAACCAGGAAGAAGTCACAGCTCAATAGCAGGTAGAGGAAAGAAGTCAAACACATCAACAAAGCTCTGTCTGTCTGCCTGATATGAGACCTTCACACTGATGATGGCCTGTTGCAGCATGCCACTCAAAAGCTCTTTATTTTTTTGAAAACCATCTCCACTCAGATTAACGCCAGGAAGAGGAAGCAGGTGTCCGTCTCCTCACTGGAAACCAAAACTTCTCATTCAGTCCAAATAAAAGATGAGCCTGCTTCATAAATCTTCTCTTTCTTGTCGGATTTGACAGGAACACAATAGCAGAATACATGTAAACACAGGTGTTTTACGGTTGCAGCACCCTGTGACACCCTCATCTGATAAACCAACAACAGGATGACTGAATCTCATGGCAGGCATTCATCTCTGGTCATTTTCTGTCTCCCTCAGTGCTCTGTTTCTCTTCGTTCTGGTTTTCCCTCTCTGCCAGCTCAATTCAACCCTGTTGGCCTTTTCTATTCAACAGTCTGCAGGCAGACCTCCTGGCGGCCGGGTCGAAGCTGTTTCTAAAGAAGTGCAGCATCAAGCATTCTGTCAGACACATCCCAAACTGTGGGTCAGGCTAAAATACAGACACACTACAAACAACAGCAGGCAAAGGACAGAAAAGGTGGATTATGAGAGAGATCTGTGACATATGCATAAACATGTACAGTATACCATGCACTGAAAACAAAATTTCCCCAAACACATGACCTCCTCCCAGTTCAGGCCTCAAAAAGGTTCAGAAAAATAAACCCAGTAAATCCAACAGCTTTCATCACACATCAACCGGCTTCACTCTTCAAACATCAAAATGAAGCATAATGGAGGCCGTTTGTATTCGATGTGCAGGCGTTTGGGTGTGTGCGCGCACACATGAAAGTGTCTGTGAATACAAAGAGGGCGGACATGCAGAGATGTTATGTGTGTGAGCATATCTGCGAGCACAGATATGTGTTTGATCATTCTGGGGTATTTATGATTTCCTTCAGACACGTTTTAAGACATTAAAATACTGGAATCATCATTTGTGTCTCATATGGTTTCTCCATAAACATGTAATTTACTACTTTAATATTCTATCCTTCATCTACTTCAAAGTACAGAATCTATAGGGAAATGATGTTAATCAAAACAAGTCAGTCTTGAGGCCTTCCTCTGTCACTTCATCTCTGCAATGATGTCTGTAGAGACAGGTGAGCCTAGTTCTGCTGCCCATTTGCCTGAAATCCTCCTGTGCTAAAGCTGTCCTAACACTGAGGTCACAGCACTAACACTGTGGTGCTCTGACCTCAAAGTCTGGAGAGCATGGCTACCTAAACTAACTAACTAATGGCAGCTACAGTTAACAGACATTAGCAGTTACTTTAGCAACAAGTAAAGCTTTCTGTCCAGAAGACTCTGTAAATCACTATGAGTTGAGGCAGAGCAGCCCAAAGATATCAGACAGAAAACCAGGAAACAATTTAACCATAAAATATGAAACATGTTTTCCAAAACCAGTGAAATATTTGGTGGAGAACACAGGAGAACCCTTAAGCACAAAGTTACATAGTGCAAGAAGGAATGAAAAACATGCACGCAATTCATACAATGCTACAGTTTCCAAACATCCCTGAACACCTCATTTTGATTAGCCCTACACTCCTGCAACATGTTGATGTCAACATGTTACACTCTTTGTCTGATTCAACACGTCTGCGAAGTGTGATGTTAGCAGGTGTTCAGACCAGGAGTAGTGTTAAAATAAGCGCTCCTCCGCGTTGGTGTGAACATGTTGCTTCAGGTAGTGACAAGAACAGGCACAATCGAGCCTATTAAATCCTGCAAGACAGGACGTAAGAACATCAGAAAGTTGTCATGGCAACAATCATTTAACCATAGTTGGATAAAAAGAATATTATACGGCAGCTATCTTTATCATCAATTTGTCATTTAAGTAAATTTTCTGCTAAAACTGCCAAATATTTGATGGGTTCAGCTTCTAAATGAGGGAATTTGCCACTTTTTCGTGATAGTAAAATTAAACTTTGGAGGTTCTGAACTAATGTATTTAACAATGTCACCTTGTGCTCCATCATAATGAGCAAACTGACCAAATAATGAATCGAGACATCAAGAGAGTTTCAGCCCTGATATCACACGATAAACAACAGAACTACATTCTTCACATTACAAAGAAATATAAGAGGAATGTGCACCGATTTGACTGACCAACACAGGTCTCTGCAAGATGACTAAGGTCAGCTGTTCTGGATTGTTGAACTGAGAAGCTGCATGTACTGACACATGACTATAATTAGTCTGAACACGGTCTCAGTGTGGTGCTGTTCTTTTTCTTTTCTTTTGACATATCTTCAACATACATACAAACTAACATTCATCTTTTGTCTTCTGCATTTCACTGATGACTGCTTTGTCAGCCAAGCACAGTGCAATGCTTCTTTGCAAAACTTCTTTTTGCTTCATTAGGTATGGGTAGCTAGCAAAGAGAGGGGAAAAAAGAAGGGGGCGGCATGTAACAAAGGGACTTGTTAACAAATATAACAAAGGTTTAACACGGCACAGACAGAAGAAGCTCAGATCATCTTGTTCCTAGCGTTGAACATGGATCACAAATATCAGACGAGTGGACGGAGGACTAAGATGAGGCTGAAAGTCTGGATCATCTCCAGTGAGCAACAGCAAAGACTACAGAGACAGGGAATTAAGTGAAGTTGACAAGTTGAAATATTAGAGCCTCTCACAATCACTGTGCACTGTATGTGTGTGTGTCATGTGTGTTTGATGAAGTGGCAGCAAGGACAAACTGTTCTCTCCACTATTATGGTGTCCAGCAGCACTGGGGTGGGGGGTGGATGCACTGGAGGGTCCTCAGAGTAATGAGGCTGAGTGCCTACTTACTTATTATGGAAAGGTGCAGCAGGAAAGTGAATTACAACTGTTCAGCGACACCTCGGGATGGACTGAATGCTAAAACTGCATGACATCATCATACCACATGACTGCTTTACACACAGGAGTGAGGTCACTGTTGAGATGTTAGACGCTAGACCAAGAGGTCAAGTAAAAAAGAAGGTAAATACCCGTCTGATGATCGATGGAATCCTTCTAATTAGCTGATCAATATAAGATTTAAGACAGGCCGTGAGTCCAGCCAAGAGTGGCCTGGTCTGAGAGCATGTGTGCTGAACACACTGTCCATTTAAATTAAATTGACAAGGTGAGTAAAGCAGCTGAGGAGCCACAGCCTCTATTGACAGCAGGGAAAAAATGGCTGCATCAAAACAACAAACAGCCCCAGGGAGAGTCGTGTTGCTGGATGGTCATCAAATCTTAAGATAGCACGGCTGCTGGACAACCTTGTGATGCTGTTATGTGATGTACAGTTGTGACTTAAACATTCAGATAACCAATAGTTAAACAGCTGAAAACAGCTTCCTCACCGACCGCAGCATTGTTGCGTACTCATTGTTAAAGACAACATTTCAACACTGTGAGAAGCTCAAACTGGGTCAATAAAAACCTTGAAATTAAACCTTTGACACTTCCAAAAACTGCAGTTCCTCAAATGGCCACTTGAATCTGGCTGCAAAAGTGAGTCTCCATTGGCCCCCATGTTAAAATGTCCAACTTCAGAGCAGAAATAAACATGTTTACAGCCTGGTACAAAAACAGTTTTGGTCTCTATAGCAAATTTTTCTGTTCATGACAACTGTACTGAGTCTGATTTTTTATATAACCCCTTCAAATTATATTACAGGCCCAGATTTAGGATTAGGACTATTGGCAGGAGTATAATGAATATAATGAATATAATATTCATTTTGTGTGTAATCACCTTACAATAAGAATCATTTTGTTTTCATGGCCTTAAAATGAGCTCTATATTTACACAGAGTGGGCCTTCTTCCATGTTAAACCGCCATTTTTTACAGTAGCAACCAAACCAAACTCTGGCTCTGCACAATTAAGAGTGTGCCTACTTTGATTGACAGGTGGATAGTGGTGTGTCAGTCTTGAACGTATCGTTCAGTATGAGTGAGTTGTTCATTTTGATGCAGTATGTTCCCTCGCCACAAGGCAGCTGCATGGCCGCTCAGGCTGTGTGACACAGCAGTTTGTTCATACGGTTCGTTCATTTCTTTTTTTTTTTTTTTAGATTATTTTTTGGCTTTTTTCCAAGCTTTTATTGATAGAGACAGCTGAAGAGTGACAGGAAATAGTGACAGGAAAGGATAGTGAAAGGAGAGAGATGGGGAATGACATGCCGCAAAGGGCCACAGGTCGGGACTCGAACCTGGGCCAGCCGCAGCGAGCCTTTGCATATGGGGCAGCCGCTCTACCGACTGAGCTAAGCACTGCCCCCGGATCGTTCATTTCTCACATGACAGGCTGCTCAGGCTGTGTGAGGAGCAGTACACGCAGCAGTTCGTTCATACGGATTGGTCTTTCGTTCGTTTCCGAGTCAGTTAAAAGACTTCCCACACTACAGGTGGATGCTGATACAGCTTTTTTGAGGAACCAGGCTTCATTCAGCTTACCTCAGCACCACCCACGCTCCGTGTCCATTTTTGGACACATTTTGCCAAGACCAGAGCCACCACTCTGAGCTACACAAAGACTCTTAAGAAACCCATGTGCGACATCACAAAGTGATGAGTGACATGAGTGACACCAATTAACTCATTGAAATTGAAATCAATGTGTATTCAAGCTAAATAATACAGTGCTTCACAACCTGAAAGTATGGCTCATAATGATGTTTTTGTAAAATCATACAAAATGAAAAGCTTCATATTGTATATATTGTGGTGGAAGTATTGATTTTCACTTTGGAGGCAGAGATGGGCTACTGTACCGATTGAATGTAACTTCTGTCTTCACTTTGATGTCATGAGTCATGACTGTCACCAAAAGCAAGAACTGTTATATGAACAGTGCGTCAGTACTCCTGACAACAACTATATCTGTGTACTTCGAATTATATTCAACACATAAGAAATGCAGACCACACTTTGAAGTACGAGCGTATACGTGTATGGTGTGTGTCTGTGTCTTAAGACCTGTTGCCAGGATACTATCTAAGCCTAATAAGCCAGTTAATTAATGATGATGCACACTCCCTTGCTGCAGAAAAAACAGAACCCAGCAGCATCTAAACAATCAAATCAAACATTTTCACCTCTTTGTCTTCATCTACTACAGCTGCTCTCCTCATATTCCTCACCAGTCAAGAAAAAGACAGCAAATGCAAAACCAAAGATTTTCTTGCAGCAACCAGATTAGACAAGCCTGAGATTTCCACTTTCCACTCAGATAATTTCCTTTAAGAGGTTTAGTAGCACTTTAGAGAGGCAAACTGTTGATCTGTGTTTGCATCATCTCTCTTTCTTTCTTTTTTTTTTTTTTGGCTTTCCAGTCTCAGAAGAGCACAAGACACAAGCGGGTGAGTCAAGCTTCGGGGCAGAAATGCCAAAAAAATTGTTAGCAGCTCCATGAGGCTGTGATGTTCAGGCATAGCAGGTGCTAACATGCGCATAATGGAGATGCGAAGACACTGATGTTAAGCAGGTTTACTGGGTCAGGTCAAGATGGTAACCTCAGACTCATGACATTTGTTCCTGTCATTTCTGCATTTTGGAGAGGTTTGTCTCCAGGGCTAAAATAATAAGCAAACTATATCCAAAAAATGAATAAACTTTGGTTTCATGTAGGACACCAACCACAGTCATGGGAAGAAAGAAATGCATGTGATTCATTTATTCACCACGACCATGTCTATATGTGGATTTTATGGCTATCTATAGCATGTCAGCTGACTTCCCAAAGGCTTTATTGTCTATGACTGTAGATATGCCTCGAATTTTGCTGTTTACTGTAACAACAGTCTAATTAGCACTAATACAGCTAATGTGAATGCAATAAGTTTTTCCATGGATCAAAAATAATTGTCAGGAAGAATGTACAAACATACTGATGTTGGGATAATTCACATTTTCACTAAACTGTCTACTGGTGGTGCTAAATGGAAAGTGAGGGGCACACCAAAGTCAGCAGGGTTCATCCTCTGGCGAGCATGATTTGTTGTGTGCGAAATTGTATGGCAATTCTTCAATAGCTGTTAAATATTTTGACCTGGAACAAAGCAGAGACTCAACCAACTGACAGACGGACATCCCCAAAGCCTCAAGCGAAGCTAAAAATCAAGCTGTTTTTAATTTTTCTCCAACATGGGCCTTTACCCTCTTCGTACACACATGCAAATACAAACACAAAGACACTGGGAGCCTCCCAATATGCCCCCACAACATAACAAACCCCTACAAAACAGGAGCCTGCTATTCACAGACACACCTACAAACACACACACACTTGAGCAGATTAGTGCAGAATTTGCTGACGGATGATGCTGGAAATGCTGCCTCACAAACACCAAGAATAACATCTTAAGCCATCTTTGTTATGGCCCAGTCTGTAGATTTGGGATGTTGCAGTGTTACTTTTAGTACACAAAATCCACATTCATCTCCTACCACACAACCAGGATAGAGGGGGAGGGGAAAAAGAGAAGAAAATCCTCCTCTGGAGCACCGAGAGGAGAGGGGAGATGTGAGACTGATACAGAGAAAAAGAGACAGAAAGCATCAAAATTTGAATGTAATTTTGTAAATGATGCCTGCAATAACTCCAGATTCTGATTTATTAAACACATATTGTGTCTAAGGTGTCGTTATTCTCTGGGACAGAACAAAAGAGGCAGTTTGTGTGTCGCTTGTTTGTGTGTTTGGACACTTGGATCAGTTCCGAGTTTAATTCGTGGAGATGCGAGGTGAACGGGGTAATTTGTTCTGCATGTCAGCCGCTGACAGCTGCAGAGGCCCTTTGGCTCACACGGCCACGCCGCCTCATTTATTGGCCAGAAACACGGCAGGACGGCATGATTCACAGGTAAACCTGCTGGTAATCTGGACAAACCGAGCAGACTGGAAGCCTCACACAGTCTGCAGCCTCAGAGTCTGCATGGCTCACCATTACGGCCCTGCATCATCTTTTGTCACCAAAATCTCATCTCCAGGAAGTGACTGGCAGGCTGCTTGTCTGCTCAGATAAAGAGTTACAGCAGGGGTGTGGGATGATTACAAACCTCCGGTTAGGTTCAGGTGTGAGAAAAAGACGAGACGTTTGTTGGATTAGTCTGTAATGGCCCGCATGAAACAGGACTGAAGTGAGGATAACACAAAATGGTGAGACAGATCCATTGATATGCACAACACATAGGTATTTGGGTGTTTACGAGTGTGTGTGTGTGTGTGTGTGTGTGTGTTTGAGTTGGAAAGCCAGGCTGGGCTTATCAGTGATGGAAGTTAAGATTCCGCTTTCTCTCGCTGTGACCGTGATGAAATCTAACAGTACAGATCCTTAATGACGTCCCACAGTGACCACACACACACGCACATAACCATCCACCCACTCACCCACCCACCCACACACACACATCAACACAAGAGCAGATACGTTGCTGTCGCATTCCTCATTAGCTGAGTTCACCAACATGACAGGAAGCTCGACACAAAGGTTTCAGGGTTCGACACAAACTGTATTCACATGCAGGAAGAGTCACATTGTCAAGAGGCTGAGAGTTTAGCAGTTTGCTCTTGTCTGCAGGATATCAGAGGGTCACATTAACAATTTAACCCAAATAAGATCTCAGCTTGAACATTGATACACTTGCACTAAAGCAATTGCAGCAGATATTCAGGCTAACAGCCTCCTTTCTAATTCTAAACATTCGGCAAATCACTATGAGGGCTATTAACTGCTGACACACACATACACACACACACACACACACATCGAGCCAGAGAGAAAAAGAAATACCCTGCTTCTATGAAATTAGGAATATATTAACTCTACACAGTCTTAAATCCATACAAGGCAAGCTTTTGTGTGCAAATACTCTTGTCTTATTAGACTAAATCACAGAACAGAGTTTGAAAATCGTCCCACCCCACCTCATTAAGATGCTGTTGATTTGTCTTACACAAACCCGAGCTCCGAGACACAGACGCTGCTATTATGAGCTGACATTTAATAACAGATGTAAAACCAGACATGTCTTTTTCCAGCCCATGTCTGACATAAAGGATTTCACTCTGTGAGGATTTAAACTTCAGCATTGTTTTCTGCAGTTTATATCTCTGAACTGACATTCACCGTCTGGGCAAAAATCTCCTCCATCATCAATAATGTGTCTCCAGATGAAGAGCTGGCCTCAAATGTATTGTTTGAGTTTTGGCACAATTGTGGCTGATGGTTCTTTCTGCTGGTAAGCCACTTGTTTTCAGCACCTGACCCAGCAAAAGGTTACAGTTCTCACTTTCCCCTAAACCCTATATATCTTACTGCTGCCTTACTGAATGTTAGTGAGGCAAAAATGTTTTTATGGATTCATTTCTTTCTTATTTCTGCAGTTTAAAGTGTCAGTGCTCGTGTCTCTGCGCAGGTACGTTACCATTAGCTGTAGAAACAGGATGGTTAATGGCCTCCCTGCAGAAAAACGAGCTGTATGTGACATTTTGTCTTTTCATGTAACATTACATGTCAGATGCGACGTTCTCGTCTGACCCCTGCAGCTGTATTTTTTGGTGTTACACGTCTACATGGGCTGCGAACTTGTTGTGCGTGACACGCTAAATAATTTAACAAACAATAAAATGTGATGTTTCCCGGGGCAAGTGTGTGTGCATGTGTGTGTGTGTCAGGGCACAAAGATGCATCAGGTTTTGGTGCACATTGATAACAGAAGGTAAGATGCAGCACAACAGGAGGCTGACAGGCCTGATTTTGTCTAATCAGCTTGAGGCGGTGATCAAGAATGTGCGCTGACCTTTGCTCTCTGACCTCTGTGATTACTTACCGTTCCCCTGTAACTATACACTCCCACACATACAGGCCCTAACACATGTCCACTCTCTCGCCCCCTCCCTTTCTCTCCCCCCCCCCCCCACACACACACACATACACATACACAGATGGCCCTTGTGCCACAGACCTCCCCTCACCCCTGCACTCTGCCCCACTGCCTCTATAATTAATGGACTCCGGGTCTCTGGCAGGAAATCGGGGAAGTGTGCATTCATAAATATTTACAGAAACCACCATGAAAATTTCACATGAAGAAAAAAACAACATCTCTACGACAATTCTACCAAACACGTCCTGCTGTACACAGAGGATGGAGCACTGTGGAGCATTTCAAATACCCTCCTCCTTCACTCCATCTGTGTGTGTGTGTGTGTGTGCGTGTGTGTGTGTTGTGGCATATTATCACAGAGGCTCTGCATCCTCACAACTAATCGCCAAAGATTGTCTCTTTCCTCATAAAAATGTAATATTTCTCATTTTCATTCATTCATTTTCATTGACATTAACACACTAATTAGTTTGTCTCTTTACCTGACACTAAAACCTGAAACATTTTGAACCCCAAATATCACAATAAGAGTCTACATGCTCTACAGTTCATGAGATCAGTGTAATGACAGATATTCATATTTTCTGGATTGATATTGATATCATATTTCTCTCCTGTCTCTCTCTCTCTTCCTCTGTAAGAGATGAAAACTTGCATCATGACTGATTCATGCCAGCAGACAGCAGCAGCATTGTGTAATTGTTATACTCACAGAGAAACCTGCCCAGAAGGGACATGAGTGCCGGACTCTTGGTGATGTGGTAAGAGCCAGAGCCGCGAAGCTGACGGCCAGGATGAGACTCCCCAGCACCATCTGAGAGACTCCCAGAGCCAGCATGATTCTCGTCCGGGTCCGGTACTCCCTTAGTCGGGACAGGCTGCGGGACAACGACGCGGGGCTCAAGGACCCCGGGCCGACCATGCCGCTGCTGCTGCCGCCGCGGGGCAGCGCGTTCACCGGCATTTGTCACTGAATCGTACGACAGATACAACAGTACCGATGAAGGACAATAACATCCACAAACAACAGAGTGTTTTCAGGCTGCAGTGAGACTCGAAGTCCGTGTCCGACGCTTCAATTAAGCTTCGGATTGGCTCCAATTAGAGGTGCGCAGCGGCGGCGGGGGAGGAGGAGGAAGGTGAGGAGAGAGCGGACCGGACCAGGCACCAGGTGTTTACTATAACACACACAGACACACACACACACACACACACAAAGTGGGAATATTTAAGTCCAAATGTACAGAAAATAAACGGCTGGGGTCTCATCCCAGAGAGTCCATTCCTCAGAAGTCAAAGCGCAGAAAAGGTAAAAACACAGAGACGCACCATCCTGCTGTCAACCAGCTTTGCACCATTGTCATGCTGTCATGTTCGCCCCTGCAGCTCTCCAACAACTCAAAAGCGACACACGAAGCCTGGAGGAGACGCGTAAAAACCGCACTCTTCTCAGATTAAACGTCTAAATAGTTCAAACCGCGCTGATATTAGATCGTTTTTTTTTTTTTTTTGTCGGTGTGTGAATATCCGCAGTTCTCCCGAACGAGCAGCGATTCTTCTGTGCAGAACAGCCACGACAGGAGGCGCACACTGCGCATTGGAGAGGTGCCACTGCGCGCGTCTACATGGCGGCGAGCTGCACGGAGGATGCTTTACTACGATATGAAGGAGGAGGGGAGGGAGGAGGGATCTTTACTATCAGCCAACATCCCAGGAAAAAAACAACACACACACACACACACACACGCAACCTGCGCGTGATTTGTCACCGCTGCTCGTGATGTAGAGCTGCATGGGAACGTGGTATCATCATGAGAAGCGTGTTAGACTACAAAGATGTGTTTCTGTTGGTGAGAGCGCACGGGGATGTGTTCTGTGTGAGGTTTTCAGCATGCGATCAGGATTCCTGCGGTTTTATTTTGAAGAGCAGATGGTTTCTTTTCTATAAAACAAAGGTGACGCAGAATGCGTAGATTGAACATTGGCTCTGGATCACCTGTCCTTCATGATGTAGGCTACAGGCAGGTAAAAACTGTGAAACATCTGGTGAGGATCCAGCCTAAAGATACGTGCTGCACGTTACTCTGTCATTAGTGATCATTAGAAAATGTCCTGACAGGTTTGGGGTTGTCTTGTTATCCCAGTTGTCTTGACCAACCCTCCCCCATCACAGGTTATGTACATGAGTTGTGATTTTTTTCTTTCTTTGAGTTTTATTTAGAGGTCCAGTGTGTAGGATTTAGAGCCATCTAGTGGTGTAGTTGCAGATTGCAACCCCCTCACATTTAAAGCCAGTGGTAAGTTTGTCTGTTCTGGGCTACTGCAAAAATATGGTGGACAACATGGTGAGAGACGACCCGTGACATCTCTGGATAGAAACGGCTCATTCTAACGTAACAAAAACCTAATGTTTCTTGTTTCTTCAGGTGATTATAGAGCCCCCTAAATCTGACACACTGGACCTTTAAATGATATTTAGAGGCTAGAAGTGTCCAGTATTAAGGACAGAAAAATCTTTTTAATCATCTGGGAACCTCTTCCTTTTATTGTGAAAATATTGCATGGCACAACTATCATTAATTTCCAGCATGAGGAAAGTTTTTGTAGTTTTCTAAACACATTTCATGAAAACATTCGTTTTCTGTAGCAAATTAAAATTAAAATATCTAAAATTGTGTTTCTATGTTTCATTTAACATACACTACCAGTCAAAAGTTTGTCATTTAATGGTTTTCCTTTATTTTCATGACTATTTATATTGCAGATTCTCTAAGTAAAGAGAAACAACATCCATCATTACTTTAAGAACTGAAGGCCAGTCAGTCCAAATTGCAAACACTTTGAATGTGTCCCCAAGTGCAGTCGCAAAAACCATCAAGCGCTACGACGAAACTGGCTCACATGAGAACCGTCCCAGGAAAGGAAGACCAAGAGTCACCTCTGCTGCTGAGGATAAGTTCATACGAGTCACCATTCTCAGATGTCGCAAGTTAACAGCACCTCAGATTAGAGTGCAGATAAATGCTACCCAGAGTTCTAGTAGCAGACACATCTCTACATCAACTGTTCAAAGGAGACTGTGCGAATCAGGCCTTTATGGTCAAATAGCTGCTAAGAAACCACTGCTAAAGAAATGCAACAAGCAGAAGAGATTTGTCTGGGCCAAGAAGCACAAGGAATGGACATTAGACCAGTCCAATCTGTGCTTTGGTCTGATGAGTCCAAATTTGAGATCTTTGGTTCCACTTGCCATGTCTTTGTGCGAGGCAGAAAGGTGAATGGATGCTCTCTACATGTATGATTCCCACTGTGAAGCATGGATGAGGAGGCATGATGGTGTGGGGGTGTTTTGCTGGTGATACTGTTGGGGATTTATTTAAAATTGAAGGCACACTGAATCAGCATGGCTACCACAGCATCCTGCAGCGACATGCCATACCATCCAGTTTGCGTTTAGTTGGACCATCATTTATTTTTCAACAGGACAATGACCCTAAACACACCTCCAAGCTGTGTAAGGGCTATTTGACCAAGAAAGAGAGTGATGGAGTGCTGCGCCAGATGACCTGGCATCCACAGTCACCTGACCTAAACCCAATCGAGATGGTTTGGGATGTGATGGACCGCAGAGTGAAGGCAAAAGGGCCAACAAGTGCTCAGCATCTCTGGGAACTCCTTCAAGACTGTTGGAAAAGCATTTCAGGTGACTACCTCATGAAGTTCATCGTGAGAATGCCAAGAGTGTGCCAAGCAGTAATCAAAGCAAAGGGTGGCTATTTTGAAGAATCTAAAATATAAAACATGTTTTGAGTAATTTCACACTTTTTTGGTTACCACATAATTCCATCTGTGTTCATTCATAGTTTTGACGCCTTCAGTGAGAATCTGCAGTGTAAATAGTCATGGAAATAAAGAAAAAACATTAAATGAGAAGGTGTGTCCAAACCTTTGACTGGTAGTGTAGACTGGTGTTTAGCTTTTCTGTCATGACTAAAACTAAGAAAGCAGAAGTATTCTGATGAGTGATTTGTAAAGAACATGAGTCCTGAGACATTAAAGCCACAGTTGAAGGACTTATCTGTATTACTTACTGTACCTCTGACCTTGTTCAGCACTCATTCAGAGCTCACCAACGCCACCTGGCTGTGAAACCTGAACCACACAACTAAACAAAACACGAAGCAAATGGCAAATTAACTGATTAGTTTAATTACAAATATAATCTGCAGGAAGTTTGAACATTAACTCATTTTTCTAAGCCCACCAAAAATCTTCATCTTTCATCTTGGATGATGAAGCAAACTGAATATATTTAGAGTTATGGATTGCTGGTCAGATAAAACATGACTTTGAAGACAGCTCTGGCAAATCCTGATAAGCATTTATCAATATTTTAAAATATTTTATTGATTAAACAACAAAGTGAGTTAGAACAGGAATAATTAGAAACACACATAAAATAAAGACTCCATTACAGACACAGCCTCTTTATTTTAAAAATGATTTTATTTATTAATACAGTGGTATACTTAAAATTGTGTTGCAGAAGAGAAAAAAAAAAGTCAGCCACACGTGAAGAGCTAATATCCAATTAAAGCCGTGTTATATCTAAAAATAAAAATGGTACTGGTGTGCCATACATAATATATTGTCTATTAGTACAAAAATACATTTAAGGGCACACAATACAGCATCCAGTATCACAAATCAGTGAGGGGGACACTTTGAGAGCACACCCTTTGAAAAGAACATGTTTTAAATGTATTTTAGCCCAAACACATTCCTGATCCTCAAAGAGCCATATAAAGACCTTTTTCTTGTTGTGACCGTAACATGTTGTGGATATATTGGTAGAAAAGGTGTGATGTATTATTGTTAGGTTACAAGTTCCAAGGCTCGAGGGTATATCCAGAATACAAAGATAACCACGTTCACTTTCTTCCACTTTTTAAAACATGTTTTCTCTAAGTTTTATACAAAAAAGAAAGACATACAAAAAGTTCATTTACAAACAAAAGAAACAAGGCAATATGCTAGCTTTATTTACAGCCACTTCTTTTCTGATTTTTTTTTGTTTTGTTTAGTTTAAGTAATGCATAGCAGATAAAAGAAGAGCATACCTTTGTTATTCTTTCTCAACCGTTATTGTGTGCTAAACCCAGTTCATTTATACAGTGGGTTCACAGAAATGGCAAAACAACTGACATTATACCATAATTTATCATAACTTATTTTGTCTTTCTTAATGAAAAGTGAATAATCTGCAGATAAGGCATCACTGCTTATTTGTGTGTGAGTGCGAGAGTGCACAGAGAGAAAAAGAGAGAGAGAAGAAGAAGAGGAGAGAAAGAAAGAGAGAAATAGATGTGAGGAAGAAACTGAGGAGGCTACTGGACCTGAGTAAAGAACATGCATAGATCTCCCTCAGGCTGGAAGGAGAGATGTGGTACGTCAGTAAGAAATTAAGCTACGAGATATTACTGTAAGAAAAAGGAAGGAGAGAAGGAAGAAGGTCTGGAAAAGTGTGCTGCTCGGGTTCATATCCAGCTTGTGTTTTGGCCGACTCCTTCAACACATACATGCAAATGTCACCATCAGTGGTTTATGTCACGTCAGTCTCAAACCTTCATAAAAATTCCCTCAATGTGGAAAATAACCGTGGAGATACATATATATATATTTTTTTAAATCGAGATGTTGACTGGTAATTGAATTCATGAATAAAATTTTAGCAAATCTTTTCTATACTACTATATATACTGTATGCATATATAGCATAAATATACCGACACAGAGATCTGAAGCATGTACGCTGCCTCAAAAGCCATCCATCTAAATTCATGTAAAAATTACATTAAACATTGCCTTATATATAGTGTCAATCTTCAGTGGCATGGGGCATGCATTACTGGTTCAGTTCACATCAAAAATTCAACTCGGGGGGAAAAAAAGTTTAAAGATCAGCTTGTAACGATCATCAGTGTCTCGCCTTCATCCGCGGGTGCAGTAAACAGCACTGACTGGGTCTTCTTCATACTCCATCATGTGGTGTAAGTGTGTGTGTATGTGTTTGTGTTGCATCAGTCAGTGTGTGTGTGTGTGTGTGTGTGTGTGTGTGTGTATATATATGTGCTCGTGTGTGTCCGTCTTCTTCATTTTATCCCCCCACGGTTTCACATTCAGTAACATCGCACCCCGCTGGTCCGTCCTTAAAAGTGATCAATGAGCACAGAAACACAGTTGGCTCCCACCAGGTAGTTGGGGTCCCCTGGGAGAGACTTGTTCTGCCAGCTTTTTGGGTCACCTGCAGACAGACATATGGGAGGAACATGGTGAGTGATAACAGCTGCTTTTTAAAAAAAAAAAAAATAATAATTCAAGCTGTAATACATTTCATAAGTACCATTTAGTCTAATTTTAATTAGACCCCCAACCTCCTGATTGCATCCATTGTCTGAAAGTCATGTTTTCAATGTCACATGGTTTTGTGGCACATATCCAAGCACAGTCACACAAGAGACTAGTAAAAGCAATTTCAGATTTTTATTGAATGTCCCCAGCCTCTTGTTGACTGCAAATTAAATCTCAGTCACTGAGGGGTCTGAGTGTAATTGCGATTATAAACATACAGGTCACTCTGTGCCAAGAGGAAAGTTCCTGTAATCAGTTGGAGTAGGCAGAGCCAGCTCGGGCAGAAGTCCATCGATACACTACAGAGCAACAGCCCCCTCATTGACAGTCACTCTTTAAAATGTCAGACTTGTGCTAAAAACTGGGTGATATGGGACAATAACCAAAGGCCAGGTATGAAAAATAAAAGGGAGAGAGCTGTAGCTGCAATCCTCTCTTCAAAGTTCTCAAGGTCGATGTGTACAAGAACCTTTTTTACCGACATGATTTCAGCTGGCTGCTTGTGTTGGCTCAAACAAAGCCCAAAGCAAGCTCAAAGCCCACTGCCAGCCAGCATTCAAATTCTTCCCGTTTAGTCATTACCAATTTCTTTCTGTGAGCACGGCCTTGACACTGATATAGAGTCGGTCTTCTTAAAACACACAATAAACTGAACAGAAACAGAAAGAAGTCCGTGTGCCAAAATGTTGATCTTTAGAACTTCAAATAAAAAACTGCATCTGAGTTATGTCTGTGGTTTGCTGCTTCTCTCTTTGACGTCTGCCTGCGAGACTTCACCTTACAAGGTCAGGTTTGAATTTTCCTTCAGTTCTTCAGATATGGAAACACAGGTCGCATGTTAAGTTGTCAAAGTGGAAATCAAATCAGATTTTGACTTCAGAACATTAAAAACCCCAGAACACAAGGTTAAAGGCACCCTGTGGACATTTTTAAACAAACATTCTTATTTGCAGTCAGTGTTTCCCACCAAAAATACATGGTGTGGATCCTAAATCTGCAACTGACATAATGTTCTTTATGGATTAATCTGCCAATTATTTTATAGATAGAGTACTATAGGAAAAATTCAGAGTTCAAAGAGATTTCTCCATCCGCTGATGAGTGTCAGTAAAGGGACCTCATGTTGAGAATTTTCAGTCAAAGTGAATTTTAAATAGCTTAAAACCAGACTCTGACAGTGTCAATAAAACCTGTGTTGTTGGATATGAATGTTTACTGTACATCAGGTAGCTGTAGCTTCTTCTTCACTGCTGGTGCATAACTCCATTTACTGGGACTCTGACATGATCAGTCAAGTGTGAAAGCGTCTGCAGCGATGTGTATCCGATTACTTGCATGCTTGTGTGTGTGTGCCCACTTAGTAAAACATTACAATATTATATTACTATAGCACAAGTGCTAGTCAGACACTCCACAGGGTGCCTTTAAATGCTGAATATCATGAGTGGTCAAGCCCTGAAGAATACCTTTAAGAGTGATACTGCATAATTTGCACCATTTCATTACTTTCATGTGATTTTCAAATCTCATTGTGTTCTACATCAACAGACATCAGTCTCAGACCTGAATAGTATTACAGTGGATGTGATCTGATTTCAGGCTATAGGTTAACACAAACATCTACAGACTAACACAGTATACACAGAAGAGAGGCAGTAATGCAGAGAGGAGAAGGAAGGAGGAGAAGCAGGAAAGCAAAGTGAGAAGAAAACCACAAAGGGGGCAGGAGGAGGCCAGAGAGTGGCCTTGCTTTACAATAAGAGGATTATGAAGCAGCCCGATAATCCTCCCACAATTCAGCAGGACAACAGAGAGCGTTCACAGCTCATTCAGCCCTCCAAGTCTCATCCTTAAAATGAGGCTAATTAGCAGCTAATCCTGACCACTGCTGTAATTACCACTGTTTTTGAAGACAGGGTGTGAGGACAGTATTAAGAAAACCTAAACCTTCTTAGCAGTTCAACTTGTATATGAAGTTATTTCTCTCAAATGTTAGCTGTTGGTTCAATTATACAATAGATCAGATGCCCTACTTAGAGTTTGTCTTTGATTTTCATTAACATCAGAGATTTTCATTCTCTATCTCAAATACATTGCTAATCAGTTTCAATGCTAGAAACGTAAATATATATTTCACAAACAGTATTCTGCTTTTGTGGTTTTACTTTGACTTTTAAGGGTTCTGTGGTTAAAATCTTTTCTACTGTTTGAACAATCAGATATCAGCATTGAGTTATCTGGACTATCAGACCAAAAGTAAAAGATAAAGTGTCTGAATCATCACCTGCAGCGACTGAAAGCTGTGAATGGTTTATCTGATTACACACTTCTGCTCCCATGTCTTTAAAGATCCAGTTTCATAAACACCAGCACACCTCTGAGTAAACAAACTGAAGTCACACTGAAGCCAACTGTTTCCACACTTGTGAAGACAGGAGCTAAATTTAGAGAGCTATATTTTGACACTGTAACAAGATGTCTTTCTGTAACTTTTCTTTTTTTTGCAGGATAATGATGGGCATTATTGGTTATGACAGTGTCCTAGTTTCTGGAACATCTCTAAAAGCTGTTCTCCAGGATCAGGATTTGGGTGGCTATGTGAGAAAAATCACTCTGAGCAGAGCAGCATGCACTACAACGCTACCTTATGAAATTAAATTGTACAGCCAAGCATCCGGTGCATGAAGGTTAAATGAAATTGAAGGAACTTGTTAAGGTGACTGAAATCCAAGAGTGAAAAAAAAATGCAAATTCAGCAAGTAGAAATAATGAGGAGACTTTGATGTGAACACCAAATGAAGAAAACCAGTGATACGGTGAATGAGAGACTGAGTGTGTGGGTTAATGAGTACAAATGATGAAAATTAATCAACCAAAGCCATAATTGTGAAAAAAGACAGATTTTGCCCCTAGATTGATTCTCAGGCATAGTGAGAGTAACCGAAATATCTTGTTCAAAATTGATTAATTTTATTTAAGAGAACCAAACCTGGGGGTAAAAGCTGATTCAACAGTGACCCACAACCCTTAAATTATCACACAGCCAGCCCAAACGACCCCGGAAGAACAGAGAGCACAGCATACCCGACGAGGAGTCGGAGGATTTTAGAGCAAAAGACCAACCATCAGGGGTCATTGACGCACAGTGAGGTAAGCGCAGCTCCACAGGCTTCAAAAACTTGAGGCCATGAGGTCCACACATCACCAGAGGGCTGAGCAGAGTCTCTCCTGTAAACACACACAGAAAATAGTTAGAAACTCAATTCATTTAATTCAATTTAAGGCTGGACAATCAGATTGTTGTATTGTTATTTTGTTCGCTTGCTAATAGTCGATATTACAAAGCTGTATGTACACATGGGCAGTAGAGGCTGACTATACAGCCTGTAAATGACAGCTGCATTAAACTAATGCAGTGAGAAAGAGAGAAAGAGGTGGTGCACTCTCCTACACAGCAGCCACGTTTAGGCTCTCTCATGGATACAAAATTTGAGCCTGATTAATAATGCTAATGTCCCTCACAGTGCACATAGTGAAGCTGTTTTTTTGTGCATTCTGGTTCTAAATATAAGTAAATACTGGCTGACTGATGAGCATTTCCATATAATTTCTAATATTTAACTCACAGACCAAGAAATAAATTATTCTTTAAACCTGCAATTATTGATTTTTTGGCCACTTGTTAGCAGCAGAGACAAGTTGTGAAAACAACACTGACATTTTATCATCTTTAATATTGACACAGCTAATGAGTTAATAAACCATGGTTTATATGTACATCCAGCAGTTACAGAGCAACATTATAATTCATTTGAAGTCATCTCTCTGCTGAATTTAAGTCCAATACTCACCGTCTCTTTTAGCTTTTACCAGCTCCTGAGGGATGTATCTGTCTTTTTTTTTTTTTATTATGTCTCTCCAGCCTGTCTGTCTGCTGTTTAGTACTGAGCAGGTAGGGTACGGTGGGTTTTTAGAGTGGTGAGTTTCCTCACAGTAAAGATTTGGGCCTGACAGCTGAACGATTATCTGAAAGTCACTTCATAAAGCTGAGAGGAGCTGCAGATTCAGGTCTCTGTAACCTCACCACTACAAGTGACACCTTTCACGTTGTTTTTACAATAATCATTTGATAATATAAATTTACTGATTATTGACGCTTTGAGTAAATCATCTTACACTTAGCAGGGACATCAGCGACTGGTAAATGTCTTTTTAATGTCTGATAGTCAGTATAATTGTCAACTGGCACAATTCTTCTTTATATCTAGCATAACTTTCCAGGACACATACACAGTCCACTTGAACTGGCTTCATAAAGTATCCAATAATTTAATAATTTAGATGTGAATAAAAAAAAAAAAACCTCCTGGCTTCTTCATCTCTCTGTCTTTGACAAGTTACCTTTCTCCTTGTCGAGCGGTGGCAGGATGCTGTTGTCTCTGCAGACCTTGAAGTAGATCTCCTGCTCCACACCCTCAGGGATGGCGCCCTGTGGGATAATTATGCTGACGCCTGTCTCGATGGAGCTCAGGACGCCACCGTTGGAGTTAAAGATACCTCGGGCTGTTGCAACCACTGTGTGGCCCTCATCTTCATCCTCATCATCATCCAGGGCACTGGGGCTGGGAGACAGATTTACCTTTACTGTCACACTCTCATATTTCAACAGAATAACTTAAGATTTAATCTCTAGTCAGACTCAGATTCTTACCTCACAGGGATGGCCTTGGGCACAGCGTTGATGTTGTTATGCTGGTGTTTGGAGCGGTGATCCATAGTGCGTGTGAAAGTGTCCAGGCCACTGTCATGGTCTGTGTTCTGGGGCTGTGGGGGTATCTGAGGTTTCACTGGGCTGGTGCCCTATTCAAAACACAAGAGGGTAAAGAGTTTGTAGAAGGTCATTTATACCACAACTACTGAAAAGTCTCAATTCTTATTGTCTGGAAGGTGTGGATTAACTTTCAGTGATTGATTAGTTTATTAAATATTTGCATTTAATGTGATGTTTCACCTCGATTACCCTTTTTTCTATATTTTGACTTTGTATTAAATCTGAAGGGTACGGTTACATTAATAGCATCATTAATTATGTCATCAATTTGTCCACATGGAATTTAACAGTGTAGCCCCATCTAGCACCCTTTTACACTAAAGTCTGCTTACCTTTGGCGCAATCTCAGGCTTGTCATTGGGCAGAAGGTTGTGGTTGAATTTAGGACTGTCGAACATGCGCGCAAAAGGCTTGGCAGACGTGGTGTAGGGCTTAGGTGTGTAGCGGTTATAGCTGGATACCGGGGGAGCCCCGGTGTTGGTGACCGTTTTTGGAGGCAGTTCACTAGTGCCGTTAACTGGTGACTTCTCAGGGAAACTCTTGTGAGGCAGGAAGTTGGTCTGGACTGTGTCCTCTCTCGCAGGAGGCTTGACTGTGGATGGGTCAGCCAAAAAGTGTCACGTTTTATTTGCATGAAATGATGTAAATTTTGGCTTCAACTGCAAGCAATGTCTCTCAGTAGTAAGTGCAATGTGGTACAGAACATATTTTACCTTCAGGTGCAGGTTTGGGCAGTGTGGCTGGTGGCAGAGAGGGTGTCACCTGGGGGACTGGTTCATATTTTTTCTCCACTGGACTTGGTTTCTCTACTGACTCGGTCCTGTATCACATCACCAAAACCATCAATTTGAGATTCACAGTAAAAAAATAAGCAAGACATAAATATAAAAAGCATAAAGGACATTAAAGATAGTTAGATGAAAAGTTGAAAATATCTACAAATGCTTGGAGACGAGGGTGGGAGTGAGCATTACCTAGGGTAGTTGTGGGTTACTTGTGCTTGTGGCTGTGGTTTGTTGGGACCGGTCTGGAGCTTGTCAAAGTAAGACAGCTGTTTCCTGTAGTAGTCCTCGTCCTCATCAGGGTCGTAATGGTTGGAGCGCACAATGTCATCACTTGCGTTGGACTGAGGCTTCTGAGGCCCTGGGGTTCTGTGATAAAACAGTCGAGCAGGAAAGAGAGCACAGCGCAGGAAAAGAAGAGTTGACAATTAGAAATAGCCAAAATGAAAAAAATGAGTGCTGGAGCAGATTGGTCAATCTTGAAAACTGATGTGACTTTACACAACTGTATTCCAATATAAGTCAAGTGAAAACATCACCAAAGGCTCACCTAAAGTTCTTCTCTTGATCCAGGTTGCTCAGAGAGTTTGCTTTAGGGATCACTCCACCTGCTTTCAAAGGTAAATCAGCTGCCTATAGTAGAAAAAGCAATGAACGTTATCAGTAACATAAAAAACAAACAAACATTTACTTCTAATGTGCTCTAATGTGTCACATCTTCTGTCACATACACTCAGCCAAACAGTTTACCTTATTCACAGGTGCATCCCCTGTATCTCTGGCTCTGTCCACAGACACAGAGCGTTTGTTCTCAAACATCTTGACCCTCGTCAGGACTGACTGTGGCCGCATGGCTGGGTCATCCTGTTGCTCATCTCTGGCAGCGACAGGCTTTGGTGCGTCGGCAGGAGAAGGCGAGGGGGCCTCTGCTTTGGGAGGTGGTGTGTGGCTGGTTTCAGAGTTCACAGGAATGGGGTCATACTGCTGAGGTTTGTAGCTCTTTTGTTGCGGTGTTGGTCCCTGGTTATAGGCAGGCCGCTGAGCAGCAGGGTCTGGGGAGCGGGTAGCTGAGGGATACGTGTTCAGGTGAGAATCCTGGTCGTAGTGCAGTTCAGGCCCTGGAGCAGGAGGTGGAGGTTCATCATAACGTACGGGAGCTGGACCTGTTGGTTTACCGTAGCGAGGCCGCCCGTCGAATCCTTGCTGAGGTGGGGGCTCATCGTAGCGGAGAGGAGGAGTGTACTGGGATTCAGGGCCGTCACCGTATGGCAAACGAGGATCGTAGCCCTGGGAGTTGGCAGTAGAGTGCGGCTGGTTGTAGGGGTTCCACTGTTGCTGGTCGTAGTGAGGCACGCTGTTCTCGTAGGGCGGGTTAGAGTCATAGTTACGGTACTTTGGTTCTGTGTAACCACCTCCACTGCTGACTCCGCTGCTGCTGACATCATACCGACTGGGTGGGTGGTCATAATCTCTGTATGGCTGATCAGGGTGATATCCCTGCGAAGGGTTGTAAGTCACAGGCTTGATGCTGTGACCAATTCTCCCTGTGTTGTCTGTGCTGTATGGATCCTTCTGAAACATCTACCGAACAAATACAAAACAAAGAAAGAGGTTAGCACAGGATCCACAACACTGCACAAACATGAAATATGTGATATGAAAAACTGGACGTACAACAAAATCAGTTAAAGCAAGAGAAAAGAAGAATATTAAAACAAATGCAGAAGAAGAAACGAGAAGGGAAAGACCTGAAATAGAGAAACTGAGAGGGAGGGGTTACTGGTCAGATAATATATTAGATTTAACAGAAATCGGAGCACAGCCAAACACTCATGGCAGCTTAAAAACATCACAATCTACTACTGCAACCCCAAATTAAACGCTAAAATTAAAGAAACAAAGAACAACAAAGTTCATCAAAAAATACAACAAAACAATGGGAAGCATTTTTCTTGTCTAAACTGACAAAAATGCCAAAATGTTATATAGAAATGTAATGTGAATTACACAAAGGTCTATCAACAGTATGACTAATAATTTGTTTGTTTTTCTCCACACATTGTGTGTGCACAGCTGACTTCACAAGAGAAAATGTCACCCACTGTCTTGGTGCAATTATAAGGCAACTTAAACATCCACAATAATATTTAACATTACAAGCACATACCCATTATACAAAAAATATATTTAAAACCTGATATTTGAGAAGTAAGCATTAATTATCCACCTGAATGTCAAGAACACTTTTGTTTAGGCACTCTTTGTCACTTGGCCAGGGCTACATTTCATTGGTTGGACAATCAATGGTTACTTTTACAAAGAAACGATCCATTCAATCTGCACTGATAAATACAGCACAAACAGATCTACTTCTAGTGGTTAACAGAATGAGGCATACATGTTACAGCCATGCAGAGAGAATAAGCAACAGTAAGAGCTGCAGGAGTTCCACTGCTCCTCTACATGTGGGCATATCAGCGCAGCATCAACCCCAGGCCCACTGTTGTTTACCAGCATTTGCTCACACTCTGGCATGTGCATACACATACATATACACTCGCACACACACACACACCCATACACACACACATACAAAAATCTCTGTCTCTTCTGGGCAGCACTGTGGTCAGCAGACATGCAGGGCGCGAGGAGAGAGAGAGAAGCGTGGTAGCAGGAGGTAGGTAGACAGGCAGCAGCAGCACAGTAGGTCAGCCAGGTCAGACTGAGCCGAGCTGGGCCGGGTCACGGAGCATCCAGTGACGGTCAGATGGATACCTTTGGTTCCGAACTGGAAGGTCCAGACTGTAGAGGTTCTGGCGTGACGCTCTGAGGGGCTAGCTCAGGTGTGGGTCTCCTAAGAAAGCCAGCCTCTGGGTTGGGGCTTGGCTGGCTGTGGGGAGCTGCAGGAGCCTCGTCAGAGCTCAGACCCCCTACAGTTTTTACAGTAACGTCGACAGCATGGGGCACTGTCTCAGCCAGGGGCTCAGGCTGCTGGGGGATGCTAGGGACGGCAGCGGCCTCTGCTTTCTGTGAAGTGGTTCAGAAATGTTTAATAACACGCGCTGACACACTACGGT
The DNA here is from genome assembly GCA_028641955.1 of Protonibea diacanthus. NCBI lineage: Eukaryota > Metazoa > Chordata > Actinopteri > Sciaenidae > Protonibea > Protonibea diacanthus. The sequence continues at coordinate 25,109,149 of CM053976.1, read as the reverse complement.
GCAGTACTAACAAGTGCTACCACCTTCACAGCCCCTCTACAACGATCTGCTCCTCACCTGTACCTACAGCTTACATGGATTCAAACCCCCGCCTTCACATTTAACGGTAGCTAACGGTCAATCAAGGCATGTGAGAGCTAGGAATTAGCAGCAGGACAAGTTTTCATCGTTAGAGGATACTAATTCGATTTTAATGCTACGGTTACAATACAATAGTTTCTTTTCCCCTTTCATGTTCAGTAACACATCATAAGACGACAAACGTTTAGATTTAGGTATCACAGCGGCCAATCGGGTTTTGATTAATACATTTCACAGGTACACTGGATTAACACTGGCATTTCCAACATGCACATAATACTTTCATGTGTCGTAGTGTCACAGTCCCAATCACAGGTAAGACAAAGGTAGGAAGTGCAGATAGGTGAGTACTGGTACAGACACTTGGACAGACAAGTTCTTTTCCCAGTGACATCAGCAACAGCCACACTAATAAGACAGCTTGTGGTAATACAGAGTACAAGAGTTAACAGTAAAACTTATCAAGTTCTTCTCCGTTTCAAAAATAAAAAACACGCTCACAAACATCAATCAACAAACACATAAAGGCAAATAGATAAAATAAATCATATAATAAATATATATATATATATATGTGTGTGTGTGTGTTATGTATAATATTTATATATTGCGATAAATACCTGACCACAAAAGGTTACACTTTCCCACTGATATTGTGTAACAGTAGATAGACAGAATAACTGTAAAGATAAAAAAGTGCCTTCAATAGCGCCTCCAGAAAACCCTTCTAACGCACACCACGTCCTCCAGACAACAGGGAAGACGTGCGGCTCTCAGAAACGCTACCTGCTGCGGCACTGGTGCCTTGAATCCAGCCGGGTCGATGCGGTTCAGGGGGTCCGGCTGCACTGTGTGCTGGTAGCCAGCATAGCCAGGGGGCTCCTGGATGACAGGCGGGTCCTCACGGACAGGCTCAGATGAGCGGGTGATGGCAGGCTCTGTGGGTGGTCCCACATCATCATTCAGTGTTTCGTCCAGCTCCTGGTCGGTGTAGGCTCCACCCTCCGTGTCCGTGTCCTCGTAGTCGGAGGTGTGGCGGCTGTCGGTGCTGTACATGGAGTACTCACTGCCTGGCGCCGACAGGTAGGACAGGCGGTCGTCGTGGATGTCCAGGTCATCCTCAGCGGCCCCGTCAGCCTGAGAAACAAAAAGGTAGAGAGAGCGAGGGAGTGAGAAAGATCAACTCCAGTCTAAATGGTTGCTTGTTTGTGTGAGTGTGTGTCTTACCTTGCCCTCTGAAACCCAAACCAGCTGGTTCTGCTGCTGCTGGATTATCTCTTTCAGTGCTCCAAACCAACCATCATTCATGTTGTTCAAGTTAATGGTTGCTGAATACACAAAGAGGGAAAAAGCAGAAGAGAATAAAAAACACCTCTCCAATCGAACGACGACTAATTATTATTCAATTAGCAATTAACTCATCACCCATATCATCGTAGATAAAAGTTCCTCTCATCCCATAAAAGCTCTGCCACTTGATTGACATCATGTCTGTAAAGGAATCATTTTGAAGTTGCTCTGGCAATTTTCCTGCTTTGGTGCCCAGTTAACATTTTCTATGCTGCTCAAGCGCAAATAAACGGAGGTTGCAATGTTCTAACAGATCTTGTTTTTGAATTAAATGTGCAAACCAGTAACAATATTGAATGCAAAATTATGGGACTGCTCTCCCTCAATCTCAAGGAGATAACAAGGCAGCTTAGGAACGCATTGCAGAAAACAATCTCTCGACTTATGCATTGCGACATCCCACACTGCTTAGACCCATGTACCAAATATTCCAGCTTGATCTCTGTCAACATTATATTGAGGTGTGATTAACAGAATAACTTTCGAATGGAATCCAGTGGATAAGACGCAGCTTACTGTACTAATGTAGTACTAACTGTAGTAATTGTTTGGACAGAAGATTATGTGAAGAATGTATGTGTTGTCTGCAAAGACTGAATGTAAGCTGAGAAGAATGGATCTCCAGGAACTCTATAATATCTTTATTACCAACAGATGCTCCTAAAGCATGATCACACCACATTCTTTGACACGAAGTGTTCATGCTGAGAAAGGGGCCTGAGGGTGCTCTTGTGTGACGGTCAGTGCTGAACAAGCTTTTGTAAGAAGTTTGACAGAACAGGGCCACGCACAACAAACACAGTGTAGCCACCGCCTCCAACACTGCAACACTCAACTGTCAACTGCCTTTGAAATGCGTCTCTGCCCTCTGTAAAATCTCTCCCACTCTCCTCCCTTTGTTTGGAGCTCCCCTCCCTTCCTCCCACTGGACTCACTGGTGAAGAGGTGGTGGTTGTTCTTTCTTAATTTGAGAGCTCGTTCATAGAGCTTCCTGGCACTCTTCCTAGACTCAGGGCACAGACGGGTCCTCATGGTCTTGACGCCCTGCTTGGTGTCTGGGTTGAGGAACACCACGATTGGATACCACTGAGCGTAGTTCAGGCGGTCCACTGCATTAGGGGTTATGTCCAGCACTGCATGCTTGTCCTTCACACACAGAAAACAAATAAAAACATAAATGTGTTTTTGCACACATTGTACTGTGTGCGGCAGATCTTAAAGCCCTGTAAGAAGTCAGTTCATCAGTCTTGATTTTTTTTCTACAGTGAACCTGTCACCACTTTGAGGTTCAGGCGCCTGGCAGCATGATGCAGTCCACCAGAGGGCAGCAGTGAGCTGTGTATATCATTGTGGCTCGCTGCCATCTTTTCATTACCATAACAAATCTATCAAAAGGTGTTTATATCTCTACCTTTGGCTTGTATACTGAAATGTGTGTGCAGAACTAGCTTCTCTCACCCGGTCAATGATCTGTTTAATGGTGTGCAGACGAATGATGCCGGAGCTTTTCTGATCGGTTCCTGCATCCCTGGGTTCGCTCTCTATGAAGACAAACACACAGTCACTGAATCATATCAAGACATGAAGCAAACAACAATAAACACAGGCAGTGCCCCAATTAGACATCCTTGTGTGGAGCGTGCAGTTGTCGACTCCCATAAATAGAGCTTTAAATACAGAATGATAATCTCCGTACAGGAGAGGACAAGTGTACGTAGTGTAAAGACGAAAACGAGGACAGCAGCCAATTCATGCAAACGTCATTAAGTATTTTGGGTAGGTTTAGGGTAATTAAATTTGGTGTACAATTAATGTGTGCGTGCAACTGCATGTAACAGTATAAATTATGGTGCAAGAAATGTGTTATGTGAGGAACACTGACATGAAATATGCAAATGCAACAGCATGATGGTCATTTGGGTTTAATGAGAGTACAGTGTCATTGTAAGCCCCAAGGATTTAAGCAAGGATGTGTAGAGGGGTTGATGATTCACATAAAGATAAGCAAAGGTTTCCTGCCTAGGCACACAAGGTTCAAAAGAGGGCAGTCATCTCACCAGGATGTTTGGTAATGATATAAACACATCACAGGGTAACGCTTTATTTTAAACTTTCTAATAGGAACTATGATCTAAAAAAAAAAAAAAAAAAAAAAAAAAACCTGCTCTAAACTACCCAAAAACATTTTTCAAAAGAGCAGATAAATATAGCCATGCAACAAGTCAAGATTCAAGCGTATGAAGCAATGTTCAGAATTTAATGTTGGGATTCAGTGCTAGTTATGTCAGTATCATATTTAAGGGGTTTACACTTTTATCACTGCACACACACACACACATTGCTTTAGATTTTTGTAGATCGTGTCACAGTGGTGGGATGACTGTGACAATTTCACACTGACACACTTTCAGTCTAACCTACATGAACCTGATATCCAAATATTTGGTGACAATTTTGCCACAGTTCCGTATGGATAATGTGTCTGAATGCAGAGAGTGTGGGTGAGATTTTCTAATATTATAGGTGGTATTGTGGGTATTGTGTTCATAAATAATTATCCCTTGCAGGGCATTTTTATGAGCACAGCCTCCAGTTGGCCCGTTAATACTGTGAATTGATTTTCTGCCAATTGTTTGTAGAGAGTGGTATGATCTATTCTGCATTATTTTATCATGTCCTTTGGCTTTGATGGCATATCAACTGCACAGCTTCACATGCTGTCGTTCTACATGCTGCAATCTGTCATTAAGAGGGGAATACCACTAAATTCTACAAAGTCATTACTGTATCCATTAGAGGACACTGTACATTAATCAGCATTCGCTAATCTCTACCATATGCAACATGCAATATCACAATGACACACAGTTCTTTATAGTCTTATATTTGGGCAAATATGTGGAAGCAAATATACATTTTACATCAGCATCAATGTTTATCTTCCTGAATAGGTGGCAATGCTTAAAGTTATTTTCAATTCAAAACTAGCTGTGTGCAAGTATTATATTGCATATTCTTCAGTGTCAAGTCTCCCGTGATTCATTTTACAACACTGTGCATCATGCTATTATACTGAAATATTATTTTGCAAATTGTAATGACAAATGTGAATTCCTAAATCAAGTGCTATTCCCCTATACCCATTGTTTTTAACATCTACAGGTCAACTAGCCACCAAACCCCACCGTAAAGATTATCTGCCATTCACTAAATCAAATAAAACAAATAAAAGTTGATGCACTAAGTGACATACTTTCCCCTCCTTGTTGTTGCTGTGTTTCTGAAAAGAAAATACAGTTACACAAACATCACTGGAGTTACGCAAATAAACATCAAGGAATGGAATTCACTTTTTAATGTGGGTGTGTGCTGAATATGTGTGGGGCTGCACTGGCATGTGTGCTTGAATGCTTAAAGTAATTAAAATTCAATACTGGGTGTATAAAAAACACACATTAGAGAAGATTGCAATTTTATGAAGTAAGAGGCAGCGGATGAGGACTGGAATGAAAAGGAGAGTGCAGCTCTGCTTGTGTACAGTGTAGAAGATATACAGAGAAAAGGGGAAAGAGAAGCTATAAACAAACAGAGGAAATAACCAAGGCAACTTGAGTAACTCGACTAACTGCCCTTCTAGAATAAATATTTACTACTAGTACTGCTCTGGAGTCAAGCAGAAAAAAGAAAATCGAGGGGAACATATTTCTGAAGGAATGTGTTTAGCATCCGTGGATAATGACTACTTATTAGACAAGTTTAAGTGTCAGATTTGCAGCCTCAACAAGTTTGTTTGTCATCACATTGTTGTGCTAATCCAAAAAGCAAAGCAGTGCATTTAAAAGAAGAAAAGACATTCACAGGCTCTAGTGATGCCTCTGTTCAGTGCAAACATGTCAGGAGAGTTACTGCTCAACATCTATTAGACCGTCTAATGACCGTTACTGTCAATATTTAATGGATGCTGAGAAGTTACACAACCCTCGGGTTTAGCAATGTGTAAATTAAGAGTCTTTACTGCTATCAATGGAAGACACACAGAGGGCCACTACACAAAGCACGATCATTAGAAAAGAGGGAGATGGGGTTATTGACTTACTTGCTAGTTCAAAAATGTCTGGCTCCTCCCTGGCCAGTTTCTCTCTGGCTACGTCTGCTATCGGCCCGAAGATAACCACAGGCCTCAGGAACCCAGCTGTACATAAACAAGACCATGTCATGGACACCAAAGGTTAGCATTAGCAACACTTACAAACACAATAAGATCATACATTTTCTTTTTAATAATTGTTACAGCATCCAAAACTGTTTTTATTTCTCTTAGGTACAGGGCTGAAATCTGTACAATACTTTGTGAATTCTTGCCCTCCAATAAAGTCTCCAGTTGACTGCTGTTAGTGGCATGGACTATGTACTCTTACCTTCCCTCAGCACAACCCTCTCATACGCAGGGAACTTGGTCTGAACTGGCTGGGCTGACAGGTCCTCCCTGCTCTTCCTCAAATTCCTCTTGGAGCTTCGTAATCCTCGGAACCGCCAGAAGTCTGCTCTGTCGCCTCCTGGTGTTTTGGGGAGGGTGTACTGCACGCTGGATAGCTGCTCAGCTCTGGACAGAAGACAGTAGGAGTGTGGTCAGCTAGCGGGACTTAAGACAAAATTACAATCAAGAATCACATTTATATTATGAAGAGCTTAAATATTATGAAACTCAATGATTTTTCAGAGAACTAAAAGCTCTTGTTAACATTTTGATATCTGCAAGCTCATAACTTCAAACATTGGTCATTTTCCCAGTGTAATGACACACAATACTGTGATGCACATTTCAGTGATCCGATACACATACAGTTTACTGGATTACAGATTTGCAGATTATAAATTTACGATAGGAAGGCCATTTTTTGTAGTATGTGATTCTTAAAGTTTATGTAATTGGAGGGGGGGTGTCAGCTACTCGTAAACTTAATGACCGCTGTCACCGCTATCAACGTCACCGCACACCGTCGCATCATGGTAGGTGCGCTGTATATTTTCCTGCTTTGTGCGGGACAATTTGTCCGCGACAATTGCAGGCTGTTTGATGGAGCTCTGCTTTGAGTTAAGTTCCATCGTTGATAGCGGTGAGCGGTGACAGCAGTCATTATGTTTACCAATACCCGACCCATAGCCGTCGCCGCCCGCCCTCCCCCCCGCAAAAAAAAAAAAATTTAAAAAATGGATTTGCAAAAAATGGAAGAACTCATTCTTAGTGACTGAATAATAATGGTCACCCTTTGATGTGTTTTAAAAAAATATTATTAAAAGAATACCCAGGGAGGCAGGTTTAACTTGGCTGAGAAACTAAGATATATTTCAAAATGCTGAAGGAATGTATGCATGTGGTACGCTACGTCTCTCTGTCAACAGGACAGTGAGGAATCTCTGTGTAAACATTGCCAGCGGCTGTTGAAGGCTGTACAGACAGGCTTTGATAAAACAATGCTGTTGGCTAGATCATGATCTATACTACACATCCTCAGACACACTCAGGCCTCACAGAGTCCTCACAAACCTCACACAGTAGATCCTTAGAAAAAAATAATCCCTGACCCACAGGATGTGTTAAATATGCCCTGCTTTGAAAACACTTCCAATAACACCAGACCGTAACTAAAGTTTTTGCTTGAACAAAATCATGGAAACACACATACAAAGCAGTAAAAGATCATGAGAAATGTGTAAAATACAATAGATTAAACTAATGACTAAAAGGAAATTCTCACTAGTCCCGGATCAACCACAATGTTTCTTCTCCTTCACCTCCACCCTTATCCTTCCCATTCATGAAGTGCCAGAACCTGGCGTACAGGTATTAAAGGTGTGACCTGAAACTTATTTTACCTGTTCTTGTTGGGAATGATGCCCCTTTCCACTTCCTGATGGTTCTTGCCAATACGGATAGCGAGCCAGGAGCCTAATTTACCATTGTAGAGCGTGTCTACTACACGGAACACCTCGCCTTTGTTAAAGCTCAGCCCGTACGGTGACTCTTTCTCATATTCAAAATGTGTTCGAATGTAGAAGGAGTCGCCAACGTCTGATTCCACTATCCTCCGATACACTGAAGAAGAGGCAGAAAATAACAGATGATTACATAAACCTTTTAAATGTGCTGGTTTCGATGTGTAAATATGTTTTCACCTCAGGTACTTTATACTGCCATCACTCACCATCCTTCTTCTTCTGAGCCAGGATAGTAACTTCTTCTCCTCTTGGGAGATCCAGGAGAAACAGCACAGCCTCCTCTCGGATGATATTAGCAAAGTCCACATTGTTCACCTACAGGTGCAGAACACAAGGCAGAAGAAATGTTTTTACAGTCCAGCTGAAAAACTAGTGGACCATTATACAAAACAGCAAATTATAAGCATTTAATCTCATGTTAAAGTAAAATACCAGTGACATATTAAATCATCACTGTCCATGCTTTGCTGAAAGATACAGAATTAAAGTGTACTCGCTTGTCATTTTTCAACTTTTAACATTTATTTAAAACCCTTAAATAGCCATCACTCATTTGGTTTCACAGAATAACGGCACTGGAAAAGGAAAAATTGCTTTTCAGAAGCAGGGAGATGTATTCCCCCTACAACTGAACAGCCTCCTCCTCACCTCCTGCTGCTGTACCAAACACAATAACTACTGTTTATTGACTCTGCTTGAGGGGCAGCAGGGGAACCAGAAACACATGTACTGAATCAATGAACCTCAGAAAGACACCTTTATCCTTCCCAGAAACAGGAGGACTTGACGTCTTTATCTCCACCACCACACCATGACCAAAGGGAAAATGAAAAACAATGTCCTGGAAGTCACTAAAAGGGTGTTTGTACAGTGGAGAGAACACACACCCACACAAAAAAAAATCTATGCTGTGGAGTGGGAAGAACACAAGACATAGTATATTAATTAAGAGAAAGAGATAAGGTAGTAGACAGCTTTGTTTATCAGTCTATAAATATGAATGTCATGGGAAAAAAATGTGTATTGTATGTGTATAAGTATTTTGCTCCATCTGTACAGTGCACAACTTCACAGTTGCGACATTAAACATAGCAGGTGTAATCCTTGGCTGGTATATAAACATGTCAGAATGGATCCAACAGTGACATCAAGAGGGTTTCCATCATCTCATCAACAATGTTGCTCTAGTGTTTGGTGAAACAGAAAGTCAACTGTTCCGAGGTCAGAGTGCAAGAACGACGTCTATTGTGTCTTCACATTGGAAACAAGGGGAGTTTTGACACGAAGCTGAGCCCTGAATGACTCATGGGCTGACTGATACATTGTACTGTATTCCCAAGATCTATTTACACAGAAATATAACTATTGTGGCCTTGGGATAACATAGTTTCACCACTGATTATCTAAGATAGTGTGGGCAGCTACTGCTTGTCTGTTTTGTCAAAAACACCAGATGTTCTTCCCACTTTCATACATGTGACATGGAAAAACGTGACAGTTAATACTTTTTAAGTACAAAAAAAAAATAAAAAAATCATCTTACAAGCTAGGTAATACTAGACACAACAGACAGCAATTACAGAGCACTGAAATTATGCATGTGACTTAGAGGTGAAACACTATGTTTACATGTGTACAAAAATCAACAAGTTATTGAGAAATATCTGGTAAAAGGAGGAAATCAGATGACACATTTACACACACCTGATTACCGTTGCATTTCTTCAGTTGTAGTAAAAGACATGTTATAAATATTCTTCTGCAGATGTAAAAATGAACTTAAATCTACGTATTTCACTTTCAGTTTTTAGACAGATTTTGGGTTTAATCATTTTTAATCCAACAGACGGAGATGGCCATGACCTATCTTTCAACACACAACTAAATGCTGCCTTTGTGATACCCTCTCTCTCTGAAATATTTGCCATGTACACGTACACATCTAAAAATGGTGATGCATGTACAGTACATGGCTTGAAAATCAGCAAAAATGTACCTGTGTAAAGTGGGATTCTGTTTGTTCACCACTGTTACAAAACTACATTTTACACAGTTTAGTCATGTTGTTACATAAAAAAAAATGAGATTATTGCAGAAAGCAAACAATAGCCATGTTTTAGTGATGGACGTACCCTGAGGATCTGGTCTCCTTCCTCCAGCCCCTCCTTGGCTGCAGGACTATCCTCCAAAACTCCTGCCACAAAAATTCCCACATCGTTCCCTCCTGCTAACCGCAGACCGACACTCTCTCCCTTCTTAAACTTGACCAGCTTCATACTTGGCCTGCAGGAGAACACACGCAGACAGGTACAATTAAGCACAAACGTCAGTATAATACGTGCACTCCATATACATGCCACAATGCATGTATGGCTGAGAGTGTCCAGGACATTTACCTGAGGATGCTGTCATCATGAGCGGCACTGGGTACAGGGGCATCAGAGGGGCTGACAGGCAGATCCACGTCAGGCTGACCAGGTTGTGCATAAACTGGCTTTGGTTCTGCCAAACATGCAAACAGTAAGTTGAAAAATTCTGCTGAGAAAAATTGTTCACATTTGCTGCAGACCGATATTAGTTTTTTATTATTTTGTACAGTAGAGATGGTTAACCAGGTGTTGGATTAAAGTGAAGCCAAGAGTAAAAGACGGTGTCAGCCTTAATCCATTTGAGATGAGTATTTGTTTTGTTGTTATACGCACATATTGATTTTTCACAATTCTCTGATGTTGATGTAATATAATTAGTATTTCTTTGTGAAGACTGAGAACGATGTGTGAAAATGTTATTTGTAGCTCTTTATAACTTTGTTCATTAGATATTAAACAATGAACTGAATCAGTTTAGTGTAAAAATGCATCTGACACACTGTGTGACTTTTTGAAACTCACTCTTCGTCTATCATAAATTGTCTTCAAAGCTCTTCAGGAAAAAAGTTGATGAAGTACAACATTATGCGGGCTAAGCATTTATGATAATGTCTTTGATATAAGACCAGATTGTAACCTTATAGTACTAATCACAAAAGATGGTGCAGCTGAGACAAAGAGAGAGATCACAACAATCTCTAGTGGTGACGGCTGATGGGCAGAGAATTCTGTACCAGGCAGCGGAGGTAACAGTTTGTCATCTCTGGAGCTGGCCTGGTCGCTGGCCTGTGACATGACACCATCATCAGAGCTTTTCACGGGTGTGGACATGGACCCTGGTTTGGATATGCGTTCCTCATCTCGACTTCGATGGCTGAAATAAACAAAAATAACAAGAGGCAATTCAGTGGACTGTTAATGCTATAAACAGACCGTTTGACTGTTTGAAGCTGACAGTTTACATTAATGCATTCCTTAAATGACTGAGACATGTTTGCTGATTTCAGTTTGTGTCAGTATGACCTCATGTGTTCCTTAAGTGTTTATATTTTGTTCTGTGCTGACGCACCAGGAAGATACAGACACTAAAATGAACACAAAAGGAAATAACATGGACTATGAATACATAAATATATGTGATAAGGGCACATGGAGAGAAAAATAGATGGGGATACAATTATCAATTACAAGACAGATATGCAGATTTGTCACCAGTTTAAAGTCTGTATATTGGTGGCATTTTTTTGTCCATTTTTTTTTTTTTTTTTAAATTGTGTGGTCTATGGAGGATGTCAATGGCAAACCACATTGCCAACCAGGAAATGATAAAATCGGAGCAGACAGGGTTTATAAATGTTTTAATTTCCAAGTCATATTTTTCTTGTAGACCGATGTAAAGTCCCATTTTATTGATCATTCAGTAACTTTTCCATTAAAAACACATGCAGGGAAAGAAAAGTCAGACAAGTCTCCCAACGTAAACTCTTGAGTAAGGATACTTTTCTGTCCAAGTTCCTGTTTAACCTGGATAAAATAAACAAGGGAAAACTGTGTGTGTGTGTGTGTGTGTGTGTGCATGTGTGTGTGTGTAGCAAGCTAAGTCTACCAGAGCAGAAAGCAGCTCTGCTGCTTAAAACAATGGTTGAATTCCAATCTGGTCACGTGACTGCCGGCTGGCAGAGCACTTGAGCTGTATTCAGAAGCTTTTGTAGAAGAATGTGAAGGTGCAGTTTGTGCCACCAGCTCAGACTAGGCCACTTCTCCTGTGCCTCAAACATACAGTACAGTGTAGTCACTCACATGCACATCATAAAACACAAGAATGGAAACACAGTACTTGTGCATCCATTTACACAGTGTCTATTAATTATTATGACTATTTATAACCGTTTGTGTATTACATACACTAGAGAATGGCCTTTTCCTAGGTCTCTGAGTTTACCGAGCAGATCTCACAAAACTCAGTTTTAGACATGAATCTGATCTGTGCAATTTTATTATTACTGTATCATGTCACGAGAATCAGCATCAGAGAGACTTGTATGGTTTGTTGTTGAGGGAGAAGGATAAATGAGCGCTGCAGCTTGAGGATAAAAAACAGAATTGTAATGGGAGAGAGCGAGAGAAACAATGCTTGTGTGTGTGTAATAGATGAATGAGAAAGAGAGTATGAGAGAAGAGGGATGAGTGAGATAAACAGAGCAAGAGACAGAAGGAGAGAGAGAGGAGTGTTGTGGCCTAAATCTGCTGTTCCTTGCTGCAGAATGGTGCTAAAAAAAGCTTCACACTGACAAACACCATTTGACAGAAGCCTTTGTTCAATCTGTCTGCTTACACATTCTTACAGTATGGGTACAGGCAAGAGAGGGCAAGTGAGTGATAGACACAAAAATGAAGTAGTGATGGAGATGTGGCTGCTCAGACACTGACAAACAGTGCCAAATATAGTAGTGAATAAGTTCATATCAACCCACAAGCTTCAACATATTTACAGAACAAAACTGACAAGATATACTAACATATCTTTCCAAAACAAACACAAAACAACAACAAAATTTCACTCTTGTAAACTACAAATCTAAGATTTAAACATATCATTAACATAAACTAAAGAATATTTTAAAAAGAAAAAAACTAATTACTCACACAAACGTATCTGTAAGTTGAACCATAACCATTTTGCGTTGAATTCCTCGAAAGACAACACAGGGAGCCCTTTGCTTGTGCATAAAGCAGCGCACTCATGCTCAGAGATGATGATCTGTTATATTCAAAAACGTCAAACTGCATTGTCCCCGAGGCAAAAGAATGCCTCTAAGCCCTGCAGCCAATCAGGTTAAGCGAACCATCTGGCTTTGGGCAAAGCACTGTGGGAAGTATGTCAAATTCCCTTTTCCCTTCCTAAACTGGGAAATTTAATTAATTTAATTAATTTAAAAAAAAATGGGTAAAAACACTCCCTTACATCACATGTCTGGTACAGTCTCATTGTTACTTCCTCTGTTACTTCTTTAACCACAGCCACATGAGAAGCAGGTGTAACACCCTTATGACAATTCAATGTATTTACCAGATTAACCAGTTAAACACCTTGTACAGAAAAATAAAATAATTTAACATTAAGTTTTCTTACTTTGGTGCAGATATGTATTTGGTGCACAAAGATAAAAGAGGGATCGGGAAAAGATAAACAAAAAAAACAAAACAACAAAAAAACAAATGCATACTATCAGTTATCAGAGGAATGCATTCACTTACACTGAAAGTAAGCTGTGCAACAGTGAACCTGAAACAAGTGTGGTTACTTCACAGTCTAATGAAATGGGAGTACGTCTAGTCATGACATAACTGACAAGCAACTAATACGCTATAAAGCTATACCTAGTAGCAACAAACTGAGCAAACAGCCTGCAGTTACAACAGTTGTGTTAAATGTGTAGTCTGTCAAATGTAAGCAATATCCCACTCAGGCTACTGGTTTTTTCAGTTTTCCATACCTGTTCCAGTGAGACATTTTGTCCTTTGGGAAGAGTGTTTATCATCAAGAGCAGGTTTGGCACGCATACATATTAGTCAGACTTTTATATCCTCAAGATCACAGACGTCTGGACAAAATGTGACTATTTGACTGCTTCTTGGTTAATTTTCTGTCCACTGTGTCTGCCCCCTAGGCCCATACTATCATGATAAAATAGAGGTCTGGTTATACAATACTCTGACAGTTTAATCCAGAACAAGTGCTTGAAGGCAGCATGGATTCAGGGCCAGCCATACTTCACAGAATCAAACAGAACCATTTATTGTGATCAGAAACCAGCAACATACCCTCCAACTTTTCTCAATGCAGCTGGAATCATCATGGGTCTGTTCTCAACACTGGCAAGCCTGTTTTACTCCCCAGTCCTGTTTGGGACAGCCTGTCATTTTATCCCATTCAACCAAGCTAAATATCTTGTTCTTGCCGAGTAATCTTACAAAGCCCAACCTCCACACTGAGTGACAGAAACTATAGTTTCAGTTCTTTCCTCTAGCGCTCCTTTTCTATCTATGTGTTACAAGGAGCTACACAGACTCTAAACTACGAGAAAGATAACTTACTGGAACCTCCAACTGGCAGTATGAAAAGAGGAGAACAAAGACAGTGTGGACATTAGCATAAATCCAAAGAACAACACACAATGTGTACAATACATACTATCAAATGACATGACATTAATTGAATATGAACTATGAAATATAGACCCCATTTCAACCACTGATATTAAGTATTAAATAAACCTAGCTTTGCTTGACTGAGACAGTCTTACACACTTTGAAGGTGATGATCTATACAGAAAACTGTTAAATAATCTAGTATACAATCAAAACAAGAACACCAAGAGGAGATGGATCAATTCGTCCCCAGAGCCAGGCATTACTGGAACTCAGTGATGGCTCCAGAGGGAGTGTGATGGTTTATGCATGCAATGTCTTCATCTATTGATTTATGCATCAGTGGTGCAAGGTACTTACTCAGCACCCACTAACCCGTGGGTGTGAACATGATGTATGAAGGTGGTGGGAGTATGGATGTATGACTGTGGCATGTGTGACAGCTGTGTCCCATCACCATATTTGCAGTCAGGAGTGCATGCATGTGTTCTTCGCCTACCTGCCATTGCTGATCTGGCGAGGTGAGTGACGGAGATGGTCCGACGGTTCCGGCCTGTCAGGCGAACGTGATCGACTGCCTCGCCCGTGGGATCGATTGGAATGGTCTGATGTCAGTGAATGTATTTCTGAAATGTCTGTGAAATTTAAATTAAATATATGATAACCAGCATTTAATTAAAAACCGTATATCTAGGCAGAGTAACATATAGATTCGTCTTTTTGTCCTGTGCCATCAAATACGAGCTGCATCCAACATGGCGATGCTGCATGTTGGTTGTCTCACCGTCTCTGTCGGAGTTATTGGCTGATGGGATGCTGTCATCAAGGTCAGGAATGTTGAGCAGCGTGGCTCGCTCATCTCTCTGCACCACCATCTTCAACTTGCCCTTTGACCTCTCAATCAGCTTCTTGGCATCTATCAGTGATAGGTTCTCCGTAACTGTGCCATTGATCTGCCAGTGGAAGAATAGCGGGTCAGCTCAAGTAGTGAATTGACGATTTATCTTCAGAATTTGGCTTTTAAAAACAGGGGTAAGAGGGCGAGGCTAGAGGTTTAAAAATGTGTATCATCTTTAGGCTTATTATACAGTTAGTGCTGTCAGAGTCCGCAGAAGTTGTGTATCATATATAACGTATAAAGCAAAACATTATTATGTTTATTCAGGAATTTATTTCTGTCATCCAATCACAATTCAAGTAGAAAATACCTCTGCATCTCTTTACAACTGATACACTAAATTGGATTTGGAGGATTTCTCCCTCCTCAGAGGCTGAGTGGATAAAAATTCAAAGGAATAATGGAATGTGTGGTATTCTTGCTGGTGCGCCTGCATACTAATGAACTGTGACCTCAGTCTCGGAGCCACTTTCAGCAGCTCACAGACTACCACAGCAGTGAACTCGCAGTTTTTAAGTCTATTTCTTTAGACGTTAAAATTTATTCTAATAATCTCTTCATCAGTTCATTTCCCCTTTACAGTGTTTTAACCACTTTTATAACGCCTGTATTACTGACTGGCTCATTTAAGCAGCACTCTTTTCTCTCACCTTAAGTACAACATCTCCCTCCTGGATGTTTCCATCTCTGGCAGCAAGGCTTTCTGGGGAGATGTCCTTCACAAAGATGTGGCTGGCCAACCGCAATCCATATTCTGCTTTCAAGTCATTAACAAAGCACATTAATTTAACCATCAAGACCTTTATTCTGAACACATAGTTTGCTCATATTTTATGCAAACTGGTATGCAAGCACATATTTTCATATGCCTGGACATTGTGTTGCCCACCTTCATTTTTGCGGGACTTGACAAGGGTGACCTTGGCAGGCCTGGGTGGAGCAGAGGAGGCTTGTGATCGGCGGTCAGAGCGCGGTGAGACGCTCCGCTCCCGCGAGGCACTGTGGTCCCGCCTGCTGCTGCTGCTACGCTCACGATCCTGACGCCTGCCAGTGCCCATGCCTCCGCTTGCTCCTTCATAGGCATTTGGACCAACACGACCACTGTGGTGGTCATAGCCATCTTCCTCATCGCTGTCCTCTTCCTCGTGCTCTGACATCGTCTCCCTGTCCCCTGGCCGAGAAACAGGGATCTGCACTTTCCTTTTCCGGCGAATAGTCTTGGAATACACAGGAGGTTTTGAGTTAATGCTGCAATTATTGTGGTCTTCCTCACATCTAAACATGACATTATCATTAATTATTGGGGTCCACCCTCTTCTAATTGATGTTTGACAGAACGTACATCACAACATTTAGTCAAACCGCAATTATAAAAAAATAGACCTCAGCCCTGAAATCATGCTCTATAACAACAGTAGTCACGATGATTCATACAATTTCAAGCAAATTCAGGTTTGGTGAATATGTTCAGTGTCAAACTTACTATCTTTGCATTTTTGCCACTCTTTCGGAGCTGCTGCACAGCGTAGGCATGTTCTACGTTGTCCATGGAGACTGCATTTACCATCACCACACGGTCATTTTCTCTGAAACAGCCAGAAAATCATTTAATAAAATAAAAATAATGTAGTTCTAACTGACCTAAGCAAATCTAATTCATACCGAGATGTGAAGGTATGGTAAGGAGCTTACACTAATTCTGAAGTCAAACTAACAACACTCCAACAACCCTTTTGTGTGTAAATATTAACACAACACAATATATTGATGGCAATAGTTGAAGACTTACTGCAGCAGTCCCTCTGCAGGACCTCCTTTCAGCACATCAGATATCACAATGGAGGTCTCCCCACTCTGGAAATGAGGGTTGTCTCGACCACCTGAGATGGCAATACCGAACCCAAAACCTGCAGCCTACACACAAAGAAAGACACACAAAACTGACTGATATTGCATAAATTGCAAATACATTAAGGCCAACATAGGCTAACAGGCTTTCTGTAGGTTAAGTATCAGTGAAACTGGTTTGAGGTGATCTGTGTTCTGTGCAGTGAAAGAATGTTTTGAAACTGTAGACTAGAGTAAAGCTAAGCACTTGCAAGATATTGTGCTAAAGAGGTTACCATGGAGGTTTTAATGACCGATGTGTTTTATGCAGCCAGCAACAAGGGAGCAAGCTATGTGATGTAAATGGCTAATCATACAGCCACAACAACACAGAAGAGTTGCAAGGCTGAGAACCACAGGCCGCACTGGGCTGCTCCTTCAGCCTAAAGCCGCTACTAATTAGATTACAGCAGGCAGACCAGTCTAGACAGGTGCTCTACACAATCCCACGGCACAATAGCATCAACTAATGAAGAGTTTACTATCTCAAAGCAAAGTACATTCAGAAATTCAGCATACAAGACAATGTGTATTCATTTATCAGCTATCTCTGCAGGGAAGGTGGCTATAAATAGTTTGATAGTTAACCTGATGTTGATTGTGCCTGTGGAGGTAATCAGTCATAAGCACTGATCTTAACTACAGAGATTAGTACAATCAATCATAATTACATGTGACTTTACACTGAACAAACAACACATGGAGTAAAACTATCATCCCCCTCTTTCCCTGAAACTGCGTTAAGGAGAAGAGTATGTTGCCAACAGGAAGGAAATGAAATGAAGTAGTAAGGAAGTGGATGCTGATTTCTGTCTTCCTTAGTCTTGTTTCCTGCCATCTGGGTTCCTTGACTATTGTTTCAATACCACACATCCTGCTGCTACAGCTGGCCCTCTCAGTCCAGACACAGAGAAGAAATGTATAAGCAGGGGGACAGAAGAACAGGGAGGAACAAGTGAAGAACACAGAAGACGTAGTGTGAAATTAGGATGCCAGAGACAAGCAGAGAGGGAAAAAGAAAAGAAAAGAAAAGAAAAGGGAGAGTGGATTAAAGAGCTGTAAACACTTACCCTGTGAAGGGTCACTGTGTGCTGTTCCCATATGACTGTTTCCTCCATCGCTGCACTCTGCAACACAAGAGAGAAAACATCAGTATCTTGAGGCCAATTTATCGGGTACATATGTTTATTCACTTTGTATCAATTTGAATCATTTTGCAACAAACACTGTCTTTCTGAAACGTAATATGTTCTGTTCTTGTACACTTTGAGCCTGTGAGGTTTTAAGACAACTCTATGATAGTTTTTAGACAGTTAGTGTGGTGGTGTGATGGACAGCATTATATTGAATGATCTGATGCCTTGTCTTATACATTTATGACAGGAATGTAAATAAAGAGAGAAAATTGTAAGTACATGCATGTACACAATGCTTCATGTGGACTGAATATGACTGTATATAAGACTGCAGCACGACGTGTTTCACATTTTTAAAAACACGTCTGAACCTGACTCAACAAATTCAAACTGAAGGTAACAATTACAGGTTTTCTATACTTTTTTCTTATGCATGTATTTGCCCTTTATTATAGTGAAATATTTCTGTTCCTAAGAAGTGGAGTACTCTCTCAATAAGGGCACAAGCAGCGAGCAAGACACACATAAATAACACACACACTCACCCAGAATGACTCACAAAATCCTGCAAACAGTACATAGTTTATATGTAGTTTCAAATGAGTGTGCAGTCTAAAATCTACATTTAGTGCACTTAGTGGTTGCAG
Source organism: Protonibea diacanthus (assembly GCA_028641955.1). NCBI lineage: Eukaryota > Metazoa > Chordata > Actinopteri > Sciaenidae > Protonibea > Protonibea diacanthus. Next base: position 25,090,629 of record CM053976.1, on the reverse strand, counting down.
TCTGCAGTCCTGTTTCACTACGCAGAGTTGTTGTTTGGCTACAAGCAAGGTAGACTCTATTGCTAATTTGCACAACTAAGTCCTGGAGTCCTAAAAGTCTGCATGTGAAAAGATTATGAATGACAGCAGCATGAGTAACCAGCCGGCAGAGATTGACTGGGGTTCAGAAGACTGAGTAAAACATTCCTATAATATTCCTGGCTGGATCTTCTGAGAGAGCTGAAGTAAAGCAGGTATTCAGCTGCTCCTCTGACCTGCCTCTCTGGATTAAACTGATTCTAGGCAGGCATCTTTTGCTTTCACTTCTTCTCTAATTCAGTTACATCACACACATTTCTCTTTATGCATGATTCATCTTTTAGTACAGTGCTTTCTTTTTTCATTTCTTTTATGTGTCTGCCAGTCTGTCACTGTCATGTTGATTACGCCACATGAAGATGCCCAGAAAATGCAATAATGTTTCTAATATTAGGTCAAACAGACACTCCTAAATTTGTGTCTCAAAGGGCTGTTTTTTTGTTGTTGTTTTTTTTTTAACACCCGGAGTGCTATGTCCCAGCTTTAAATTACAGCTTTACTCTGCTTCCCCCCAGCTGATGAAGCAACACTGCTGTCCAGTCTGTCTGCCTGCAGGGACTGATGGTGCAGCTGTCTGCGGCAGAGTGCTGAGCACAGTCCAATGTGGCAGAGAAAGGAAAAGACATAAACACCACCACACGTGGCAGGGTGCTCATTTACTACAACTTCTATAATCAGCTTTTTAAAATAACACACCATGTCATCTGTCCACCCTATCATCGTGATAATCTCACTCCCTCACCCCTTAATCATCACCTAATCCCTAAACCATCTCACCCATCATCTTTGACATCACGATCATTACTGTCATCAACCTCCCTTAACCTTAACTACACAGTTTACAGGAGGTTCAAGCTGTAAAGCTGCAAACTGCATGGGGTGAGGACGCAGGCCAAGAGCCAGCTGATGAGTGTCCAGTGTTTGTGGACATTCCCAGAAAACACTATACTGAGGATGGTTTCTTATGGAAAGAGACACAACTCAACACAAAGAAGATAACACAGATTTCCTAGATACTTAAATTTGACTAAACATGATGAATAGAACCCCCCGTGTCTGTTGACTTTCAAACAAGAAATATAGTGCTTGAGAGATAAAACTATTTGTCACTTACACAATCAAAAGTAGATTAATTAACTGTTTTAAATAAACAATTAACTGGAATAATGTTCTTACATTTCCCTATCTCATCCTATAGACAATACACTTAATATCTTTGTGTTTTGGACTACTTATAGGACAAAAAAAGGCATTTTCTATAACTTGCAGAAAGAACGTTCAATTGATTCAGATTAGGCAGCCCAAAACTTGATGAATGTCATTTGAGCGGCATGTTTCCTCAGTAACATTTGTTCACATGAGTTAGTGTATTTACATATTGTGGTAATGTCCAGAAGAATGTGTGTAACAGTTAATTGCCTAAGGCCATGTTTTGACACACGTCTGTCATCCGTTTGAGTCTGTCAATGAGGCGGGGGGTACCAACGCAGGTGGTGCAGTGTTTTGACCTTTAAATACATCAATCTATTACTCTGACTAGACCTCCTGGATCATATTTCATTGTCTCACTGGTACCTAATCAATACACCCCCACGATGCAGCCCCCTGTGATGTTTTAATGCAAGTTGCTCAGGTTTGAATCCCAAACTTAAGCATAGGCCTCTGGCCCTGTGGGCACTAACCCATGCTACACTTACTGTAGGTCTGTTAATGTGAGTTTGTGCTTCAATCACCCTGTTCAATTCAGTTGGCCTGAACCTCTAGAATACACAGTTAACCCTTTGACCCTAATTTCCATGGCAGCTCTCTGTGGATGTTATTTATGTCCATAATTGGTGCTGGGGGCTTGGGTGTTCCCCCCTCTCTATCTCTTCTCTCCCCCCCTTCCTCCCTCCTGTCTGCCCCTACGACTCCCACAGTAATGCCACCATTGTGTGAAGGGACCTGACCCATTTAACCATGGCTCCCCCCGACATTCCCGAACACATCCATTCCTCTAAAGTGTTTTGTGATATATTCATCCATCCGTTCATCCATTCATTCATCTAACAGTCCAGGCAGAAAAGGGAGGGGGGGCGGCTACACCATGAGAAACAACAGTGTGCTGCGGTCATGTGACCAGGCGGTCAGGCACGCAGGTGGCCTTGTCCTTGAACTATGTGTTGGACTGATAGTCAGGGAGAGGGAGGAGGAGGAGGAGGAGGAGGAGGAGAGCAAGGCTATAGGCTGCTTATACAACTTGCATATACAGTACCAATAGACAGGACACATAAAACTGTGGAGGATGGCTTGTTAAATGACATGTCTGCTCCCCTGTCTCTATCCAGCTCTCACACTTAATGCTATTCAGTAAATCCTTCCTAAACCTTCCTTCCTAAGGACTATTTGTGTGAAACATATTTTCATACATATTTTATTTCATCAAATCTAAAACACTGTTCAACACACCCCCACCACACACATATACATTGACCATAAGCCTTTCAAGGGAGGGCTGACAGTATGTGAGAGTGTATGAGCCATAAGGGTGTGGACATGCTTGCTCAAGGGGCCATAGGTCAGATGGTGCATGAGTCATAAGAAAGAGGCAGAAGACTTACAGACTAATAGCCTGGCTTCAATTAGACTTTTATTTTACATTTAAATGGGCACTTAAGAGAAAGAGCAGTGTGCTCAACTCTACAACATGCTGAAGCGTTGTAGTCACACTTCCCATCTCATTACAAGGCGCTTAAATAAATGGATTTAATTGCTCACTCTGCTTGATTTGGTTTTAATAGATAGCATAGTTGTACTCAGCTTGTTAGCAGTAGAAACTCTGCCCCTGATAGATGTACATTACAACCAGGTTTTTATCTAAATAAATAAAATCTAGTGAGCTAATGACAGCCAATAAGGTCAAGGAGAGAGAACCTGTCTGTCTTAGATTATTTACTCCACAGGGACGAGATCGCTGACTCTCAGATGAGATTATTACGGTAATTAATCACTGCAATGTGAAGTGACGATTAACAGGCAGGCTGATTGAGTGTGAGATATGAGCAGGGTAGAAAGCAGAGAGTAACAGAACATGTCAAGTGTGTACAAGAAGAAAACAAACAACTGGCTTTGACTGGCTGAATTTCAACAGCTATTTAAGATGCAATGTTGATGAAGAAAGCAAGTGTGGCGTCATTTTTCATAAAACTAAAATCTACAAAGGATGGAAAGATATGACCAGCTGTAGCTCTGTGTCAAATAGTAATTTGGTTACCTTGTGTATTTTTTAACCTTTTAGTCATCACGCAAAAGCAAAGATCACAGAGCATGTGGGGCCAAAGGAAACATGAACACAAGTGTGTCTCATTTTCTAGAGTAAAGAAATAATAAAAATACTGACGGGAACAAAGGATGAGGTTTATCTCTGAAGTCACAGAGTTGTGTGAAACAATGGTGCGCTTGATGTTGCACAAACTGACGGCAGCCTGGTGTATTTATACATCCATATTAGTCCAGCCTGAGCTCTGGCCAGCAAGGCCCAGGGCTGGGAAACAAAGAGCAGCCACCAATCACACACACGTGTGCTTGTCCATGCGCACGCACACACACACACACACACACACACACACACACACACACACACACACACACACACACACACACACACACAGCCACAGCCATGATCTAACACTACAGGGCCTCTTTGTTCAAGCTACAGCCGTCCCTAGCTTGGCCCTGCCTGGCCCACCATAACACACAGTCCAGTACAGATGATAACAGCTCGCAGAGGCTCTTCAAAGGCAGACGCTAATCCAGTTCTTTGGGACATACTGATGAAGTGACTGGAAAAATGAGTGATGAAATGGACAATAATAACCTGCTGCAGAAAGCTATGATAAATAGGGTCAGGCCACGCATGCAAGTCTTTGGTGCATACCTCTCAGTCTCTGCAGTCATCAGACATGTTCACATTCACATAAGATCTGCACAAACTGAGTACGTGCAGTCAACATCTTAACATTAATTCTGCAGCCAAACAAAAAGCCAGCTGATGAGCATCACTGGACTTTTGGGAAATGGAAGCACTCAGCCAGAAATAGCCACAAACATGTGGACTTGGGTCACACACCCCTAACCACCTCTTGTTTTTCCCTCATCCAGTAGAACTAGCTTAAGAATTAACAAAGAAGGAGGTGACAAGTCATGAGCTGGGAGGAGGTTTACAAGAAGCACAATTCAAGCTCTTTAAAAGTGCTTCCCCAATGACACCGTTGTCTAGAAGTCCATTACTCACCTCCTCCCTTCATCTAACCTCCCTTCATCTGAACCACAGGAATGCTTCACACAGTGGGCGTATTAAAAACAAAGTCTAAGATGTAGTTTTTGACAAAAACAGACAAGATGAACATGTGGGATAAGCCAAGGAAAAAAGGCTAAAAGAATGCGTGAGGAGTGACATTTCCGTCATTGAGAGACAACACATCACTGCTGAGATCAGATTTTTCTGAGGTACAGAGATAAAAATGAGCAAAGAGGCTAGGAGCAGCGAGTGTCTCGAGATGACGACGAGTGAGGTAAAATCCTGACAAAGCTTTAGGTCAGTGTGCCTGCTCTTCTCTGATAGCCTGAGGCAGGAAGTAGGAGCAGCCACAGCACCCACAGGAAAACACTCCACTTCCTGTTTGCAGGAAATCGCTTCAGAGAAATCCCTCTGCACACCATTGAAAATTCCTCCTAGTATAGCTCACCTCATCGTATGACCTGCAGCCTAAAGAATGTCTTACTCCAGAGGGCATGGGATGGATTCATCTCATTGTGTTTTTATTCAAAAACACCAAGGTCACAATGCTGTTCCTAGTAAATACTAGTCCTAGTTGGTTTGTCACTACTGTAAAAAACACACACATGTACAACATCAACCACAGATACCACACACACACACACACACACACACACACACACACACACACACACACACACACACACACACACACACACACACAGGAAAAGGCAGAAATTCAGCCATTTATCACACAAATAAATACTGCTGACATGTCGTTCTGGTGCATTACACACAGCTCAAAACACTAGATTGGCATCATCGATACCACCCCGTACTGGCAGTGCTCCCCATCACTAAGGCAATTGCATCCATGGTAACTGTATCTCCCCTCTGACTGGACCCAAAGGAAAGAGTGGGGCAGTGGTACACACAACAACACATAATTAGAGATACGTGCACACGCTCTTTCTGGAGGGTGAGCACTCAACAGCAGGATGCATGCAAATGCATCAAAGCCACTTATGTAAGCCATTACATTGTGTGTTTCAGATTAGCATGTTATGTGCTGCATGAAACAACCAATCCAATGAAATATCTGCCATCACCTTTAGTATTAACAGATTACTTCAGCAGCAGCCATTTTTTTGTGTTCACCCATGAGTCTGTAGATGAGGGCAAGTAGCCAATAGGCAGATGACGATGATGCAGAGCCTCAGTCAGCAATGATGTACTGTTGTGCTGACATGCTCAAAGACGCTTGAATTAATTAGTCTCAAACAGCTACTCTGTCACACGGCTCCCTGAAAACCCCGCCATCAGGGCTCTCCTCAACAGAACACACACAACCACTCACACACACACTGACTGAAACCTATCTGAAACAGAGTCACAGCTAGTAATAGTGAGGGTAGGAATAAAATACAAAACCTATAATCCAGGCTTTTGGATTAAAACGTTAATCTGAGCCGTGCTTCCTGCTGAAGTCTACTGCTGCTGTCTCATGAAAGCAGACAGAGTGAAATGGATAGATGGATGCAGAACTGAGACTACTGTCAGGTCTTACACATTCCTCGGTCTCACTGTTGTAGCTGCCTGCCAACAAACTGTAAACTGATAAATCTTCTTTTATCAAACTTTTAACCGTGTGTGATCGTGTCACTTTGTGGAGAAAGCACACATCCAAAGATGAAACTGTTGAGCCAGATGAAACTATGGTTGTGATTATGGCAAAAAACGACTTTGACATGGTGTTTATTTAAATTGCACTACTTAAATTAGCAACTGTCATTACCAACCAAACTGGTACAAAAATTTCAACCCCGGTTTGCTGTTGGATGAGAATAGTACAAAGACAATTAAGATTTTATATTGATGTTAATGCCCCAGAAATCCATCAATCATTTAATCCAATCAAAGCCTCATTTGATGAATTATTGATCCACACAGGGAGAAAACCACATTTTTAATTGTCAAAGAAAGAAGAGCACTGTTACACTCACTCAAGATCAGTCCATGCCTGGTTCTTGGGAGTTTTTCCATCAGGAGACTACTTTATGTATTATTCTCAGTGTTTATAAAACTCAGTTCATAAAAGTCATTTTCAGCCGCAGACATGAGGAATATTATTTTCACTAAACACAGTGCAGTGCCACAGAGCTGATGTGCAGCGGACTGTTCACTGTTATCCACTGACCCAGACACACGGCTAGGCTAGCATCTCATGTGCAGCTTATCCAGCAGCAAAGTCATCCGAGCTCAACCACACGGACTGTTCTCTGCCTAGAGAGACAGGTGTTGTTGAGGTCACAGAGGAGAGTGGTAACTTCCGGTGGGATTTTTTCCCCCCACTTTTTCACATCCTGTCCTGTCGGTTCTGTTCAAGCTGTGGGTTTTCTCACCAACTTCAAAGTTTCAAATAAACTCTTGGATAGCAGTTCTCGCTCTAGGGATTGGAGCGCCTCTCACAACAGTGATAGGTGTGTTTAAGGGCTGGAAGATATTTTGCTAAAAGGAACTGTTTTCTTGTTTCTCCTTTGGGTTGTGCAGGTGGACGTGGGGTTGGCAGAGGTCCAAGACTGGAACTGATGTCCAATAACGTTTAAATGGATGAATATGGATGTCTCCACTTACTGTGATCACTGTCATCTGCCATCTTGTGATCAGTATATTTTTCTCCTTTTAATATAAACAAATCAAATGCTGTGATGCTGTGGTTGATTACAGAGTCTGAGGAGGAAATTACTTCCTGAGAACAACCTGACCAAGATATCTAGCAGCCAGTGTTATCAGCATTTATTGGCAAATCACACTTTTACTTATCTATTGCTATCTGTACATGTGTTGACTGATATGAAGGAGTGGCTATGAGGAGGGGGCTAAACAAAACTCACACAAACCCACACACTACACTTGGGCTTGTTTTTGTCTGTGGAAACAAACTGTAAGCCAAGGCATTAAGAATGATAACCAGACCCAGCACTGGAACCTTTGGATTCAGCCAATCACCGTACACTCAACTATCAGTATTCCCACTCTACCCCTCCCATCACACACATACACACACTGTAGGAATGTGCAGATAAGGAGACAAGGCCCAGTGCTCTCTCTCTCTCTCTGCCTGTTTCTCATTCCAAACGGTCTCCTTCACCTTTTTCTCGCCTCGCTCTCTGGATCTTTCCGCCTTAATCTTCCTCTCTTTTTCACTTTGTGCCCTTCACCCGTCTTTTGTCTCACTGAATGAGCATGAAATAAAAGCAAGGCTAGAGAACAACACAGCAACAATAGCGTGCTAATTCAGAGTGACTGGGACTGAGCCAACTTAGGTATCAGTGACAAGTATCAATAACTGGGACGGTGTTGTAAAAAGATTAATGGTCTGGCGATTATAATCTAGCATTGTTTATGAAGTTTCAGATAGGTTACTGCAGTTTCATTTTGTGCATTTTGTCACATGAGATTGATTTTATTAAGTAAAGCACCAGAGAGGTTGGAGTTTGAACGGGACAGCAAACCAAACGTGTCAAATTACCAACAGTGAATCACTTGCTGAGCTAAATTTACTTTGAACTGGATCATTGAAAGCCATATAATTAGTCTGCTACAACAAGCCATGATGTCTCAGAAGTTTAACCAAGCAATTAACCCAAAGTCCTGTATAGAATCTATGTTAATTAAAATACATATTAGAGGGGGAGCAAGAGAAATAACATTTAATGAACTGATGTTTTTGATCACACTGCTACTGTTACATGTAACCATCAAAGCAAATGAAAGAAAAGAGGATGGGGCATTGTAGACCTCGATCCTTTATCTGCAGCACCATCCATTTTCATGACATTTAATTAACAGTAAATCACAGTTAGAGCTAGTGTTAGCATGGGAATCCAGACATTTCATTGCAACATACCATGTGAGCATAACAGCACAGGGTTCAAAGGGTTAGAGGAGAGTCCATGTTGTGTTGAGAAACAACACATTGGTATTGTTTGGGTTTGTAAATGACTCTTTCCACTGAGGCTAGGTTTAACAGTGTTGAAACTCACTGTACCTCATGGCCAAGCAGGCACGTACACACCCACCCACACATACATCCACGTTAAACAAAGGGGTGATTCAGCAAAGGGTCTTTCAGTCTGCTCATGTTTGCCTGCCTCAACAGTACGCACAGGATGACTAAAATTAGCTACTACCAACAAGGACAAACGTAGAGAGCCTCGTCTGCTGTAATTTAACAGCAAAGACTACACATGATTATGGTGATAAGAGCAGCAGCATTTGAATGTTTACACACAAACTTGGAGCAGGCAGTTGGAATAGTTGACACAGAAGTAAAAACATAACGCCTTTCAAATGTTCAAACTTGCACAACATCTTTCATACTACGCAACTCAGAACCACAACTCATAGTCTGCAGAGTCACGTGGTGCCATAAAACAAGAGGCCAAGCCCACTCAATGGCATTCCCAAGCCTTCTGAGGACTTGGCTACAATAGGCATGTTGTGGGGCAGAATCTATAGTGAATTAATGAGTTACTGTTGGAGTGGCCATTTTCCCAGCACTTAACTGGCAACATAATTACCATTCGCCCAAAAGATGAGAGATAGGGAGGAGGTGCATGAATTCTTTAATGAGATGCACAAGCACCCAAAGATAATATATGAATGACTTTTAATGAGATGTAAAAAAGAAGTTCTCAGCACCCTGACAAGAGGGGAAGCTTTACACCCTCTGATGCACCTAATGAACTACCTACAATGTACAAGGAACAAATGTTACCAATCTGTAATGAAGCCTTATTATCTTGTTACTCTGTAGTGGATGGTAAATGAGTGAACATCATCAAACTGTTTTCAGAGGCGTGGCAACTGCAGGCTGGAGCAATGATTTTTGTTGATCAGTTCAGATTTGGTCGTCTCAGACTCAGAAAATTTCTTGGAGCTGTTTACTGTGTCAAATTTTTCTATCCACCACTGAGATTCTTAAAATTCCAGAGCCAAAATAACTGTACGCTTCTGATATTCATTTATGTTTTTCTTCTGTTTTGATATGTTTTAAAACATAAAACTCATTTAATGTATTCAATAATGTTGTTGATTTTTATTTGTTTTATTTTGTAAAAACCCACAATAAATAAATGATAATATGATAAATCTTGTAGCCCCCTGCCCTTACTCAATGCACCCTCTTTGGGAACCATTGCTCTATGCTAACTGCACTGAATCACTGCTGACAGATTCCACCACTGTGTGAAAAACAGACCAACACAACAAACAAAGGCGGTTTCCATTAGGGAACAAAATCACATATTAATCTGTTCTGTCAGTCATGTAGTGTTCTGTCTCAAGTCATCGTGTTCATCTGAAGTGCGGTACAAAAGATTTACAAAAACTTGAACTGCAGTCAAAAGTTTCAACTCTACTGGCTTCAACAGAGCAATGTGCAACACAGAAACAGCAGCTTGAAGATTTATTAAGATGACGACAGCTCTTGGCACATAGTAAAAAAACACACCTGTCCTACACAGGTTCACGTGATGAGCTACTTTTTTTTTTTTTTAAGTATGAAGTGAGTACTGAAGGAAAAACACAGCGACAAAGATGCATAAGGAGATTTCAATAAGTGCAGCGATGAACTGATGCATGGTTTTGTAACTATACATGGTCAACTACACCGATTCTGTCAACTAAGTAGCAGTGAGCTAAGAGCTGTCAGTCCAGTGGAAAAAGAGCATTGCAGGGTATATAAGTTTAACCTCACCAACAGCATGTAATCCCCTCAAGGGCAGTTTTCAATTTCCTTCTTACTGTATCGCAAGCAAACAAACAAAAAATGTAATTTCATACCTTCATAATGTGATAAATGAATGCATTATAATCATGAAAACAGGAATTACCCTCATATAATTGTACCATCAGAATCTATAATTGTTGCATCCCTAATGTGCATGTGGACTAGTTCTATATTTAGCAGGCAAACTATTTAATTTCTACTATCAACTAAATGACAGTGTACAAACTAAAAGCCGATGCAGTAAGCAAAAAAAGGTCTCAAAGGGAAGCAAATTCCTCTTCTTGGAAGTCTGAGATCTGGGATACTTACATACATATACACCTAGTGATGAATATGACTTATATCATGTGAGGCAGCAGACTCCCACAGGCTGATGACTCTGTTTCCCCAGACAGAAAAGACAGGACTATACAACGCTGCAAAAGATAAGCAAATGAACACACGGTAGTGTGTGTATGTGTGTAAAGACATGTAGGGCAACAAGCCTTGGGATGAATCTGTTCCAGCCTTTTTCTCTCCTCCCTAACCAGCTGAGCCTCGGCTGCCACATGCACACTCTCTCTCCCTCTCCCTCTTATCGTCTCTTTCTTGCTCTCTCTGTCTCAAACACACACAAAACACCCCGTGTCAAATCCCCTGTGCCTGCAGAGGGAATGATAAATCCCTGCAGAGACCTGCCCCACTGGAAAGGATGCAGGACCAACTTGAGTGTCCTACCTTTACTAGGCTGGCAGTTTGATAAGTAACAACTGACTTAGGACTGACTCAGGACTGACTTAGGCCCAGGGTAATACAACATTTCCATCCATCCATCTAAAACAAAAACATCAGCAAGTGAGTTAAGGTGGTGGATCACTTTATGCCAAGGGCCCATGTGTTTCTGCAAACAAAAGTGGAGGTAAAACCAATAATGAATCCCAGTCTGGTCTTTTTGAGAGAGCTCCATGATATAATATTTAGCTCAGCCACCCAGAAAAATCTGTTATGGACTTCCTGACCAGACCAGACCTCAGTTCCTTCACAGGTGTTTGTTCTGCCTACAACACCCTTCTGGTCTCACTGCCACACTCCATCCGGCCAGCTCAGTTTTCACTGATGGATTTAAGATAAGAAACATTCGGCTGAAAGCTGACGTGGCCCAGACAGACTTAAAACGACAAACAACAAATAAATATTTAGATGAAACATGACTTTCTGTCAAACTACCACACCTTGCTGACAAATATTATACTTAGGCTTTGATAAATGAGGCTGAGGTATGACTGATGTTGATTATTTGACTTCTTGTGTCGTTCCTTCCAGACAGAGATATTTGTAAAAAAGTTGAAAAGAATCCAGAACCACACCCATGTTTTTCCAGAAAATCACAGCTAGGAACCAATGACAGCTGAGCAAGTGGTGCGCTCATCCTCAGAAAGTGTTGCAAGGGTGAAGCAGGTAACTGTCAATCATCTTTTGTATAGCCTGCTTTGAATATAAACCATCCAAAGTCATGTAACGCATGCATTGCCAAACCACAATAAGCAAAAAAAATAAAAATCCATAGATTCTTTTGCAGGGCTTCTGCTAGTCTTGTGCACAGAAGTCTTTGACTTACACTTGGGCATAGAAACTGACTCTATTTTGCTGTTGCATTTGAATTAAATCAAAATATTAATGTGCTTTATAATATGCTTCATAACATGAAAGAGCCCAAGAGCCATAATGCAATGATTATAGCAGAGAGAGCCTTTTAAGATCTGCCATGTGACTCAGATTATAGCCGGTGCATCCCTCCCTCCCTCCCACTCCTTCCTTTCTCCATTTCACCCCTCCAATAACCCCTCCTCACATCGCCTCCTCCCTCAGAAGGCATTTTCTGTTTTCCTTCGTTTTCCCTCTCTCTGCTATCCACCTGCCTCCTGCTGTGTGTATCTGTCCTGGATTTCCCTCCAGGGATGAAAGGATAAGCAGGTCAGATGTCCTTGATAACTGCTGCACTCCAGAGTCTCCTGGCATTGAAACAACACAAACAGCTGCTTTCTCTCAATGTTTTTATCAAGACTCTGACAGGAGGTGATACTTAAGTAACAAGGAGCTAACTTTGATTACCAGAATCCACTGTCTCTCCCTCTGCTCTTCGTCTCATTGGACCTTTCATATTACACTACAACTTACACTGTACGTTTTATGTCTCTCACATTCCACGGACCTGTGTGTAAACATTTGTTTTTGACAAAGAAAACATATATAGGTCACAGCCGCACAAAAGTGAGCCAAAAAACTGAAGTCCAGCTGAACCAACAGCCCCCCGGCTGCTGTCTTCAATATAGGCAACTGACAGGCCTCTCATCTTATACACAGCTTACACCTGCTCTCCTTAAGGGTTGGGAGGACTCTGAATCGAGGGCCTACAATCAAAGACTCCCCTGTTAGTGTGAGCAGGAATAAGTGACAGAGTCTCTGTGCTGCATGAAGTGTCAGTGTATTTTGTGAATTTTATCTTCAATTACGAAAACAACATAATTGAGATCATAAGGATGTTGTGCTGCCGTCCATTTGCAATGATGGATTTGTTGTGTGTAAATCCAGTGCACACTTGTTTCACAGTGATGAGGTTTCACTCTCAGCCAGTCTGTGGCATATTTAGCCCATGTTTTACTTTTAATGTTCAATAAATGCATAATGTTTCTAAAGTCAATGAGTAGGCTAATTGTGTTAAATAATTGGTCATTATGATTTTTGCCATAATCAGACAGCCCTGGTTTTGTGTCTCATTTTCTTCATAAGCTAAACATAGCGACTGTCTACGGTGACTCAGACACTTTGCGATGTGCTGTACTCAAAATGACCTTGATTCTGCCCAAGAGTGTTCCCTGTGACATGGTCGACCCCAGCTTTAATCTACCTCAGCCCTCCTTTTATCATTTAATACCAATAACCTTCGTAAACTGGCCACCAATTTATACTTTCTGCATCTCCATGGTGCCATACTGTGTGTAAGGTTTTGTGCTGACTGTCCACACGGACTGTATGCAATGAGAGACATGTGAATGCATCCATGCATGCAAATACCCAAGAAACATGTGCATGTCAGCTGCCCGTGTCGTTTTTTTCAAGCAATTCTTGAGGCACTATGGTGATATTTTTGGGGACACTTTCGTTGTTAATGCAGATTAAGTAATGTTGAAAGGGTAGATTGATTGGGAGGTTACATCTAATGTGTTAAAATGTAGGCATGTGAAGCCCTTTGGGAAGTCTATCAAGATTGGATAAACACTTCATAAAGTGATGGTGTAACTTCTCACAGATGCCAGACATTAGCTGTTCCATGCTCTGTTTATCACTTGCCACATCATCCCTGATTCTCCAAAAAGGACGGGGAGCCGAGTGCACAGAACAAAAACACCACCAGGACTCTTTTTCTCTCCCTAGCACTTGGTCCTCTAATTACATTTCCCTCCTTCATTGATGTAAATGGAGATGTGTAATCATCAAAGCAAAACAGAGGCTGTTCCTGGCCTGCTGTGCAACTCTAATTAATACAACGTCCTCCATCCAAATGCGTTTTCTACTTATTTCAGTCTGTCTTCTCTTCTCGTCTAAGCTGTAGGGACTGCCAATGCTCCATATTACTCTTCTTCTCCTTCTCCTTGTGTTGCATTCACAAAAGTAATCAGGCCTGGCTGAAGGCCCAACACCAAAAAGAATGAGGCCACTATCTACTGTAGTGAAGACGAGTTAATGTCAGCTCCTAAGTGGATTAATCTTGATTTCCACTATATCCGTTTTGTATCAGTGTATCAGTGTATCTGTTAAATTATTTTCAAACAAAGTGAGTGATCAAATTCATATTTAAATGACTGATACCAAACATGATTAGATTCTGATTATTGCAATTGCTAAACAAGTCTGACTCTGACTTTGAAAACAGTCTTTTCCTCACTCCTTGGTGCCAGAACAGGAACCTTGGCACCAGGCAGACAGACAGATATTTCCCCTTTCTGTCTTCACAGAAACACGTGCTCCACTAAACAGCAATTATCATAAACTGTTATTTTGTATCATGGCAAACTGAAAGGCAGCTTCAACTTCACTTTAATTACATTAGACATCATTTTGGGCAGTTAGACATCTTACTTGTTTTTTTTCCAAAAGTAGTCACAACTGAGTGAATGCTAAATATTTACTGAAATGTCTTACTAACCTAATGGCACACTTTAAGTGCACACTGTTGTGCAAGAATAGCATTACTGACCTATGAAACATGAAGTCAACACACACACTTGTTACTATATTCCTGAAAGACCACACAGAGACATTTTTCACCATATATCATTAACTGTAGCTTCATGTGGTGTGTGACTAATGCCAGTGTTATGGCAGGTTATCACAGCTCACCAGGTGAGAGTTACTACATGGATATTGAAGGATGGAGCACAGAGAAAGCTAACACAGTGGAAGACAAGTTGTACTTGTTTCACTGATTATTTCTGACAATGCATGATGAAAGATGTGGTTAGGGCAAATCTGTCTCATTAGGAGCAGCTTTGGATGCTTAACATGTCCTCTCTCTTTACACTGTTAGCTAAACAGTCCAAATAGACCCCTGAATGAAGGTCACTTGTTTTTTTACGGAGACACAGCTCTACTAGGCTTTCACTATTGGGCAAAATGGAAATATAAAGTAATAAAAAACGAGATGACCTTGTTCTGACATTGAGACACGATATTTGTTTATGTAAGAAAATCCCCATGAAAGACCTATGGATGCTGTAGTTTCTGAATGCTAATACTCACCACGATAACAGCATAAAAGTGTATTATTATATTATGATTCCACTGGCAGACTATAAATTAAACACTGAACTATTGCTCAGCCCTAACTACTGTGAGTTACTCTTGAATAGGAACCCATATTTTCTCATCATGTTTCTGCCTTTCACCAGAAAACACCGAGGAATATGAAAGAGATCAATTAATGAAGAATATGATTAGAACTTCTGAATTTAGTGTTTTCCGTATCAAATTAACAAGCAAGCTGTCCACTCATTACAACCAGACATGAGACATTACTACTTCTAGTAATCCTACATTCCTGTTTTTATCGTATTGATGGCAGCTTGATCTGTTCTCATTTGTTGTGTTATTGAAGGCGCTGTTAATACAAAACTAACACGTCTGATCGTTGTTCTGAAGCACCAACAGGAAATGGACTCTTAATTACTAAGGACGGTGATCATGCTCGGTCTGCTTGACTAAAGACAGTCCGTCAAGAACCTGACCTTTTCCGCACTTTTTTGTCGGCCTATCTTTTCAGGCTCCGATGATAGTTACTCATGTTACCACAGAGCACTAATGAAAACTATGTTGCTCCAATGAAATACATTCACTGTCATATAGTTTATACAGATTGACTAGGTCCTAACAAAAGACAGTAATGAATAATATGAAATTAGACTCTTGAATTACTAATAAGCATATGAAAGAGGTATGGCTCATTACCAACGGCAAGCATACTACAGTAGTAAGTCTTATGTCAAGGTGTGACCAAGGCCAGCATAACGTCACCAGCTGATATGACGGAGCTTCACAGTTTCGTCTAACTGGAACAACCGCCCAAACCTGAATATCAACACCTCTATTGAACAAACACATCACATTCCTCACTTGTCAAACTGAAAACAAAAATAAAGCCCCTCATAGAATAAGACTATTGAATACACTGTTTAAAAATATGTAGGTCTAATCTGAGGATTGACCCACTTTAATTGTATTTACAAAAACTTTATTAGAGACTAAATTCATGTATTTAAGACACTGCAATCACACAGTGCATGTGTGAAAATATGGAGGTTGCTTGCAGTATCAAATCTGTCCTGCTGTAAAACCTGATCTCACCTAGTTCAACAAAGGTTAAAGAATGCTTATTTTATAATCTAAAATATGTGATATGAAACGAGAACATATGCAAGGCCTGTTTTCTTTAGAGATGAATGGACAGCAGCTCCACACAGCTGGAACAGGGCTGCAGGTGAAAACATATTAAACTCTCCAAAATGGGCTTGAAGGACCTCGACTATGACTTGAAGTGAGTGAAAAGGTGCCCAGAATTGGGGAATAGTTTAATTTAGTGTTAGTTCAATTACTTAGTTATAACATTAAAGTTGCTTATATTGATATGTTGATTATACTGTGTGTAACACATGGCTATTTCTCCTTGATTATCATCGCCACTATAAATAATGGCTGGTTTAGAAAACAAAACAGAACACAAAGTAAAATATTCTCAAAGTGGACTTGATCAAATGGTGGTCTGCTATATTTGGGGATCTTCGGCATGAAAAAAAGAGATCTTTCTGCCTCATAGGCTCAGTTAGTTTTCAGATCCGTGAGGATTTCCTGCCCCTGTTTTAATAAACTTTTAAGACTGGGACGCTGGATATCAACAGGTAGCTGAGTTGGGACCTACAATGAGCACAGCTGTGTGACTATCAGTGACAGATTATCAACAGTAACACCCACAATAAATCCGGTTATTTTGAACCTAGCTCAGTGGAAACAGCATGGCTAGCTGTAAGCTCTGTAACTAGGTGTAGATTTAAGAACAACCCATGAACAAAACAAACAAACACACACCACCACCATAGGCATACTAAACTCACTGCTGCTACCAGTACTCTACAAAGTTTCACAGCCACAATACAACCACCAACCTATTTTAGCCACCGTTAGCTTTTCGGTGTATCATTCACACTGAGCCAGCGGTGTAGTATTTGACCAAAACACCCTACACTTGAATTTTACCCGGCCAGGTACCCACCTTATTCGAAGCTTTGGAGGACATTTTACACTCCTATTCCGTTGCAAAAGTGTCAGGTTAAAAGTTGCCCGTGTCTTTGTGTTGATAATCACTTGGGTGAGTGCGCTATTTTCCTTCCAGTTCAATTTTCGCCCAGCTGCCGCCACGCCGGGCTACGTTGTTATTTTATTTTATCCAGGACGACGGAAAACATGTCACGAAAAGCCGTGTGGAAAGTCCAAAGTTCATTATCTTATCTTCGTTGCCTCAAACGCTAACGTTAGTCCGGTTAGTTATCGAGTCATGGAAGAAACTGGAGTAGAAAAAAAGACCACCTTGCTTTGACCGTTTCGTCGCTAACCTCTGGATGAAAAGTTGGGAAGAGTAGGCATCACTCGGACGGTGCACTGCAATGGCAGGCTGGGTAAACCTCTCCCTGCTCTCGGCTCTGTGAGCAACGGCCGTGTCGTGTCTGTGCGGAGCGGACCATTGCACGCACGGAGGGGTGTAAGACACTACAAAAACGGGGGCATTGTCCATTTCTCCCGGAAAGTCGCTCATAATAATAATTATTGTTGTGCTACACGTGTCTACAGAATATTATTTCGTATTTTTATCATTACCAATCCTGTTTAACATTTATTCTATCGCGACGAAAAGAGTTCCCACCCCCGTTATCCCGCGGAATAAACAATCCGGGATACAATAAGGAGAAGCGACGCCGCTGTCCCTACTGATGCTGAATGCTCACTTTCACTATGGGATGATGGTGAATGTTGTGTTGGTATGTTACACAAGGACTACAGTAGCCTTTAAAATATGACGGGAATACCACAGCCTGTATCTGTTATGGTGTGAATCACGAAGCCACGAAATAAAACAGCAGAATATGTGAGCAGAATGTTTAAAAAGTTAGTTGCATAGGAAACGACTAAAACTATTTCCCCCATTTTCCGGTGTTTTTTTTGGGTGGTGCATCTGGTAGATCACAAAAAAGTCTATAAACTAAACAGAATCCCCATTTGAGGATATTTTTCAGCACCAAGCAATTGTCAGTGTTTGTGGTTGATAAATGACCTCACAGGAAACCACAAAAGCCATTCAGTTCAGTTCCTATGACTTCCTAAACCAGACCCCACCCACAGGATGCAACAATCTCAGCATGCATTGTTCACAGTTTACTTCTGTTTCCAGCAAACAATATATGCAATATTAAAGTGGGACACGGGAGAGATGTGTCACAAACATTAGGAAAGACTTCAGTGTCCACTGTTACAGTACAAGTGCACACAGAGAGACACACTATCTTTACACCATATCCTCTTCAAACAAAATGAGCAATCACATTCTCTCAATCTAGCTCCTCTAAAGATTACTTCCTCTGTGTGTGGAGGAGGGCTTTCAGGCAGTGTAGGTGGTCTAAGGGGTTAATTCCCACCAGACATAATACTACAAGGCTAAAATACCGCCAGTCAGGAGTAGCAGACATGTCTTAAGGGTTGCAAGGAGAGGATGACCTCCAGAAAGGCCAGGTCACGATGAGAAGAGGATCAAGACAGATGAACAACTTTAAAAGCTGCACCCATCCTTCAGCCAGGGATACACATTCATTTTCAAAGTGGAGGTCATTAATGCACAGGTAAAATGCAGACACAACAATGCTAAACATGCCCTGAGGATGATACATACTAGTATTGATGCAAGTCGCTCGCTCCTTCTGAAACTCCTCAAACGTCTGTCAGGATCGATCAGTGCGGACAGTAGGATGTTTAACATGATCACTCAGGAGTCAGCAAATAAAAAATTGCAATAAAAATAGCCCAACTTGAAAAAATAAACCTAGAAAAAAATCGCTAATTACCTTACTTAAACTTACAATAAAAAGAAGCTTTTCCTCTGCTGCTTGCCTCTCACTCTCATCCACATCTGTGATGGTACCTCAGATGTTCTGATAGAGAGGAGCAAGACATTAGTGACACTACAGTGGGATCAAAGCTATCTTTGTACTCTATGGTTGCATCCATCCACCCATCTCTCCTCTCTCTCTCTCTCTCTCTCTCTCTCTCTCTCTCTCTCTCTCTCTGTCTCTCTCTCTCTCTCGCTCTCTCTACACACATACATACACAAGCACAGAGACACAGCTCTTTCAGGCAGCTTCAAAGCTCAGGTGCGCTCATGGAAGAGCAGGCACATGGAAAACAAAGGCGAACATGCAGGCCCACATTTGGTTGGAGCGCATGACAGAGTTCACTCAACCCAGCTTCTCCTACAGCGAAAAGGCTAATGTAGAGTGAAACAGCATAATGTGCACATCCCGAAAAATGTAAAGCTGGCTGTTGATGCGCATAGAGGCGTTCATGTAAGCAAACACACAATTACATAGCGATGAATAAAGAAGAATTTGAGGGTCTGAAGTTTTGCATGAAGGTTCTTAAGCAGATGTTGTTTCCTTATCTTCATCTGTCCTGAGTTAGGTGTCTGTGATAGGCTGCGTGATCCCCCCCTGTGCCCTGTTGACACAGGGCCACCCCCCAGATCCAGCAAAGGCTCTTTGTCTCTACGTGCTAATAAAAACCTTCTGGAGACATGGGACCAGCTGATGATCTCTATCAGACCACACAGAGAAGCCACTCATCTGGAGGTATTATACATTTTTAGTATTTAAACTTCACAAACAATGATTTGTGCTTGAATTAATGAGCTAGTCCATTACTCAAGATGTAAATCTGTAAAAATGAGTGACAAATACACTATACAAGTAATTTCCTTGAACAATTTGGTGCCCTAGTGAGTTGTAGCAGCAAAATGGAGGTGCCCTAGTGAGTTGTAGCAGCAAAATGGAGTGTCTCAAAATTAACTATACAGTGCCTATGTCCATGGTACAATAACAACGGAAGCTGCTCTGCACTGTGGCACAGAAGAAGATGCTGTATCAGGCTTTGATAAGAACAATAAGAAAAATATTGCTGCCTTATACTATAAATCTGAATGTCATTTTGAGAAACTTGCACTTGCAAAATATTAATCTGCTCAGTAAAATCCACAAAGGGAAAGCGTTGTGGTTTAACCCACTAATCATCAGTATACTAATGTCACATCTGAACTTAAGAGGCCTACTGTTTGTGGCCAGATTAGTATCATATGATTAGGATCATTAGTATCATAGGATTAACAGGAAACTCACCCCTTTCTTTCCAGGTTAATATTTTTCATGCTTTTGTAGAGACGTAAACAGCAAATATAAATCCGGTTTCAGGATTTCAAAGAACGTGGACTTGGAAACATCTAAGAAGCCCCGGACATGGTTAAAGGTTCAAGATTAGATTTATTCATCCAAAAATTCAGGAAAATAACTGTTTCTCTGCTAAATACAGAATGAAACAAATACCCATAAAAGAAAACAAAAGAACTGTTTTGCACAATAAACATCAAAAGGAGAGGAGGTAGAATTCCAACTGTACTATAAAAACTGCCCAAAACTTTCAACCTACATCATCCCCATCATCATCTTAACTGTATAAGCTCACCTTGTGACTGCTGCTCATCTGGGATGAAGTTTCACAAAAACCTGATCTCCCACCCCAACCTGTTCACAGTTTGTAGTCATGCAGCTATTCTCTACTATATTCAAGCACAACACAGATGATTCATCAATCACACCCTCCAACATCACACAGTAAGCGCACTGGTCCATCAGCACTGTGCAGGTGAGCTGTTCAGCAGTCTCTGCCCAACCCATAACTGTAGTATCCTGTCAACATACTAAAGTAAGTAAATCTATGTTAGCAGCACTGTACTTAGTTGCAGTTGAGCAAAATGCTAACATACAGATTCTAATATGCTATTATGTATTACCATCATAGTTTAATTCATTGAAAAATGTCAGTGGACAAAATTATATCCATCTCACAGTTGTTTAGATATTTCAGTCTGGACCAAACTGCCCACCTGACTAACCAACCACAGACCAACATTTCCATGCCACTAGCATTGCTAACACGATAAGGTACTACCAAATTGATTTATTCTTTTTTTTTTTTTTTTTCTCACGTTTCACAGAATCTAAACATGCTCTTTGATGTGCTTTCATGACCTAAAAAGATAAACAGCACCAGATATTTGCTATCACAACACAGCCGAAATTCATTCCAAGTAGGTTATATGAAAGGATATATAGTTCAGAGGAGCACTCTAACAACAATGCAACACAGGCCGCATGGACATATAACATTTACACATAGTTAAGAGTATTTCAGCTGATAATCCTGCTACTGTCAGTTCCTGTTATTCCCCAATTTCATTCACATTCACAGAAGAACATTTTGCTTGTGCAAGAATAGTCTGAAGTACTGTTATTTGGAGACACACTTAGTTCCACTTAGTTTTCGTGATGGAGAAAAAAAAAAAAAAGCTTTCAGAGTTCTAAATTTGCCATGGTGGGTCTTCAGTCACTGAGAGTGAACCTGAAGACATTTACTACAAGAGGCAGCCTGTGATCATCCAACCAACCAAAAAAAAAAAAAAAAGCTCATTTTTCCTCTCCCTCTGCCTCTTTCTCCTCTCAACAGACAAGGATTGCTGATCCTTTTACAGAGGCTCTGCTGCAGTGAACCTGGGTGAACTCCACTCTGTACTTCTCAGCCGTATCTCAAGAAGTTTAACAAGGAAGGTCCCAAGCTGCGGAACACCATTTAAATTACATGTCTTTCCTACTTCTGTGATTATTTCTCAGTAAAGGAAACGTTTTTATTATGATTTTCCTCCCTTGAACCAAGATGAATACTGGATGTTGAATCTCTATTTTTGTGTGAGACCCACACCCTTTAACAATCAATATACTGTATAAACCTGGTGCGGAAAAACTAGCCATGACGTCATGCTTTCCATCCACGTGAGCAGCCCATTGTGTGCTGCAGAATGAGACTGTAAATTAAAAATATTGCAAATCCCAAGGTACAATCCACAAGGCACTCAGCTCAATCTAGTGTGTGTATGTGTGTGTGTGTGTGTGTGTGTGTGTTTTGCCAGTAAATACTTCATGAAGCAATTCAACCTCTTCCCTTCATTGTTGCAATAGCATAGCATACAATACCGATGCAACTTTAGGCATAGTTTCGCTACTGCCAAGTCTTTTTTGTTGACAAGGTATTACAATGTGTCTTTGCTGTTCCAGTGTGCCCAACTCACGACACACAGAGTACAGAGTGTTCTCTAAAGTTTCATGTCACACTCTATGCATAATTATGTTTGTTTCAAGTGATAGTGGTCCACTTTACAGTATAAGACTGATAAAATCCAGCAAGCTTGCAAAAAAAAAAAAAAGAAAACAATTACAGTTACAGATTTGCAGTTGTAAGGAAAGAAATAGAAAAAAAACTGTTGTTGTCACATAGGTGTGTTAAATAACTTCCATCCAGGCTGCACGTGTATGTGATTTTTATCATTCAGTTACACCCAAGGTGCGCTTAAGTGAAAGGAGTGCATGGAAATATTTTGCTGACATGCTACAGGATTTTTCACCCTGCTCAGTTTGCCATACTGCTCATAAGTAAGCATTTCAGCAACGTGGGAAAAGAGAGAACAAGAAAAGTAGACATGTTTTTATAGGATATTATATATTGATTCAGTTTTTTATATCTGTCATTTCAGTGCTGCTTTTATCAGAGATGTTAGATCAGTGCTCTTACAATAATAACATTAATAGAAAGTTCCCAAATTTTGATATAAATTCAATGCACTGAGCATGAGTAGTGTTTTCATCAAAAAGGGACAATTTCCCCATAATCAGGTGAACAATGTTAAGTTCTGTCTTTTCTTAAACACAATAGGGACCAAGGTCAAGTGATGTCATTATATAATCAGTTGCTCACAATCATGTGTAAAATAGCAATCAGCGGACATGAATGAGTCACATTTTGTAAGGTATTGGTACTAATCTTTTAGTAGCATCGTGACTATCTACACACAGCTGGGAGAATTCGAAAGAGAAAAAAGAGTGAGCACAGCGCCTGATGCTGGATGCTAAAACTGCATGCAAACCATCAGGGTCGCAATACAGACTTTCAGTACGTATGTGTACTTGGAAAAAAAAGAGGCTGCAAATGGTCCAGACATTTGCTCCTGATAACAGGCAAACCACAAACCCACTAAAGCTGCATTATTGTGGCTATTTGTGAGAAACTCTGAAACAGTTTGTACAAACTAGCCGATGAAGTGTAAAGTAGGGTCGATGTTCACCTTTGCTTCAGTTCAACAAGAATCAGCCTTTTTAAAAGGAATGTGTCAAAATATTTTTTGCATACCTTGCTTCATCATTCACATCATCTGTCACTGGTGTCGTTTCATTAAAATTCATAATCTGCTTGCATAATCAAAAGGCAGAATATTAGCCTTTCTTGAACCTGCTGCAATAGCAACCGAAGCAGACTTAGTGCAGTTCTTGCAGTATTAGCAGTTTGGGCCCATGTATGTAGTGTAGATATATTTTTGAGCACATGTGCATGCCAGTTATTCTCATTCTCAAGCTTAGAAGATGCTGCACAGAGATACTGCAACATCTCACACAGAAAACTGAGCCTTAAGGCCTCACCTGCTACAACTCAGAAACACATAACAACAAAACACTCCCACCAGTAGCAGAGGTGCATTATCAGTCACATATCCAGCAACATAGAAATATACAGCAATTATACTGCACTGTTACGTCTCACAGGTTTATGTGTCACGTCAGACAGAGTAAGAGAGGGTGTAATAAAAGCAGCAGTTAAACTGTCTGGCAGCACTTACAGTAAATGTCCACCTTAGGCTATAATAACAGTGCAGAAACACAATCTATACACGTTTGCTGATGAAAACTTAAAGCTTATCTTCTAAATCACCATGAATCACAACCTGTAACGCTCTGTAATCCATGGCTGTGGACATAAATAGAAATAGAGTCAGAATGTTTAAGGACAGGGAAATGTTTTTTATTGTCTCACCTCAAATGTGGCACATAGGATTTAAAATGAAATGATGGCAACAGGGTGAAAGATTTTAAACATCCAGTCTTAATCTTAGGGCAAAAAATTATCACAACAAAGTCATTTAATTTAAATATTACATTATATAAGTTGGTTGCAAATTGTTTGCAGTCAACGGCTGGCTGGAGTGTTCAGCCAATAAACATCAGCAGACATTTTGTGACTTCTCTGTTGACCCTCTGGCAGGCCTCTACAGAAGCAACCTTCACTTCTAGTGTGTTTTGGAGACTGTTTGTCTTCAGTCTTGTCTTCAGCAATTAAACAAATGTTCGGGTGGATTTATAACCTTTATGTTCCATAGCCATCAAGGTTCACTTGTTTGTATTATGATTATAAAGGATGATTTTTAGGATAATTTGGAAACAACAATATGTTTAATAAGGGTGATCCATACACTGTTTAGCCATTATGAATGCGAACTCATGTCTTTAACTTTAATTTCATTTCAAATCCAGTGCTGAGTATAGTAAAAACAATGAAAAACATATCACTGCCCTAACACGTTCTTACTGTTCTGTATGCTAAAGAGGTCAGATTAACCCAGAGAAGGGATTACAGACACACTTATTCTGTAAAGGGGTCAATTTTGTGCATGTGAAAGTGCTAATATATTTGTGTCTGGACCAACATGTGTTAATGCCCAAGCATGGTGTGAATCTACAGCTTAACGAAAAGCCAATAGACACAAGTGCTCCAAAGCTGCCCCACTTAAACGGAGAGACAAAATTATGTCTCAGTCCAACAGCTGCAGCTCAAGTTACAGTGTCGACAGCATGCAGCAGCCTCCAAAATGCCATTTGACACATACTGTAAGTGGCATGTAATTGATTTTCAAGGAAGAGTAAAGATTTACAAGTCTAATACAGGCAGCAACTGCTGATTTTCAGACTACCATGCTCTGGGAACACAATTAACTTCTGTCAGGGCGAAGATTTATTTTGCAGCTGTCCAGCAGTGCAGCAACAAATCTCAAAATATAAAACAGCCTTCAGTCTGGGGAAGGTTTCAACTTAATTGACGTGTTCAGATGATTTTTTGAAAGTTTTCCTCCAAACAACCAAACAACAGAAACAATCTTAAATGTTGTTTTTAAAAGGTTCAGTCTGTAGGATTTAGTTGCATCTAGATGTGTAGTTGCAGATTGCAACCTCCTCCACTCAGAAAAGAGCATGGCAGTAAAACGATGCAAAAAATGCAAAAAGCCCAGTTGAGAGGCAGTGTTTGGATTGTCTATTCTGGGTTACTGTATAAACATGGTAGACTCTGTGGAAGAGGAACTGCGGAGTCTGTAGATAAAGAAGGTTCATTCCGAGGTAACGGAAACATAATGATTCTTATGTTCAGGTGATTATACACAAATGAAAACATGGTTATGCATATTATATGCCATATTCTGTAAATTGATCCCCCTAAATCTTACACATGGGACCTTTAAACAAGTAACTTGACACTGCTGTGAAAACCAGTGATTCACTCTGACCACAAACAGCATTAAATGGTGCAGTTGGGTGTACTTTTTTGCACTTGTAACCACATCCAATGGTGATGTCACAGGGCACACCTCTACATCACTTAGCAAACAACACGTGGTAAAGAGTCGTTTGAATGGATATATGATTTTGACAAATAAGACTCGTTGTTGGTGGTGTGTTGAAACTGAGCAACTGATTGGCTGATGAGGTTTGTTCACTGCACTTTAAATCTTTCATCTTTAATCTTCAAATCATGGTTGTTTATTGAAACTGTCACATTACTGTAAAAACAATTCTATAATTCTTGTAGTATGCATATACAACAAAAGATAAGACAACCTATATTTTGAGATTAGGTATCTTAATAATCAAAGCAGATGATTAAGACTTGAGGGCATAAGAACTTAGCACCTTGCAGCTTCTATGTGGACTAAGCTTATTATTAAGCTTATTCTATTTTTCATGTTCATGTACTACAACATCAAAGAATGTGTACATAATTTCAAAGGTGACTGCATGTCTATAGAGGACAATGTCACTGTGATAAACAATGACATTCAGAATTCACTGAACAACTGCTGCCTGGGGAGTCATTATGTGAGTGTACGCGTGTGTTGAGGCATGTTGGATTCTCAACAACCCTTTTCATGCTGTACTGCCAGTGATAAACATTTGTGTTCTGTCAGTATGGATGGATTAACAATATGTTTGCACAAACATTCACACAAACTGTTTAACATGAGTTCCGTTAAGTTTTTAATGAGATGACCAAATGAAAAGAAATCCTATAAAGTTACACTATGTGATCGCCATAGTTTCTAGTGTAAACACTGCAGTAACAACAACCCTATTGTCTGCTATGACTGCATAGTTTACAAGTGATGTTGAACAAGCCCCTTTTCAGACATGGAATATGTACCACTGCTGGCCTTATCTGTCTGTTTACGTGATCACTTTTTGTCATTGAAGATCTTTGAGTTGATGTGACGGGTTTTAAAGTTAGGACAGCAAGAAAGGAGAGTTTGTTCCATTAAATGTTGGATTAATCAGTTGAAGACACCAACATGGCATGTTGCACTAGGATACTGACAACATCTGTTCAAGACAAGATATATTTATGAGTTACCTCACAGACACAATGAACTGTTGTCTTGATAATAAGGACAAACAGTATTTTAACTGTCCCAGTTACAAAGCTACAGTATATCTAAAACTGAACAAACAGGTTTAAGTGCATCTTGTTCTGATACTGTCACATGTAATCATGAGAGAAGATACAGAGTTGTAACATAGTAGTAACAGCATAACTCAGTCATTTTCCCAAGACTGATGAACAGTTTTCTCTTTGTAGTATATGATGGAATTCTGGCTAAGATATCTGAAAATGACCCAGTTGATGTCTCACAGATAAAATAATGTCCATGTTCATGAGTTCATGTTGCTGACTGACATGTTTATGGGCAGGTCTAAGATCCTAACATGTAGATGTGAAATTCAGAACAGCAACAAAATAACAGAACAGAGGTCAGCAGTGGACATCATTCACAACATGGTGCTGTGAAAATGAAGAAGGGATGTGATGAGGAGAGGAAAGGAGGCATACAAGAAACAAAAGGGAAGAACGGGGGAAGATCAGATAGGTTGAAAAAGACATGAAGCGGAAAGAAGAGGGTAGAAAAGGAGAGCAGAGGCGAAGTGAGGTGACAAGAGGATGGGGGAAAGGATTACAGGAAGAAGAAAAGAAGAGTGAGGAGAAAAGAAATGCCAGTTTGGGAGAAGAAAGAAGGAGACTGGAATCATTTAAAATGTAGCAGAAGAAGATAGACAAGGAGAACAGAGGAGAGGACAGTTAAGGATAAGGTGAAGGAAAGAAAGGTGAATATGAAAGGAAAGAAGATGAGAGAGGTTGCAAAGACAAAGAGGGAATTAGCTAATCACAAAGTTCTGATGAATGAGGGAATGTTTCAACTCCAGTGAACTCAGCAATAGCCTGAATAAAGGACATGCATCTCACTCCTCCTACCCCCACGTCAGTGACTCTTCCCATGGTACTGCCTGTTACTGCAAAATTCCAACAGTATGAAGCTCTCACTGAGCAAAGGAGGGGAAACAGAAAGTCTGCCTGTCAGACAAAAACAACTGAAGCTAAAAACATGCATAAATGTATTAACTTCAAAAGAAAAGCAGCGGTTAGTTGCTGTGCAGTAAATGTCATTTAATGGTTCAAGTATAATGATGGCAATTGACTTCTGGTAACTATTGTGCTTATTGGTGAACAATATGAAAGAGATGAAATCTGAGAGGGGGTTGGTAAATGTAAACACTCCAAACAACCTCTATATTTTCATTTTTTGCAGCACTGAACAGCAGATTGAGAAAATAAGATGTGAACTGAACAGCTTGTTGTGTAT
Source organism: Protonibea diacanthus (assembly GCA_028641955.1). NCBI lineage: Eukaryota > Metazoa > Chordata > Actinopteri > Sciaenidae > Protonibea > Protonibea diacanthus. Next base: position 25,062,813 of record CM053976.1, on the reverse strand, counting down.
TCAGTTCAGTTAGCTTATCAAACCACATCACTTTCACTTTAGTGTGAGTTCCGGTAGATACAGTAGAAGTGTATGCAGCTGGACGTCTGTGAAAATATGTAGATATAAGTGTGTTTGATAAGCGTTCTGACCTGTAGAAACTAAAACAGCTATTATTCAACACACATTATCTCACTTCCTCCGAAAAGAAAAAAATTAGCAGCTCTGCCAAATCAGGCACCTCGAAATTCAACTGAACCCACCCAAGTTTATGACATCATACGCTCCTCCCCTGAAAATACCACCCTACAAGAGGATGATGTTGTGTTTCTGGTAGAACGGAGGAAGAAGAAGTGGTGGAGGATGGGACCCAGAGCCAGGCCAGAGTAGTGGATGGAGACACAGCAGCCACAAGGGCCGCCTCAAGCCCGGTGGTGATGAGATGCGATGGGACTCGACCCTGCAGAAGCCCCAGCCAGTGTGTTAGCTGACTAATCCTCTGGCCGTCCAGTGCCAGGATCCAGACTCATCAGCTTTGGTGTTCTCTTGTCAGACTCATTTTTATAACGTCCCACTGGTCAATTCTAACCACTAATGCCCAACACAACGGCCCCTAATGCCAAGTGATTACGGAGTGCTGTTTTAGCACATTTGTCGCCTGAAAAGAAAGAAAGGGCCGCAAGGCAGTGGGCTGGCTCCCTGCTCAAAGGACCAGCCTGATGAACTCAGCAGAAAGGGAGCAGACCTCAAAAGCCAGTCTAAGCCACCTCTCTCGGGGTGGGCACTGTGGAGCCTGAGCTGGGTCAGGCCTGAGCGGTGGGCAGGGATTTACAGTACCCTATTCTATAGCTATAGACAGTTCCTGTGAGCTCATACGTGAGGAGAGACTAAATGTGCATATCCGGACTTTTTCCTGCATGCCGGGCAGAGAGATGCAAGGGTATGGGTTTGATTTTAAAGTTGGGGGACATAAGGGTCAGTGAGGATATGTCACAGAGGCAGGAAAATCTGAGGGTATGGTATGGTTTGTAAACAATGTAGATTTTGTTTGCTGTAAACTGCCACCAAGAGGGGTAAAAAGGAAGGGTTTATGTACAAAAAAGTTCAAATATCTATATCTAAATTACTTTCTTTCAACCCATTATTTTGTCTCCATAATTGTTGGTTAGATTTGCTAGTTACTGAACTTACGAAACGGGTGAGCGATGATGGTGATGTTCTCTACTCATACACCGTGAGCTTTCTCCACAGAGCAGATTAACTCAGATGTGATCAAAGCAAAATATAAATCAGTTTGTTTCAGTTTATGATTCTGATTATAAGCAAAAATCTTGGGAGGGATATTTAAAATGTTCAGAAACTTACTTACTCTACTTCAAAGTAGAGTAAGTAAGATATGATGGAGTAAATGTGCTATACTCAACTATACTAATATCTAATCCGTCTAATAATAAGTAGTATAACATTAAAGCAACACTGTCTAACTTTTCTTCTATAAAATAAAAATTATGCTACACTGACCTGAGATCAGGTGAATGGTGTCATTTCCACATTGTGCCTTGTACATCTGTTCTTGCACTGTTACTTTGTGCCTGCAAGAAGTACTTAATGCTTTATGGCACTAAGTCAAACATTACCAACTATTTCACTGACTTTGGTGAAACTGGATCATATTTTATGCAGAAAATGTTTTCTGATTTTCCCCATGTCCTCCAGCTGCTGCAGATCAACTCTCTGTGATTTACAGTGTCCTGATGGACAGTGAAATAAATAGCTGCAAACTACTGTTAGTGAATGCGTTCTGGACCACAGAGAAGAGGACTTTTTCAGGCTTGACAAGGGAATACTAATGGGAAGAGGACCCAGTGTCATGCCAACTGCTTCTATGGATATAATGGTGGAGGCGAAAAGGCTTAAGAGGAGCCTAACAGAGGGAGCTAAGAAGAGAAAATGAAAGTGAACGAGCAAGAAGCCTAGTAAGTAACAATGGTAGTAATAAGAGCTGGCTGCTATGTCCAAATTTATGACAGTGGCAATAAACTGCTAAAACTGAAACTGCTAAATTGCCAAAATAATAGGCTTAATGGTTATATAATGGTTCTTTCGTCCTTGTCTTTTATCTATAAAAGGCAAAAAAAAAGAAAAAAAGAAAAAAAAAAAGATAAAAAGATAAATCAACAAAAGAGAGAAAAAATTCAAATGCATGCATGTTGTATTTGCATTTGCTGCACCAGCAACAGAGAGCAGAGCTTTGTGTAGAGATGTTATCGGCCTCTGTTTGCCTACAGCTCCTTTATCACCTGGGGCCCCTTCAGATGAACTAGTGCCACTGGCCTTACCATGTGACCTGTACTGTAAACAGCATATGGAAGCAACACTGCTGGGACAACAACACAAGGAAACACGAGGGAAAAAAATGCTTTGACGCTGCACTACTGTTCTACTAATGCCAAGCAGCCAAGACACTTATGCTCTGCTACTGTGTATATTAAAAGGCTTATACACTGCTAAGCTGATCCAAACAACACAAGGCAAAGGGGAAGAAGCCTGGCTTATTTTGATGTCAATCCCGGTATCGCAGCTAGGAATGCATGATATTAGATATATTTTTGTCAATATCCAATATTTTCCAACTCATTCTGGCTGTTTGTAGATGCTGATATCTGCACATTTCCCTAAGACCAAACAAGTATATATTAAGTTGTAAAGTATAAAAGAACTAAATAAGAATATTGCCTCGCTGATGTCGATCCTGTGTGCAACTAACATGCATATCTTTAATTACAGAGTGAAGCAGTGGGAACATCATGCAGACCACAGCTACAAGGCTGTGATTAGTCCTGTTGTCATGCTGTTACTCAGTGTGTACTATGCAAGAGCAGTAGTCCCGCGGGAAGGTCAGACTGTATGACACACTCGGTAGGACAACAGTGTTTTTTACCAGAATATATCTGAATTTCAGCAGTTCCACCTGGACTCAGAGATATAGAAAATAAAAATCTTTAATGTTTATTTAAAAAAAAATGTTGGTACAATCGCTATTGTAATAGTTTTGTGTATATTCAATCATCAATCTTCATCCACATTTAGTGCAATGTATGGTAATCCACTTTAAGAAAAATGATTGCTGCAGATAATATTCAGGTGTGTTACGTTGTAAGCCTCGCCTCAAATCTAGAACAGGTATAGTGTAAGGATAAAGATAATCCCCTTTGTATTTATATATAGGCTACATGACATTATGCATGGGCAACATTAAAATGGATTTAACACTGAAATCCCTTCATTGGAAGTTCACACTGAAACCCTGAACTGTAGGCATCATATAGAAGCTTTATAGGACTGAAAGACATTGCACATTAAATTTATGCTAAGTGATGCATTTTTCTTTCCTACTTAATATACTACTGGTCTGACATGAAATCATTAGGTTACATTTCTTTTATTTGGATTATTATCAAAGAAATGTGTCTTTTGCATCTGATTTATCCTATTTAGTAGCAGTAGACAGCCACAGTTCAGACCAGTAGGGAAATGCTCTGGTATACAGTTGTAGTATAACACCTAACATGCATGTCTTTGGGGTGGAAGGAATCTAGTACAGTAACACAACATCAAACATAGAAGTACAGAACACAGGACAGACAAGGCGTTTGAACCCAGGATGTTTTTGCTGTGAGTCTGTGCTAACCACCACTGAGTCACCAAAATGTTGAAGCCACTGCTAATGGTCAGAAGACATTTTAAGACTACACCCATAAATTCCAGTGCAAACTTCCTTGCTTCTAAAATTTATTAGTCAGTAAATTTAAGAATGTTTTCTTTGTTTTGCCTTTTTTTTTTTTTTTTTAATCAGCCACTTAGAAAACATTTTGGTTTTAACTCACCAGCTTGGAATGCTTTGTCTTCACTTTCATTGAATTCATTAGTGTTAATAAGCTCTAAAGTTTTATTCACATTCTTTTTCTCCTCATCTAATGTGCTGCTACAACCCAAATCCCACAAAACAGACATTACTGTAAGATGATGCAAATCGCTCAGCATAAAATAAAACTTAGCATCAACACACTGAATTGAAGTTATTTTGCACAGTTCAAACATTGGAGATATTAAACAGTGACAGTTGCCCTTTTGAAATAAAGCAGAGAATGATCAACAAAAAAGAAATATCCTTTGCTGTTGCCATAAATATCTACCTTCAAAAAAGATCTCCTTTCATCTTCCTCCAGAGGACAAAACATTTAGACATGACCAGCATGAATTAAACATATTAACATCAAACACTGACAGTGACTATATCAAGCCTGAAAAATAAAACAATTCTGCTCAACTATAACATTAAAAAAAAGAAAAGCTCTGTGGTCATCATTTTAAAACCGTATCTCATGGTCACTCACCACACATGCGTGCATATATGCCTGCACACGGTCTGACTCCAGCTATGGTTAAACCGGTAGGATGCCTTTGGCCGTGTGCGTGTCCCTCTGCATGCACAGCCAGTGTGCAAGTCAGTGCGTTTGCCTGTGCGAGTGAACACGGGGTGATCCTCAGCAGCGCACACTGTGGACTGAGAGCAGAGCCAACCTGGTGTGACATCTGTGAAGCCCATGAGATAATCTACATGACACTGCCACTGATAGAAGTGGAGTTATTGATTTAAAAAGCGGCAGCTCTAAAATTAGATTCCTGTGTGTTGTGATTGGGCCAGAGGCATGCACCTCTGTGGTAATATGAGCCCCATGGGCTGTGAGTCGTGTGTAGTGATCAAAGATGTGATGAAGGACACCCCTTACGACTCCAGCAGTCCTGACTAAAGTCAACCTAACAAAGCTGGGGCCCTCTGGCCTGACCTCTCGTTCCCTTCCTCCCTCCATCCTCTCTCCCAGTGATAACAGAGACATTCCTGAGCTCCTTCCCTGCCTTGCCGCAGGCCTCTCCCTTAATTCCAGTGGAGTGTGTGGAATGTTGGACCGGAGAGCCGAGCACCCTGGCGGCTGGAGGCGAACAGACAAGAGGAAATGAGCAACATTAATAAACTCAGGTCTGTTATGGCTCCTGGTGGTTGAAGCACCTAGATGCTCACAGCAGGATGGACTGGCAGATATGCCTTCGCACAGGCACGTACACACACAAGCAGGGAGAACATCTGCCATACGATGTGTAAATCTGGAGCAAGCCTATCCATATGTAGCTGTGTAGTGGGATTAACTATGTAAGTGAATCAGAGGATTGGATTACAGGAAATTATAAGATCTTTGCAACATGCAGATCAGACAGAATCAGATCAATGTACTGCTTAGCATCCAAGCAATAAAATGTTGAAGAAAGAGATCGAATGAGAACGATTTGAATTAAAATGTCATTTAAGAATGTTTCTGTTATATATGATCTTTCTAATGATCTACAAGACTTTCACCATGATTCTAGCTGCATAACATGAAGTGTGAGGCTCTACTCTGATCTGTAGTCTAAGCCGCTCAAACAGAAAATCAGCAAATTCCAGAGAGTCAGAGGCTGGTCTATTAGAGTCTGCTCAATTTCCTTGACCACTAAAAGTTGTATGTGTGTGTGCATGTGTGTGTGTGTGTGTGTGTGTGTGCATGTGAGAGAAAGAGTGTGAGAGAGAGAAAATAAAGCTGCTACAGGCCAGGTGAGCAAAAGCACATGATTAAAAAAAATGAGAAGATAACCCACGAGAAGATCAAAGGGGAAACGACAGATATTTGGCAGATGTTATAAAATCAAAGAAAAAAGGAGGGAACACTCTGTGCTGGGCGTTACAGTGAGAGGTAGAGTGATGGGCTGGAAAAAAAAGATGAAGGGCAAAACATATCAGAAAGAGTGATATATGGCACTGCAGCAGGGTCCAACTCAAAGCATAAATCTCTTCTGGAAATCAATTCTTTCCATTGGTTCCTGGCTGCTTTATTTATGGGTCACCATTAGGGATAAACCATCACCAGCTATGATGACTGAGTTGCTGTTACGTGGAGGTGGAGCTTGATGGGGCAGGAGGGGTGCCACTAATACATCCAGCTGCCTCCCTTGAGACTCAAATGAGCAATGACATTTAAGGTGACACTGCTGCGAGCAGACGAGCTGTTAATCACCAACCTCTGACGTTTATTAAATCAACATTTATGCTAATTCATTTTCACTTAATTGGAGTTTTTAAGTTTGTCATTTGGTATCAAAGGAGTAAAACGTAGGTGATGTTTCATCTTCCAGGCAGTTTTAGTCCCTGACAGAACCACTGACTCTCAGTGTGTGTGTTGGTGGTGTGCCGACATGCATGAGTGTGTGTCTGGCTGGCAGTCTTACTGACACGAATGCAGCTCTTCATGCAGAGACAAGACTATCAGAAGCGACAATGTCACAGAGTTGTCACGTTCACTGTGACTGCAGAGCATAGTGCAGCTTGCAGAGCTGCGACCTCCTCTTCGACCATTTTCCAAGCACCCATTCGACACGCGTCTTCCTCTCTGCCCAAATCCGTCCCACCCCTCCCTACACTGTCTCCACCTCTTATTGTTGCCCACCTGCCTGGCTCCTTGTCTGCCTGCTTGTCTGTCTGCTAGGCTGCTCCAGGACTAAAGAGGCCAGCCAGCTTTATTAAAAGAAAACAAGCAGGAGAAATAACCAGGGATGCAGGGATATGAGGACAGTTAATCTGCTGGCAACGTCACAGAAGTTCTCCTGGAGCTTCTACTGAAAACAAGCCAGAAATATATATTGTCTGAGGTTTCTTCACTGAGCAGGACTCCTCTACAGTGGTCACTGGAGAGAGCTGATTCTTTGCAGCCCCACTGAATTGCCAGCTTAATACAGATGGCACCGGGCAGACTACATTCAGTTTATTGAAAAGAGGTGAAAAGAAAGGCTATGATACATGGGCAATACAATAGAATAAAACAGAACAAAAAGGAGTAGAGCTTTCACTTTTTCGTCTGTCTTACAGCTTTCTGGCAGGCTCCAAGAAAAAACTTTGACCCATGGATTACAAAACCCCTATCACCTGACTGATCAGTCATCCCCCGCTGCTCTGCTCTCTGGCCCCTCTCTGATTCTTAATGAAATATCTCCAGCTAAGTCTCGACACCACCTCATAAATATGAGCAGGCGTGCTGAGGGAGTTCATATCTCCCTATTCTTGTATCATCAACAAGAACAAGAACAAAACATCAGAACATTTTGTGCTCTTCTTCGGCTGCTCCCTGCACAAACATCTCTTAAACCTTCATTTTGCGGGGTCATGCTGATGTTTGGCTCTGACAACATCCAGAATGAAATCATCCACAGGTGTTGATTTGAATGCTAAAAACTGACATCATGACTCTTTCCCATAAACTAGCTGATAAGGCATGGTGAAATTGCTTGGCAAATATTTCCCAGCCACAGTGAAGTGCAGAAGAATCTGTGCCTATCTCACTCCCTCTCTAGCTCTCTTTTTTTTTTACTCTCTGATGCTACACAGATCTGCCACTCTGCTTGGCCATGAGATCCCCAGTGGGTCTTTCTGGAATGTCGATTTCAGTTAATTAAATGTTCTGGCATTGCCTGTGAAGCCACAGAGGGAGACACAATAGTAAAAGCATCTGCAGAAGATCTGTTACAAATTTTAATGCAAGTGATACATAATCAGCCCTCTCTGAATTCAGAGTAGTAATGTACATTAAGTGCTAGCTTGATCACCAGGCAATATTTAGGGTTTAGTGTCATGCCCAAGCATTAGTGGATGACCTTGTGAGCCTCCGCCATCCTCAATTACACATATGCAGATTAAAAGGTCCATCTTGTTTTGTTCCACTGGACAAACAGTCTACATGAGCCTCTGTAACACTCAGATCTTTTGTTTAATCCACCGTCTTGTCCACATCTCAGCATTAGTTTCAAACATATGTAAAATACAGATATATATTCATATATCCACTTAATGTGAAGAGCAAAGGAATCCTCTCCCATTCAGACAGTTAAAATGGAGTCAGAGGTCCGCTCATTGGCAGCGTTCACATTTTTAGTGGTGAAACTCTGCCCTCTGCAGGATGAAAGCTCTCATTGACCTGTTTTTTCCACACAGGTTGACTGTGGAAGAGTTTCAGTGACCTCTCAGCCTTTTTACTGGAGCACAAGCACCACTAGTGGCCACACAAGTGTACTACACAATAGTGTTGAAAGGGTAAACACTGTTTTTGTTTGTGTGTTGTATCCAACATAAAGCAGCAGTTATAAAAACAAGTGAGTTGGCAGATAAACAGCAGTTTATTTTTCAAGACTTTTTTGTCTTATGAAGTGATGTGAGGGAACATTGTGAAGATGTTAAAAGGCCCAAAATTGACCTTAATCTACATGTTGTGCTCTTCTTTGTTCAAAAACTTGAACAACTTGAACTGGATTCTAATTATATTGTTATAATATGTAATTTAATACATGGTGTATGACACACAGGCTGCTGTATAAATAGATCATAATATTGATAATATAAGGGTGATAATATTGTATATTATTATAATATTGTAAAAAAAAAAAAAACAGTTAAAAAACAGTTGAATTGTAATAGTAATACAGTATGTCTTCATAGAAAAGGTTTTAATTGTTGACATTATGCATTTATAAGTGCATTATACATTAGTGTTATTACATGTTTATATACTTATATATTATATGCTAATAGAGCGACTTAAAGTGTTACCATATATTATACTTAAGTAACTGTATTCACTTAAATCATTCATTCAATTAAAGAGAATCAGTGTAGTGCACCTGTTTACTGTTTCACGCCTGCTTAAACAAATGAATCATAAATCTGCAGCTAATTTACAGCTAGATGTGACCTTTGACCCCTAGAGGTCACTTCAAGTCCCCGTGCTGTGAAAGTCAATCATCAAGGAATGCTGACTCATTTTCCTCAGAGAAGCACACACACACACATACACACACACACACACACACACACACACACAAACACACAAACACACACACACACACACACATGCACGTGCCAGATTAAAGTGTATAAACACTGAGAGGTCTTTAACCAGGATATCACATTTATTTTATGTATTAGCTCTATTTGCATTAGCAGGAGAGGACATTGCTTCGCTCTAAGTACTGCTTTCAGTACTCCACCTACGATATCGATGAAAGATAATTCTCAGACATCCCAGCTGAGGTCTTTGGGACAAAATACATGTCAATGTTATAATCAGACACTCGTTGGAGAAATTTACATATAAATGAAAAACTGCTATAGTTTACAGAATATAAAAAAATATATAGCTAAGAATGTCATAAAAGTATAAACATCTGAAGTCAAATAACTGGTCAGTTTCTGGAAATTAGGTCCCATCCTAGTTACTCAGCAGCAGCACAGGCCATCTCTGCCTTGTTTAATGGACTTGGGCGGAGGGGCCATCAAAACTGTGAGCAGAGTACATCCCTCAGCAGGTAGCATCCTGAAATAGCAACCTTGATCCTAATGGTGCACAGCACAGCCCCTGGCTTCTGACGAATCCATCCTGAGAGCCCCCCTGTCCCCGAGCAAGTAGTCGTCCTGAGGCACGCACACACATAGACAGACACAGACACACACATGCAGTGACAGACAGAAAAACACGCATACGTACAGTATATCTCCACACTCCCGTCGGCTCTGATTAACCCATTTCCTCTTGTTTTGTTTTTTTTTTCTCTCTGTTCTTCACTTGCTTTACTCTGCAGCCAGACACACAAAGGCAGGTTGCAGGTTGGCATCATGACTTCCCCCGGAGGCGTCTCACTTTACAAAAGTTTCACATTTCTGGTGGTCAATTTAGTTGAGAGGAAAATAAAAGTCAAACGTGAAATGAGAGCCCCTGGAGGTGCCTGCATGGTGGGAAAGGTGAAAGAGAGAGATAGAGAGAGATCTTTCTGTATACCTGCAGCACTGAGGAGACTGACATTGTTGAAAGACAGCAACATAAACAGGCAATAAAATAAAGCACAGGGACAGAGGCGATATTATAGTCTGCCCTACCACTGATATGACAAAGACATCAGATGAGCAGGAGGTATGTTCTGTTTAAAAATGTATCATGTTTCCAGATATCTAATCTGCATGATAACTGCCAACATACTTTCAGCTCAGTAGTAAAGTACTACTACAGAGCTCACTGATATGTCACTCTGTTTATACATGTGCACATTTATGTCTTTTTTTTTTGTAGTTTTTTTCCACTTATTATCTTTTGTTTATGTTACATGCTGTGTTGTTTTTTCCATCTTTTATTTGTTTTTACCAATGTTTTTAGGAATATTTGTTTATATTAATATATTTGAATAATTGTTTTGGGGTTTTGTGAATGACTGTCATGAGTGTTGTTGTTTGTAGTTGAGGGCTTCCGTTGACTCATTCGAGATGGATGGATGGTATAATCAATGACATGTCCTGTGAACGACAATAATAATAATCTCTTTATATGCTTCTTAACAATGCACAGACAAAACTAGATATAGTCTAGTACTCTGGTCCAATTTTTGGGCTTCACTGATCATTATGCTGCTGTTTGGATTACATCTATGAAATATGCATTGTCTGTAGTAACAGATTCAGATGTTCAAAATTGAAATTATTAGAATTTTGGCAAAATATATATCAAATATTTATATTTCAAATAGAGATCCAAGCGATTTTAATAGAAAATAGAACATTCTTATTTCTGATATTAATAATTATGAGGTGCAACCACAAGACTCCAAGCCAGAGAGTGAGGGAGAGCATGCTGAGCATTAAAATGTCTGTGCACGTCCCTGGAACACAATATAGAGACTAACAGACTGTAAATACATATAATATGTATTAAACTATAACACAGAACAGATTCACTAAAATAGGAAATAAAAAAAACTCTTTGACGTCTGCTTTCTCTTTTCTTGCTCTCAACACAAAAACTGTCTGTTCACATCACTTTAACCTGTGTGTATGATCACCCTAACCTCCCACACCCAGGGCAAAGTAATTGGTTGCCATGGAAACAGAGGAGAGGGCCTAAATTCTGAACCGCTGCTGGGAATCCATCCCATCTTGTTAGACAAGGCTGCTGCTGCTGCCACGTGGTACAAGATGAATGCTGAAGTCATAAATTAACCCAATCTTCTCTTTTATAATCCAACACATTGTATGCATGAGCCCACGACTGTGGAGTATTTTCCAGACTGACACGACAGGGTCTTCGTCACGAAGCACAAACCACAGCCAAAGAAAACAAACAAAAAAATCTAAATAAAAAGCCCAAAAAGCTAGCGCTGTTACAGAGTGTGGGGGATTAGAATGCCATTTAGGTCCAGACTACAAGGTGTTGTAATTGCTTTTAAGTGTTTTAAATTATTCAAGCGCAACATTTCAGCACTGAGACCTGTGCTGGAAATGGAGCTGAGACCAAAACAGGGATGGATGTGAAAGCAAACCTAAAATTACATCAAAGCACCAGAGCTTCTGAAGGTCACTGAGGAAACGCTGTCAATCACTGAGGCTGAAAACAGCTTAATGTCTAATAAAAGCATGTTACTATAACTAAAATTAAAGCTTATCTGGCACAAGCACCTTGAACAGTGAGCTGAACCAAAGCATTACATTGGTACTTCACGGGAAAGAAACGTGAGGCATGTGAGAACGCTGTCGGGTCAGCTGGTCTGATTTGATCAATAAAATTAATTCCACTGTTCCATTAAGTAAACATCGCATGGCAAGAACAGTGATTAACGTTATTTATGCAATATTGACAGTTACCCACGTGGTAGTGAGTAAAATTAGTATTAGTATACTGTAAAGAAAACACGTAAACCAAAGAGCATGAAGGCGAGAACAATAGGTCATCTTTAACTAGCTGTAGCACTTTAAGTAAACACTACAGGGCAGTCAGAGGGCTTAGCTTGTAGCCATGTGAGCAACAAACAACACCAATACTGATACTTTTCTTCAAACACTCCCATCATTCTACTCTCTTTAATTAATTTTCCGTCCTTCCATCTCCTCTTGCTGTTCCCGTTCTATCTTTACTCATCCTATGTCCTCGTGCCCTCTAGTAATTCCTCCATGCCTCCTCTCTGCCCTCCTCCACCCTGCTCTTCTTCTATCCCTGTTTGAGAAATGCTGACCTGCAGACTCCCTAATGCGACCAATCAATATCATGCAGAGGACAGCAGACCACCGGACATACTAATATGAAGACACACTTCCTGCAATGTATGCGGCCAGGCAGCCCTTAAGTCAAGATCTCATGCGCATAGCATCCACACACACACGATAAACCAAGAGTGATTGATTAATTTAATTTAATTTCATATGAAGTGTTCCATATGACCCTGTGTAAAATAGGGCCTTCTCACTTACAGGCTGCTGATGTGGATGTCATAGATCATTGGCTCATCTATCTATAGAACCAACATTGATCCTGCCTGCCCTTCCTGCCTGACATTACAGATGCATGGTGCCGCGGGATGAACTAGCATGAGGGGCAGGGAGCATGTCATTATGCAGAGCACTCCATGTCTTTAAACAGCTAATGAATCACTGCGATTAAAATCAAAGCCATGGGGACACTGAAAGAGTCGGCCTATAGATTTGCTGCAAGTTAATGGTGAAAGCAATTAATGAGATGCTGTCCTGCATAGCAGCCGTGAACCCATAGTCCTCAAAGTAACGTAAGTATCATTTACAATTTTCTTTTAGGTAAAGCCCACATTTCCATCCTAATGATTTTCATGTATGGTTTCCAGAGATTGACAAAGTCCTTCTGCTTGCCCTTAGAAATGTAAGTTCCAGACCAATACAATGCAAGAGTATTATTATTTTAATTTTAGATTTTAACATGGTTTCACATACGTATGTTATACATGCCCCTTACAAAATACTAACAGTATTTCTGCTTCCTGTGACATATCATAAAAATGACTCCGTTATAATTTATTTGCTATTGTATACGGTCCATCACACACCCACTCACCATTACATATATAATTCGTATTGACAGTTCACTCTTTTGTCTCACGTTGATGTTTATTTATTTATTTATTTTTATTATGTTCAACACAGGAACTGACATGATTATTAAATCAATACTGACAATGTACACACATATCTTATCATACACAACATGCCAGTCTTTTGATTTGTGTATCATTGTCAATAATAAATGTATTAGTGTTTCCCCTCGAGACACTGGTAAAGACAGAGCAGAGCTGTGGTCTGTAGCTGTAGTCAGATGTTGCCTGGTGACTTCATGTGCAGCTTTCTCTTTATTGCATCATATATCTGCAGACGTCATATCCACAGCCTTGCTGCCAGTGCGTGTGTGCGTGTGTGTGTATGTGTGCGTGTGTGTGCAGAACAAGACGCCAGGCTGCTTTAAAAGTTCACATACAACACACAGACACACACTCTCTAATAGGTAGGCATCAAATAGTAATACTGACTTCTTCATCCAGCCTCTATGTTATCTGTTGAATTTCAACATGTATACACACACACACACCACATGCAAAGGTACAGACAATTTTGAGCGGCCTGTTTCATCTCAGGTAAGATAAATGACTTGTATGTGGAATGCAATTTTGTCCTGTTGTGCCTTGAGTTGAGTTATAAGGTGTCTGTGGAGCCTCCTGTCTATCCTGAGAAAATATATTCATCTAATCGGAACATCCTGGACCCGGCTGTCAAACCATTCCCTCATCTTTCATACGACCCATACATGTCATAACCTCCACTCCTCCCTCACATTTATCACTCCGTTTTGTAATCTCTCGTAGCCACTCTCTCTGTCAGTCAGTGTTTGTGTTTGCCATAGCACCCATCAGAACTTAGAGGTCTGCCTCATCACAAAGTGCATGATGAAGCATGTTCAGCATCCACAAGAAAAAAAGTCTGGAGGTTGGGTGTGGAAATAGGTGCAGCTAATGCTACTCAGATTAGAAAAAGAACATTCCAAATTTCCACCTTTGGTATTTTACAAGAAAGTTTTTTCTGTAAATTGACACCTGCCATCCGATTAAGTCAAACTATTTGCTTCAAAGTGCCAGAGGTTGAGCTCTACGCTTCGTTTTTTCTCCTTTGTTTATTATAGAATGTTTCTATGCACAATTTAATTCAAATGAATGAGGAGCAACACCACTAACCTGCTTTTGGAGTAAATTCAGAACCAGACATCTCAGTGCATAAACTACCAGTTAAACAGTAAAGATTTTATCTTACGGAGGTCCATTCTTCTGGTGTGAAGAACAATTAGCAGAAGCAGTTTTTGTTGAAGAAGTAGATAGGACTTTCTTTGTTTCCTCTGATCTTTATCTAATTTTCTTTCTGTCTTTACTTTATATACTGGTACTGGTGTTGGGAATAACATGTAACATGTACCGTGTGTATTGTACAGAGTTAGCAGATACTGCTGACTTACCGTATGTTTATACTGGGGCTTTCTGTTTTTTTTGCAGGTGCACATCAATGTAGGTATGCCTGCGGCATGCAGAAAGGGTTACTTATGGAGTTTTCTTTCTACATAGACACTCTAAATACATATATGCGCACTATATGTGTGTGAGTGTGAGGTGTGTAGATTACTATTAGTGCTTTGGGGCATGCACATCTGTGAGTATGTATAAGTCTGTATGTGAAATAAGAATTTATTTGGTTAGCTTTTTATTGAATGGGGTGGTGGAGTAAGTTGTTGAGGGGCAGGATGGGCTCTGGAACAATGTGTAAGAGACACATTTTGCAGTGGTGATTATGGCATGATGTAATACAGTCCTTAAATATGCTTATGTGGTATATTCAAGTAGACGGTTACTCCATGTATCCACCTGTGTGTAATAAATAAATAATAATAAATGCAAAACCAAAGAGTTTGTTTGTTTTGAAACTGACAAGTAACCGCCATTTACACTACAGTACTATTGTGCAAAGTATGCCAAGTTAACATCCAAGATACGTGATATGCTTATATGACCTGACTGAGTTGGCCTGGCAGTTCTGGCATGGAGCCAGACTTATAGTTTGTGATCACAGTAAGTGAGACTGAGCACTCTGGGAAAACATTAACATCAGCTGCTTGGTTAAATGCTTTAGAGGATGTTCATGTTTCCTAAGAAGCAACCTCTAGAGTTTGTGAGAATGACTACTTAGAATTTAACAGTACAGACATAACACTTAATGAGTACGATGAAGAGACGTGAAACCACAGCGTCGGACAGCACAAAAAGGGGTGTGGTTTATTGAATATAGAGTATTACAGAGCTGCAGGGAATCCACATCATTTGGAAATGTTTTTCAATTTTTCCAAACACATCTCTTTTATGATGATATTCTGAGAGCTAACGATCGAGTGAGGTTTAATATGATGAGTGGGATTTGCTAGTTGCCTCAAATCTCATTTGATTGGATAAATCCATGTGCCTTAGCCTAAAAATACTTTAACACTTTATGGGAAGAGAGACGTGCTCTACATTTCGTATGTAAGGAGAGATAAATGAATTATTAAAACAGAAATGCAGAATTAGAACTTGGAAAATGTATTTTTCATTTCACTGTGTCTTTAACAAACAGGTATTAGCTGCTGGTCTTTGTAAGGTACTGACAAATAACCTATTGTGTTATTTAAGTTTGAAAACTGGCCGCAGCTTAAGGCCACAGCGCCTTGAGAATCAACCCAAAGCCCAGCAATCAAAGCAGAGCTGTGCCACATCTCACCAAAACAGGGTGTACTTTGAGCTCAAGGACTCAGAATATCAGGTCACACTTCACAGCAAGACCTATGCACACTCCCATACACGCATACATCTACCGAATGACATTGTTGTAAGGAATCAATTCTTTGCTCCAGTACACATTGGCAGCTACTTTGCATTAAAAGACAAATAGAGGAGGCATCGGTCTGAATTGAATAAATAATAGCTAAAAACCCCACGTGAGTTCACTCAGTTTAACCACAGACTACTCAGATTCTCTTCTCCCCAGCCTGTTGTTTCTTTATCGCACAAAAATAGCTGCAAGTGAAAGAAAGAAAACACTGCATTATGAAGTAGATCATTTCTTCCATCTATTATTCATGCTTCAGTCTTACACTCATGGACATCTTGTGATGGTCCACAGCAGAGTAACAGAATGAAAGCTAATGTATTTGTGTAACATGCCTTGAGCATCCGATACCATTACATGTAGTGAGGGCTCAGTGAGATGAAATGGATACTGAGTCTGTTTTTAGTCTGCATCTTCAATATTCTCGATGGAAAAGAGTGGGCCTAATTGAGAATCAATGCTTGAGAGGCACATGCAAACTTGGAACTCAGCTGAATATTGTAGAAGACATGTTGTGCACACATTGAGAACCACTGACACCATTGTACTGGTGCCATATCACGTTTAAGATTGTAAGAAGGTTTACTTCAGAAGGATTTCACAGGTTCTCTTGAGACTGTGTTCGAAGACTATTGTGCTGATGGATGGTCTTTAAGATGAAACTATGAAGCATCAATATGGCTCTGACTCTTACAGCTTGATGAAATATTTTTCACAGTGTTTATATCAGTTTGTGATTCAGTTGCTGACAGATAAAGAAAAGCAAGGCTTGTTCAGAAGGTGAAAACAAATGCAGAAGTGGTGGGATACATTTCTGTAATTATTCAAGCTTGAACACATATTAAAATATTAAAATTCTGTAATTATTTGTAGTATTCATTTCTAGACATGTACTTCCTAATTTTTTTTTTTTTTTTTTTAACAACTGTATTTTTCATTGTCAGAATTTCTGTTGAGAAAAATGTATATTTGCTCTCTGCATGCCGGAGTCTGTGCAGCGATTTGCACACAGCCAATGTGGGAAGAAACATCGCTCTGTACACATTTTATGTTTGAAAAATGTGTACAGACAATGAGTGTGAACAACAGAGAGAAATATACACAATCTATACTGAAGTAAAAGTACAATTACTCAAGTAAAAAAAGTACCTGGTTAATAAATTACTCAAGTACAAATAACTTTTTTTAAAGATAATTTTTGTCAAGCTTTATTTTTGATAGAGACAGCTGAAGAGTGACAGGAATGTGGGGAGAGAGAGATGGGGAATGACATGCAGCAAAGGGCCGAACCCCGGGCCACTGCGGCAAGGCTTCGCACATGGGGCAGATGCTCCACCAACTGAGCCAACCGACACCCCTACAAGTCACTTTTTTAACATTCGTCACTGCACTTATGTCAGTAACGTTGCATTATGTTGGTTAACAGCTTCTTAGGTCACATAGTTTAAAATCCCACAAAACCAAGATGAAGTTAATGTCATTATCATTACATCAAAGATTAATGTTCCGCATGAAAAATTAACATAGCTAACATTTGCAAACAACATTTTTATCTACAGTATGTGCAACTTACTTCAGTGCGCTGGCGGAGTTTAGAAGGGGCAAAAAGCGGAGATCTCTGTGTTTTTCAGGAGGCACAGCAAAGACTGTTTTTCAGTATAAAAAGTGTGGCCAGATGTGGCCAGGGATTGTCGCTGGAAGCTGCTTCTTGTTCTGGGTTTTGCTACATCATCATCGCATCATAATGAAAAGACAGATGGCAATGTGGCATCTGCGGCAGAGGAGCTCCTCACTGTGAAGACCTGCCAGTCTGTCAAGCTACAATAAACTGCCTGTACTCGCCAGTATCATTAACAGTGACAGTAGCATAGTTATATGTGATGCAACAGCCGCTTGTAATTATTACTATGTCAAATATACTATACCACTACCATAATATATTCATAAACGTGTGCAAAACTGATGATGTTTTCCAAAATTAAGTTAACTGACAAGTGACTCTGACTTCAACTCTGACTTTTGTTTAAGCAACTGGTTTGATAAAGGACAAGCAAACAAACTGCATTATTGTACCTAATTATAAAAAAAGTAGAAACTAATTAAGTTCATGCATATGCCACATATACATATATACTGGCAATGAAAATGACATATATTTACCCTGGTAACAGGGTTGCTATAGTTGGACAACTCATCTCCCACTCAACCCAAAGTGTACCATGACTTCAACAAGGTTTGTTTTTGTAGATGACATAACAGCAAAGTCACATCTAACTTTCATTCACCATCTGTCTCTACAGCCCCACTACAACCCACCTCTGCTCTTACTTCACTCACGCCTGTAAAGATAACAACAACAAAAAAAAACTCTGATTCAGGCCAGACGGATCACTACCAAGTATTATGCATCAGAGCACTCAAGGTTGTTTTAAAAAATCTATGAGATATTTTCGCCTCAGTCTCAAAATTAGAAACTGACAGGAAACTTCATGCCAGCAGTCAATCAAACTGACAAACTCGGTCAAGCAGATGTGTAGGTTGCCGATGCTGTGCTGTGTCATCTCTGTGCACGTCCCTGACTGTCACCCTCCCCATCCTGCAACTTCCTCTGTCCACTTCCAACCCTACATCACATCAATAATAGATTTACTTGTGTGAACTGCAAATGTTGCCTCTCTTAAACATAATCATGACGACTCCTGATCTGATGACAGGCAGGCCGCTGTGGAGGGGAAGAGAAATGACTCCTTACACAGGCAGGCACACTAGGCAGCCCCAATTAAGGCCAGCTAAAATACTGAACAGCCAATGAGTACACACATACACACAGATACACACTGCAGACTGTTGACATGAAGAGGAAGAATGGGGGCAGATGAGGAAACATCACGCTGTTAACATTTATTAAAGGAGACATCTACAGAGGATCAAAACATAAAGAAAGTAGTCAGGGGAGATACAATATCTCTATCTCTAGTAGTGCTGTGCAGGACAGAGATTTATCTGTCTGTGTGTCCACTGTGGTCTCATGGCACAAAAAAAGACAGCCCTACCAAGCATGCATTAGTAGCAGGTTGGCATGCTTTTACATCATAAACCGTTGGGTGCTTTCCCAGAAGCCACATCGCTCATAAACACACACACACACACACACACACAGGTACGCACACAAGCACACACAGACAAGTATGCATGAGTTGACCGCTGGAGAGAGTGGGCCAAACGCAGTTCTCAGCTCAATGGACAATCCCAGAGTTAGTCAGGGTTTTTAGGTCCAAGCAGCTTACCCAATCATTTATCAGATTAATACTTTCATGAGAATAAAGCAGTCACAGAGAGAGACATATGGAATGTGTTAAAATGCGCTCATCTGAAAATCAAAGAAATATTGCATAAGCAGAGGTCGCCCTGTGTCTTCATGTGTGCGTGTGCCCATTAGTGCTGCAGCTTTAAATCTGAATGAAACCACTGAGAGAAAAAAAATCAGTCTGGACTTCTCTGATATTTATTCAGTGACTGTAATGTAGTAAATGTAATCAAAGCTTATATTTAATGCAGGACTATCAAATATTGTTGGGACAAAACAATGTTGTTTACAGATAAGGAGCTTAAATAACTGTGGGTCTAATTAATCTAAAAATGTGTTCCCTCAACATCTCTGTCTCAGTCATAAAATGACACACAAACTACAAAGAAAAAGTTGTCTGAACATTTGCTGGTTCCAGTCTCTCAAATTTCAATGATTTAATGTTTTTCTTTGACATACAGGGCAGTGCACAGAACATATTTGGGTTTTGGACTAAAACAAAATATTAAAGAAGTCTGCTTGAAGTGTAGTGGGAAGTTATAACAGACATCTCTCTATTTTCGGACATTTTATAGAACAAAACTACAAATCTGGAAAATACTAAGCTGATTAATCAAAATTAAAATAATCATTAGTTGCTGCCTTAGTGTCATGCACCTATGTGTGTGAGCCTTACATTGGAGTCGAGCAGGTCGATGCTGTCCAGGCTCTTGCTGCGGTGAATGCGGCCTTTGATGCGACGCAGAGAGGGTTTACCTTGGCTCATGGGCAACGAGAGGGTGGAGGTGGCAGGCATTGCCATAGCACCAGCGCCACCTAAAGCACCTGTAGGCTCATCTGAACATCCGGGAGCACCTGAAGGGGATGTTTCTCCATCTTGGGGGGTCACCCTGCAACAAAGAAGACGAAGAAACAAACATGATTATAAATGATGCAGGCGCCAGCAGAATAATTCATGATTCTTAGTGATTGAACATCTTAGATCTCTTACTTTCCCTGTCTGAAGTCACTTGTAAAGACACTTGTAAAACCTGGTTATCCATTTCCATGGTCAAGAAACAAGGTTTCTTCATGCTTGACATGACAGGAGTTTGCTGGTGATATTATGTCTAGGTTGCATTTTCAGCTTGTTTTTTTTTTGTCTCCAATGTAGCCAAAAAGTCAGTTACTGCATATAAATGTACTGTGTGTCTGTCACCTGAATGCAACAGTACTGTACATTTAACTTTAAGCTTTCATGAGCAGAGTGTGCAGCCTAGGCAGTTTAGATTCACAGTAACACCAGCTTTAATTGATAGTACAAACAAATCTGAGACTCCTGGGTATGTCTTAAACTCTTGAATGTGCTCTTGAATGTTGAAAAGCTTGTGGGTTCAACAAGTTGACGTATATTTAACACCAAACAAATCACAATTACCCCATTTTCTCACAAGAGCAAGCCACACTGGACATACAGCTAACAGGCCTTGCTGCATATCTGAAGGAAAACATAAAGCTGCCTGGAGGATCAAAGTGACATAACTTTCCTCTTGCTGTCTTTACTTTATAAAGGACATCCTCTCCTGTTGGCTGTAGTGGCATTCAAGCAAGTGTGAATAATTGGGCTGAATGTCAGCGGGTAGCCTGCAGATGGAGACTAGGTATGGAGCATCCACTTGTCTTCTATTATTAAGCCACAATGAAGCTGCTTTGCTTCTTACATGCATGGCTGCAAAGAGGGGATTTCCAAGGTAACATGAGGTGAATGACCTGCATAAATTACCACTCATTCTAATTCTGACAGTTTGCAACGCCGTGCCCTAAAAAGCTAATAAAAAACAAGTTTCTCAAAAAGGGAAACATTTTGAAATGGAATGCATAATCCTCTTCTATGACAGACTCAGTCTGGCCATCTACAGCTGAATCCAGCTATTCTGATGATCGATGAACTTTCTTGGTCACTTTTCAAGCAGAAATTTCAAACATTTTATGCTTTTCTCACTTTTACATGATTATAAATCAAATATCTTTATTTATCTATATTTTAAATAAATAATCATTATAGCTAGCTCAGCTCAACAGTGCATTCATAATTCATAGCATGAAGCCTTTGAAAGAGACAATGGATTCCTTTTTGTACTTGAGATGACTTGTATCATAATGACAAGTCATCAGACAGTTCAAAAGCTTGTATAAAAGTATTAGAGAGTGTTAAAAATGACGACACATGACATGACCTACTGACAGCCTGTCAGTCCCTCTGGGGACTATGCAGAAGGCTGGAACACATTCACAGGTTTTGATCTCGTGAACAATAGTGAGGCTGAAAAGACTTTTAGTTCAGTCACCAAAAGGTTGAAACCGCTGTATATAAAAACTATAGATGTGGCATATTCAACATGTAACTGTTATACAAAAACAGAAGAAGGAAGCAGCACCATGCTAACATGTATAGTTGCTCCATACTATCCACTCCCAAAGGCATGTTTACGTTTGAACACATCACTGAATGTATAATACATATATTCAAGGTTGGTTTATTTTCCTGTTTTCAGCCACGATAAATTGAATTTGACTTGCAACAACAGCAACATGGAAACAACAGCAGATGACATACTGATTACTGTTGGTCCATAAAACCACACTCAGATATTGGCAATTCGGACAGAGTTAGCAGTATAATGAGAGCACGTGTTCTTATAAATGGATGCTGGCACTGGTTCTAGGTTAGTATCTGCCATGTCTACTGACACAGAGAATGCAGATTTTAAATGTTGTGTCCTTTATTTTGTGACATGCTGTATGTTAAAAGGCCTCTCTGCTGCTTCATGTGGTCAATAAATTGACACTTGAAAGACAGAGTGCTTCAGTGACATTACTACAATACAATAATGCTGACTACCTGCAGCTGATCACTTGTTCAAGTATTGTCACAGCATGTATGGCAAAGACTTTCTACCTGCCTTTAGAAACTTTTGCTTGACTACTCTTCCTATACAAATAAAACAGAGCTAAGATTTGTTTGTTGGCAGATTATACTTTCAAACTCTGCACCACCAGAAGGGGATCATCAAAGTCGTTAGTCACCATCCTCTGGGGATCATGAATGTCTTCACTAAATTTCCCTTCAATTCATTTAAACGTTGCTTAAATATGTCAGTCTGATGGAGTAACCTGTCATTCAAATAAAAAAAAAGTAGTTTACTGCTCTGCATCGGTCAATAAACCCATATGAACAAACCTCTTAACAGTCAGACAGTCTAGACAACAGTTTTAAAAAAATTACAGTTTTCTAATACACATAAGTACAAATGCTCATGCAGACAGTAAGCAGAGCCTCTCAATCCCTGTCCTCTACCGTGACCTGTGCACAACGCCCACACGACACAAACACAGAATCTGTCACTGTAATCCCAGTGTTGCTTTTACAACGGGATTCCATTCACACATCCAGCAGCAGCTTATGAAGCTCTGCAGGTTTTAACAGCACTGTTTCTAAGAATGAGGAGTGCTGACATGGACTGTGTCTGTGTGACTTACAGAGGGCAGTTTACGATGTTTATCCTATACTAATGGATAACATCACTGAAGAGAAGCAGGCGAACAGAGAAACAAACACACATGGACTATTTGTCTCAAAGATTTCATACATCAGTGTTTCTTTTTTTCTTTTTTTTTTTTTTGCTACGACAATATGACACAGTAAAAAGGTGATGTAGATACAAGTGTACTTTGTAGTATGGATCATGAGTAACTGAGTAAAGAGTAACTGATTCAACAAAACCCTTAGAATTTTTTTTTTTATTCTGGTCCACAGCCAGTATAAACATCAGAGTACAAATATAACTATGACTGCTCACTTTCTGCTTTCTGCCTCTAAATGATTTATTATCTGTGATGCTGCAGAATTTTAGGGAAATATATTGAGGCATGCAAGCCAGCGGATTAGACACAGTCTGGCTGCAGACAGAAGTTAGTTTCACTTTTCACTGCCTCTGGAGAAATATGGAGAAATTCACAAACAGGCTGAAGTGCACTTGCTCACAATGCGTACCCAAAGTGACCCCTTCATGCAAACAACAGACAATGCTGGCATCTTACGGCACTAAAATAAAGCAATAACAAGACACATTAGGCACTGTCTCCAGTGAGAGGTGAAGTTTATGAATATTAGATGAGGCTTCAGCCCAAAATAGAGAATCTCCCTCCTGCCCAGGATTTAAGAGGTCATTGGCAAAGCTTTACAGATTACCTCATCCCAGAATCCCAAGTAATGTGTAAACATTATCATCTAATTTTAGAAAAAAAATCATTTGTTGATTCACTGAGAAATGCATCAACAGAAAATAATCTTCAATTATGTATATATAGATAGAAATTTAAAAAAATGATTCAATTACAGCAGATAAAGTAAATACATAAATTAGACAGCAGTTAGTAGTTAAAAGCCGTTCTGGAGGTTTCAATCATATCAAATGAACTTCATCAGCAGTTTACCCAGTTGTCATAGGAGTGTAGAAACAAATTTATAAACAAATACAGTCGTCACTGAGGAAACTGTAAGAACAGAGGTGGACAGGAATGCTGTTTATGAACACAACTTCTGTTCTTAGTGCGCATTTCTGAAAATGAAAATCAGGTTATATGACTCTAAAACAGCCACTGCAACCACAGAAACCAGTTGATAGTTAATCAGTTAACCAGTTAATAGTATTTGTTTCATGAATTCCCAATTTTAATGGATGTATTTTGAATATTGCACAATTTGCCCACAAAGATTACAATCAGAGCTCTCACTATATAAACCTGGAGAAATCAGGTTGAAATCCAGGTTGAAAAACAGCAGTTACCCTTGAGGACCTTGGCATAGGGCGATTTTGTGAAAATACTGTTTTCACGGTCAAGAACAAACCTTCAGTTTAACTCCCCTGTTCTATGAGTGTTAGGGGGTTGAGGGGCTACCGGGGTACATAGTCCTGCTACCTCAGAGGTATTATGTTATGACAGATCTTGAGATGAAGAGCACTTTGCAACACAATAGGTTCCGCTTAGTGAGGACTACAGGGACAAAGGCAGGTGTGTTTCATCCCCATCCTGACACTTCTACCAAAGCAGCAAGCCTCCCAGGCACACACACACACACACACACACACCAGAGACATGATCCCAGCACAGATTTCATGTCCTCCCCTGCCCAGGTGGCTCTCCTCTTAACGGACTGTGCTCCGACCAAAATGTTAAATGTTCTGATGGGATGCCTTTTGATCTTGAGATTGCCTTCCCATCGGGTGACAGTGGTGCATCTAAAATAGCTCCACTGACTCTTCCTCATCCACTTTTCTATTCTCAGACCTTTTCAAAGAAGCTTTTACCCAGCTACTATGTCAGTCATTTGTTTTACTTTCCATAGAAACTCACTAACTTACCATGGCCACTGCACAGGTGGAAGAAATAAAAGTTAGAGTGGAAAGACATAGAAACAGAAACTAAAGGAGACAGGTGAACAAAGCATTACGGAGCTTGAGGCTGAGAGGCAGAAGTGGAGAAAAAGGAGCCAAGAGACAAAAGGAGGAAGACTATAATGCAAAGGGACAAAGGACAGAGGGACGTTGTCAGCATATGGCTCAGAGGTCATCCTGACTGCTTCATAATGCCTGACTGTTTAGCTGGAAGTGATGGCAGTCGATGAACATGCATCGTTCTGCTCACGGGCACCTTCCCCCTCATACTTCAGGGGACAAGTTGCGACAAGAGGTGCATGACACATTCTACTTGATCTAGATAACGTCAGTGACACCTCCCTAACAGAAGAGTAAAACAAATGACTAATATGTCTCTAATATGGCTGGCTAAAAAAGTCCCTGTAAACATCTGTGAAGAAATAAAAGAAAAAAGCAAATGTATCAAAGTATTTTTATTTACTAGTTGCAGTCTATAAGCCCTTTTAAATCCACCTGGACAGACAAGGACTGAAAATCTGTGGCCAGATCAAGACTCTGATTAGGCCAGACATGCCTGACAGATGGACAGACCAGATTAGGCATATAGACATGTATCAAACAAGGCGGGACAACGCTCATGTCCGAGCACTGTCTCACCCCTGCGGAGAGGAGGGTGACAGGCAGGTCAACGGCTGGTTTCCAAAAACACGGCTGCTCCCATGAGCATAACAGACATCAGTACAAAGTCAACTTCAGGGCAAGTTAAAACTCTGCTGAGAAGACGAGTTGAGCTAAAGTAGAAAGTAGCCTGAGATGCTGCCATATCTCAGTTTTGTTTCATACATTTACTGTATATAAATATCAACAAACACAGGAAGAAGCGTTAGTAGTAATAAACACATGCACACTTCAGCTATACTGAAGAGACAAAACAAATAGTTAATGTATGTTTCAGTGTAAATGAAATGTGATGACAGAAACTGGTGTGCCCACTTTCTCCAACTTCAACATTAGCCCAACATCAGGTTGGGTTACTTAACATATTCCTGTCAGGCAATTTTTGATGATTTTTCAGTGACATTTAGTCATTTAGCTGACGCTTTTATCCAAAGCGACTTACAAGGAGCAATGTGGGGTTCAGTATCTTGCCCAAGGACACTTCAACATGCAGACTGGAGGAGCTGGGGATCGAACCACCGATCATCTGATTAGTGGACAATCCACTCTACCTCCTGTGCCACATCCACAATATTCTACGATGTTTTGCATCCTACCATTCAGCTACAATACACAATTGCAAGAGTGTGATCATAAGTTATTTGATTGGTTTCAATCTGACAATAAACATTAATGTCAGGGTGCCTCAGTGTGCAAAGACACACATCAACCAACTGTATTTCACTTACAGTATCAGCCCCTTTTCCAGACCTTTACCAAAGGATAACAATGTTACATCATATTAAGAAAAATGCTCCCATTATGTAACATTAGCAAATGTCAACAGACGTATAAATCTGCCGAACAGGGGGAAGGAAGTGAAAATACTTTGGGATCTCTGTCAGACAACAGTGGATCCCCTCTGCTGTGTCCTTCTCTATTTGCAGGACGGCAGTGATGGATTCCATCTTGTCAGCCCCCTGTGAGCCATCGTGACAGTCAGGAGTCACCAGAGGCCGAGAACGTGTGACTCACAGATTCTAAAAGTCATTGCTGCTCCGCGTCTGACTCTGGACTCTGACTGGAGACGATGAGTCTCTGAAAGGCCTCTGTTACCATCACTGCCGCCAACAGGCTCTTTAAGCGGCCATTACCAGACCCTTAGTGAGGCTCGACATTACACGAACCCAGACCTGCTGTGTCTAAGAACTGCAGTCAGACTCAATGTGGATACAGCCAGTGAGTTTTAGATCAGCAGTACAGATCTTTACTATTAGGAGAGTAAGAACATAACACCTTCAATAGAGCAGCAGTACATTTGCACCAAGTCGTAACAGTTAGGTACATTTCTTTTCAATACCATAATAACAGGGGTATATATTGCTTGTATGTGAAATGGCAATAAACCTGATTCTTATTCTGATGAACATGGCTGAATAAAATACAGTCTAAACTTAAAAAAAGTGTAATTTTGATCAGGAAATATCAGTGAATAAGTAAACAAGAATAAATCAACAAGACTATGAATCTTACTATCCATTTGCTGCCAACTTTTAATACTTGACAGGTTTCAATACTTCTAATTTGTGTCTTGACACCTTCAGAAAATATACTGAAAAGTGCAGTGTGCATCCAAAAAACCTTCAGCAGCATGTGTTTGTCAACCTCTACACTGTTGTTTTCTGTCTGCCTGACCATGCTGGCCTAGTGTCCCTGTACAGTGAAAACAAATGAGAATCCATAACTGAAACATCCTCATCATCATTTTGATCCTGTTTGGGAGCATTTAGGTTTCTCCCTAAATTATAGCAACATTGAACAGTACTGGACAGAAACTGTGTTGACGTTTAACTGAAAAACATCAAACATGCTAAATGTTTTTGAAATCATGCACTGTGTCTGTTTACTGACTGTGCAACAAGTCTAAATTTCAGCAAAACTGACTTATGTTTTAGATTTAGATTACTCTGGATATAAATGTTTTAATGAAATTTTAATATAGATAATGTACTTCAGTATTGGGCTGGGTGTAGGGATGAATAGGGCAGATGTCCATCTTTTTGGCAGCTTAAATCCCCAATGGAATAACAACATTTTACCACCCACTACTCTACCTGTGGATGCTAGGACTATGTGGAAACCTTTATGGAAAACCTCTGACTACTTCCACATTCAACTGTAGTCATTTAACAGAGCAAATATTATGGGAAAAGTACAACTAATCTGCAATCAAATTGGACCTGAAAAGTTATAACTAACCTAAACAAAGACAAAGATACACTCACACAAACACACACCAACAAATACATAAACACACACCCACAGGATGCTAGGAGAGTGGGTGGGGGTAAAGGGGTGAGCCATGAGTCAATAAACCCTGTGTAATCTGTTCCCTTTAGTGGCATAAACCATCTGAGAGGAGATTACATTCGTTCTGCCAAAGTAAGAACATGTGAGTTCCTAATGGACAGAAACACTGAATAAAAGCACAGACACACAAACATGCGTTCACCTGTACATATATACTCTGTAAAGACTGCCCTGACATCATGACTCATACTTTTAAGATCAGGCTATATGACTTTAGGTCAAGAGAGATGACAGATACTGAGAGGGAAGGAGAAAAAGAGTATTTGTGCATGCTTTTCAAAGAAGTTCTGATTATCATGACAGGCCCACCCTGGATTCGGGCTCCTGCTGAGGTAACTAATGCGCATTGTCAGTTTGTGTGAGATTACGCATCACGGCCTCCATGAGTGGAACTAGAAGAGTGGAGGGGGTAAAACAGGAGTTGTTGAATGTGTGTGTTTCTCTTAAGAGCTGGTAGGGAGGACATGTGGACAGGCAAATCAGGGGGCAGAGGGGCTGCTGCGTGTGTGTGTGTTGGGGAGGGGGAGAAGGGACGCTGACTTTATGCATCATTAAGCAGGTGGACTGAGAACACCAGGCAGAGCTGCCACTGTGGAGGGGAACAGAGGAGACATCTGGCACACAATACAGGACGATACACCCACGACCAGTTTAAACACACGTCATCAAGCTAATTATTATTTATGTTTCATCTCAAGCTAATTACAGTGACGTGTTTATTAAAGATGACTGTGTGTTTTGGATAATTACAATGTGCTTACTTGTTTTATGCATTGACTAGAGTCATATACAGTAATGTCTATTGTTACAATACTTACATTGTAACTATTACAGTTAAATGCACAACCAAGTAATCTGACATTAAGATTCTATTAAGTATGATGGATTTATCTGGTTATACACTGTAACTTAACAAAATTTGGTGATTTTTCACTGACAAGGTGGCCAAATTATGACAAAGACATGACAAGGCAAGACAAAGACTTAGTACCTTCTCACTAAGGTGGCTTACTAAGAAAGGCAGTAAGTCCCTAAATACCTAAGGATCTACCAAGATTGTTGTTTTCATGTTATTTAAAGGTTAGGAAGATCGTAGCAGTGCACACAGTAAATTCAGCTTTCTGGAAATGCTAAAATTATTACAGATGATCTACAAAGTATCATGTACTGACTAAATACATTTTGAAAAGTACCTGGTCAGGATATGCACTTTAGCTTTAGTGAGCTTAGTTATGAAAAGAAGGTAAAAAATGCTACACACATAAACATGTAGCAATTTAAATACATGAGTCATGTGGTGACACCGCACAACTTAATATTTTGGGATTGTTTATTGCACTGTCGATGCATTGAACTGGTCTTGACACATGATGGATGGATGGGAATAGATTTTTAATCAGTGTGTGTGTGTGTGTGTGTGTGGGGGGGGGGGGGGGGGGTCCGAGTGTTTTGGAAGATCATAAAACCATCTGGCGTACAACCACCTCCTCATCTATACTCCTCATCTGCTGCTAGATAAAATTAATGTCTCCCTTCTGTCTCCTTGTTTGGTTTGAGGAACAACTATACCGTCCCTCTTTGTGTTTTCTGCTAAATATCATTTTGCTTGTGTATTTTTTTACTGTAACTCTTACCAAAGCTTGCACAGTGTCTTGGATTTCACCTTCAGCATTTATTTCTGCATCATCTCCTGCACCCTGACTCTAAACACAACATCATTGCATGGTTGGAAGGATCACCAGAGTATACTGGCATCTGCACCCAAATCCATTTGAGGACAAGAAGCCATATTCAGTTTTGAACTTAGTGAACTAGAGCCTTATTCAACAATATCTAGAATAACATTGTCATCGTATCTTATCATGTATAAGGCTTTAAACTGCTCCGGTTTCTTGTTGTCTTGATGTCTGGATTCTGTGCATGGGCCACAAAAATCAAATAGTAAATCACATGCAAAGCAATGCCTTGGATAAAAACTGTTTATGAAAACATTTTTTTTTTTTCTGGGGTGACATTAAACTAAAATTTTAAACTGCAAGGAAATACCCATGACCTGTATACAGTTAAAAAACAAAAAAATGGATAGGTACCACACATCTGGATATAAACCTGACTATCAAACAACTTGCATAAACAACTCAGATTGTGATTAGTATCACCTCAGTCTGGGTATTCACTGGGTAACTGAGTTACTTGAGTGCATGCAAGCCTACCGATTCCAAGCTCTGACTTCATGCTCAATAAAGACAAGTATGGCATGCAAGTGAGTGCATGAGGTGACTCCATGAAACACACACTGCAGGCACACGCTGGCTCAGCTTCCCTTCGTTAAAGTGGCTGTCGGAGGCGATACAGTAATCCCATTTTAATGGCCGTGCCCCTTCCCCCACCATGAAGTGATGGCCCCAGACATACAGCCGCGCCTCTCTTAAGGGAAAAGTGTCAAAACCAAGTCAAGTCACTGTGATGTCCTTTGCAACACATTGGACAGCAGTCACAAGCAAAGAGGAGACAGCCAATCCTTTTCCTCTGTGGGATGACTTCTGATTCAGTCAGGTGTGTTACTAAAGGCGACCATGCATGCAAAGTTATAACACCATTTGTTCGTATATATATAGGATGAACTCCTCAGGAACCAGCTCGGACATTCAGTACAATAACCCAGTGTTTGTCTTCTCACTGTAAAGTAATGCCAATCTGAAAGGATTATACCTCGCGTTTAATGTTATCTATGTGGATTACAGAAGAAAAAGAACTGAATGTGCCCATTGTAGGAATAATGAGCGCCTATATTTAGACTGAACGTTACTCTGCTGTTTTTGGATTTTTCATTTATTATTAATGAGGCTCATAATATCAATGAGCAAACAGAACAGACTCACAGTTTGCCTTAATGTGACCCACAGTGTAATCATAACACAGGACATAACAGCCTCTGTCATGTTGTCAAAATCTAAGGTTACAGACAATTCCTTGTTTCCTGACATCAACCAACTCATTTACACAATGGACAAAATGGTTGGCCACTTGGGCTGACTGATTTATAGTCGAGTAATGCCAAACATTTTCTGTTTCCAGCTTCTCAAATCTGAGCTGTTTTTCTCTGTTTTGTATCACCTAATTAATCAATAGATCAACTACTTGTTTGGTCTATAAAATGTCAGAAAATAGTGAAAAATGTAAGTCATACATTTCTAAAGCCCAAGGTGACATGCTTTGTCTGACCAACAGTTCAAAATTCCACCAAACATTTAGTTTTTTAATCACACAAGACAAAGAAAAGCAGCAAATCCTCACACTGAAAAAAACTAGAACATCTGAATGTTTGGCATTTTTGCTTAAAAGTGACTCAAATGATCAGCTAGTAGTTGCAGAAGTTGCAAAAATCAATTCATCAGGTTGTAAAATGAAGATGTTCAGATTTATTTTATGGTTTATTAGGTATTCAACAGTGGAGGGATGATAGAAAATGAATGGGAGAGAGATGGGAGAGATGGCATGCAACATAAGTCTGAAACTCGAACTGGAGGCATTCTTGATCAGCTATGTGCATTTTTCACTATTTTCCGACATTTTATAAACCAAATGATTCAACCATTAGCTTAAAAATAATCAGCGGTTTAATTTAGAGCTCGACCAACATATATTGTTCGGCTGATTTTATCGGCCTGATATTAGGCTATAACAGATATATCTGCATGTTGTGTAATATGTGCTGAGTGTTTTTACAGGAAAAAAATGCAGAA
Source organism: Protonibea diacanthus (assembly GCA_028641955.1). Lineage (NCBI taxonomy): Eukaryota > Metazoa > Chordata > Actinopteri > Sciaenidae > Protonibea > Protonibea diacanthus. The sequence goes on along the minus strand of CM053976.1, from coordinate 25,031,514 downwards.
AAGATTTTTTTATTATTATTATTATTATTTCATTATCAAATTCCCAGTGAAGTTCATTGTTTCATCATATTGATGTCATTTTGGACTAAATAATATAATAAATTTAATTGTTAAACTGTAAAATGTCCTGTGTTTAATGGTTTACCCACAACATAAAATTTAAAAAAGAATATCACCAGATTTATCAAGATGGGATTTTTTTGTACTCCCTAATATCGGTGTTGACATCAGCCCTAAAAATCAGACTGCATCAGACTAATTGATAACGAAAACAAACACTGGTTGCAGCCCTACAGTGGAATCAAGCAATGAACGACAGAAGGTGATGATAGCAGATGTTTCCAAAGGCCAAAAAGTGAAATAAGGCTGGCAGCCAAGCAGAGAGCGGTTAAGTTTGATGGATGTAGCTTGGTGAAAAATGTCTAGATTACAGACTTTGATATCAAGGTGGAAACACTGAAACGCAGGATACAACCACTTCGCATCACATTGTGATCTAAACGCAGGCGGCATGTAGCTAATGAATAAGTGAAGAGAGGAAAAATCAGCAGACATGTTTTTACTACATCAGATCACAGAACAAGCCTCTGAGCACAGAGCCTTGTTGAGAAAATACAAATGAGTAAAATGACAGATGAACATGGCTAACAGCGTGCAGGTGAAAAACATTTCAAAGCTTGGACTGTATCGGACGGCGCTCACTGGCAGCATTGTTTGATACGGTTGTTGTGAATACACCTGCTCTGTATTGTCCGCTCCTCCGACCGCTGCATGTGAAACTCAGCCTCAGCAGCGGATCATAACAAACAAGAGCTCACCGAGCAAACACAGATAAACACAGAGAGAAGGGACAGCACGCACGGACACGCACACAGAAAGCCTCTGTACAAACCCCGTTCTCCTTTGCTACATGTCTGCTATGTAACAGTTGTTGGAGGCAAAAAGAGATGGAGGCAGCCGACTTCCGCCAACAGCTGCTCAGCTTCAACTTCGCACGAGACACAGGCAAAAGGGGGGGAAGGGGGTGATGGGGGAGGTTGGAGGTTTGGGTGGGTGGAGGGGTCTTTTCATGACAACAAAAGCCAAGTGGCTAATTTTAAAAGCAATTTTCTCCACACGAAAAGACAACACTACCTTTGCCACTCTTTCCACGCACACACCAACACACGCTCCCATCCTCACGCGCACCTCCTCCTCTTCCTCTCTACTCACCACAGCTGTCTCTTAGTGGGGAGGCAGTCTTTGTTGGAGGCTGTCACTCCCATGGCCATCTGCATCACCGTGATATATTTCTGGTACTTCATTTTGTCCTCCTTTACTACTACCGCTACTACTACTACCACTACTACTACTACCACCAACACCACCACTCCTCCTGCTACTTCCACTGTTTCTTCTACTTCTAGGAATCCGCGCGCCACAAAAGCGGCACAGGTGAGCGTGCATTCAAATTTCTGTTATTGTCCCCTGGCACGCGCGGCATCTTCACTATCAAAAACGCCATTTCCACGTATGGATGCGTGCTGACTGGGAAAATGTTCCCCGAGGAGCTCAACGAAAGGTACCACGCCGCCGCGACCCATGTCTCTAATCTCATTAGAGCTCAGAATAGATTGGCTAATCCATTCAATTTTAGTCAGGACCGAGTCATTGTTGTGGTGCGCCCACTTTTTGTCTTCTTTTCTCTCTCTCTGTTTGTTGTCTCTGTGGAGTGAAAGAGTCAAAGAGACAAACGAGTCAGAGAAAGGATGCAGCGGCGGTGGCACCCAAACGTCTGCGAGGTAGGAAAGAGGTTGCGCGTGTGTCCAACCAGAGAGAGAGAGAGAGAGAGAGAGAGAGAGAGAGAGAGAGAGCGAGAGAGAGAGAGAGAGAGAGAGAGGGCAGGGGAGTGACAGAGGAGGGGGGAGGAGGAAGATAGAGGCAGCTATGTAATGGATTTAAAAAGGGGGGGGGGGGGCCTAGTACTGCTGAGTAATATCTCAGAGTTGTAAATTTAGATGTATTGTTTTGGATGTATTTGGGTGTCGTTTTGTTGGTCAGGATTGGTCCACGAGGCACAATAAAAACATCAGGGTTGTGTTATTGGAAAACATAAAAACATAAAACTGGAGTTCAGGGAGGATGGAGCAGAGAAAACAGCTGTGAAACCACAACAAAAACTAACCTGGAGCCTGAAGAACAGCAACAAATTAAAACATTTTACACAGATATGCCTAGTTTTCTTTTTTTTATTTTCCACTTGGATATTTCTGTGGTTATAATTTGTAAAAATAAAATCGAAGTGTAAATCCCTCACTATCATTAATGTGTCACCATTATTTCAGTTAGTAGGTATGTACATTCTATCGTATAATGTGTTTATAGTATCTTTCTTTCTATTTATCAGAGCTAATTTCATATTGTGGCATGCAGATATGTTTGAGGTTGTTTAGTACAGTAGTTTTGCTTATCTTGTCTTATCAGTCAGCCGTAGTATTGTAGTAGTATTTCACTGTGTATACCAAGCATCTTCCTTTGAAATAAAGTGTTATCTTATCTTGTGTAAGAATGGTATGTTGTTTTCTCCTCATACTGACCTTGTTGCTTAAATCTCAATCTCCTTAAGCAGCCACACAGCTCTGCTCTGTAGGTTTGACTGAATGAGGAGGCGAGTCAACATGATCTCATTGGCGGCTCAGTGAAACTGAGCCTGGCAAAGCTAATTAAGAAAGTTCTCAGAAAGGATAAAAGTAACACTAAAACAATCCATTTAATTTAGCTTATTCATTTTATTTGATATTTAGTTTTATTATGCTGAATAATAAATGCAAAATATAAATACATCAAATGTTTGCTACAGTTGCTTTCAATAACAATGTTGACCAATATTATACAGGCATTTTTAAGGTGATTTAGAGATGAATAAACTTGCTGCAACTCTCTATTGTTATTCAGATCTCTAAGATCATATGCGTTTTATTATTTTTCATGTATGCTACATTTCACTGCCAACCCACAGGGTAAAGCGAGGTTCAGGTTACTTTTACTCACCATTTAGTGGCTGATAGTTCACAGAGCCTCTGAAGATGCTAATCAATTCAGTGATTGATTCAGTGTCAAATTTAAATTCCCAGTAAACAGGAGTCTTGAGTGAGTCCTCAAAGACGAGGCGGGCATCAGCATAATCCATGTGCATAAGATCAAGAGAAGTTAAAGTGACTCCCTGTGTGCTGGTATGTTTATGCTTGCACAGGGCCAGTCAAAGGGGCAAAACAATGGTTTCTTCAGGACTGTAGAGTGATTAGGAGGAGTATGATGTAACCATGAAGACTGTTCACAGACACCTTTTGGATAAACCCCTTAGGCAAGATCAACCTTTGAACAAGTTGGCAGTGAAGCTGGAGCTCATCCCACATTTTTATAATTAAACTACACAATGAGGTGAGACATCTCTGTCACTGTATTTACATATCTGTTCACACTAATAAACAGAATGAAGGAGAGGAGAAATGCAGTGTCTAAACCACAGTCGTCTTGAGATGGCCCATGCACCGGAAAAAGTAAATCTAGATGTAAACTTTATCAGGAATGAATAACACTACAATAAAATTGCCAAGGAGAAAAGTCAGGCAGCCGGTCCAAATACAGGTAACTCCTGCTGGATGGGGCAAGCTGGTGAGCAGCTGGTGGGGAAGGTCAGTGAGAAAACTGCTGTTATCAGCACTGCTTGAGATTGGCAGCGATGAAAACAACAGAAGATTCACCAAAAAAATGTCAACAGAGCCTCTCCTCCGACTCTGCTCATGTTTGTGTACAGTTCTTAGAGTTGGAAAGAGGATTAAGTAAATACACACATACACACATGCACACAGAGGCACACCAGTGGCCTGAAGGAGACTAAAGGATGGAGAGGTCACCAAAGCAGCGATATGGTCTTAAGCCAGAAGGACAGTGGAGACTGTGAATGACACACAGCCCCTGGCACACTGTCAATATTCTCTTTAATCTCTGTTAAGAAATATTTTTTATTGCAACTTGATGATATTGACTTGCAACTTGACTCCATCAGCCCAAATATACAAAACAGATTCTCTGTCTCTAAAATAACAGAGCTCAGTATGTATGTGCTAATTTAGCCTCAAACAGATTTGCTTAATGCTTCAGTTATTTGTCATTTGCTTGATGTCCCCAAGGAAGTCTTCAAAGTGCATATTTAAGCTTTACTCCATAGATAAAAATGGACAGTGTCTCCATGATATCAATTATTGATTTGTGAAGCTCAGAGTGGTGAGGCTCTGGCTGTTGCCATCTTGGCAGTCGTGCCTCCACTGCCTCCTGGCTAATCCAAAAATGGGCAAAGATGTGGAGCGTGGGTGAAGCTGAGGCAGGCTGAATGAAGCCTGTGCTGAAACCAGCTGCCCATGATGGCATCCACCAATAAAAGCAGCCACATTGTTTATTATGTATAACCTTAAGCCTTACTATAAATTGAATGAGTTCTGTAAAAATTCAACCTCACTACAGTTGTCATGAGCTATAGACCAAAATCATTTTTTGTACCAGACTGCAAACATCCTGTGAAGCTGGACATTTTAATATGGGGGCTTACGGAGATTGACTCACTTTTGCAGCCAGCCCCAAGTGGCTCTTCGAAAAACTACAGCTCTGCATTGGTGTAATTTCACAGCCACAAACGTTGCCACTTGTTTTACACATCAGCTTAGTAAAATCACATCAGGAGTCTGTTTCATCCTCTTTAGACACACAGATATAAATGTCTAACTCAACACCCAGCTGTCATAGTCAGGATTTTATGGTGAGGGGGAGAAGAAGAATACTTGGTTGGTTTAAGAGTGAGATTTCCCTCAGGAGCAGCAACCATCCAAATGTGTTGAATCCCCCCCCTCACCATAAATTACACTATCCCCTGGCCCTTGGCCACGATTAATCACATGACCACAGCAACCAGATTAAATCTGTAGCCTTGGACTGTTCTCCTGTCTCACTCTCTCTGCACCCGTTCATGCACAGAGCGTACAAATAATCAACAAGCAGACAGAATGAGTAGACTCATGTTATGACTATGAGTGTGTCATCATTGAAATGAGTCACTGTGTGGACAGTGTGTGTCATCCTCCACCTGTTATATGTTGTTACTACAGTTATTATACTCATCCTGGATGCTGTCTCTAGGCCACAGCTCTCGATCTCAGAGCAAAGGTGGATGCTGTATGCATCCTGTAACTTAACACTTCACTGCAGAGCTTTCATTTCTCACTGCCAGACCTGCATCACCACGACAACACTGGCTCTGGACTTGGCTAAGGTGTCACTGACACATGATCTGTCTTCATATTCAAAAGCAAAATGATGTTAAGTTGAACAGGTAGTACAGAAAAAGCCATTTACTTTTATATAGAGTTGAAAACATGATTGATTTTCATGATTTGTAATCATTTATCTTCTCAAATGTGAAGATTTATTGCTTTTATTGTCTTATATAACAATAATTTCAAGTCATAACCTTAGGAAATTATGGACATTTTTCAATATTGATGTTTTAGAGAACATTAATCAAGAATATAAACAAGAATAGGAATATATATCAGTAGACGAATTGATAGTGGAAGCAATTGATGTGATCATATTATGGCTTTGATATGAACAACATGGAAAAGAAATGTGATTGTTAATTTGAATGTAAGATATTTCAATTCTGCTATTTGCTTGCAATGATATGTCCTTCATCACTAAAAATGCCATCCCCCCCATTGAAACTGAAACATTAAACATTATAATCTAGTAAAATACATGGTGGAGGTTACAACATGCTCACTAGGTTAAATTTGTTAAATCAAGCTTGCCATGGCACAGAATTAGTACATGGAAAGTGTTGCTAAAATGGGACACTGAATTAAATAATATAAGCAGTGGCAGAATGTCACTATGGTGAACATCCTTTTTAATTTGGATTGTAAATGGTGAGCTAAAATTAGATCTAAGTTAGAGCTGGGTCTATTTCTGATCTGGGATGCACCATCTAATAATAGTATAATGCTGTGGTGGTATAATGTTTTTCTAGCTAAAGCTTATTTTCAGCACATGTTCCTGGTTCATGTGTAAGATAAGGAAAATTGTAAAGACAGATTTCTGTTGCGAGGATGGCCAAAACAAAGTAGACATCTGCGCTGTAACATACAGTGGAAAAGAGCTATAACTAAGAGCAGTATCTGTATGGTAACAGACTGCCTGTGATGTGTGTGAGACTTGCCAGAGAGCAGTGATGTGATAAGAAGGTACACATGAACCGCCAGACATGGAAGCTGCAGTGGATGCATAAAGCATATGAATCAACCAAGGGTAATGCAATATGTAAATGAAACAGTTGCTGAAGTCAATGTGCCTGCTGTTGTTTCAAAATTGCATGTGAAATGCACGGGGTATGACTCACTAATAACGCATGGGCACAACACAATTGGTCTTGCAGCATTCTTCTGAGCTGTATCTCAGGTCAAAGCTACATAGGAGGGTGAAAACATGCATAACAAGTTTTCCGTGGCAGTTATGCTAGCCAAAAAAGTCCAAGCATCTGTTGCTAAGTAACAGGTGGAAACAAACCATTTTTTAAAGGCATCACACAGTTTTAGGGTGGAGCATGGAGGTTTTAGAGAGGTTGAGCAGAAGACAAACAGAAGGAGTGACTGGAAATACAAAATGACTGCCGTTACTGCTCAGACAGTGATTTATGGTTCAGCTTCAGGGATGTAGGGGGTGCAGGGAAGGAAAACAAGGACGGTTCCACATGAAGAGGGATATACATATTAACAGATATTCTGCCTGACAGTAGAAGAGAAAACACCACTTTCATGGTAACTTTGTGTGCGAGTCCATATATCAGTAGCCTTGTTTATACATGGTGGTAGACAGCATTAGTTGACAGTGAAGTGAAGCTTTGTGCTCCTGTGCCTCTGCTCGGCAGGGTTTGACACCAGCAGCCTCCTCCCCTCCTGCCCTCCCACTGTCACCTTTATTAACAGTCTGCCAGGTGGAGACTTTCTCTCCTTAGATTTGCTGAGGTAAGTGATGAGCAGAAGCACAAAGAGCCTGTGGGAGGGAGCACCTTTCCCTCCTTCCCCCTAAAAGCACTGTTTACTTGTAACACACACAGCTATATACACTGTTTACCACATTACAGTACAAAGTACTAAGTGTCGGGTGGTCTGCCCTGCTGCTGACATCTGTAACTGTGATGATACAACATGGCTGCCTTTAAGGCTACCATCCAGTGGACTTCTGTATGGGATGTTATGTATTATGTATTATGTATTAGCACCAAAACAGAAATCTTCAGTTAATGCTTTCCAGTAGAGGTTAAAAAACTAATGCTGTCAAAATATGAGAACACAATGAAATTTTGGATGTTGTCCAGCCAAATGAAGAAAAAATGACTAATTTTGATAAGTAGGCCTTTGCGATGTATTTAAATAAAGTTTTCAAGAATGAATTGTTGTTGGACTAACACACTGCTTCAGAGGTGGGGATACATTATCTTTTCTGTCTTTTCTTTTTTTCTGTCTGTATGCTAAGCTAAGCTAACCACCTCGTATTCAATGGACAGATATGAAAGTAATTATTAATCATCTAAATCTTTCTATTTAATGCCAAAGTCAGACTACGGCCTGATCTGGTAGATGTAGGGCATCTATTCTGCTCTATCTGCTTTATCTTGTATACTTTGTCCTAATGGATGAGGACAGATGCTGCACCTGAGACACAACGTCCTGACAAGCATGTTAAAATGTTTTTGCTCTTAAAGACAAATTCATCAAAGTTCTTCCAGGCACAACTGTCAACACTGCAAAACAAAAGAGGTGTGAAGTGCTGCAAGGGGGAATAGTGAAAGTGGAAAAGCCACCATCAGCATTTCTTTCTTTTTAAAAATTGTCTGAACACAGCCAGTATCATACACACCACCACTGTTGTTTGTTTACATTGTAGTTCCGGGGAGTTTGTTCCTTGCACCCCCTCCCGGTGACATCATGCACGGCACAAAAGATGACAAACAATGATTGGTCGAGCAGCAACCTGTAGTCATGTTATGTCTCTCGGCCATGACAATGTAAGAATTTATGACTCTAATCTGATCTTTAATCGTCTGAGGTTTCACACAGTTGTACGCTGTGCCTTGATGATTTTTCAGACATGACCAAAATGACAGCTGTTTAAATTCTACATAGTGCTAGTGCACCACAGATGAATCTTACCATAAGGTTAGATTTGTGGTTTGGTTTGAGTGTGTGTGTGATGTATTTGTTTCTTTCACAGACACTATTCAATTGTCAGACAGGGAACTAGCTGTACATTAACTTAGCTACTGGCATTTAACAACTCCTGTCAGGCTTATAAAGATGAAGTAGATTTGAAGTCACAATATAAAGACATGAAAGCTCCTTATTTAGAAATCAATGTGCTGCTCTTGGGAGGTACAGAAGATCTACACAGCCTGAGAAAAAAAACAAGGAATATAGAATAAGTAATAGATAAATTATGGGATAAACTACCCAGTCTTTAGACAAATCCCCCTGAGCTTATCCTTCACATAACTCACCGGAGGTATAAAATATTTGCTGAATGACTTGGCAAAGAAAGATGCTACAATCCATGAATTTGTGTTACTTAGTGGAGGAGTGGAGTGAATTATGACTTGACATTCCCACTGTTCAATTAAAATAAGGTAAATTAATAAACTTAAATCAACATGAGTGAATATTACTTTTTCTCTACAAATCATGCATGTAGCCGGCTGTACGCTTGTATATGGTGCCATAGGTGTGTGTGCTGAGGAGCCTGTCATGGTACATCCTATCACAGCAATCTCAGCGAAGAATGAAAATACATTATTACACCATCTGTGTATGTATACATGCATGTAGGGCATTTAGGTTGGCAATCTGCTGCTGTCAATGTGCTGTACTCCTTTGAGTGTAAACAGATATCTAATCCTTGTTGTGCATCTCAGTATCTCATTATGTGGATATTAAACAGTCTGAATTATAACATTAACTACTCACCAAATAACTGTTTGCTGGAGGTACTGGTGCTATGATTAAAAATAAAGAAATGTAGGAAAAACATCTGAATGCTCAAAGACCAGAGACTATTTTTTTAACATGACAATAGGCTAAAAGATTGTAGTTTACCAATAAGTACAAATTCAATGTCAGACAAGCAAAGATTAGTCATGGAGGGGTAATTAAAAGTAGTATGTTAGTTTGTATTACAAAACTGATGTCATGGGTGTTTACTGTAAGCACCTAAAGCTCACTGTGCATTAGTGCTAAAGGAAGCTTTTATACTGTCAAAACATTAAAGTCTGAACCGTCTGCTTATGCACACTATGATTAATGTCTCTTGCTGGTCATAGTCACAAACAAAGTGCATTATTATTAAAGTAGGTATTAACTGGAGTGCTTAGATAGAGATTTACTGTAACAGAATAAATATTAGCTTTGAAATTGAGTGAAGGCCTGAATAGTGATGTAATTTTAATATCTGTAGGTCTCTGTTCATAATGTTTGTCTCTTCAGGTCAATGTATATCTGTATGATCTACAAAATGAATGCGTAAGGGTTATTTTTTCTCCATATACCCTGTGCCCTCTTTTATCAACCTTTGTTGTAACAGTTCCGGTTATAAAACTGATGTTTAAAGCAAAAGGACTGGGCAAACAGATGAAAGCATCCGATATGTATCTGATATTTGCTTTTCTCTTTAGAAAACTCAAGACACACAAGCTGTGCTCGATATACTCAAGTAATGATTGTTTGTGGTTTTGCAGACAATTAATAGGGTGAACAGGCAAGCTAAACCGCAGCACGGCCAGTCAGCTTGCATGTCAAAAATGAAACAGGAAAAGAGGGGAGATCAGACAGTCCTATGAGAGTCCACTGGACAGGAGTGTGTGAGCCTCATAGCCTGTGTGTCCCCTGTATGTGCGTGCATCATAGAGTCCTTTGCCTTTTATTCCTATGGCTGCGCTGTGTGATGCATTTCTTACATAACAACACATAAACTTCAACAGCTCTCTCCTGAATATACACAGCTGATGTGCTTTACAGAGCAACAGCAACTCCTGCAGGAGTAGTCTTCTGTGTCCGTGGCATGCAACAAGGCAACACGCATATCAACAGCCTGGCAACGTCTGAAGGTGGAAATATAGATATCAAGTGTTTAGCCACTACATTTTGCTCTAAGAATAACAATGAACCTATTAAGGCATATGTGTTGTATTTGTGGCCATAGAAAATAAGTTAGAGATCACTGTTTATGTAACATTCATACTTTTTGTGACTGGCTAGCTTGTCAGCACCAACCAGCTATCATCTGATATGGAGGCTACATGTGTGAAAAAAAACCCTAACTCAGTCTGGACATTGTCTGGGGTATATTTGTGTAAACAGCTTCATTCAGTGTCACTTATGGCAGCAGCACAGCCTCTCTACCTCTCCTGTGGTACTGTGAGTTACTATGGTTACAGGACGCCCTGAAACTCAATAAATGATTCTCAATAAAATCATAAATGAAGCCTCATTGCACCTTAATGCTTAAATCTTGTATTATAACAAGTAAGTGTACAAGACAAATCTGAAGCCAAATAGAAGGGAAGCCTCAAAGCTTCTTCCTCATATAAAAATATTATGTATGTTAAATTGTCCTGTGTGAAAATCATCAACATGCTTTGGTATTTATCCTGGCTCTTACTGATCAGACAGGACCTCTGGTAATAGCTCTAAACATGTCAGAAGATGAACATTTGTAGTCTTTTAATAACTTAGTTGTTTAACAACAATTAGTTTCTTTGTTTTCTGGACAAAAAGCATCCTGCAGGACCTTTGATCAATTTGTTTTGTTTTCATTTCATCATTTACTTTTCAAATTGTGTATTTGTTTGTAGCTACTTGCCAATCCTCAAATATAGCAAGAGATTTGATGTTGAATGATTTGTCCATCTCTATTGCATCATAGCCTAAAAATGCTGTTGTATCCTTTTTAGGCCATAATGCTCAGCCCTGTGATCTATGATACAGATATTTGTTAGTGACAAGGTGCATCATTTCTGGTCTTTCAAATTTTGACCTTTTTATACAGTACACCCAGTTCAGTTCTATTTTATCTGATGTGACGTGGGTGACTCGAGGTGTCTCCAGACCATAGTAAAATGAATTTAATGTGTTTTATTGTGGCCTGGAGACACACAGGAGACAGAGTGCCCTGTTCTGCAGCCACAACCTGAATTAGCTCACATTATACCTCTGTCAAAGTCACACCAGGAGTGGCCAAAATGTTTCACACAAGTTTCAAATTACAAGTTTTAACATTCTGATTAATCATAGCACCCTCATTAGGACAGTCAGTGTAACCAATAAGGATGGGTAGATATAGGTGATGATGCTGTTCAAAACTGGCTTTTTGATATTTCATAACAGCGTAGCACCCTCATTAGGCCAATCTCTGTATTAGTCTGCAATAATGTGCTGCTGCCTACTTTAGAACTGAGGTTTCATACAGTATCAGTATTTTGATATTTGAATCAGTTTGTTATAACTTCTCCACCATTCTCCTACCATTTCATCTTTGAAATGCATGAGAGGTAAAACCCCACCCTGTTTATAAGATGCTAGAGAGATGCTAAAATATTGAAAACAAAATGATTGAGTGTTTATAGGGTTGGATGACTAGGAGGGGTACATATGTATGTAAGAGAGAGAGAAGTGGAGAGAGAGATTCTGCTGCACTGAGCAGATCTGCAGGGCCAAGGTCAAGGTCACAGCAGGCTTACTTCCCGCCAGAGGCAGAGGTAACCTGAACCACCAACTGCAACACCCTCACAATCTCCAGCCTGGGTGTGAGATGAAAAAAGTGTTTGCCCTTGTGCTAGTGTGTGAATGGTGATCCATGAAAACATATGCAGGTTCATGCACGCAAGAGAAATTTTACGCCCTCTTCAAACAGTCCACAGATTTATTGTAGGTCATGTGATGCTTTTCTTTTTCAGTTTCAGATGGCTGTCCTCCTACAGCTTTCCAATCTTAATTAAGCAATATGACAATTCATTTAAGTCAAAATAATCAGAGTAATAATCAGTCCTCATCTGTGTGCAGAGTATAGCATCATTCAGACTGATGGAATAAAATATTCATGTACTACAAGAACTGCAGCTATGTAATAGCTCCTTCATGTGCTTTCATGTATAAGAAAGAGAATATTTCACTTTGATAAAAAGGTGGAGTAAAATGACCCAATAAGGTAAAAGGAGGAATTATGTGAAATCAGTGCTTGGAAAAAACTGCCGTCAGCACCAAACTGTAACATGCTTGCTTCATGCTTTTCTGATGTGATGAGCAGGCTACTAAATGTATTTTAGGAAATAATTTATTCAACAAGCTTTTCAGGACTTAATCCCAAGATGCTGCAGTTTCCCTAAAGCTAGTCAGGCACTAAAATACAAAGTCTGGAGAAACAGAACTGACAAACCTCAACCATTAAAACATCTTTACATCCATATATTTATTATTTCTAGTTATACATACCCAGGTCAGGTTTAACCAGATGTATTTTTGTCTAAACCACATCATGATTTTCTTTGTGTGGAGGAGCATCTGCTACACACCAAGGTTCCACTGAGACACTAAAGACTAAAGTCTAACAAACCAGTAAGACTGGAGCATCAGATGATCCACATCATCATCATCATCAAGAGGAGAAGACCACACACGACTTTAAACAGATGAAAAAATGTAATGTGTAAAATAGTAACGATAGTATGTGGAGTACACAGATGATGGTCAATTTTGTACAAATTAAATAAAAGTTTAATGTTGTGTGAAATAGGAAACCAAACCAAAAGTAAACTACAGTGTGTCAGGAAGGAGAGAGACTGTGTGAGAGAGACTGTGACTGACACCGCCAGCCTATACAGAGAATAACTGAAAGGTCTGCCAGCACAGGTGTCAGCCATGCCACTGATGGACTTCCTGACAACCTCTGCTCAAAGGACCAGGACACACTAACAGGCTGTCACTACTCTTTTCTCTCACTCACGTATAAGCCCCTGAAATACCTGGAAGTCTCTGCTGGATAAGATTGGTCACCTTTCTTGCAGGAAAGGGCCACAGTCTCAAACTCAGAGGTGCCATTTCTCATCTTGACAGCATAGCACTCGGCTGTTCAACAACCCCCCAACATGCTGGAGATTATAGTAAAGCCAGCTCTGTAAAACCCAAGTAACATCCATAAATAGCAGAGATGCCACTGTAATGTCACTTATCTCCAAATGTCAAATTAGCCTGCTCACCCTGCCTATCTTGGATGTCTTTGACTTCATGCTAAGAAAGCAAACATAGCTGGCAATCAGTGTGAACAGATACTTGTATCTCCTACAAGTTGTCTCTGGAAACAGCTTTGTAAGTGCTCTCTAAATCTATAAAAACACCTGCAGACTAAATTACAAAATTCCTTAACACATCCCTATATAAATCTACCACAGCTAGCAAAGAAGAAAAATTTGATTTAAAACAGTCTGCAACCTGAATTATTACACTTTTTGCATTTGTCATGCAAAAACATTAGTTGGATTTCTTTTCAACTGGATGATTTGCTAACTAACAAGTCGTCACCTTGGTACCAATGAAATGTGATCATAAATTCAAGCTAAACAATTATTTAGACTATTACAATTAAAGGCTTAATTCAACATTTTGGAAAATGTGTTATGGTTGTCAGGAGTTAGATGAGAAAATTGATAAGGCTTTCTCTAATTAAGCATATCATAATGGCTGGAAGCGAGAGGTAAGAAAATCTGTCTCCAGTACAAATTGTATCTGTTGTGGCTTTAAATAGGTTATGTGCTGGACTATGTCATTTAATATTTCATACTTCATGGGTGGCACTGGTGACTTCCTGGAGTCTTCACTTGTTGCCTGGCAACCTCACTGTGACAACAAGACTGTCTCAACTTGCTAAACGCTGCTAATCGACCGCTCGCCTTTAGCTTCATAATCACAATACACACGAGAGTTGTTTCAAACTTCTTATCTAACTCTAAATATTTGAAGATGAATCCATTATGTAAATAATCATTAGCTGCAGCCCTACCATCAAAGATTTGTCCTTACTGGAGGGCCCTAGTTTCTTTATCATCATTGAGGTCATCAGCAGAAAGCTAAAGTTTTTGAGGGATAGGTTAGTGATGGATTCTGACTGTGGAGTGAGTCAAGCTGTTTGTTCCAGCCCTACAGAGGCACGCAGAGCAAACAGTCAGATATACTTTAACCAAATTCTCTGAGTAAAACTCCAGTCAGTCAGCTCTCGTTGGCTCTTAGGGCAGCTCTACAGTATCTATCAGTTACACAAACCGGCAGATTCGTCTCAACAGTTTAGAATTCACCACAATAACAATAGTCTCAACCCTCCTGCTATTTGGCCTTGGCAAGCAAGAGACAACTCATAAAATAAGCAACCTCATACAGACCAGAGCATATTTCTGAACCACTCATGTTGACTTTTTTTAATGTAAACTTTATGCCATTCCTTTTACATAACTTGGTTGTCTATGGCTGTTTACTGGAGCTATTACTGTAAATGATCTCCTACGAAATGTTTGTACCAGTTTCACACTAACAGTCCAGAAGAAGATAACTTCATTAATGTCATGGCAGAGGCCTATTACTGAAGAGATACAGTTTAGATTTGTCCTTTTTTTTGACAGCCAGTTACAGAAAACAGACATGTACGTTTGAGAGACACTGCCAAAACATAAGTTGTGTGAGTGAGTGTTATAAGGAGAGTACTGCGCCTGTGTTTAGACAGGGGCATCCTGTGCTGGTGAGACAAGAAGGAACAGGTCTAGAGATCACAGTGTCTCAGAGTAAGAAAGAAGCCAGACATCTAATAATATTCTTCATCTTGTTCACAACTGTTTTCTGTTTACATCGTCCATGATAAATGGAAAAACCTGACACTCCAGTCAGTTTCTGTTTCAGTGATGTTGTATATAAACTTTGTTAACATAAGAAGAACACTTTTCACACATTTAAGTGGCTGTTAATCATTAGTAATATCCCAACAAATGCAATTTAGAATACATAGAAGACGCAAAAGAATGCTCATTTGGACACAACTAATCTACACAATTGTTGGAGTTTAAATTATTATTTGAGAATCACTGAATATCAACACAACTTTTGCTTGTTTACAAGGATACTCCATTGGGAACTATAAAGTAAAGGATATAAATGCTTCTTTCCACTGCCGTTCATAGGGGAAAAAACAAAGAATGTTGATGATGAAATGTAGGCTCATAAACTCAAAGGGCAAAGTTAGAGAAGACAGAGAAGATGATGGGAAGAAGTGGAGAAATAAAGGGAAGTCAGGTCATTAATCTAGCTGGCTGTTGCTCAGTGGGGTGTTAACCTCAGGGAGCAGCCATTTCTTAGTGATGCCATCAACTAAACTTTAAAAGATGACTCATCGTGGACTCATCGAGGGCAAATAACATTCACACATGGTCTGGCATAGCAGCACGACGGTCCTCAGTGAGACACAAAGTTAGCTACAGTCAGTCAAAACTTTGATTCTGTTGGCAGTTTCTGTCTCGCAGGTGTCCTCTGTTCAAATACATCCTTCACTCTGTGTGTTGCCTAACCGATACCTCTGTGCAGCCTTGCAAATGTATAAATACGTGCATGCATGTGAATGTGACGCATGTGTGAGTCTACACTATATGCTGGCCTAAGAGTGAGTCTGTTCCCCTAAAGGTAAGCCTGTGGAGACTGCGACGTTTGCCCTCACCCTACTGTCAGGCGCTGCTCAGCTGTTGCCTACATGGCTTCTTAACGGTCTGGGGAGCAATGTACCCTCCTGTCCCTCCTCGGCACACCAACATACCCCGGTGACCTAACCAGGGTTAAAGGCCAGCATGGAGCCCACAGCTTACACCAGAGTGGTCACTCTAGAAAAGTTTCTTTGTCTCCTCTGCTTCACTTTCACTGAGATACAAGTGTGAGATCACAGAGCTGTGAAAAACTACTTGCATGTGAGATTTTGCACTTGATATATTTTCACATTCAGTTTAGTTTGAACTCTCTGTGGGAATAAGTAAGTTAGCCATGTGAGGATTGGATGAATGTATAGTTTTGTCATGATGATGAGACTATAAGAAAGTTCTCCACTGTCATAAATTTAAACACTTCTAATTTAAATGTTCATTAAAGTCAAAGTGAGTTTGGTGTGTGAGTAGCAGGACTCCTTGGTGTTGAAATGTGCATGTGCCTTGATGAGACTGACTGAAATATCCATCACACTTTCTCAGCAGGTCTAACAGACAAAGACAAACAGAAGTGCTAACACCTTTCTAAGCTGCCTTCCTACATCTCACTTTTTGTTTGAACACAACATAAAGAGGGCAACACCGGCATTACATTAATTATCACATTATTAACATAGATGGCTAATTTGGTTGTGTGTATTCACTTTAACTCAAACATAGATAGAGAACACAACAAGGGCAATTTAAAAAAAAAAAAAATACAGAGGATTTGATGCTAAAGTAATTCTATCACTAAACAAGCACCGTGACTACTCATGATAGCAAAAACACAAATTGTTTACTATGAGACAAAAAACACTGGTAATATATGACAGGTGCCAACTCTGAATGAGAGTTATGGATACTGCAGTCCTATAGTATATCACAGGATATGTGATAGTATACATTGTAAAAAAAATCTTGTATAAAATCATTAAGACAGCTTTTTAGACTAATCCGATTAGTTGAAATACCTACCAAAGCAAATCAATTCATCACAACAAAGCGAGAGTCCACAGCTATGCTAACAGCTCTGTGAATACTGTAAATTATACTTTGACATAAATGCCAACATCAGCATGCTAACATGCTCACAATGACAATGCTAACATAATGCTGCTATGCTAGCTGATGTTCATAAGGTAATGTATTCCACTCGCTGCCAATGATATTAAGTGGTATGCACGTCCTGTCTCCTAGAAGGACATGGTCTCCTCCCGATCTCCAAAGCTCATTTGGAAGAGCTGTGAACATTGTGTGGATGGATGAAAACAGATTGTTTTGTACCAGAGACGGTTCAGAAAGTCATTTAGGTTTTAGTTCAGCTGTTATAGATCATCTTTGGTAAACCAGACCAACCATTCAGCACCAACAGGGACAGGCTGTGACTTGTGAAAAATGAATCTACTTCAGTGACTACTGGGTGAAAGAGTCATTTGTAATCTGCACCCACGTTCACTTCTCCTATTAGAGTCAACAGACTCAAGGCCTGCTGCTGGACTCTTAAAGAGGAGCGGCAGTGGCTAAACCCAGGTGACACAGTAAGGCGTCCTTTTTCTTAACTTCTCTGGTATTACGTTTACCACTGCTTTCTTAGATTAGCTAATGTTAGCATGGTACAGTATTTAGCATCAAACACAGAGTACAGTTGAGGGTTATAGGAATGCCATCATTAGTTGGTGATGAAGATGGTGCTAGATGAAAGGTGAAGGTTCTCACAAGTCATCATGAGGGAGGTATGAGTATTAATCAATAGATACTTATCAAGAATTATTACTCAATACCACTAATGCCAAACAACAGAAAAACTAAGGGAACAGTCACAAGGATTAATCCTCTGAGCACCATTAATGTTTGTACAAAGTATGATGCTAATCCAGCCGACAGTTACTGTCCGGATCAAAGTGGTAGATCAACCCACAGACAGATATTCTATATTGTCATCTATACGGCTACTAGCATGTTTAAAATTCAATCACATGAAACACGAAAACAAATGTACACTATCTGCTGTTAGCTTTATATCGCAACTTGTCCCAGCCTCCTAATGCCTGACACTGTCTTCATTTGTGCAACTACTGACATTAATCACTTTAATTTTTATATTTACCGGTGTGTGAGTGAGGCGTCTTTGAACCAAATCCACTTCATGTAGCTGTGTGAGAATGGAGACCCTCCATATTTTCAGTTAAGCAATGGACACTCTGGGCTACCAATCCATATTACAGGTTTGAGACACAAGTGAGTGAAAGAGATACTACATCAAAGATGAGGCTGAGAATAAAACCCCATCCTGCGGTGGCCTTAATCCTTCAACACCTGTGATTTGAAGCACACTCCTTTGATGTTGTTGGTTCAGCTGGAGAGAAAGAGGTTGGGAGACAGAGAAAGAGAGGGAGTGGGAGATAATAGACTGCTCATTTAACACTGAGGAGTTGGTTTGCTATATGCAATCTGTCACCTTAACCTGTAATCTAAAGTGAATGCAAGTTAAGTTGATAGATTGGTGCGGAGAGCAAATCAACTCTTCTATAACTATTCATTGATAGAACTCCAGTAAGGTTTACTGCTCCATCTCACTGACAAAGTACTGTACAAGAATGCTGACTGGCTATTTGGTAATGTCTGGAAGCAGTAAATATATAAAATCCAAAGCCAGCAGCAATTCATAAAGACACCACTTGTCATTGAGCTTGTCTGGACATTGCTTTATAGTCCAGAGCTTCAAGCTTCCAGCTGCCAACATGGTACAAATGTCTCCATGGTCCTCACGTGGTTGGGAAATGATTAAAAATTTTGTTGTTTTTTTTTTGCTTTTTCTGTGCAGTGTTTAACCAGGTTGCCTATTAGTTATGCGTTCCATTAAACATGTTTCATTAAAGATTACATAGATGAGTCAGTGTACCCACATTAATTCCCCTGTGAATGTAGCCTTCACGTCAGCAAAACCATCCAATTAAAACATATGTAGCACAGTGGTGTTCCTCTATCAGAATCAGCTTTATATGCCAAATATGTGTACACACACAACGACTCTGACTCTGCTCTCAATGCACTAACACAGGAACAGACTTAGCAGAACAAATACTAAAGGGAAAGAGTAGACAGTTGTATACAGAAATGGCCAACAACATAAATGGCCCAGTCCATCTGAAACATCGCCACGGGGGGTAGCAAATACCAAAAGGGTCCAAAACAAACCTAAACCAGGTCAAACAGAGACTACAGGAAGACCCAAACCACAAACAGCTGAGACTGATCTATGTCATGAATATATGGTTTTCATATTTTACTATCACAGCAACATACCAAAGCTGAAATGATTAGTCAATTTATCATGTTTGGGTTATGGATTGTTGTTTAGACAAAACTGGTACAGTAATATAAAGATTTGTGTTCTGGATAAATATGATTTTCTGACAATTTATAGACCAAACATTTAACCAGTTAATCCTAGATGAATCAAGCACAAAAATAATTGTTAGCTGCAGCCACCAACATCAATAACACAACAACAATAGCAGTACAATAATCTAGGCAACCATACAATGGAACAATATCATGAGGGGATTGAGGGGAGGATGGATGAGGCTGGGGCAGCCAGCTCTGTCATTGCAGGCCATTCACTGTGTCCAGCAGGAGGGCAGTTGAAAGGACAAAATCAGCACAACAGCAAACAAAGAGGAGGAAGAGGACAGATCCTGTCATTTTTACATAATTTAGATTATGTGAATTATTCTTGGACATCAGAGGACACACACCCAGGCCACAGTCAAAGAAAAGAGCAAGACACGTGTAAATGTAACAGTCGATACAGTTACAACATGAACAAATATTTATGGCTGCAGCTAACAATTATTTACTTTATCAAAACCTGATGATTTTGATGATTTATTGTTTACTTATAAACAAAACAACAACCCTCAAAGTTATTATCTGATAGGACAAGGACTAAAGCAAATCAACATTGGTGTTGACCTACAGTACTAATCAATTAATTATTTCAATGCCCCATTTAAATAGGGTTGCAACAAACAACAACTGAAAAGATACACAATGTACACTGATATAAAATATTGATATCATCAGAGTCTCATATTTGTAGAACTGGATCCAGAGAAAGTTTGCTGGATAAATTACGACACAATAATGATTATCAATATTCCAGCAGTGCATCCCAACATGTGCTGTTGTTTTCATGAAGATTACCCCAATTATATCAACCAATCAACCAACAATCATCTTCACTGTCTGTCAGCCATGAGATACTTCACATGAATCTAATGTCATGGAGTGCATGTAAAGCAGCACCGTACTGCTGGTTCTTGATCAGTGGATGAGCTAGACTCAAAGCACACTGGTTGGTGCTGCAGTTATTTTTTCAAAGCTGACTTTACTTTCAGAACAACCGGTTATCAGCACTGTTGTGGATTCTTTTTATGTCAGTCCACTCATCCACAAGTGCACTAGTTGTTTCAACACTACATTTAACATTCACAGTATTTAATTGAACCTTGGACGAGATACATTCTAATGTCCAATAATTAGCATAAGAAAGTAATTGAACAGAAAAGATTTCCACGCAGAGTAAAATCCATATTCCAGTTATATTTTACTGCTCTCTGTGGAAGGAATATTAAAATGGTAGCCAGTAACAATTTGGATTTTGTCATATTATTATAATGTTGTAAATGTTGGCTGATTAGGTCAATCAACAAGAGATTTGATTCATTTAGTTTTTCTGCTCATGTTAAACCTTAGTTCATTGCTCAGTACCACCAACCAGCTTCTCTTTCCAGTGCTTTGTTCTGATCAGCGCATGTTGGGGGTTGGGTATAATAAGAAACAGGGTGTGGTTTCACTGTTGTCATGGCAACAGAGATATCCCTGCTTTGAACCCCCTCAACCAGTCACTGTATGGGGTTGATGAACGAGAGTATATGTTGGCAAGATGATCAAAATGTTACAAACATGCATGCAGTAATGTACTGTACGTGGAGTCCCTGCCTCTGTGCCTGCATGTCAGCCCCGTCACACCAACGGACAGCACATAGAGCTGAGTGCCTGCACATGGACAGCCTGTAAGTGCTGAATGCTTTTACCAAGCAATTGCTTATACCTTTAATAACCTGAGATACAGCCTATATACCATTCTCTTTAGTTACAGAGTGATAGGCTCTCTGGCTTTTCAGGGTTCAAACAAGCATAGCCCATCACTTACACCAGCTTCACTGCTGTAAAGCAATATCTTCCTTAATGGGCTGCCACTGATATAAAACACAAGGTTACATGACATTATTGGGCTTTGTAAACAGGAGTCATTTGGTTGTGTGTGAGTGTGTGTCTGTGTGATAGCAATGAGCGCCTGACCTGCACACAACCCCACCGAGGACGTTATAGAACATAAACAGAGAGGATAATGTCTTCATACTGCCAAAAACTGTTCACCAATATGTGAGTGAATCCACCACCCACTACACGGACATGGATGTTGTTGTGAACAAGTGACATATGACAAGATAACAGCTGAAATTAAACATTTTATCAGGATTTTAGACTTCATTTACCTCCAACAAAAAAATTTTAGCCGAGGGGACTTCACTACTGGAAACCACTTTATGCAATTCCACAACAGAAAACCGCACCATTATTTAGTCCCAATTACTCACCAGTTCAATATCACAGTCCACATATTCAATAGAAGCTGCACTAATGAAATGAAAAGAAAACCCAGCTTGATCAATAGTGTTTCACTTTAAATATCTTGTTAGACTGAACTGTTATATACCACATAAGCTCAACTGTATGGGTTATAAGATATTACCATCTGGTGGTGAAATATAGTACTGCAAAAACACTGCTGCTGACTTCAGACAGGTGACAAACATAACAAACACAGATGCTTCTCTCTGTATCATGAGAGGACAACAAATGGTTTAATTAGAATAGAAATGGCCTTCACAGTCACCAGATCTCAACCCGACTGAAGACCAACGAGTTGGACTGCACTCCATCAACATCAGAACACTAAATGAGGTGATGTTTTTGGAATTATGTTGTTATTCTCTTGATAATCTGACAAGTTGTCTATTTTATTTGTAAATTATCAATGCATTACTGTTCTGTTTCCCTCACGGCAGGGATTAAATCTTTATCACTGATATGTAACAATACCTCATGGGAGAGACTAGATCTAAAATTTCTTTAATCGATGCCCAGAACAAGTTTCACATTGGATCCCTGAGGAACGTCCATAGTTAACGTCATCAATGTGAAAACAGGACAGGCAGAGGAGGTTATAGTTATAGCAGATTATAGTTATTCAAAGGCTTTAGCCTGGTCAACGTTGACTTTCTATGACTTTAGAAACAGATGACAAAGAAATACAGTAACTTTAACAAAACTGACTGTCAAGCACCTAACGTTTTCATTATACATGTTATTATATGTGGTTATATCTACGATTTCCTTTGGGGCCTTTGAGAAGAAAACCTTACCTTAATTTGTGAACACAGTTCATTCAGAAACCTGTGTCTGTCCTCTGTTTTCTGCACTTTGCTGTCAGTTTCATCTTCACTTTGCTCCTCTCTATTCACAGGTGTCATATCTGAAGACGTCACAATGAAGAAATATATTGAACTAACACTGAATATTTTTCATTCATAATTTTAGGTGTGGTAATAGCATAAATTAACAAACAAAATAAAATAAAAACAGCTAAGCAGGATGCAAACCTCCAATTTGTGATTGAGCTTGATTTTAAACAATGTCCAACTATAAATACGTACGTATAACTTTCAAAACTATGCTCTTATCATTTCACCATCTTTAACTTGGCTAACTAGCTAACATATTTAGCTAAACTGCCAAAGGCAGGACATTTTTCTTTTGGTAGCTATAATTTTAAATAGTTAGCAGTGATTTAGAAAGAAAAAACACTAAACAATAAGTACAAACACAGTCAAACAATAGACCTTTTTCTTTCACAGCAGCCATTTTGACATGAAATAGTAGGTAAACACAGGTGTTGTCTATGATACTAATTAAGGTTGTGTTCCATTCAGGTCAAACAGAGTCAGTTGTGCTGCTGCGGCACATGTCGGCTCAGTGGAAAGTCCCTGCTGCAATAAATTGAACTAGACCTTAATTAGTATCATTGGAAACACCTGTGTTGACCTTACTATTTCATGTCAAAATGGCTGCTGTGAAGATAAGATAACAGCCAAGTACTCAGCCAGCTAACCACACATTCACAGTCCGTTTCTCTAAATTCCAACACTTTTCGACAGCACGTAAATGCAGCAGAGCCGTTTGAGTGCCACAGACGTGCACAGTGCCAAGGTTAACGAGCTAACTTTAGCTATGTTCGGGAATAAGTCTGCCTGGTTTTCAGGCAGTGTGCCACAGGCATGTCAAAACTTTTGGAGTAAGTAACCTGTTATCAGGTCATGGTCATTATATCAGCTTTATTTTAGCTAACATAACCAACTAGTACCTAGTACTAAGTAACCACCCGCTAAATATTGTTAACTTTATTTATTAATTTAGCTAGTTGTTAGCTAGTATGCTCATGAAACCATTAAAGACTGCCACAAATCTAGTTTGGGGATCTCTTGACTTACCTTGGACCTTCACTTGTACTTCCACATATACACTTTGTTTTGGTATTTTGGGCTCTCTTTGTGGTTATAACATATTTTTCTTGTAGTATCAGAGGGTGGGATCGTTGCTTGTTGGAGAAAAGCAGATTACCTTTTCAGTGAGGATGCTACATGTCCTGATACTCTGAGGTGAGTTTGATAAGGATATGAAAAGCTGCACATTTATCATCTAGCAGATTATTTGTAAATATTTTTCTTCTGCTTTCAGGATATTTGAGAGCGAAGATTATCTCTGGGACAGGGTGGTGGTTTTTCACTGCTTGTTTCTGTCCACCTGTGAGAAGCGCCAGAGCGTAAAGTCTGTGAGCATTGGTCATTATGTGCTTCCTCCAGCTTCAGTGCAGGACGGTGAGGACCACTATATGTTTATTGATTTGTTGTAAACCATACTAAATCTATGGTTTCCAACCTTGAGGTCCTGAGATAGATCTGCGGGGAAAACATATTTCTTTTTTTTTTTTTCTCTATTATATACAGAGTAGTGTTACCTCCTTAGACCTCGAAAAAACTATTCAGAGGGACCAGTCATTCTTTCAACTTCAAAGCAATTTAAACAATCATAACTCATGCCATGTTTCTCTGATTATCATTCAAGAAGTGAGAAACGTGGTTGGGAGGTTGATTTGGGAGTATGAAGATGAGCAGTCAGTAGCACAGGTAAGTACACAGGAATATTGAATTTACACAAAGACAGATCAGCTAAATCACTTTAGTTTGATTTCATGGTTTTACAGGCTCCCCCTAAGAGGTTCAGGTGCCAGACAGAAGATGAGCGCAGTCAAGGAGAAATCAGCAGAAACTGGTATGTTATATTTCCAATGTAAATATTGAATTGGAGCTCAATGAGTTGTGTTCTGTCCAGTAAACTAACCTATTCTTCATTACTCTTTTGGCAGTTCTAAACCATCTGACACAAACTCATCAGAAAGTAAAGAACCCCGATGTAGTCCTTTGTGGGATTATCCAACTAGTATCATGCTTACAGGTGAAACATTTCTCATCATTTACTGTATATTCTTTGAGAAAATGTACTTGTTTCCCATAACATAATAGATAATTAACTTGTATTTATGGCCTGCTGCAGTCCATATTTAGACGAGGAAATCATTTTCTACAATGGTTTGATAGAGTTTGGAAGAAATTTCTTCTCCTTCACTAAAGGATACATCAGCATGGACAACCTGCAGAAATATTCAGGTGATCTGTGTGATTTCCATCCCAGGTGTTTCCGATGCATCAACTGTAAAGCCCATTGCTGCTTGCCACACACATAAGCAAACATACAACTAACTTGTCATATCTTGTCATATGCCATTGATAATGTTCTAGCAAATCTGTTGTTTTGTTCATTGTTATGTTTTCATTGCCTACCTGAACTTATGTATGTAGTGTAGATAAATACACTGACATAGAATAAACCTAATGTGGCTGATGCACATTTCATTTTGTCCTCATCATTTTAGTGTATCTTCTAATTGTTTTATTCCTCTTATAGTCCCCATTTTTATGTGGTATGACAATGGAGTGAGGATAGAGTTGCCTTCCTTCAATCAAAACTGATTAATTAACCATAAGAGATGTCAGGAATTACACTTGTGTGCTCAACTAAGTAGCAATAGAAGTACTAGTAGCAATAAGTAAGTACACAAAATATACAAAAACACCAACCTCCAGTCTTTTCATTTATTGATTTCCCTTCTCAAATCTTTACGAATAGCCGACAAGAAACAAAGTGAAATACAAAATGTGTATTATACAAACAAATGTACCATAACAGAAATGCTTTACAGTCATTTACATTTTGTTTATAGAAAGACTTGAGTCATAAAAATGAGAGACATTTGTGTAGACATTTTCTTGAACATTTGTGAAGATTCAGTGTGCAGTGTAGAAGCCACCAAAAGATGAAAGAAGGGAATCCTTGAAAATTTCAGAAATATATTGCCGCAATGAGAAATATATAATATTATTTTAATCGCATCACTGATCATAAAACTGTATATTTAATACAAAAACATCACAGGCACTTTATTAAATCAGCTTCATAAAAAGTATTATCAGCCTGTTTTCTATTGGACAAATGTGTGGTACGACGACGGAATTTATAGGGGTTTTATACTAATTACATTACAACATAACGATTATACAGGCTCAATATCAACATATAATCAATATAATAAAAATATTATATTTATATTTGTAAAAATGTATCAAAATAATACATAGTTGTATCAGTTATTTATAGTCTTATAAGTGCAGTTCAATTTCTTTGTGTGTTCGCGGTCACCCCTACAAAATGGACTGTGCCGCACGTCTTTAGCCAATCACAGGCTTTGTTTTGGTTCCGGCCCCGCTGTGAAGCTCGCTGCTGTCTGTACTTTGACACTGACGGCAGGTATAGTCAGTCATTCAGAGTATTTTCTCTTTGGGCTGTGTCTGTCTGCTTCATCTTCAGCTCTCTGTCTTCAGCTCATCATGGCGCAGGAAAATCTCTCCGTGGTGCTGCACTCCAAAGGAGACCTCAGGCTGGTAGGAGACCGACCATAAGCGTGGACCACCTGCATGTGACGATGAGTTACAGTGTTTGTGACTGACTGCAACTCTTTTTTTTTAAACATATTTTGTCAATTTCTCACAGGAAAATCGGCCCGTCCCGGAGCCAGGACCTAATGGTATACGACATATTTAAATTTATACAAATTTATAGGCCCCTCCAACAAAATGTGGAGAGTGTGCACGATATGTTAATTTAACTTCATCCAACTTTGAACAACCTGTTTCAAAGCTGCTGCCTGGCTGCTTTGTTTCAGCTCCACTTATTTCCCTATAGTAATGCACAGTACACAGGGAAACTTGTTTTTGTGGCCTTTAAACGTATTTAAGGGTCAGGGGTACATTTTGCACTTTGTGTAAAATATTTCTGAAAAACTTTGACTTGCAAGTCAATTTATAATGCACTGCTGTCAAAAAACTAGATATTTGTAACCTTTCCATTTGGTCAGCACTCAGTCTCAATTTCCATTTTGTTTCCCTTCTTTCATTCATATCTGAACAAATCGAACAAACACAGATGTAGGAACAGATTCAGAGACTACTTTCTGTGACTCCCTTAGTGTATTAGTCAGTACTAGACTGGCCTCACTGTGTCACCGGGTGTTGTGTGTCATGTTTTGTACCCCAGAGGTTTTGCTGCAGATGCACTCTGTTGGAATCTGTGGGTCAGACGTTCACTACTGGCAGCACGGCCGAATCGCTGACTTTGTGGTCACGAAACCAATGGTGCTGGGGCACGAGGCTTCAGGGCGGGTGGTGAAGGTCGGATCAGCAGTGAAGCACCTCAAAGTAGGTAAGTGTCTCAGAGCTGCGAAATGCCAAAGGCAATGTCTTGTGCAGTGAGTGCTGCAGAAATCTGCTAAAGGGAAGGTGACATGCTTTTAGAATTCGAACAGGATATGCACTGTAATGCCATACATTGCACATTATTACATAATTAGGGTGTTGCTTAGTTCACACATTGTAAAGAATTACCTGGATAAACTCATCCAGTGCTGTAAACTTATTTTTCAGGTGATAGAGTGGCTATTGAGCCTGGTGTGCCCCGCGAAATGGACGAGTTCTTCAAAAACGGACGATATAACTTGTCTCCCACTATCTTCTTCTGTGCCACACCCCCCGACGATGGAAATCTTTGTCGATACTACACGCACAGTGCCAACTTCTGCTACAAGTAACAGTTTGTTCATGATTGCATGGCTTTGCACAAAGAGATTACCCAACAAGTATCTGATCTCTGACTGCCAACCAACTCTCTTGCTTAACCTCCGCGTCTGTTGTTTTCTTTCTTTCTTCTTCTTTCTCTTTATTACTTTTTTTTTTACAATGCTTCAGGTTGCCTGATAAAGTGACATTTGAGGAGGGAGCTCTAATCGAACCTCTGTCTGTGGGAATCCACGCCTGTCGCAGAGCCGGTGTAACCCTCGGTAGCACCGTGCTCATTTGTGGTGCAGGTAATAATGACCCTAAACTATTAAACTCACACAATAAACAATAAGTCTTGGAATATTCCATCAACAAGATACTACAGAGTGCAATTCATGGCATGCTGCAATATGATATGAACAAGGTGATTGTACTGGATTTGGGTGACATGCTCATGCAAGTAAGGAATCTGATTGAACACTCAGTGGGTGTAGTCACAAAAGTGAGAATCATACTGACTCAACAAAATTTAAGTGAGGGGGAAAACTGCTGAACCTTAACGCTCCATGTAAGACACTTAATAGTTAACAAATCCTTTCAGTTGTGACAACAAGCTAATGAACATTTAGGTAATATCAGGTGAAATAGTTGATGGGTTCCAACATTGCACGGTTCAATGTGAGTGCTTTCTCCACAGGACCTATTGGGTTGGTCTGTTTGCTCGTGGCTAAGGCGATGGGAGCGTCAAAGGTCGTCATCACCGGTAACACACAAAGTTTATAAAACATCTATCTCAGTGGACTTAATGACCCAACATGCAGATCTTGATAGCATCTTCTGTTCCTTCGTTGCACTCAGATCTCTCCCCAGAGCGTCTAACCATGGCCAAAGAGTTGGGTGCAGACTTCCAGCTGACCGTGAAGAGAGGAGACAGACCCCAGCAGTTGGCCAAGACTGTAGAGGACATGCTGAGCACTCAGCCTCAAATTACTATTGAATGCACTGGTGTTGAGAGCAGCATTCAAACTGCCATCTATGTATGTGATCTATGCATGTATTCAGAAGTATGAAGAGGCTCTGCACAAACTACAGACAATAGTTCATTTTGCCGGGAATACTTTACATTCTGAATATGGAGCTTTTCTGCTGTACTTCTTCCTGTCAGGCGACACATGCAGGAGGTGTTGTGGTGCTGGTTGGTCTTGGCAATGAGATGGCCACTATTCCTCTGATCAATGCTGCTGTAAGAGAAGTGGACATCAGAGGAGTTTTCCGTTACTGCAATACGTAAGAAGATATCTATTAGTTGCCCTTTTTGTTCTATAAGCAGATGTTTTAAGGAAAGTAAAGTAATCATTGGGTGTCACAGTGATTGAACTCTGGAGTAAAATGTTTGTGTTGCTGTGTTGCAGATGGCCGATGGCCATAGCCATGTTGGAGTCGGGTAAAGTGAACGTCAAGCCCCTTGTGACCCACCGCTTCCCTCTGGAGCAGGCGGCCCAGGCCTTTGAGACCACGCGTCAGGGTCTTGGGATTAAGGTCATGTTAAAGTGTGACCAGAATGACCAGAAACCCTGATGACCCTGCTGCAGTGAACCGTACCTGACCGACTGAGAGCGACTCAGCATGACCCACAAATTGGACATTGACCCTGAGAAAGATAACAGACACACACTAATAACAGACAGCACTGTGAAAGACAACTGACTGTTGTAGTGCCTGCAAGTCAGAGATGTAATTAGCATCAAACGGTACAGTACGGTTTATTATGCTCAGCTTTGTTTTTCTAAGTAGCATTTTAATTGTTCTAAGATTGTATATAATTAAAATTGTGCATTTTAAATTAATAAGTTTATTTACAAGCTACTGTAATGAAAGAAAATACTTAGATAACATTAAAATAGCAAAATGTTAAATATTTGTTTTTATATTTCCTCTTCACACATGCACTACTGAATTTCATGCATTAGGGGGAACTAGAGACTAAACTTACAGCAGTCATTGTCCCACATAACAGAATCTTTAAAGTTCATAATAGGAATGTCAATGCTGCTGCAATAAAAAGAAAATTCTCATCTAAAGATACTTTAATGTACTGTACTTTAATGTTCCCCAGTGTCATACTGGAGCTCTCTTACCAACTAATTAATTTATTGATTTATTTTGCAGCTGTGAGCATTGAGGGACAGTACTGGGAGAGTTCTTTAACAGCAACAACTCAGTCACACAATCAAGTGTTGCTGACCAAAATATGGACATCTTTTGTTTGAATATACTCAAACTCTCTTCTCTACAGGCAGAGATAAGGATTCTGTCTGCTAAATATAAATACTAAAAACGATTTTAAACTTGCGTAGAAGACATGTAATTAGTGTACATTTCTCCTGATTCACTGCAAACCATCAGGTCAGGTAATCTGTCTCCATTTGGTTTCTGTTTCTCCAAATCTTCACCGTGGTGCTTTTGTCTGAACAGCCCATTAGGGCAGCACTTCAGGTGCTTTCTCCTCCTGTGTGTCTACAGAAATGTAGATGAAAGCTTTGGATATAATTCAAATTGCAGGCCTACTTAGTGGCAAAGAATGATTTTAAAAGCTAGCTAAGTAGATTGCACAGTGCAGTGCATCAAGAGTAAAAAGACAGGCTTGAAAAAGTACTCCATAAAATATCAAAAAAATGACTTAATTACAGTAACGTGAGTAGTTGTATTTCTTTACCTCTGCCCTGTAATGACACTGAAATCTGAAAGTCTTCTGAAGGCAAAACCATGGCACAAATCAAAAATGTCTTCATGCAGAAGATGCATACAAATAAATGATGAAATATAGTAAGTCAATTTACTACATTAAAATTATGGGAGTAAGACATCATTTTGACTTACAGTTATCGTTTTGTTTGTTTGTTTTTTCTTTTCCTGGCAGTAGTGAGCTTCTATAGTAAAGGCTAAAAGGAAACCTGCAGTCAGTGCTCAGGCTCCCCTTTCGTACTGCAAACCTTTTTTTTAAATCCATCTTCAGTTTAATCCAGTCCAACAAAAGCAGCCAGGTTCAGCTCAGATTTTATTATCTTGCCACAATGACATGATACTACTTTACAAGGCATGCACACAGATAATGTTCATATGGTTAAAATTTTACTACAATGCATTGTAAAACCTTTACTCAGTGGTAAGGCTTGTTTCTGTCACAGTGTGTGATTCACAGTTCTCTCTTTCCCTCTCAAGACTGAAAGCCAACATACAGGTGGGAAGATGTTTGCGGTGACTAAACCTGTGTGTTTCGTTTTGCTTTTTACATGAGCACAATACTAGACAAGTTTCTCTTTATGTACAGACATTCTAATACTGCTTATGGCAATGGGACGGCTCACACAACACAGTTACATTCACAATCCACTCATAGTATGCATGAGTTTCAGTCAGGAACACTAAAGATGAACATACACTAGAGGAGCACACAAAAGAAACTTCATTTTTCATACATGTGACTTTGATATCAAAAGCATAATTAATGCATGTTAATAGTTGTATTCAGTTGCTTGTTATTTAAATGTGTGTGAGTGTTTGTACATGAGATTTAGAAAAGACTAATCTTGCCATTCAGAGGTTTAACTATTGCCGGTTAATGAAGAAAATCAAAAGGATATGGCATTTCTCCCGTAAACCCCTGCTGCAAGCATTGGTTTGATTCACATGTACATTATATCAACTTAGCATATTTAAACCAAACATTTCAAACACTTAACTCCTTCTCCTTTTCACTGGCAACTACGATGATGTCCGGCGTTTAATTGTGTCTTTGCCGTCATCACGGACTGCTTTCAATTCAACAGCAAGATTCAAGAAATATTTACAACGCAGCTGTGGTCCCTCCCTCTCTCCCTACCCACTGCCTTCATTCACAATATTAGCAAAATATGTATTTACATGAGAAATAAATAAAGAGAGAAGTAAATGAAACTATACAACAAGTATAGTAGAAGTATCATATTGCATTACATGAATATAAAAAAATAAATTGTGATGCATTCACTCGATAAGTCTGTCCACACAACCTCACTGAAGTGACACAGAAAAGCACAGACGGGACAAATAAATAAACAGTACACACACCCTCGTACACACACACACACACACACAGTCTCTTCAGCTGGCTGGATGGAAAAAGCATCTCATGTCTATAAAATGGCCGTTGCATGTTAAGCACATGATGAAGAATTGCAGTCATCAGCTCAAAGAAAGAAAAAAAGAGAAATGAATCGTCAGGGAGAAGTGATCTTCCCCCTCGGTCACTGGTCAGATTGGTTTGCCCCAACCAATCACAGCTGAAGCCCGTCCTGTGGAGCGGTCCCTGGCCATTGTTTATATGTACATAGGGGTCTCCTGTCCTGTTAGGAGTCTGAACATGGCTGCCGGCATGGTCTTCATGTGAATCTGGAAAGAAAATAACAGCATTATCCCGCCGTTGTTGTTGTTGTTTTTTTTTTTTTATTTGTGGATAATATGATTTTTTATTTGATTTATGTACTGAAATCCACCACCATAATATAAAAAAATGTGCCAGGTACTCCTGTGTCCTGGAAACATTAAATATGCCGTGTACCAAGACCATCAAAAAGTAATAAAAAAATATAATTCCAAAAGAAAACAACACACTCACATTTTGAGTGTCTTCTTATAGATATTTAGAAGATTGTGTGTGTATGTGTGCGTGCATGTGATTGATGGCGTCTATTAGCTGCTACTTCCTCTTCGTGCTCCAGATGATGAAATAAGAGGAAAACCTAAAGCTAGAACCTGCACAGTGCTCCTGATGTATGCTTCTTTAACGTACTTCTGCCTTTGTGTTTTAAATATCGGTTGATTTCCTGCTTTCTATACAGCAGACTTAAATTATCCCACAATGCAACATAAAAAGTAATGTAAAATCAATGGTGACTAAGCTAGATTTATCTACCACTATGCAGTGCGCAGACAGTAAGGAGACATACATTTAGATGGCAGCTGGGTGAGAAGAATGACCTCAGTGGAGTTTTTACCATCTCATACACATACACAGAGGAGTAAACGGTGAATGATTTTGAACATGGACTCAAATTCTCAGGCTCTGCATACAAAATAACTTAAATTCTTTCCATTTAAAAGCTTTAATAGGTTGAAATCATCCTCCCATGACAACAGAAACTTGCATCCATATTTGTAACATTTTTTTTTTAGCAGTGTGACACGTTTAGCTCTGATCACTCCATAGATGTAGTGTTGCACTTCCACAAAGTAGTGGCCCTTACCAGAGCCAGAATAAAACTGTCAAAATTGAAGCAATGCAGGCTGAGATATCCTGACTTTTTGTGTCCAAACATGCTGAATCCTACATTTCTCATAAAGATACTTAATTGTATCTTTTATTCAACTTGCCTGTCTGCTAAATGTCTACACTTTTCAAACTCAACGCTCTAGTTTGTAATTTTCTGTGGTTCTGTGTTATGTTAAAAGTCTCTGTGGAGTCCAGTCTGATATATTCCTAAAAGAAAGTCTCTCAAGATAAAACACATTAAACCAATAAACCAAATAAATACAGAACCTGTATACACTTTCTTTCACACTATTATATGTAAATATGATAGTAGTGATACTAAAAATCACTAATACACATATATAAATTTGTGTTTTATTATCCTGTATGTGTGTGTTTGTGTGCATCATTATAACCTCTCCAACAGAGTTCGACAGGGCCTGGACAATCTTCTCATGTGCTGTGGCCACCACACTCTGCCCATTGATCTCTATGATCCTGTGACCCACGCGGACCCCACCTCGCTCAGCAATGCCTCCTCGCATCAGACTGCATATCTGACAGACAACACACACACAAAGAGAAAAGTCCTCATGTTATAGGCATTTTACCATAAAATACAGAGTCATGTACAAAATGAATACTACTGCAAGGGTAAAATATCTGCAGTGATACAGTGATGGTGATCTGAAACTGAGGCTGTGAGAGATAGTTAGATTACGTCCTTGCTAAATATAATGGGATTTCTTGTTAGCAGGGGTTGTATTAGGTGTATAATGTTCAAGGTAAAACAGCTATTCATCACAACACTGCAAATGAGTACAGAGTGCAGAGCAAACAAAATAATGAATAAAATAATGAGCAGATTAATCTGAACTGTGACAGGAACTCGCACACGCTGTGTGCTACCACTATAAAATATAGCAAACATCAAAGTTTGAAAAATGGTGTTAATATTACAAATATCAAAGTGACCAACCTACACGGTCCTGGCTGTCAGAAGGAAGTTGGGATTATACTTACGATGCCGTTCTGCACACTGAAGCCCAGCTGATACTTCAGATCTGGTCTCTTAATGAGGACAGTGGTAACAGGAGGACAACTGACAATGTTCATCTTCACCTGAACCTGGTTCTTCAAGCCCTTTAACGCAAGAGAAACACACAAACATAAAAAGCTTGTTGCATTTTATAGAAATTGTGTTTATTTCACAGCTTAAACTGCCTCTTTCAGCCACGTCGTTGTGCACATCTTCAGTGTCTCTGTACCTTAATGATTCCCTGACAGGTGGCGAGTGGCAGCCCCACTAGGCTGGTGTTGTTGATGGACATGATCTGGTCTCCGATGCTGAGCTTGCCAGAGCGAGCTGCTGGCCCGCCGTTCATCATGTTGGCTAAGATAACTGTGGGCAGAATGGAGCCCCAGCCAGACTCCACAATCACCACACCCAGGATCTCCCCTTTACTCTTCTCCAGCTGCAGCTGTGGAGGAGTGGAGGACAGTTTGTTTCTACAATTTCTACATTTCATTATGATGACTACTGCTACTGATTACAGACAGATGAGATTAACAGCTTGCTGTAGTTGATCTGAGAAGTTACAGCTACAAATTGCTGGAGAATTTTGTAGACAACTCATTTTCACTTGATGATTCCTTTTAGATACCTGTCAAAAAAAAATCACTTTTTCTTTGATCAGAGCAGAAATACGCAGTATAACAGCAGTCCTGGAGGGTAAGGCTAAGAAATTTCACGATATCTAATATTCTGTTGAAGTATCTTCCTTTAATATCTCTGGTTGCATTAGATGACTACAGGCTGTGTTGCAAATCAATGAGAAGCACTGCTTTATTCACCTGATATCAGAAAGAATTGTCTGAACAGTCTGGTGGAGTGGGCAGACTTGAAGACCCCCCACACATGTATGTAAATAGTATATAGCATAGGTAGGTGTGTAGATTAGTATAAAACACACAGTTGAACACACACATTAGGCAATATGGTGTACAGCACTTCGACATCAACAAAGTTCTTTATAAATGACATACAGTATACCTCAAACCTCAACCTTCTGTTTAGTTAGTGAAGAATGTGTGAAACATCCTAGGCACAACATTATAAAATATTAGAATTATATTAGATAGAATGTTAGATTTGTTTATAGTAATTTATTACGTCAGCATTTTAATCGACATGTTCCAGATTCAATTACTGCACACATCGCAACACTGTCTTAATGTGGAGTGCATTTACCAGATGTGACTAGCGCATACATGAAACCTCGAGAAATTAACTTATTCTCAACACAGCTGGTTAGGAAGCTTTAGTGCTTCAAGAAAACCCAGTTTCCCATCGCTAAAAATCACTCATGTGCCTCTGGAACAGCAGCTGTGTGGTGCTGCCTGTGCAGCCTCCCTGCTCGTGCAGCAGAAACCGTTTCACGGTTTATAATTCTCCAAAAGCCTCCAGTAATGCTTTCAGGGCATAGTGTTAGCTAAAGAGGAAATGCTACAGCAATAAAAAAAAAAAAGCAGAGAGTTGACATGTTCTGAGTAGATTTTACTGTACCATCTGCCTCTTAATCTGTCTAATTAGTTAACAGCTACTGTAGACTTGTGTTTTTCTCTAATGGCCCTGCAGCACGAGTGCTATTTGTGCCACACATGTAAAGTCTCACAGTGTTTACATCTTGTTTGTCTTTCCGGCGCTGACACACACCAACATCTGCAGAAAAGTCTTCAAGTTGCAGGAAATGTAGGTGTGTACTGCACTGTGCCTACAGTTAATATAGACCAACCTCTTTGCAGTTTTCAGAGTTGGAGAAGTGAATGAGGTCATCATTGTACATCTCCTGGGTGTTGATGATGTCACTGTACTCTTTCTGGCTCAGGTCCTCGGGGTTAATGCCGTTGGCTCTCAGGAACTCCTGGTAAGCTACGCTGAATGCCTGGCCGATGGACTGAGCGATAAGCTGGGCCTGCAGATAGAAAAAGCAGGTATCAGTGCAGAAACACGTGTTTGTGATCCTGTTTAGATCTACAGAAGCTAACCTTCACTGAGTTTTATATTTTAAAAAATACAGTGGGAAACAAAGCATCCAGTGGCACCAAAGAGCAGTGTGCCAAGACATAATATACATTGATTTCACTGTCATAAGATGTTTGTTCCTGTTGTGAGAGGAGAGCAGTGAAGACAGAAATTCTTTCTTGCTGTAATGAGGAGGAATGTAGTTTAGAAAAACTAAATGTACATAAACTTAATAGTCCCTCTTTGCTACAGATATGGTGTACAATGATGCACAATTTCAGTCACACAAATCCAGGACTTTAAAGGGAGAGTACATGAAACAATTATTGTGTAGCTCCGCTAAAAAACAAAAACTGTAACTCTTGAACATGTTTGATGATTAAGACTCAACCATTTAACAAATAGATTTGAAGTCGACCTCTGAAACTAATGGATAAATGGTTAACATGAGCAGCTTCAGCCAACCCAAGTGCTCTTCACTCGAAACATAAACACTTCTTCTCTATGTCTTGTATGATTTTTTTTTATTTATTTATTTTTTTTACTAATATCTACTTTAATAGACTTAACAGTGTAAATAATCAAATAAACACATTTTAAACATGATGGGTGACTTTGATGAAGGTGTGCTTGAGCTCAGCTTTTGTCGTTGAATCACATCCACCCTGACACAAAAGATTTGCTACCACGGAACGTAAAAGTTGTCAGAGATAACATAGATCAAGAGAGTCAAGAGGGTACACATTTTGTAAGTAGTATTTCCAGGATTTTCCTATTTAATTGAATTCTACGCCTGCATATAAATCTCTTGCAAAATTTGCAGACTGTGATGGCCCAAACTCTCAGAATCAATACAGTGTGAATTAGTTTCGCAGAACAATAAAAACGTCAAAAGTAGGCAAACACAGCCAGTGGAGCCACAATAACAGAAACAGTTTATAAGTTGATGGATGAGCGGCTGAATGGTTTTATTATAACTCTGGCCGGCCTTTAAAACCTGGCAGCAAAATTAGATGAAGAGAGGACAGATTGGAGTCCAGCCTTTATACTGACTGGCAACAAACACTGAGTTACTGGCTCCTCAGTGCAACATTGTACATGTTGCCAAGTCTTGCTGAATCTGCTTCAACAAGACAAGCAGCAGCTCTCTGTGTCAGGAAAAAAAAAAGTCCAGCCAATTTACATCATTTCATGTCAGCATGTTGCTTATAATCACTTATTAAAGGTTGACAAACTAAAACTTGGGATAAATAAATAAAAGATGTCTTGGAGACAAATGGAGGAAAGACATTACTGCTGATGATATCCGGGAAACTGGATTAATAAGCACTTTCAAAAGCAATAACAAGTCTTCTTATATAATGACAGAAAACATCAGTGTGACTTTGTTCAGTAGCTGTCATCTGTGTAATCTCTCAGCTTCTCACGGACATCTAAAACAGACAGCTTCTCTCATGAACACAGCAGGTTTGGGAATTTGAAAACACACTTACATCTTCAGACTCAAAGACATGGCATATCATCTTGTACTGCTTCTTTGCCTCTGGTGCCCCGGGCGTAGTTTCAATACAGTCCTGTGAGGCTGTGCGTGGCATCCGACGTCTCGCCATCAGGACCACGATATTCCCGATATCAGCAATGTAGGATATAGTACGCAGTGCGTTGTCCATCATCGTTTCCTGTAGGCAAATCAACCAAAGACACATATTTAAGAAAACCTTTAACTTTGATTTTACAGCTACAGTAGGTTGTGAATTTCTAACAAAAGTTGACAGATACATCAGTAGACATATATTTAAGTATCAGCCTATATGTTGTCTGATATGCAACATTACTGATATTTTTGACTGATATTTTTTTCCACCAGGACATAAAGCAATAATTTAGATCTATTAATTACATATAATTGTTTATGTTTCTAAAATTTCCAGTTTAGTTTAAAGCTTACTGTTACATTACTATCTATTCGGACAATAAATATATAGTTAAACTGTAAAATATCCATGTCTATTTATATGAAGACATTTTTCATTCACAGCTATGAGCCTTCATATCAATTAAAATCCATCTGGATATAATACCTGAAGCAAACAATATACAGTATATACACAGAGATATTTCATATTGTACTAATATACAGTATATTCACAATACAGTGTCTCTGTGTGGTGATGTCAGGGCTTTAGTCGCTGACTTCCAGTTAATAGAGATGACTGCATCCATGACTGTAAATACCGAGTTCACTGCAACAGCAAAGCCATGTAAATCCTACTTAAAGGCTTTTAATTGTAAAATTATGATTAATCAGCAACTCACACCATTTACATGAGTGATAAAACATGTGGGGACATTAAGAAGACAAAATACTGCATCACAATTACATATTTTAACTGATAAACTCACAATAACACAATTCACCACAGGGAGCATTTGTGTATTTTCTGATCTTTTTTAAACTGTTACTGATAAATGTTTTGACACGGTTATTATTTTTTTAGAAGCACCAGCGAGCAGAACATTTGTTTCCTTTCCTTTCAAAGCTGGATCATTGCAATGATGGAAATGAAAGTATCGTTGATAGAAAACATGCAGGCCTACTTTTAACTTTATTTAAACTACTGTACTGTTCTGATTATAACACAATAAGGCCCTGATAAATTAGATCTTGAGTACATGTTCATCCAAAAAATAATGAACAGGTGTGCAAAACATTGAGAAGGGGTTTGGATATTGGAGTGTGTGTGTTGATGAAACAAAGTGATTTGAACAGTGTAATCATGTGTGTTCACTCAGCCAAGTAATTGTCTTGTGTCATAGTGTAAATTTTATGAGGCATTGTTTGTGGAAACAACCGTGGAACTGCAATTTAGGGAAGATATGGGTTTGAATCTGTGGGTTTAATGAGAGGAACTCATATTCATTCCTGTTTTATGATAATATGCTAAATTTCAGTTTAGTTAACTTCACTTCATTAACTGTGTCTGTTTGTCTGGTGGTTTTTATCCATTAGGCTAATTAGTGTTGCTGTTCCAGCCCACCTTTGGAGTTGTTCTTATTATGAATCAATGTCAGAAACCCCATGCAGCCTGCATCGAGCCTTTTAATTGCAAAAACAAAGGCTCTTTACTCAGAATCGCTCTTTTAACAGTGCCAGGACTAGTGCTAAGCAGATGGAAAACGGAGGAAGATAGACACTGCATTGCAGCACATTAGCTTCTGCCAGGTGGCTACCCCCACACACACACACGACTAGACAGCATCTCAAACTGACATACTGCAAATGAATCATCTATCACATATACATTTGACTTGTTACTGTGAGCATGAAGCTCTATTTATGATCCCAAGAACTGCAAAGCTCTCTTCTGCTTCTATCAAAGCCTCCGGCTTGTGTGAAGACTTCTGATGCTGCTTGCTGCAAAGCCAAAAGGCAAGAAAACTTTGACAAGACTCCTGCAAGAATGGAGAGAAGCTTTGGTGGAAAAAAAAAAAAAAAACACTTCTGACAAATAACAGTGATTTTTCATTCATAAAGACTTTGTCTGTGTGTGTCTGTGAAATAATTGAAGAAAACATCTATATTCTAACTTTGACAGCTTTTTAACAAATGGCAGTGGAGTACAGATGTGGTCATTATTTAGATATGCATGTTAATCTACAACAATGAAGAAACGCTGCTTTCAGAGGCACCCTCCAGGCACATTTCATGCAGCTTTTTAAGGCTTTGCAGCATTTATTTTACGCTCAGTAAAACAGAAATCTGACAGATTAAATAAATAAATATCAACCAGTGGCAGTGTTTTATAAGAAGCAGTTTGTGTTAAGCTGCAGTTATGTCAGCTACTGTACGACACAGTAACACTTGCCTGATGTGCAGCTCCGTATACCTCAGTGGGATGCCAAGGTGCTGTTAGTGTAAAGAGCTTTTACTCTCCCGAGTGGATCGACACATTGTGTATATTAGCATGCTGATGCTCACCTGTGAGTCTGCGTTAAGGACTTTGATCCTCTGGGTGGAGATGAACAGATCGACCTCGGTGAGGGTTTGAGCGTCTCCATCTGCACTCTGCGGCAAGATAAAAATAACAGAAGAGTCAGTCAGATCATCTCCTTTGACCTCAGTTGTTTAAGATCTTTGCACCAAACTTGGCTGTTCATGGTTAACAGTTTTTCACAACTGTCCGAATGGTGTCTGTGTTAAATGTAGGAAAATATTAGTTTAGATATACAAAATGCATGCATGTATATTTTAGGGTCCAGCTGGGGGAATGCTTGTTAGATGGACAGGTTGTTGAGTCTTAAGGTGAGGTGGAAAAGGCAGGAAAATAAAGTGTTTGGCAGTGGTGTTACTTTTATGAGCTGTCTTGGCACGATGATGGCGAGCTGGCGCGGACACAAGAAACAGCTCAACACTAAACCTTTACCAGCTGGCTGTTTTGCCAGTGAAAGCAATGCAGCTTCAGCACAGAACAAGTCTGCACACATTTCCCTCTTATCAGAGTGAGGCGTAAGCTAATAAAATTATGTTTGATTTTTGCTAAATTAGACTTATCTAATGCATCGGAAATAAGGAAACAGTGCTAAAATATGACTGTAATTAAATATTTAATTCAAAAGGTGAACCATTTATTTGAGATTATGACTTGAAGCGTTCATTTTTATCTGTCTGAAGATGCACAAAAGACTAAACACAGATTAGAAAAGATGTGATTACATGTCATCAGTGTCTGTTTTCATTTAAGGAGCATGTTTCTAGAATACCTTTTGTGTGGAGAAAAAGTACGTAGTTGTCAATCAGCTTAACATACAAGCACAGCAATTCAATTTGAGAACACTGATGAGCATTTATGATTGCAGCCACACTCCTGATTCAAAACATGTTGTGTTGACTGAATTTATAATGGTCCACAGAGGCTGTTTTAAAAAGAGAAATAAGATTCTCCTGGTATGATTGATGCTAAAAAAAACTGACATTTAACACTGAAAAGTTTGATTTCCAGTTATCTTGGCATATTTATAATGCAAAGAAACTGTGTGATAAACATTTTTACTGACTTTAAATCATCCAAAGCTGATTCTTGAGTTTAAAAGAAGAAACTCTATTTGACTTCAGTGCTTGTGTTACATGATTCATCAATTCCTGCATGCAGAGATAAAATAGCAGGAATGAATTATACATCAAGCACAACTAATATAGTAGAGCTTGGTTAATAAAGTACAATATGTATCAATATATCTATAATTATGTGTCAGTCTTAAACATTTATGATCTCATGAAACAATTCAGGTTAATACACAGTAATAATGGCACTGGATGAAGAGAAACCCATGAAATAATTCAGCCTGGAGCCTCTCCCTTGCTGACATGTCTTCTGTTACTTGTGGTCACAGTGGGTGCATATAAATTCATGTCACTGTGCTGTTGTCAAATTTGGCTTCAGCAGTTCTTTTTGTTTTGTGCCATAAAACACACCTTTAACTTCAGTCAGCATAAAAGGTCCTTTCACAAAAGAGTTCATGATGTGCCTCGTTAAAATCTGCTCTTCTAGTTTTGCTGATATTGAGACATTTCGACTGACTATTATTGTAAAACATTATATAGTCTCACAAAAGACTCACTGCCAAAGTGCATAGCTCTTCACATAAAACGAAGCATGTCTGTCTTAGTTCTGGAAAACCTGACAAAGATTTGAACTAATGCATACGACAAATGTGACACAGATGGGAGAGGATACACAGGACCAGACAGGCACACATGAAATGAAAAAGAAAAGGTGAGAGTGGAAGGAGAGTGGCCAAAGGGTCTTCCTTTTGCTCTGTTTATTACACACCGCCTTTTTCTTGATTTTGGCAGCCTTCTGTACCCTCTGGCAGGCAGGCGGGCAGGCGTTGGGATGGGACAAGGTCAGCGGATACGGGAGCACAAAAAACAGGAGGGAGAGGAGGAGGAAATAAAGAAGGTAAATAAAAGAAGGTAAGACAGTAAAGCCCCAAACCAAACGGCAGGTGTGCTATCGCTGCTCTCAGAGACAGAGACAGAGATAGAGAGACAGGAAGTGTGTGTTTGTGTGTGTGTTTGTGGAGGTTGGTACAGCCGTGTTGGTTATCAGATACAAATCAAAACAGCAATTACAGAGAGTAATAATTGCCTTTTATCTTATAAATCTATATTTATAATAGTGTAAGGGCACTGTTCTTTCCACTTCCCATGGTCATGTCACAGTCTAAACGCTGCTACTAGTGAAAGACTTGCTGGAAAACAATCAACAACACTCACAGAGGCAGGTGGAGGGGATAAAGCCCCTAGCAGAGATTTAAACTGTGCGCCTGAGGTTTGTTCTCTGGGCGGCACAAAAAAAAAAGTCACTATATTTGGAATTACACAGCTTTGATCAATATGAAGGCAGTTTTACACAGCTAATGTGTTTGATTAGTAGCAGTAACTTTGGTCTTGGTGAGGGCCCTACAGTTGTTGAACTTGCAGTGATAATCCTTTGGGGTGCTTTGTAATATTTCAACATCAACCCTTCTTTTTAAGATTCAAGCTGTTCGTGCTATCCACTATCGACCAAAGAAAATCTTGACCCTCATTATACATCTGTGTGTAAGACTGGACGTTTGACTGAGCCACTGTGGCAGAGCTGTAACCGCTAAGACATTATTAGTAAAAAAAATAAAAGAGCACAGAACACAGTCCAAAGGGAAGATTCTTTTTCAAGTTTTAGTTTTTTAATGTTTCCTCCTCCGTGATCAGCTCTCATGCAAGACAGACATCCAAGGCTTTCAGCAGCATCTACTGCTCTGCTGAGGAGAAGCTGAGCAGGGAGGGGATCGACAGCATGCTGACACTGCATAAATATTACATCAAACTGAATGAACATCATGCCAAAAGATCTGCATAAATAACATATACAGGCTTCCTACAATTTACCTGGCATACTTCTTCTTGCTCTGTTTAGCACTACAGGGTGTAAGTGCATTCCTGTGTTTGTATATAATACAAGTGTGCTTGTTGGGTTGATCTGGAGCTAATATATAAGTATGGCTACATTTTCTTTCATGGTTGTGGTTGAGTTTGAGTGCAGTCGATTGTGTTCTTTTCAATGTCAAAGATTAACAATGCCGTTTGCTGTACAGCTACTCATATGTCCACGAGGGACAAATCAAGGAGATAATGGACGACTTCTTGTTCAGTGGACCCATTCCAACACAGGGGGAAAGCACTAAAAGGTGATAGCTATCTGTTGCCATGGTTTCATCCTTTCAGGACAGGGGCCAATTGTGCATAACAGAGAGTGAGTGAGTGAGAGAAGAACCAAACACAGATTGGATATATGTGAAATGATGCCAGTAAACATTGTCACTGTGGTGAAGAGGGCTTTAAGACTGAAAACAGCAAATGGCCAAAAGACTTCCAAACCCTCTGTCACTTTTCTGTCGCCCTTTGATTTGTTTCAGAATACCCTTTGATTGGAGTTGTGAGTCAATAGATTGGAGTTGTTGTGCTTTTGTTTATTTGTTTAAGTCACCCGTACAGAATCACAACAACTTCATAACAGACGAGTCTGTAGTCTTGCCACATTCATGTTTACATAATGGACATTTATTGCTCAACATCAAAACTCTATTTTTATGTTATGGACTGCAGAAGCATCTGCAAGACCAAACCAAAGATTCATTGGCAGTTTTGTGTACCTATTGTTGAGTCTGATACTACTTGCAATTTAATAACTGTTATTAAGACTATATTTCATTCAGGAAATGTGTTAACTTCTTAATGTTGGAGAAAAATATGTTTATATTCCTCAAAAAATAATCAAAACAAATTTTGTTTCAGTACCAACATTCTGCTATTGTATTAGCCTAGACAACTGGCCATTAAACCATCATATTGCAACATATTAATTAGTACATTTTTTGCATAATTATATAAATACTTTCAGGTATCAGTGGTCATTTGTAGCCCTCTTCAGCCATATTTTGAGATACATTAAGACTCATTTTGGAACCTGCACAAGGACCACTATCCCTCATGTACAAGTGAGACAGGTTGCACTACAGTAAAGCATGTAAACTTAAAGGGCAACGCTTTTATTATCCAAGTTTGTCCCTTAATGTATGGACCAAACTATATCTTCATTTATTTACATAGACCCAAACACATCTCGACTGCTAATAGACTTCATTGAAATGGCTGCTTTGTGTGCTCTTCATGCCATTCTGATGTTTGCTGATGCGCCATGAAACCTGACCTAATATTTCAAATCTAATACACATATGTTAAAGTAAAGTAAAGTTTCCCGGCCTCTCTTTGTCTCCTGACATATCTCACTGGACAGCCACACTCGTGTGTAGCCAACTGTGACGAGTGTCATTACAGCACTTTCTAAAAGTAGCCCAGTACGTGGGAGGTCATTTAATATTTAGGAATACAGACTAGCTTGTGTTCAAATGGGAGGTAGATAAAAGAAACTGGTGTCTGGGGTAGCAACTATGCACCAAAACATCAGCACTGCATGATGCCGTCAAGTCATGAAACAATGTGCTTTGATCACGATCAAGTCATCAAGTCCACCACTAAGAGATGTAAGAAAGCTGAAAGTCTACCTCTCTCAAATTTTGAGAAGTTGTTAAGCATTTTGGGTCGAGTAACAGGGATAAACTGAGCAATCAAACTAATGAAAAATAATCAGAGTCAGGCTCATCTATGCTCCACTGGTACATCGACAGTGTTTCTCTGAAACTGCACTGGAATACCATCATCACAACAACATTAGTGAACAGCAGGGGGTGAGTGTCAACAGGGGAAATATACGGTTCACATGCCAGCAGTCCCATTATCCAGCCAGCTGTGTCAAACACATGCCCTGCGGCCCAATCTGGCCAAGTTCTTTAGCTGCCCTAAAAGACCACTAATGCCTAATATGTGGCTATAATGCTTAGCTCTAGGCACAGCACTTACATCCATGTGCATTTTATTAGGAGCAAAACAGACCAGACCTAAAAATAGAGGTAAAGATACCTCATGATAACTATCAAGTACACATGATAAAACATTATAGCTAGGTTTCACCTGCATGCCTGTGGAAAAGGATTTCCTCTCCATATATGTCCAATAATGTGAGAAACAAATTCAGATACTCTATGACTAATACGATCAAACATGCAATATTAGCCATGTAAAGTCGCTGGACATATTTCCTGCAGGGCTTCTGTATATTTTGACAGAGTGTTTCCAATGCAGCCTAAATAACAACAAGACGGCTGTAACATTATGCTGGCACCTCTGGGAGGAATGAGAGAGAAATACCGTCATACTGTATGAAATGTTCTGAAGCAGCAGCACTGATTGGATGCTGTCTCCCGGGATGTGAACAAACACATCTCAACAAACACCTCTAAGAGTCTGGAACAAGTTAGATGACTTAGATATGTTTTCAAATAGCTGTTTTCCCCTACAGGAACTTTTCAAGGAAG
Organism: Protonibea diacanthus; assembly: GCA_028641955.1. NCBI lineage: Eukaryota > Metazoa > Chordata > Actinopteri > Sciaenidae > Protonibea > Protonibea diacanthus. The sequence goes on along the minus strand of CM053976.1, from coordinate 24,986,518 downwards.
CAAGAGACCTTTTTAGGTGCTCAGGAACCACAATAAATTTGTTTTCTTCCCCCAAAAAGTGCAGACTCTGGTAGTAATCAAAATGTTCAAAATGCTGGTGAAGTTCCTGAGTTTCTTAAAAGGTTCTTCATTCCTTGGGAGAATTTCTGCAGCAGAACCTTCCTATTAGTTCATGAGATTAGTTGCTGGGACTTTTTGGTCAACTCCTCCAGAGGAAACAAAACAGCATAACTGAAAGAAACACAGCCTGCTGACTGAATAGAAGTATGGATATAAATATCTTCAGGCCAAAAACCAAACACAGTGTGTGTGTTTGCATGTGTGAGTCAGTGCATTTGGGTGAGTGGGTGTGTTTTTTTGAGTACCTTGACCCTGCTGACAGCCTCCTGGGCCTGCATCATGCGTATGTTCTTGGAGGGGTTCCTCTCAGACAGCAGCTGAGTGGAGCCCAGGTAGTTAGCAGCAAAGATAATTCCATCAATCAGGTCTTCTGGTTCACAGGGTCCTGGGACTGGGCCGGGGAGAAGCAGAGAGGACTGTGATTAATGCAGTGACACAGGGAAGGACAGAGTGTGGTTAGATTGAATGGGTTCGGTGTGCGGTGGAGAGTGTATTGTAATCACTGCAGTCAATGTGCTGTGTGAAGAAATAGAGCCAAACACTGTTGCTCTGGAGATGGAGAGGTGTAGATAACAGACTGGGTGGGATTGAGCAGTGAGATGGCCACTGGCAGCAAGCTGATGGAGGTGCAGAGCTGGTGGGAGGCTGGCCTGAGATTAATCTGCGTCTGTGATATGTAGATGTGGACTCTCAAACACCCACTCGGGGACACAATGTGCTGTCATGATCTGAAGGAGCAGACAGGCAGCTAAGCCCCTCACACATTATTAGACCAAGCATCTGCCCAGAGGCAGGGAAGGAGCAGCGGAAGAGTTATATCAGAGCCTGTGCTGTGACAGACTGGAGGCAAAGCAATACCTGGAATGGCTCCATGCAATTACAATATTTTGATTTCATCATCAAACAGGTGTGCAGACAGATTAACTTACCATCAACAAAGCTGGGGAACGATGCAACCTTCTTTGTTGGCTGGAAGACAAAAACAGGATATGACAGAAATGTTGGTGAATATATTTAATATGTTGTGAATTAAGTATTTTTCTACAGTCAAAGCTGTTTTCACCAGGAATGTGGTCGGGTGTTACACAGGTTCTGCTCTTTGGGCTGTTTTCACAAACCATTTCACAATGCATGACAGCCCTGTGTGAACAGTATTAGCTTAAAATTTAGCTTTAAGCTAATACTGTACTGGTAGAGCGGCCGCCCCATGTGCGAAGGCTTGCTGCAGCCGGCCCGGGTTCAAGTCCCAGTCTGTGGCTCATTTGCTGCACGTCATTCCCCATCTCTCTCCCCACATTTCCTGTCACTCTTCAGCTGTCCCTATCAATAAAGCTTGGAAAAAGCCAAAAAAATAATCTTAAAAAAAAAAAAAAAAATGAAAGAAAAGAGGCAGAAGAAGTCGCCCTGTTACTACAATCACTGTGTTTTGTTTGCCATCAATGTTGCTTTCGTCAGCAGGTAAAATTTGGTTCTGGTTGACTGCAGAGAAACAAAAGAAACCCCCTCACCTGGACACAAAACAGCACTGATGTTTACAAAATGTTGTCATGTATGGACACACAAAAGGCTAAAAGTGCACGTACATTTGAAAAAAGGTAGAATTAAATCAAATCAATTACAAACGTGGCAGCAACCCCATCACAAATGAATAACCATAAATGACACTCTTGATCCCTGTAGAGAAATTTTCTTTGATGCCTTTACTTGAAGGCATCATACATATTCAGACATTTCTGGAATTTGCCTCCATATTTGCAGTTACCTGAATTTACACCCTTGTACTTTGTAATCCTGCAGATACTGTCTATATGCGTCTTGCTCAAGGGCACTGCAAAAGCGGGTGTGGAGAGAGTGAGTTACACACTGACTTTGCTGAGGGAGGTGGAAGAGTGAGGAGGAACAGGAGGGAGGAGGGAGGAGGGAGGAGGAAGCTACAGTATAGACAAGAGAGCGCTGTGAATTGTGACGTGATTCATGAGATTCAAGGACTCATCTCTTTGGATCTATTGGATCCCCCAACCTGCACACTATACAATTAGAAAGTTTACTCCGCCCAAGGATGGAGAGGTGTGGTTGGAGCCTGTGCACGAAGCTTCCACTGCAGACATCTGTGTGAAAAATGGCTCTCATAAAACGGCAAGCAGACACGCCGCTCAATTACAAAAGCACTATCAGGCCGCAAGCGGAGGACATGAGCTGAGGTTGTAATTACGCAATTACTAATTCACTCAGACAGTCACACACGCAGGCACATGTACATAAACAACAATATCCTTTGTCTAAGACACAAATGACCTTGCAACAGATCAGAAGGATGATGAGGAAACACGAATCATCAGCAGCATCTTACCTCTGGTACATTGTTGTTCTCCAGGGGAACGTTGAGGTCGGAGCGCTGCTGTTTTCTGGGTTGCTCTGCACCATTGCTCACCTGGTGGGTCAACGAAAAAGAACAGGTGCAAGAGCATGAGAATTAGAATGGGATAAAACTAAACAGCACAAAGAATAATATTGTACAAGCTAAGTCAAGCACATGGAAGAGATTTCTGGTCCAACTGAGAGACAGAAGTTCAAGTGGGAGGAAAGGTCAGGTGACTCACATGTAGGAGGTGTGTGTAGGTAGACCTGCTGGTAACAAGGTGTCTGAGAATCCTGCATTGTATTCTCCTGAACAAGCAGTCTGAGTTTAAACTGGTCTAAGCTGGCACATGGTTAAGTTCTGTCTTTTACTTGTCCTCCAGCCAGCTCTCTCTTTTGTCTAATCTCTCATCACAAATACAGTATACCTAGCATATAATCACTCAGAGGGAGGATTACATTTATACCCCTGGATATCCATCTTGCAGTCCACAACTGCTCATTAAAATTCAACTGTGTTACTGGCTGTAATGAAATCCAGTTGCCAATAAAACCTCGTCCTCCTCCTCCTTCATGTGGCGGTTAAAAAAGTAGAATCCAGAGGAAGTTGCTGTGCATCTAGAATTGAAATTAATCACCACAAACATGACATTACTGGCCTCATTTGTAAAGGGAGAGGTAAACGTAAAGTCCTGATCAGTATTCATCATGCTGCCCAACTCAGTTGTGCAAACAACCATTAAATTAATGAGATTCGTGTTGTTGTTTGGTGGGATAGCATGCTAAATCGTGATGTTCAGCAAAACTACATTCACGTACAGAATCCCAAGTGGATCCAAACACTGTACACACCTTCATCTGCACTAACAGCTCATAAAGAGGCTACACGTACAACTTTGAGAGGACTGGCACCTTTTGTCAACGTGTACACAAATTGTCAACTCTGAACAAATTTAGCGAGATTTTTCGTAATTGAGTGTCTGACACTGCACTCCTGTAAATACTTCAAACTACTTAAATTTAAAACTGCTACTTTTCCCTATAATATCTTCAGCTAAAGGCAACACTGAGGCCATTGGGTCTATCCACATACAAGTTGCCACTGCACAATACTGAGGTTCAGTTCTTCAAGTTAAAAATGTGAATACTATATTTTTTTGGACATATGTACATCTGATGTATATACATGTTTAGATTTTCAGGCAAGACATGAGAATTACAGGTAGACAGGTTTTTACCAAACTGTGTTCTTTAGCCCATGTAGCCATGTAGGACATTTTTAATTCAGACTTCTCAAAGACTACATGCATACAGCACAGTCTTTTAACATTGATGGATAAAAGTGAGCCTTTTTAAGAGACGTTGTGGATGTGTAATATATAAATGTGTTATAAATATATCCAAAAGGTTGCTTTTATTGAACCAATGGTTTTCCATCATTGAGGAAAGTCTTAAAATTCCTTATATTCCTTTTATTCCTAAAATTCCTTTTATTCCTTTAAAAGGTAGAAAGAAAACTTTCATTATGGCAAATATTTTACTGAAGAAGCAGGATGTTAATTAATTAAGCTTAATTTAGGCTGTGAAATCACTTGACCATTGTGATATATAAAGATGTCAGAAATAATTTAACACAGATATTCTGATGGTTAACACATACAGTATAGGACCATATAAAGTACAATTAAAATACTGTTTGATAAACCTTTATCATGCAAACAAAATAAGTATGCAGATGTGTGTGCCTCTCTCCATTTCCTAAGTCTTCTTTTAACTTCATCTTTTGGCTCCACTCTGTGCAGCAGAGCTGCAAATCAAATTCATTGTTGTCCTGGTTCATTCAAGGGTCATGTTGAATTGGTGTACAGAGAATTTCATTTGATAACAGAGGTTGGAACGGCCGAATCATCTCAGTGAGTCTGGGAGTCATCCGAATCTGGAGTGTACTGTACATTCTTCCAATTTAATCTAGTGATTCTGTCTGACCCAGTTCTGTGCTACAAATGAGCTACACAGTGAATGTACAAGCACATGTGCTCACTGTGGAGCAGGTGTGTATCAGCATGCTGCCCACAGGAGACTATCTCTGTTCTCCTTTTACCATCTGACTTTTAGAAGATGGGGGGAGCTCTGTGTGTGTTTGAGCATATCGATGTGGCCCATGAGGGGGAGAGAAACGAGGAGGGGGACATCTCAAGGTAACACGGGGGAGGGGAAAGGCTCCAACGATGGATGGTGATGAGCAGCATGTCACCTGTAACTCATCTCAGGCTCCTCACCACAAAGCTCCTTTCATCACATCGGCAGCAAAAGTATCTGTACAGTTTCTGCAAAGCCTCTGACCGTATTAGCATTGAACTCTAGCGATTCAGTTGAATGAAAAATTCAACTAGTCTTGTTTTAACTAGTATTTAATTCACTGCTTTTATCTTTAAAGACATTCACTCGTGTTACAGTATGAAAAGCACAGATGTAAATTCTAAAATTGGCTGCTTCAGTTTCAGGGTTGGCTCGCTGACACACTGCCATGGCTTACTGGTACAAATGAATAGAACACGGTCATTGTTAATGTTATTAGTAACACCTGCATCATTTTTTACAATGGCAAGTCTCAAGTGTGTGCTGTGAAAAAAAGGACTATTACCTGAGAGAGGGAGAGCAGTAATCATTTCCAAATAGAACTCCTCTGGCATTTTTAAAATGCAAGGGCTGCCATTTTATTAAAGGACGACACATACAATGTTTTAACAAGAGGTAGGATGTTCATTCATTGACTTTCAATTTTGCTGGCTAACTAACAACACAATGATAATTGAATGATAACAACACGCTATAATTTTGATGTTTAGGACTGAGAGTGGATTAAACAGAGTAAAAGTGGTTTGCCATCGATTCTAGCTCATCACCTAAACCTAATTTTCATCAAAAATGATCTTTTTCAGACAAGTAGTTAGCAGCTACAATTACATATTTGCCCTCTTTTTTATAATGACTGAATGGACTAAATTAACTGCTAAATTTGAATCAGTTTTATTTTCTAAATTCAAAATTGTGTTGGTTTTATACTCATGTCTCAGAAAAAACAAACCAACAGTGATGCTGAATGGAGGCTGATTGAGGGATGCTGATACTTTAGGTAGGTTTATGTGTAGAGTTACAAAATCAGGCAGAAATGGAACATAGTATGCATAACTATTCTTTTTATAAGTGTATAATCATCTGAAAATAAGAATCATGTTTGTGTTTCCACTGAATGAGATTTTGATTTCTACAAACACCACTGGTCCTCTTCCACAGTCCACCATATTGAATCACGATGCCTGTACAGCAGCCCAGAATAGACTACAACACTGGCTCTACATAAGGCCTCACAGGTTTTTAACGACCACTGTAGTTTCTTCTTCATGCTAAGAAGGAGAGGGTGAGGTGATGGGATTGGAATGCAGCAACTACACCACTAGATGACACTAAATCCTACATAGACCAGTCCTTTAACCTCTAAAAAGAAGCTCACCTGCTCCTGTGCCCATCTCTGTCTGTCTTCAGGGGAGCGTGGATGTGCCTTGATGCCCCTCTGCAGGTCAGGGTTGTTGTGGTGCATGGAGGGCAGGTTCAGGGACTTGGGCCTGCTGTCGTGGCGATGGTGAGCTGGTGGGTAGGGGGCTGCGTCAGGCTTGGGGTGATTGTAGTCACTTGGTGCAGGGTCCTGCACGAGCTCCTCTGGGCTTTGGTCAGTGCCACTGCTAAGACTCCCCATGCTCATACTCATCTTGATCTCTGCAACAATTTGGTCAATGTCCTCCTCTGCCTCCTCCCCCGTCTCCCCCTCCACCACCAGCACCTTACGGCTACGGTACGGAGAGACTCGCACCGAGTTCCCGTTGTCCTCTGGGGCATAGTAGTCTCCAGTGTAGGCCCTTCCATGTCTGTCCTCCTCGTCACCCTCCTCATCTTCTTCTTCATTTGGGCAGTACTCCTCACTCTCTGCCTCCTCCTCTTCCTCATGGTTGTGCAGTGTGTTTTGCAGGGAAGGTTGGTGGTGGTGATGATGGTGATGGTGATGGTCTAGGATGGGTTCTGGTCTGCCATTGTATATCTGTTCATCTGGATCTTGCTCCACCACCTCGCAGCGAACCTCCCCCTCTCCCTCACCCCACTCCTCCACCCTGTGCCTCTCTCTTCCCACCCACTGCTCCTGCCTTACCTGGCTCTCCTCTCTCCACTCCTCCCTCACATCTTCATCCCCCTCTCTCCACTCTTCCCTTACCTCTTCCTCCTCTTCCCTCCACTCTTCTCTTACTGCCCCCTCTCCCTCCTCATCCTCCACCCATTCTTCCTCTCTCACCTCCTCCTCAACCTCTCCCTCCTCGACCCACCCTTCCACAGCCTCCTGGCATTCATCTGTGTGGGCTCCGCCCTGCTGCATGGTGCCGGTACAGTCCACCTGGCTGTGGCTGTGGCTGTGGTTGCAGTCTCCCTGACTGCTGCAATCCATACCTTCCAGGTAGCTGTCGTCCTCTGGGCAGTAGCGGATGTAATAAGTCACACCTTCATCCTCCTCTGCCAGTCCTGCAGGGATTTATGATCACAGACAGAAAGTTCAGTTAATTAGGGAAGGAATCAATATTCAGCTCCAATTTAAAACAGGTTCCAAATTTGTAAAGAATGCTGAGATCAATGTTCTTTATTGTTATAGCTATCAATTAATGTCTCAGTTGCATACATCTACACTGTGATGCCTATTTTTTTTTCATGTGGAACTTGCTGGTGGAAAAATGTTTGAACTCAAGGAGATATTTTGGCTGCATTCTTGCCTGAATCCACAAAAAGAGAGACAACCTTGTTCTCAAACACCAGTAGCAGTGCCAGAAATTTAGTATGAATACCTGAATGAAAAAGTATTACTCTTGATTACTGTCTTTGACATTTATTACATTTTTCTTTTATTTATTTTTTGCTCAATGGCCAAGTGTAATCTCCCGATCTCTATTAACATTTTATTAAACATAAATGAGCTCAGAGTCAATAATGGAGGGGCAAGGATAAATTCTTTATCTGTGACAATAATCAAATATTTATCATCTACTTGATTAACATCATGCTCACCATCATCATAGTCTTCCTCATCATCTGAGGTGTTGTTAATGTAGTCAGAGCTGGAGTCGTCATCCAGGCTGTCAGCACCACCGTGGAAGTCTGCCCGGTCGTGGTCATCTTGTTCGTGTTCTGGCGTGGAGGGCGTTGCTGGCCGCTGGTCCTCCAGTTCTGCATCTGCTTGGTTGCTGTACCGCTTCACTTCAACCTCTGCCTCTGTGTCTACATCCACTTTTGGATGGTTGTGACTCACTTCATGAGACTTAGGAGAAGAATATTGTGCCTTGCAGGAACGGGGGAGGGGTTTCGGATCATGCGACTCTTTGGGGTAGCGAACTGGGCGTTGCCGAGGGGGCAGGACCTTCAGATCACATGACTCTGTGGTAGGATGAGGGGCGGGACAGGAGACGGGGCCTGGAGCAGCCATACTGTTTCCTCCAGCGGTCCCCGGCCTCTTCCTATGAGCCATGATTGGCGGCTTACAGGCCATGCATTGTTATTGGTTTGATCCTGGGAGACAGATAAAGACACAGAGTCACAGTGTTAGATACGACTCTTAATCCACCCATGCAAGTGCATACAACAGAGGAACAATAGAATAGAATAAAATCAAATGCTCAAGGCTAAAGTCAGTAAGCTTTTGAAAAGTATGAGTGTGTGTTTGTGTGTTTCAGCAGGCAAAAGAAGTTCACACCACCACTCATCAAAGTAGCAATAGACTGCCTTTATCAAACCCACACATATGCACTGCGCAGCCTTACAGACACAGTCCTCCATTTATCTCCCTCACTCCTTTTCTGCTCTTTGCATACAGCCGCAACATATTTCCAGAGCCTGACAAACCAATCTATTCCTGTAATTGAGCGCGACAGTCTCTGCTTCACTTCAGCCACATTCAGAGTAACACTTTTGTGCTTACTTAGCACAACTTTGGCTTCAAATACACAACAGTGGGCTCAATATATCGCTCAGCTTCAGAACAATAGACACAAAGAGCAGAGCCTTTCTAAGCATACTGCCTTCACAGAAACCTAATGGGACACTGCTGGAGAAAGAATCAATAGGTAAACCAAGGTCATCTCCACATAGGTGCAGCACATGTTCCTTGATACCACTGTGCCTACAGATGTCAGTGAAGACTTATATTGATCCTTCAGTAGCTTGCAGGCTGAGAATGGTCAACCTGGGAGACAATAAAGTCTTATCCTGCACAAGACCTGGTTAAGCAGTGCAGGCCAGAAGACAGTGAAGTATTTCTTTCTGTGTCGAGGAGGTAGCTTGATAGTTAAACCCAAATATACACGTTTGTTCCTGTGTGAACAGTCAAACTTCTGCTTGCTGTAGTGTGGTGTGTTTACTGTGATGAAACTCAACTTTTTCCATGAAAGCAATGACTAGTCAATGTCATGTCTTCGTCGATCCAGTTAAATAAATTAGAAGGCATTCTAGCATTTGCTACGTCAACAGAGCAACCTACAGCACCCTGTGGCGCTGCAACTGTGACAAGAACAGATACATTAGATATAAAGTAATAGGTTTACTTTCCCAAATACAAAAACAAGATAAAGGTATCATAAAAATCCTATTACAAACATGAAAAAGAAATACAAGCAGAATTGAGAATTAGAGACATAGCAGCACATTACTATTAGTTGTACTGCATTTTCACAACCAACTCAAAAAAGTTCAGTGTTTTTGTCTCTGTTCCCTTTGTGTCATCCATTTCGTCGCCATCCCCACTTTATTGTGCCATCCAGTTGCTGTGAACAACTGCCCTCAGAGGGGTGTTGTTGCTTCTTTCCCCCATTTTCCTTCACCGTGATTACATTTTCCACTGCCAGTGATTAGGCTGGTTAATTAGCTCTGCACAAGCTGGCACAAACACGCCCCTTCTAAAACACAAACACACAAATACAGAAAAGGAGCACACACATGCACACAGTTGGTTGCTCCACAGGTAGCAAAGCCAGGGGACTAATATTACATGTGGACACAAAGCACATGTACTGAGCTGACTGGCACAGAAATGTTATAAAATGAATAAGAGCTCTTCCATGGAGCTTATTGGTCATACAGAGACATAAAGGCACACAGCCTATACACCTGATGGAATATAGCAACATGTACATATAATGAAGCAACATCATCATTTAAAAACAGCCCATTAAAGGTTTTCCCTCTGCACTTTTGCAAATGACTTTGGTGTGTTACTGTGTGGGAACTGAACACAGACTGTCTCTTACCTGAGGTCCTGAGCTGTGGTATACAAAAGCGCTGCTGGGATCTGCTGTAACAACAGCCTCCTCCCCTCCCCCAACTAGCTGCTACACAGCATGCACCTCCCTGACTCCACCCTCCTTCTTCCACCACATTATATCCCAGCATCCTCCTGTAGAGACCAAGCCCCACCTCATCCAATTCCCAAGAGGTGGAGCTAAGGATTGGTAACTATGGGTAACTGCATCCCCTAGGGACTGATACCCTTTGACCCTCCTCTTTGTTAGCTTCCTATATTCACAAGCGCTCTTCTTCTGGTGTGGTGTTGCTTGACTGGAGTTGTATTTGTTTCATGTCATTTCTTTTTTATATTTCCCCCAACTAACATTACACCTGCTGTGTAAATCTGGAGATCACGTAGGTCCCTTTTTCTCAAATCCACTTTGCCTGGCATGCGCTTCAGATTTGATTTGTGTTTCTTGAATTTGCATGCTTTTCTAAATGAATGGCAATGCCACCATTAAGACACACGGGGGACCTGTCCCGCATGTTTAGTACCATTAGGGCACATTTAGAATGAATTATGACGTACAGTACAACAATGGCTGTACACACAGGATCTCTCGCTTTCATTGTTGAGCATAATAATCCTCTCCATATTTCTTAGACTGAGGTTTTCTTTTTTCATTTTTGCTCAAAAAGATCCCTATGAAACAAACATTACATTAATTATGATCCACCGCATTTGTCATTATATACAGAATCCCATTTATTATTATTAAGTGGTGCCTACTGTTGAACAAAATATCCTTATTTTATTTGGAACATTGTTTTCTAAGAGAGAGTGCAGTTGCAGGCAAGTAATGGTGGACACACACGACCAACAATTGGCAGTTTGGCACCACTAGGTCACACAGGTGGCTCTAGTCAGCTTAGGCAGCCCCCATTGATGCTGAGTGGTCATAGGAGGCAGTTGGTGATGGGCAGATGCCTCACTGAATCAGTTTTGTGCCCTGTTGCAGTGCCGTTTCTCCGTATTTTTCACTTTGACATTTCCTACAATTCAACAAGCAAAATACCACGAGTGACACGAAGCGAAAACGTTACAGTCTTTATGAGGTTAATTAGATTGGTCATGCCATGAAAACGGTTGGCTAGTTTGTTTTGTTTGTCTCTTCGTAATGTTATTCAGACTACTGAACAGTCATATTGAAGGCACACAGTGAATGTGAGTGTGACAAAGTGGGTGAGACCATTTGTCTCATTTATTAATCCTATCTTTAGTTTAACCATACTTATTTGTTTTCAGACTGAACAATGACAACATAGGTGTAGCAATTTACACTTTATTTAAGTTGTATTTTGCATTGTTATAAGTTGAGTTTTATTTAGTTCAACTCAGTTATCCTTTTTTTTTCTTGTATTTACTTTTGCTACACGTGAAGCTGGAAGCACATGCAGTGAGGTTTGAACAGCCTTGAATCTGCCTCCAACTTATGCCACTCTGGTCAGCTTCCCAACAGTGAGTATCTGCCATCAGTTGCAGACTTTGTGGTGTGTACAACTTCAAACAGACCACATTCAGCAGTCGGTTGACCTATGTACCATGCCCTTCACATAATTTATCATAGACCAACTAAAAAGCTTTATGCATCTGTCTTTGATATTTTTTTTGGATACATCCATTTGTGGGTTAAGTCTTTTGAATTGTAATTCACTATCTTGGAAATGAGATCTTCGGGAGGTCCTTTTTATATTCTTCCCTGTCAGTTCACTCTGTAAAACTGACAAGCTGCACACATTTTTTATTCTTGTTCCACAAGATTTTTTTTGGCTGTTTCGGTCAGACTCGAACTAAGGACACTGCAATTGCATGGTCAGCATGTTAAACTCTTGGCCACCAGCCACCCTTATTCCCCCAATGCTTTAAATGCAGTGTTTGTTTCTGTATTGTTCTGACTTCCTGCTACAAAATCTCTAAATTGCTCATAGCTGCACATGTTTTGTATCCCAGCTGGTTTCCTGCCTTCTGCCTATGCAGAGATACACTCCAGCCCCACGGGAACCTGAACAGAAATGGAGTGGCTAAAGAAAATATATCAATGATTGGTGCAAAAGGAAATCAAAATCCATCTGTCTCCATTACTGTACTTCTTCCTACATCCCACCTGTGTGTGTGCGCACACACACACACACACACACACAAAAGTACTGGCCTCCCACATAAATGCTCTGAAATGTAGGGACAAATTCAAGCTGTTACCTTTATTACTAAAATAGGTTTGACACACACACACACACACACCAGCAGTACTAACAACAGCATACCACCCTGTCTGCCTGCAGTATCCCAATTGTCTGTTTTGAGGTGCAGCTGGGGACCACTTGTGTAGGGCTGTCTCCACGGAAATAACTATTCATGTCAGCCACAAAACGCTTCATCTACAGTAAGATAAAGCTTTAAATTAGCCTCAGACACTCCCCTTGTTTGGCAGACTCATGTCTTTAAAGTGTTTGTGTGTGTGCCTAAAAGCAGGGTTGAGGAGCGGACAGAGGGCGCGACAAGCAGTTTGAAAGCAGCAGATGGCTCGGTCAGAGTGTGGGCCTCAGGAATACTAATGTCTCTCTGCCTTGAATTCTAAGTTATGACCTCTGTTCACACCAGTGAATTAGACAGTCAGGCTTCAACAGAGAAGAGGCAAGACTGAACAGATGAGTGTCATTTACCCTGCAGAGTGTTAAAGAACCGTGAAAAGAGAAGATTTAAATCTTTAAATGCAACACGACAGAAATAAGAATCTCTTTTGAATAAACAATTCATCTTAGCTTGAAGTAATAATCAAAATCACTGGAGGTATTTAGCTGGGACGTCTCCAACATTGAGATATGTGGAGAGGTGAAAACACAAATTACCAATCTCTCACATGCCGACTTCTTAATGTTTCCCAGCAAAGCTTCTTCTAGGGCTGGGCAATAATTCAGTAACATCATTTATCAACTCTCAGTGGGAACATATCTTTTTGATAGAAAATAGTGTTGTTCAAATGAATCATTCTCAGCAGATTTTAATTATGAGCTAATAAAATTTAAAGGCGAGAGAGGATGTGACTACGTAACGATGTGACTACAGACATAGGGAATATGTGTTGTTAGTCGACTATTCAATTAAATGTTGCTACCCTTGCATGTTGACACTAGAAATACTAGTTGGGTAAACAAATTATTAATATTTTATTAATGTAGAATGTCGGTTGACTGTTGTGTCTAAGATGTTTGCAGTCCTGGCAGTTCGGCGGTCTGTTTGAGGATTCTAGCAGCCGATATCTGACCTCACACAACAAAACAGTTTGAGATGGTACTATTCAGGGTCAATGGAGGGTGGAACAGAAAAGAAAATACCCAGAGTATAGTAAGTTTCAAAGCAGTGAGAAACTAGCAGTCACATTATAAAATACCTGTCAGGCTGACTGAGCTAATGTTAGCGTGAGCCTTAGCTTATCTTACATTATCTTCTGTAACATCATCGCTGATGTCATGCCATCCATGTCTTGTCATTGACATCACAAAGTTAATATAGCCAGCAATGGAAAATGTGTAATAATAATCATAAAAATTGGAAAGGGAAGTTATCCCACAACAATCAAGCAGCCATAAGAGTGATCTCTCTCTTTGTCTAATAACATGAACAGTTTCTAAATTGTTTTCAGAATTATTTACAGTGTTTAGTGATATTGTCCATTTGGTCACTGACATTTAAATGCCAGTAATGGCAATGGCACATGCGTGTAACAGGATATATTAGGATGTATCATTTGACAGAGTAACTTATTTAAAGTGTGTGTTTAATTGATGGCATAATGTGAACAAGCAGCCGTTCACTATCCTTTCCGGTGGATAATATCGAGTCTATTGCATCTCTGACCACACCCAACATTACCGTCCCAACAGTGATGTCATTAAGCATTGACACGATCTGAAGTGCATGTCTACATCACTGAAACAAGATGAGAACTAATTCACTGGATCTTCTGCTGCTGCTCTTGGCTTGCTCTTTGAGTTTAAGCATGAAGTTTGTCTGAGAACAGTTTTACATCCAAATGTGCTCTGATCATTTCAGTCACTGACAGAAATATTTTTGTTTTGTTTTGGTTTGTTTGTTTTTTTGGCTTATTTGAGCTTCATTGGACAGAGACTGCTGAAGAATGACAGGAATGTGGGGAGAAAGATGGGGAATGGCATGTGGGAAAGAGCCACTGGTCGGATTCAAATCCTGGGCCACCATGGCAAGGACTGAGCCTTCGTACATGTGGTGGCTGCTCTACCAACTGAGCTAAATGACACCCCAACTGACAGAAATGTCAAAAGAAAAAACAACATTTAAAACAATGTTTTGTTTACTTGCATTTTGGATACATTTTTGTGCATTTTGCTCTTGTCCAATGCCTCATTTTTTGACATGTGTGCTACAGGCTCAGCTGTGTACTGTAATAAGAATCATCATTTAACTGCAAAAGCGTACCGTATGTGCGCTCTGTGGAGGAGTGGGTGTCAAGGCAGTAGCTGGTTGGAAAAGTGGAGCATCATGTTCTCTCTTATTCCAAGTTCATTTCAACAGTGACGCATCCCACAAGCAAAAGGTGAGTGCATATCAGGCAGCAGTCAACACTTTTCTGGTAAACACAGCCAGCATTAGCTTTTCAAAGTTACTGACCCATGACTGTCTCACTCTGTGTTGGATTATTTTGTAAGATTTGTTTACCCTGCAGTTGGTCCTATTGATCTTTCTGCCAAATGAGGACATTCTCTGCATATTCTGCAAAATACCTCCATTCTTCTGCATCATGACTGAACATAACACTTTTATGCTGTCTTCCTCCCCCTGCTCTACTCTGCTCTTTTTTTTTTTCATAACTTGCCAGATTACATGGGCCACGTTATTTATTCACATTATTGTTAGTTTAACAGTTCCTTCATTGATACAACTGATTTTTGTTCAAAATGTAACCACACATTGAACTGAAAGAATGATTTAATGAAGTATGTTTCAAAACAAGTGGCTTCTTTTTGCTGACTGCTACAGTAAAACACTATAGTTATTAATGAAATACTGCAACATTGCAAAGTCCTTCATCTATATAACTAAGTACTGTATTATCATACTTTTTGTCTTGAAGCTGTACTGACTGACAGAAGGTTAAAATGATTATCTGGTTACTTCTTCACCAAAGTAAACAGACATAGGCAAACCTGAAAACTGTCCAAGGTGACCTTAAAAAAAATGAATGAATAATTGTTTGCCCTGCTCCTGTAATCAGGATTTAAGTCTTTCTATTTTGTGAATTTAAAATTGTTCTTTTGTTTAAAACCTGATACAACTGTAGTTTAATGAGCATAAAACTAAGAAACTAAAACTGTCTGTGCAACTCCACAGTGTGATTGGCATGGGCTGTTATATAAATATATTCTGCTATATGTGGGAGGGTGCCTTTATAAGCACATATTGCGGTCTAGATGATTAGATTATACATTTTCACTCAGTCTTTGGGGTTATGGCTAATCTCACTGCTTGCAGCTCATTTTGCAAAATGAAAAGGAAAAAATGAGACCTGTCTGTTGAGTTTAGCGTCAAAAGCGGGCAAACAGGGGTGGAATATGGAAGAGTTCACTCTGAGTTTCCAGAAAGTGATAATGGAGAGAAAGGCTTCTCTGTATTTCATTTCTTTTAAAGATGAAGACCTGGCTTCCTGCTGCTTCTCAGCACAGAGGAAATTGCTGTTTCAATTGAAGTGTGCTTTTGGCTCTCTACCCCTCTCTCTTGTACATACACACACACACACACACACACACACACACACACACACACACACACACACACACACACACACACAGAAAAATATGAACAGAACATAGTTTTTTTGCTTACACACACAAATGCCCACAGAAATACACATCTGACTCTGCTCTTTAAGGCTCTACAGGGGTATGATGGACAATAATAAACTCATCTTAAATAAACTCACTTAAACCACATTTAATAGGCACAATTTAGCCATTCTTTAAGGCTGATGGTCGATGTCATATTAGAAGTGAAATGTGCAAACCACTAAAACAGACTCTTCATAAGGCCCACAGTGTTGCTGTAGGTAGGTTTTAAGCATCAACTGTAGCTGCAGGGAAATCACTACTATTCTGCTTCTAACCAAAGGCATGCTGGGATAGGCTCCAGCCCCCTTGCAAGTAAATAGTGTTATCAGTAGTACTAGTACTTATTAATAAATATAGCAAATAGTAATTTTCAATTAAATTCAAACCGTTTAAAGCACAAGGACAGACCTCTGAAATGAATTCACCAGTTTTCTTTACATTTTTGATTGGAGTCAAATTTATATGTTGGTATCAGTGATTACTGATTTACTGTATCCATCCTGGAAGAGAAAATACCATCAATATAATAATATAATACAATCTCTTCATTTCAATCTATGGTAGAAGGATAGTGTGTCAGTGAGGACATGAAGCCTTTAGGTATGAACTCTTCTGATTAGGCAGTCCATCGATAGATAAGACCAAACTGGAAAAGAAGCAAGCGTCATGCCGTTTAACTGGTGGTCAGCTACTAACGCACGGCAGCCATCCTACCCTCTCTTCTATTAGTGGCAGCATAATTGCAATATAACCACTCCCTAAAGTGCCATCATGATTCTCTATCTCTAAAGGGCAGCTGTGCTAAAAATGTTAGTTTTAATTTTGTCTGATCTGAAGACTTAATTCGAGCATTATGTGAAAAAATCTACTATCTATGTCACACTTGAAATTTTATGATCCGTGAAATAACCTCTGTTGCCCTTCATGAAGCCCATTTCCATCATCACATGATCTTGTAAACATTTAACCGTGTGACATTAAACTATCCTTATAACACTTTCATGTCATTAAACATATGTTAATAAACAACCTGACCCTGCTCAGTTATGATGCTTGTAAATAAAGAATAGAGACACTATCAGAGAGAGACAGAGCGAGAAAATGAGTTTCCTCTCAGCTGTCTCATTGAGATTCAGCGTTTGTTCTCCTTAGCCTCCCACTCACTTCAGGACGACAACAAGAGAGAGCGATGCGGGAGACAGGAAGAGAAGGAAAGCAGCGACTTGGTGAGCAGCAGGAATGGCACAGGACCACAGAATGCATCGCTCGCTCCCCCGCCATTCTGCCTGCCAATGTCCATCTCGGCACTCGAAGCAAGCACGCGACACACCCTCCTCCTTCACCCTTGACTGTTACCATGGCAACTCTTTGTTTTCTAGCACAGTCTCTCAGAGGAGGACCGTCTCAGCCAATCATCAAATAACCCCTTCTACAGAACAAACACACGCACACACACATTATTCAAACAATGTCACTGTGCTAATGTAGCCCCCCCCCCACTTTTAGTGTCAGCTGAGTTAAGTAAATTTGCTCCTTCACAATTAATGCAGGTAAAATGAATCCACCAGATGAACACTTTTCTTTTTGGGTAGCCCTGTTTACTCAAATTGCTTCTTCTGCTTTGTTGATGTTTGTTTTTATCCACGCTAGCAGCATGGCTCCAGGGATGGCAATCTCAGATAATTGGCTCAGACTGAAATATCTTAACAACAGTTGGGTGGATTGCCCTGAATGTTTTCCTGAACATTTGTGCTACCCCGAGGATGAAATCTAATGACACTTGGTGATTCCCTACCTTTTCCTCTATCACCACCATGAGGTTGACTTTATGGTTTTTCAGTGAAATGTCTGGGACAGTTATTGGATGTGCTGGCTGTGTAATCCACCACAGTTAGAGCTTCTGAAGGCTTGAAGGTTTTTCCTTTGCTCTGGTGACAGAAATCTGAAGGCAGCAGGTATCTGTTCCACCTGTAGTTTCGAACTGCAGTGATGTTGAGCGCTGTCAAGCCATAATTACAGCGATTCCACGAGCAACAGACTGTTGCAAAAATAAACACAGGAACCTCTGTGCCTATGTGCACATCAAACCAGGTAACTTAGATAAAGACTATGTCCGCCTTTTCAATTACAACAAATTACAAATCACAATTACAAATTACAACATAGGTAGACGTGTGGCTGTCATCACCAACATGATGTGACAAATGAATTTCCCAACTTATTTGTATATTTTTTACTGGAATCCCATTCATGCAGAAATATGAAGATTAAACAAGAAACTGTTTCAGATTGCTAGCAATGGTTTTTGCACATAAAACTAAAAATGATTTCACAAATAATAATCTGATTTCCTGTTCTTTTGAAAATATTCTTAAATTGATAAAAATTAAAAAAAAAAAAAAAAAAAAAGTAAAGAAATGAAATATTCTAGTTTGTTTTGTTTGTCTTTCTGTGATGTTGTTTGGACTGTGAATACAGACTAGTTATTTCTTCTCACGGCGGTGCAGAATGTGCTCTTTCTGTTAGCTGTAGTCTTTGTGGTGTGGTTTAGTGCAATTTTAAGCAAGATGCAAGGTGATGCAATGTTTTTGATCAGTTGGCCTTAGAGTCAAAGTAAACAAACATACCCGCAAAGGAAAGAGAGGAGATTAGAATAATTTAGCCTCTCTACGATGTGTTGCATGTGACCAACATATACAACCAGAGGTAACTCACAGCGTGAACACATATTTTGGTTTGTGGGCTCTAAAGCTGGCCAGGTGGCACTAGTTTGTCCTACATTTTAAGAAGGAACATGAAACACTCTCTAAAGTTTGCCTGGCGACAAGCCCAGCTTGCAGAGAGCTAAACACAGATAAATGGCCCCAGAGGGAGACAGATACTGGGGCGATTTCACAGGGTTTAATTGAAGCTGTCAACTGGTTTTGGTTACTGATGAGAGGGAATGAGTGAGAGAGCACAAGACAGATAAAACACATTAAGTTGTAATATTTCAATATGTAAAAGTATTAACTCGGAGGAAAACAGCAAAAGCAACCTTGACATCACACTAATACCCACTCACTGATGGGACAGTCTCCACTGCACATACGTGAGTGGCAGGGAAAACATTTTTGTTTTGGATTTAATGAGAAATCCTCCCACACCGCTCCCTCACGACCAGGCTGAAATCTGACAACAAAATAAATGGGTATTAATCCAAGAGCTAAATAAAAAAGAAGAATATAATAAAGATTGTTGAGATGCTACTAATTAAAAACTATAGTTGTTTGTCCTGTCAGTTGATTAAATTTGAAGTGAGAATATGCAGGACAAAAAGACTAATCCCCTAAATAAATAGTGGTTCTGTCAAATTTTGTGAGTGCATGTATAAAGAATAATGTGCATAAATTTCAGGAGAAAAGAAGAGAGATGGAAAAATTGTCTGAAAAGTAAAAGGTTAATTTTTAATAAACCTTTCTCATTGTTCTTTAAGTTATTAGTATCTAAGTTTTAATTAGGAATACTGCTAATTATTGTGTTCAGTCTTTTGTTTTCATATTTATTCATTCTCCTGTTTTGAGCAGAAATTGCAGACTTGTTGCTGTGATAGAAGTCATAAGCTGAGAGTCTCAGAGACTTGTACAGCTAACAGAATGAGCCACAGGTCTGAATAGTTAATGTTTTCAATAATAAGAATTATAGTCAAAAAGTCTTCAATACTTCACCAAATAATAATAGCATGAATCTTGACAGGCAAGAAGGTTCCTGGTTCAAACCTAGTGGGTGCTGTCCGGGTTCTCTGACTTCCCTCAGTCCACAGTCTAAAGACTGCACTTAACAGGTTAATTGGTGACTCTAAATTGGCCGTGAATGTGAGAATGGTTGTTTGTCTTTACATGCCCTGCAATGAGCTGCTGATTTGTCCAGGATGTATGCCCAAAGACAGCTGTGATAGGCTCCAGCCCCACCATGACCCTGATGAGGATACAGTAAGTGGTTACATATGATGTATGGATGGGTGAATTTTGACAAATGTGTCACCTTTTTACCATTTAACATGTCAGTTCTTTGGCTGCTATATAGTAAAACCACATGAATTGAACAGTAGCCATTTATACTGCATGTACCTGAGGAAAGAGCCACGGAGCAGAAAGGACAATAACACTAACCCTACTAGCCTACACTGACCTGTCATCCCTCCTGAACTGTCACTTAAAGTCTGTAGAGATGAAGGAGAGAATTGCTCCTTGGCTGACACAAAGAGTCCACCTCAGAAATCTTTCACAACTTTGCTTCTCGCTGACCCCTCAGAAACAGCACTCTTTCTTCAGGCCTCTAATCCTCATTCTTTGTCAACTTTTAATCAACAGCCGTTATTTCTCAGTGGCCTTCACTCTCTTAACCTCTGTCAGTTCCTTTCAAAGAAACAACGGCAGTGGCTTGGAACAGCTAAGCCAGGTGACTTCTTGTTAATGACTGGCGATAATGGACGTTTGACAGCTGCCTCATAATTGCATTGAGACTGGACAATTCACTGCAGTATAAATTCTATTCTCCCAGAGTCAGCTCAGATATCAGACCACAGTAAAACCAGCGTATACTTCTACTCCCACAAAGCTGTCTTCCACATTGACAGAATCCTGAGAAAAATGCTAATAATATTCATTGAATGTGGTGATGGTCATTGTATTCAGTGACAGCGCAGAACAGAGCAAGCAATAGTGGGCTTGGAAATATACCCTTATCTTGTTGAGAGACAGACAGGCTGAGCGGTAATGGCCGGGCCCGCTAATGCAGTTTGGTGACAGCCACATGAAATAACTTCTGGCTTCGGTCAATCACACAACCCCTCGGGGCAAACAGGAGGGAAATATTCATCAGGTTTCACATCACACAAACACAACACACATACTGTAGCGCGCTCTCTATCAGCCCGAGCGTACCCTTTTCCACATACATATATGTGCACGCTGTGACTACATGTATTTGTGACTGAAATGCCTTGAAAACGACACACCAAAGTGTTGACAGTAATCAAGTGTAAATTGAACACAAAGCATTCAGCATTCATTCAGGTTTCTCATGTGTCAATGTTTGTCCTTGAAAATGTTTTGCTTTGCAGTGAGGCGATTTGGGAGCCCAACCTGCACACGTTTGCACATCCTGAAATGGACCATGAGAGCTTGCACACTGCTAAGCTTTGTGTGAGTTTTTTGTTTGGTTTCAGTATCGCTGCTGGCCAGCTGACAGGCTGAGGATTAATCATGCAGACAGCCACACAGAGGAGCAGCAGCACTTCTGACAAGAACAAAAGATGAACAGGCAGACAGGCGGACCGACAGACAGACACAAAGAGGCTTGGTTTTGTCCCATAAGGCAGTGACATCTGTGTGTGTACGAATGTGTGTGTGTGTTTATCTATTTGTGACTCGGACCTTGTATAATAGGTCATGCTAACAGTTGACACAGTGGCTCTAGTTAGCATCTAACATCTGACTGCCTGTGTGTGTGTGTGTGTGTGTGTGTGTGTGTGTGTGTGTGTGTGTGTGTGTGTGTGTGAAATTGTCACATCAATCCTCCTGAAGCAGTGGCAGGTTCAGGAGGGGGTTTTACACCTCCGAGCATCTTTTATGCTTTACTGAACCCAAGGGAAACACACTGAGTCAGGCTGGAAGATTGAAATCTGCCCACTTACTCCAGTCACTCACACACACGCACACACAAATGCATAACATATGCCCTCATGTTCCAAAAGTGGCGTTGTATGTTTTTCCGTATTCCCCAGCATCTGTTGTTTTATACATTATACAACTTTAAAATATGACAATCTATTCATGTGTGTTGCACAATCTGCAAAGTTGTTTTTTTCTTTTGAAGTGCACTTACATCTGAGAGACAGAAAAGCCACCTGTACGTCTCTTCATATCAAACATAAAGCTATGCTAATGAGGGTAGGGAATCTTTTCAGATGTGGAAGGTTGGAGAAAACAAGGAGACAATAATCACAGCAGCAAGTGTAGTTTGACAGAGGGAGCAGGCCTGCTATGTAATAATGTATGATTCAAAGCTATTTTAAGATTGCGGATTGCTAAACCTAGATTTCTTTGGGGAAATCTTGCTCGCATTGCTCAGTGGAAACTGTGCCAAGCGGGAACGCAGTCAGTGTCTGAGTTTGGTAATGAGGCTGGCTCTGGCTCAGTGTTATACCTAGACAAGGTGGGAGAACATGTATCTTTTCAGATTTGGCATTATCACATGGTGTCTGTTCTGTTTGTCCTGGTTTAAAAAGTGGATGTGAAAGGTAACAAAGGCAGGCATCCCAGAGTAGACCTGATCAATGTTAGACATGTGTCTTTTTTCTTCTCTTCTCTCTTCTCTTCATCTCAAATCCCCAGTCCCCAATAATACATGAAGATCAAATGAGCTGTTAAAAAGGCTGTGGATTTCACGTCATTTTTATGATTATTACTATCAAGACTCACTAATGTGCCTAGAAGGAAGAAGGTCACAAAACATTCAGATGAAATATTAAGATGATTTAGGGCTGAGCGTCATCCTAAAACTAAAAACACAGAACACTGAATAAAATAGATATAATAAGGTTTTGAGGTTCAGCTGGGCTGTTTTATTATCAGTGATAGACTGAGGGTGAAATTATTACTTTCTTAAATTTTTTATTTTTCATATTTAAATCATCGTATAAATGTCAAGAGACTCCTAACAGAGCTAAAAAGCTGCTTATTGGCCAATTTGCCAGCTGTGAAAATGGTTTTCAATCTCTATTACAGTTGCATAAGAAGTATGTAAGATGAGGTCTAGAGTCACAGCTAGAGCTAATGATTATTCATATCATTGATTACTCTGCGGTGGATTAATTAGTGGATTAATCATGTGAGAAAAAAGTGAAAAATCCCAATCAAAGTAAGTCAAAGTCTTATTGTATCTGACCCACAGAGAAAAAACTTAGATATTCACTTTACATTGACATTAAACAGAGAGAAGTAGAAAATGTCAGATTGCTCAGCATTTTACTTGGGAAATTGTATGTATCATTGTTAAAATAAATCTATTGTCAAATATACAATAAAAATGATCGTTGCTGGTAAGCAGCTATGGATGCCAGTA
This sequence comes from Protonibea diacanthus, assembly GCA_028641955.1. NCBI lineage: Eukaryota > Metazoa > Chordata > Actinopteri > Sciaenidae > Protonibea > Protonibea diacanthus. The sequence continues at coordinate 24,963,697 of CM053976.1, read as the reverse complement.
ACATACAGAGTAAGTTTGTGAGGGGGGCTCCCCTCTCGTCTAAATGACCATATTTAGACGAGAGGGGAGCATACATACTGCAAATCTGCAACTCAGTAACAGAATCTTGGATCATGTATGTTTAGCACTGCTGAGCCCAATGTGTTGTGTTGGACTGATTTACTGAGAATGAAGAATAAGTATACATGCCTTAAAGCTTAGCATCATTTATCGTCTATTTTACTCTTACTATGATTTACAATACACCTCAGACAAGACTTTGACCGTAATGCATTTGCTTATTCATCTCTCTTGCTGTAATAGTGTTTGTCTGCAGAATTGGGCAGCGCTGAAGGTGATTTGTTGTGTGTTTGAGCAAAATACATCACATGTGTTTACTGCACGAGCTCTAGAAGCAGTGTAAAAGAGCTATAAGCGACTTCCATCTATAAGAAACATTAATCAGTGAAAATATTTCCAAAATCTGAATGAGCCTCTCTCTTCTGAATTTTGGTGCTCCCATTTCCACAACTGCTTCTGCATTGACTTCAGAAGCTCTTTTCACTAATCATATACTGTCAATGGTTGTAATGCACACTGACGTACAACTCTTGCCAAAAGTTCCATCTCCATCTAACATTTCCAACAATTTAACCATTTGTAGACAGAACAGGACAGAACATCTTGTCCAGTCTTGTTCTCAGTACATTTAGAGGACTGTACAGTATTTTAGGAGTAAAGAAGAGAGGAAAGGCTACAGAGGGAGCTGCAGGTATGATAAATGTTTGGTGGGACAGAAAAGGGAGGCAGTTGGTAAAAAATAATGCTGCAGTAACATGCCAGGAAATTAAAAAGGGGACAACTGAATTGTGTTATATGTAAAAACAAATGCAGGGCAATGCCACCCAATTAAGAGAAGCCAATGTTTCAGACATTTAATTGAAATCACTCGTCTAAAGTAATAACTATATTCATAAAACATATATATTTATTGTAATTCATGGTTGTTGTGCTAATAAAAAAAACTAAATCAGCAAATGCACAAACCAAACGGAGGTGTTATTTAGAATTCCAGGCAAATAAGCAGAGGCAGAATCATTAATAAAAATACAGAGCTCAAAATATAAAACAGCTTGACTAAAAGTAAACTGCAGACCAAACAGATTGCAGAGACACAGATCCCAGAAAACAATAAAAACACTAGAAATCTGCAGTGCCATGCAACATTAAGGAAAACTGTAGCGGTGTCCACAGGAAATGAAAGTCTGTTCTGAAGCCAAAACATTCACAAAAACCTCCCCTAGAGTTTGATGGCTTCTTCACTGCAGGCATTAATGCTTTCATACTCTCAAGTTTATGGATTGGACGAGACAATATTCAGCAAAATGTTATGAGTAATTACTAAATGCAATCAAAATTGTTGCCATTTGTTATGGCTAGAGATAACATCCTTACATCAGTCATTTGCAAAAGAATTTGCAATTAAATCAACAGAATTCATATTGAACACGCTCTTAGGCCCCATTCAGAGTGCTTTTTAGCAGCATGTGGTGGCTTTTTAGAATTGTTTTCAATGAGAGTGAAGCGTTTGGCTCACTGCTTTTGCATTGCTGAGTGCTTGGCCTTTTTCTGCTTTGTGTGCCTCGCGTTTTTGCAGCAACACTCTGAACACGTTGCTTAGAAATGACAAACATTGAGGACAAACTAGTCGTGGCTGTTGCAAGATCCCCGGAGTTGCATGAGTTTACCATGGCTAACATCAGCTCACTTACAATATCTCCCTTTCAATCCCTGGGCAAGCTGCCAGACAAATCCAAACACAAAATATAGCGTTGACGTTAAAACAAACATAACAACTACCACAAACACAAACCACAAACAAATGCTCAGCTGCTCTGCAGGACCAATGGCCCTGTAGTTGGTTGTCATTTGTGTGATATTAGGCTCAATAAGACTGTCATTGACATCACTGTCACTGTGATGTGCCAAGCACTTCACTGTCCCATCAGATGCAGCCAGGGATCATGAGAGACTACGAGGACAGAGAAGGGTCAGGCAGGGCTCAACAAGGCTGGCTGACCAAACAGAGCTAACAGCAGCACTGATCCTATGATGACAGAAATCTGGATTATTGCAGCTCTTATTTGAATCCCCTTACATCACATCGCTTTGAAACTGGTCTCTCTACTCTGCTGCTCCCCACCACCACCACCCCCACAAATTTAGTCCCTACAGTATTACCAGTCAGTATAGTGGCCTTGCGGATAAAAGGGCTATCCTTCAGCTGGAGGTTTACCAGCTGAGTCTGACACTGAATCACCACAGGTCCTGTGATTCAATATTCTGTATTTAACCCTCCACTCTGACCTTCTCTTATTGAGCTACAGGAGTGAATGAAGTGGTGATTATCATCACACCACTGTAAGGACCTTTAAGTACTAATATATATATGTGTGTGTGTGTGTGTGTGTGTGTGCGTGTGTGTGTGTGTGTGTGTGTGTGTGTATCCTTTAGGGATGTTTTCAATAAATTGCTGATTTACTGATTGTTTCTTAGATGATGTCTTACAGTAGATAATTATTCTAAACAAATTCTTTAGCATCATCATTTGTGATAACACTTTTGTGTGTGCATTATGTCAAATTTTAATTCAGACATCATGGAAAATCCATAATTTTAAGCAAGGCTGTATGATCCTTTAGGGATGTTTCATGTACCAGCATATTGATGCTCTTTAGTTGAGTTACACAAAGCAGCAGGGTCTGCCACCTGAACTGAGACAATTTGCAGTGGAAAATATTAAATTTTGACTGTTTTTGTTCATAGCCTTCTCAGAGGAACTCATACATTTATGGCAAACTCATATATTTTGTGCCGGTGGGTTGGCAAATTTGACTAAATGGTAATAAGCAGAAGGATTTTCATGCTATATTATGATGCAGTCACAGGCGCACACATACACAGTGCCTCATAATATTTGCGATCCCAAAGAAGAGCAGAAGAAAGGAGAGGAGATGGGAACTACAGATGATTCCTCACACAGTTAACAGCATATGTGATGACAGATGTGACCGACTTCATAAAGTGCCATCAAATTCCATCATGACTTAGAGGTTAGTTATCAGTACATTCACAGGGTGATAACATAGAACCAGAATACACATTAATGGAGCTGCTCTGGCTTTTGATGATTTATAAGAAGTTATGGGACTGCCAGATTCTTTGTCCTTCCCTTCATCTTCAAAGGATTTAATCAGAATAAGTGAAGCATAGCAGCTGGCAGACTGAGCACACATCACTGCACTGGATGACTCGAATTCCAAATGCAGCAATCCCCAAAACTAGTTTACCGCTAAAGTTCTCCGTATGAATCCTAACAGCCAAGGATTTGCCATATCAGTGACATGCAGATGGATGGAGACCTATTTTGAGGCTGTTTACGGACCTACTCGAGCATGAGTATGGTTGTGGGGCTCATTTTAGTGATCCGGTTCTGGAGTCACAGCTTCTTTCAGACCACATTGTGGCTCATAGTTTGAAAACAAAAACAGAGAGCCTGCCCCATATTTCTATAATCTTCTAACAGAAACTTATGTGGCCGAACCAAACAGTAAACATGAAATAAGCAGACAAGTGGGATGGATGAACGTCATCGGTTGATGATGGATGATATTCAAGTGACTATAATAACAAAGGCTGTGTTACACACTGATACACTGTTGAGTGTCAACATGATACAGAGCTCTATTAATTTCTCTCTGTCTTGGAGGATGGCGCTGTAGCTGGGTGGATGAATATTCTAGCAGAACATTAATAAATGATGAGGGGAGGCAGTGTTAAGAGGATCACAACACTGTGGATTGCTCAACTGTTGTTTTTGCATCCTTTTCCTCCACCCTTGTACAATATGTCTTCAGTTGGCTTCTCCCATGATGCCCTCCCTTTTCTACGCACACAAGCGGCCTGCTCTCTCGCTCTCTTCTTCCTCTCTATTTCATTCCTGACGTCTTACCCTGTACTTGTGCTTATGAAGAGAACATCTATCGCACTTTTTGATGAAACACTTCAATAACATACTTCCATATATCTTCAGTATAGTTTTATGGTATGGTATAGTCTTTCAATAAGCCATTGAAAACGTCAATGACAATTTGCAGTGGAAAATATTCAATTTTAACTGTTTTTGTTCATAGCCTTCTCAGAGGAACTCATACATTTATTGCAAACTCATATATGTTGTGCCTTTGGGTTGGCAAATTTGATAAAATGGCATTGAAAAATGTTAGAGGTGTGCAAGCGAGGAGGCGTGATATCAATTAATGGGCTTGTCTCTGATGCGTAAAAATACTAACATAGTGTGAAGTGTCTGTGTTGCTCTGTCTAGAACTTAATTTACTGCTCTTGTCAACAAGGACTGGTGTAAGCTCACTAACCAATCAGCATTGCGGTAGAAGAGTTCTGTTTTTGAAATGCTCCACCAAACAGATGGATACAACCTTATCCACAAAAACATTAATGGAGCCTCAAACACAGAGAAAAGTCACCTTGCATTTTTTTTTTCTCCCTCTCCTCATTTCTTCTCATCATTGTTTGTTTCTACATTAGACTAGCATGACTCAGTGGCCTTAACAGCCAGGTTAAGGAGCTCCCTAGGCCCCACAGGTTGCTCTGTGCACCTGCTCAATGCCGGGAAACAGATCTCGGTGTACCAGTACATGGAAACACACAACACTGGACAGTGGCCTTCATATGATTATTTGGGGAAAGTTGACTATTTTTCACACTCTTCAGTATACCTGTATACTGTAAAAACCTGCTGAGGCACAGTAAAGCTAACTTACTGATATTCGTAGGTAGGCAGAGCAGCTCTACTGTTTGCTCCAGGCGATGACCTAAAACACAAAACACAAAGAGAAAGAGAGAGAGAGAGAGCATCAAGCTGAGCATCAACCCACATGAAAGACACAGATCAGCACGAAGATTGAGCTTTGATCTCTTTCTCCTGCCTGGATGTGCAGAAAGTACGAGGGCTGATTATGAGAAATGGGATTGTTTGGGCCGTAGTGCTGAGAAGAGCAGAGTGACTCTATGGGCAGCTGTCATTCGACTCTGAAATAAGGACCCAGATTCATAACAGAATGTTTTGCTGTTGCATCATGCTGCTGTCCAAACCCTGTACAACCTTTCCTGACAGAGGCACACACTGACTCTACATTAATTCTAAAGATAGTATGATAATTTATACATTATAAGAATATGATTATTGGAAAGTAATTAATTAGAAATTACTGTATGTGAATTGTGATGTTCTAACAGACCATCAACAATTGTGTGCAGCCACTGTTACACCCATTATAACTCCCTATTCATCCCACAGTGAGAATAAAGCTTCACAAAATGTATTGTGTTGTAATGTGTAATGTGTTTTCATTACATTGAATATATCATATAGGCTTTATGCCTCATGGTTTTATTCCTAGAGCAGACAAATTGTAGTTTGAATTCTTTGCGTTTTCCTGTCTTGCATAATCACTAGTGATGCAGCACAGATACTTTTAAATACATGAAGATACATTATACCTTACTTAGCACCATCATCCACATCTAGAATGTGTTTATGAGTGTAATCAGAAAGTCATTATGAATTCATTATTATTCATGAACACCCCCATAACACACTATAGTTGTAGTCTTCATAGAAAGTGTTACCATTATTTTTTTGTGACAGGGATTTTTCCAGGCCTCCAGTGCTTGAGACAGAGGTGTGACTGGCCAGTAACAAGATTTCAGGACAGGAGTTACAGTGAACGTAGTGAAACAGCAACATTAGCTCAGCTGTATTCTCCCTCTGACAGCAGGACTTCACCATCTGACACTAAGCCAAGGCCACGTGTCACATCTCATTCTGACGGCCTGACTCCCCTTGTGACAGCACCAAGTTGCTGTCCCTACTCAGCAGTTGGATCACATAACCAGGAAACACACCAGCAGCATACACACTGCTGGTGTCAGTATGATAGCTCTTTTACAACAGCCAGTGGGGGTGGTGTTGAGTGAAGTGATGGGGAAAAAAGGCAGGTGTTAAGATGTGAAGATGACAACAGTGGCAGCTATGTGCTTAATAACAGAAAAGCTAAACTGCCATGATACCTAAATGATACCAAGAGATTTCCAATTATATTTCCAGATATATGATATTATATGATATGCAAATATCACTGATCAAAGAGACAGAAAATCAAAAACTGCTGGCTTCAAACAAGAACTGAAGACAACTTGCATGCTGTTGGGTCTGCAGCAGAGATGTATTAGTTTATCTGGCCAAATGTTTGAGAGAGGGAACAAAGAAAAAGTAAACTGGTCTTTTGAGCTGCTAGTGATCAACACATGCTGACTCATTCTCCAAGAGAATACAAAGTTTGGTACATAGGAGAAGAAAAGATGAGCCATGCCTGAGTGTCATACAAAGATTAGGTGAATTACCACAAAGCCATGGTGTGAACAGTTTTGTCCCTACGAGGTGAGAAATATATAACACATACTGTGTTCAAAGTGACAGTGTCTCTCCCATCTAACCACTGCTGTAGTTCACCATGGTTCCCCTCCTCCTATTTTCATACAGCCCTGAGGCCTGTATTGGTCCCACAGGTCCAACTCACACTGCAGCACACTGCAGCTATACAGTGTTTGAGACCAAACACTCAGCAGATCACACTTACAACCAACCAAATGAAAAAAAAAAAAAAAAGGTTCAACTCAGCAGCACTCTAGGAATCTTAGACTACTGATTCACATTTTCTGTATCATCCTAAATCCAGATACATTCATCACTATTTTTTTATTAATAACTGTAACTGCAAGTGTTCTGCCTTTGTTTCTGTTATCCTAATCACAGTATTCAAGAGGTGTTTTACTGTATTGTAACAATTGGTTGTAGGCATTCAACCCAGAAATTAGACAGGCAAAACAAGTGAGTGCATATAACCATGTGGCTGAATACAAAATAGATATTTTACAGAGAAAAGTGAGCAATTTTTGGTCCATGGTAAAGGCGAGTCCTGAGTACTGTCACATACCATCTAAAAAAATGAATTTAAAATTAAAAGAATGGTGGTGACCATACATGCATGTTATATATACTATACTCACTGATAATGAACTTTTCAATGAAGTAGAAGACATCTGCAACACATTTCCATATTCATAGAGTTTGCATTTTTGAATGAGTAAGCACAATGTGGAAAAGCCATGTTTAATTTGCAAAATATTAAAATCATGTAGGCGAGGTCTCTGAGGGAAAACGTGATATGATATGAGGATTAATTCCCATCTAAAACATGCTTTTTGTTATGACCCTGATACAAAGAGGGCATGTTAATGAGAATAACCTGCAGACCTCAGTGCTACATCCATGTGCGCACATGAATAACTACACTTAAAAACAAGCTGACAGACACACAGACTTGTGTGCACACCTACATCTCAGCTCATCAGAGCCATCTATAGCAGGAAATCTATCCAGATTGATCTCCACCCTCCCTCACTCTCCTCTGCTATGACAGGCAAAAGCTTACAGTACCCTGCTCACTCTAAAACCTTGCATAAGCTGTTCCATGGCATTTTACACCCCGTCAACATTTTACAAGGTTGCTCACTGCCATGCTGTCATGACCTCCTATCCCAGAGCAATAACTAAGCTGTCTTTGCTGAATTACAGACCTAAGGCACCTAAAGATGGAACAGAGGATGAAATGAGTGGGCTCCAAGGCACAGCAGAGATAAACAAGCCACTGGCTGCTAATAGTCCAGTTAGGATATCTTGACCTGCAGCTTTACTCTCACCGCTGTTTAGCAGTCAGCGGAAACACATCCAATGCAACACTCGCATTATTCCAGTTCAAGTTTTATCAGAGCATATGATGCATAATGTAACGTATAACATCAAGTTATTTTTAGCTTTCATTATCTATTTACTTCAAATCCACCTCTATTTATTCTCTCATTAGTATTCCTCAGCCAGCATCAACTCATCCAAGGCTGAGAGGTCAGCACAGACAGCTCCAATTTCAGCATGCAGGACCAAACCAACCGATTGTTTCTGAGCATTTTGCTGAGGTGTGGAACCTCTCCTCTGACCTCTGAAATGCCTCCTGCACTGAAATCACAAGGTACATGAAAATCTTTGATGCAGAACATGAACAATTAGTTGGATGCAGTATACTACATGTTCAGTGTTGTCTAGAGATGGACAGTACTTCACAGAAACATGTGAATACATAGCAGACCTCAACTGTAGGTAACTGTGGTCCAAAGATATTAGAATTTGCTCAGAAAAGTATTCAGGTAAAAAATAATGTAACATTTCTCACTTTTAAGAATCTCTTCAAAATGTGCCTTATTTAGCATAATCAGGTGTGTTTGTGTTGTAAAAGGCAACAAACAGGTGGTTCGCTCTACTATTTAGGGTAATCTCTAAAGGAATAATTCCTGGTAAAAGCCTACAGTGACTGACAGCTCTTTAAACCTCTGGGGTTTGCCCACGATTGCAGAAGCAATTGATAGCACCCCAGAGAGTTAAATACACAGACTAACATTAGACAGTGCAACTTATCTTCACTTTTACCTTCCCACTCATGTAAGCATTCAGCATTGATTGACCCTGTGTGGGTGTGTACCCTCTAGAAGAGTGTGTACTGTGTAGTGCTGCATTTAAGGTGAGACTTCACCGTATTAATTTATGCTAACTTTACATCCATGGTTAGATGTTTATCTCTCAGAACACTGAAAGCTTTTTGTGAATGCTCATAGTTCACCGATATACAACTCTGGATGTCATGTCATTGACCACATTAGCACAACTGACAACAGATAACAGCCAAGATTACATCAGCAATTGAGGTCTTTTTCTAAAGCCATTTTGCTTTTTACTTTTCCTTAGAAACATCTGAAAGAAAGCCTTCAGTGTCAGATAACAAACCAAATATAATAAATGTCTCCTTTGTACACTTAAGTGGAATCCCAGGTATTTCATCAGTTTCAAAGCTCCGTGCTTAGTGCTCTGTACATTGTATGTTAGCGTGCACATCTTCAACTACAACATATTGAAGTCCCCAATAATGACTGGATATTGACATCCATGTGAAGACACAGTCACCACATGAACCTGAACAGACCTGTTGACTGCTGTACTGATTTTTATTCACATTCATGTAATGTCCTGAACTTTGTAGACCAGTCCAGGCGTTACAGTGACTCACTATGAACTAAATTATAGATGAGATGAATACATAAATGTGGGGTGACCAATAAGAAAATGGAAAATTTCAGAAAATAATTGACTACAATGACTTGACTGCTACTATGCACTTCATCCTCACATACTTCATACTGTTTTATTGTGGATATTTCCTAAAATATATCACCACTGAAGCTGCCCTAGAAATATCCTGATGTATTGTTATGTCATCCATGTTTGACCTCATATCCATAGAAGACAGCAGAATGGGACCACAAATAGCAGGCACATCCTCAACAACTGCTTTTTTCAAGTGTTAAAGGATCTTTCCTGCTACAATACTTGCTGCTACAAACTATATGAGGGTTCCTACACATTTCAAAGTTTCAAACTTTTCCAGACTTCTCCGTAGTTTTCAGACCATATTTGACATTTGAGTTGAGTTCATATAACTCAATTTTTATGGTTTTAAGAGCCAACTGTTAACTGTAACTTACATTCTGACTATGTATGCTATTACATTGCCAAATTACTGCCAGAAGATTGCTGGGTAGCCAACCCAAGGCTTTATATTTGGGATTGTCAAGCCAGCCCTCAGAAAACTTGCTGTTTATTGCACACTCCTACACAGAAGGTTGAACAGTACTTCACAGTGAAACATCTCTGCTCAAAAAGGAACAAACTATCTGGTGCTACTTAAAGTATACTTCTGTTATTTTTCCACAACATATTAAACAAATCATATTACATTATAATATTGTACCAACCCCCATAATCTTTGGATTTTTTTTTTTTTTTGGACGGCATCTGTGAAAATGTAGCCATATATTAAGGTTCCAGCAAGCTATATTTTGAAAATACACAGCCATGCCTTTTCTTCAGACTTCCCCTTGAAACCACGCCTTCAACGTAATGGAAGGGTCTCTATTCGTTCACAAATGGGTGAATGAGAAGCAGACTGAAGTTTGATGGACAAGTCAGGATCCAATCGCAATGAGCAGCCCGCTCAACGTGATTGGACAGTGTTTTCCCATGATTTCACCCTCTAGACTGGACTAAAACATTTCGTTTTTTTTTGACAAACCTTCTATTTTACTAGAGGTTTTCAAGCAATATGGTAAAAAATGCTCCAGAAAACGTCTCCTACCCCACCTTTAATATTTGGTTATTTGTGGTGGCATATAGGCAATTCAAATTGTGCCCCTAATCTATTGTTCCATACTTATCCAGACCTTAAAATTACTAAAATCAAATTTCATACTGTCTAGGAACCCTAGACACCTTATAGGTGAGTGAGAAATAGCAACATAATGATGGCCTATATAACACCACTGCAGAACAAAGACGAAGGTTTGGGCCAGAATTGTAAAGACACCTGCCGAGTCTGTTGTTTGAGGGTTTTTTTTTTTCCTCAACCTTCACCAGAACACCTGCCATAGCAGCATAGTGGATGTCTGCACATCAGTCTCTGCTTGACTAGCTGTCTCAGTTGGAAGAAGGAGCACGCCCAGATGTCTGAGGTCATGTCGAAGGAAGACTGAATGCCACTGCCTTACAACAATTTGACATGACAAAGCCAATGCAAATTGGAACAACCACCCAACACATTGAGGCATTCAATAGCTTTTTTCCCCAGGTGTGTTTGCAACATTGAAAACTAAAAAAAAAAAAAAAAAACTAAAACAAACTTGACTGGAACTTAATCAAATGTAAAAGCTGAATAAACTTCTGTTTTTTGTTTATTTCTGACAATTACTGCAGATCTTCTGCAGCTGGATGCCATATACATGTTTTAATCATCCTGTGGAGAACAGGTCAAAATCGATGTAGATTTATTTTCAAGGAATCAATGAGCACCATCAAGCATTAACATAACCATGTTTCTAAACGTTGAATACTTGATCCCCAGAGGATCACAGTCACTTGTTAATACACAGCATAAAATAACTGAATGTTCCTGAGTGTTCTCTCTCCCTTTCTTTTTTATATTGACATGGTCCCCACTTTCATTGTTCCTCACTGAGCAAGTCTCATGCTGTAGATAAAACCACCATCTGATTGCTTTCCATCACCTTTATCACACAAATGATGAACAATAATCTGTACTGTCAATCAACAAACATGTCTATGCCTATAGAAATTGCGGTCCTGAAGCTGACACTCCAAAGCAATTCAAGATTCAGCCTGATTCACATTCGTCATGCTTGAATGACAAGCATGATGAGGGATGTGTATTGTGAGAGCATTGTGTATTTTATATGGAAATATATTTACCTCTGTATCTATAGACAACACTATTTCCTCGAATAATAGCAATTCCTCATTGTTTAGAAAATAAATTTACCAGATGTGAATTTGTCTGTGCAGCCCAACAATGACAGCAGCAGGTGAGGCTCTCTGCACATCTAAATGCAAATATCATGCTGCTCCTCAAACAAATGTGGTAGCTAATGAGCTGGCTTGGTGAATGCATCTTAAGCCTAAGTAATGACATAAGTGACAGCATACCAAGGGAGAGGAGTCATCTTATGACTCACATCGCAGCAGGAGGGTATACTGAGGCCATGCATACACACACACAGATAACCTAAAACCTAACAATGTCAAGTGTTAAGTAAGGTTACAAGCTTCCTCTTTTGTCTGCATAAATCAGAAATCTTATATAAACAGACAAATTCTGGAGAAAGGCTAATTAATAAAGTGACAATTGCTGACAATTGCTGCTCATATGTTAACTGGGACATGCATGTGAAAAAGTACTGTACACGCACACACAAAACAATGCAAAAGATATAACAAACTAAAACTTACTCAAAAAGCCAAAAGATGAATGAACAGTTGACAAAATGGCAACTACAACTGTTAAGTGCAGTTAAGATGAAGAGTAAAGAGATAAATAGAAGTCTGTTCTTATAGACACATAAGTAAATTTGAGGTAGTAGGTGAATAGGTTGTTGACAGGACAGGAGCTCTATGTGAGTACCAAAATAAAATCCTCTGAGTGAACTTTAAACTACAATAGTATGCATGTGTATGTGCATACACTTGTGCCTCTTCCTGATCATGTTGACAACACCTGGCACATCTCCTGCAGCTTGTGCTTCCACTACTGTCCTCACTGCATCCATGAGCAATCTATTTTGGTTGATACACTCTGGCTTGGTGCCCAGAACTGCTGCTTACAGCTCCATTTATAGATTCTTAATGTTCTTGCACCCTGTTGCCCAAAAAAGTGATAGATCAATATTAGGGTTGGATTCCATTTTGGGTGCAGTTTTAGTGGCATGGTAAGAATCTCCACACCTAAAGGAGCTGTTTTTTCCAAAAAGAAAGAAGAAAAAAGTAAACGGCATATTTTAATTTTAGTTTCAACCTTGTTTAAGCTACACGAGCAAACTCTATATACTGTGTTTGGTAGGTTCTGCTGTCCACAGAGAGGTTAGGGGATGTTTTTTTTTGTTTTTAAAAAAAAAAAAAAAAAAAAAAAATGATCAGACCACTTCCTTAAAGCGGGACCAGTGGCACTGAAGCAAAACTGGAGTGGGAGATAAGGGGCACTCCAACTTAAAAAAAAACAAAACAAAAAAACAATCCCCTCCACCCAAATTCCAACCAGTCACGCTTTGGTCACATGTTCTGGATCCATACTGATAAAATAAATAAGATACACTATGCTGAAGTTAAATAATCTCTCCTTGCTCTTTTTTTTTTTTAAAAAATTGAGTTTCAGTTAGCTTGTAAAAGCTATAAAATGTCTTCTGTGAGTCTGAAATGACTTTCAACAAGAAATAATATTATAAATAAATTACGATATACGAGTGGACAGTGGCATATTTAATCAAGATGTCATATCTGATGCCTCATCTCATTACTGAATTGTTGCTACAGGCTTAATAATAAGTTTGCCAGTCAAAGCTGTAGCCTTTTTTCAACAAAATGTCATTACAGATCTCAACTGCAACTTTGATCTTTAGTCATTTACAACTTTATTTACCTACAACGGTTCAAAGCTGAAACTAATGAAACCGCAAACCTAATCTTTAGTCACTCAAATTACATTTAGTGTTTCTACATTTCAGCCCTATTTTAATGAAGAATAAAGTAGGTGGTCTTCAAACATCCAAGAGTATGAAACAGAGTAGAGTTGTTACAAACGTAATGAAAACTGCATCCAAGGTACATTTATCAGATGTTTAAATAAAACTGATTTAGATCATAGAGGACACAACTTTGAAGGTAAAGCAGACTGATGTCATTCAGACAGATCCAGTTAACAAATATGGCTGTTTCAATGCTTCTCTCTCGGTCCGTCTTTCTCTTTCTCTCTGGGTATTGCCACGGAGTGATTCTTTAGTGCCACCCATGATTAATGCAGCTATGAATGGGTTTCTCTTTCACCAAGCACTGTGGGAGAAGGGATTCTTTCTTTCTTCTTTCTTAGCCATTTTGCTTTCCTCCCAATGTGACCTGATTTAGTCACAGAGTGTGAAACTGATTTGGACTCATTTACATGCTAATGCCATAAAAAGAGGTGAAGTGATGTGTACGAGTCACCTCATTGATTCTAGGGGACACCACTGTACTTGGAGAAAATGATCGCCAGTTTAAACTATATGATTCACAGACTCAATATTCATACATTTAACACGGTAGAGTTAAATGTATGAAGAACAGTACGAAGGAACACGTTCTTCTTGTAATACCATGAGGTACCATCCAATCGACATGACACACAAAACAGAGATATTTTGTTGTTGGTTTGTAGAGTGCAGATGCTTTTTTCCTGCTTTTAGCTTGATATAATCTGTAGTATAGTCTAGTCTGATACAAGTGGTGTTTATTCCTCTATACTTTAAATATAATTCTGTTTGATATGACAGAAACATCATAAAAAGGATGCCCAAAACAATGCCAAATATGAACCTTCACTAAATGAACAAATAAGTGTGCAAGAGAAGACTTCTAAGAAGACTGAGAAGATTGAGATATTTTTGCACCCCCCTCCTGTCACCAGCAGCAGTCAAAAGAAGAACACCTATACAGACCAGTGGAGTTTTGGTTATGTCACTGTGGAAGTAATGTTAATGTTATTCAAAGCAGCAGTGAACATAATCTTATTCATATTCAGTACACTACCACATCTGTTTTGAAGACCACAGGATAGAGACAATGTGGCTTTGGCCTTCACACTTGACACTGGACAGTGTCATTCTGAACACTGAGGAGTGTGACCGACACATCATGCTGGCCTGCGACATCTCTAACAAACTGCCTTCATGCCTCAACTAGGCACTACTTCAATATTGATTACTTGAAGGTGTAGGTCATTGATGTGTTGAAGAATGTCAAGGGAGTAAAGACAAGTGTTTGCTGCATTCTGGAGACTGAACTCTTAAACCATAATGGATTTTACAGCAGGGCCATACAAACAGGACATATATATGTTATTGACAATAAGGGAGGAATACAACATGTCGTAGTGAAGGCTGTAGAAGCTTGCTACCTGCTGGCACAGAGGTGCTTTCTTTCTGAATAAAAAACTATGTTAAAAGGGACTTTTACTATCTATACACCGGCTAAATCATCAGAGCTTCCTTGGTTCTTGTCCCCTGAGAGGAAAATCACGAAATAAGAAATGTCGAAACAGTGCCCTTTAACCATGTGTGACACAGAATCTGACCTGGATGTTGGCATATGTTCTTTACCTGTTAGTAAAAAAAATAATAATAGTAACATGTTAGACCCTTGAGCTAAAAGTTAACACTACAGCATGAGTAACGCTTGGCCTCTCAAAGACTGGTCAAGCCACAATCAAATCGATAGTATGCATTTGAAGAAAGCTATAGGAGATAGCTTCATCTCAAATTCAAAGTAGTCTACTGAGGGTTTAAAAAGAACAAGCGTGACAGAGGCAGAAACACAGATCACACTTTCAAGAAAAAAACGAAATTGAATGAGACAGCACTGTCAAAACAACTTGAGTAACACTGATAAGGCTGTCATATTTGTGTGTGTGATACTAGAACAATGTCAAGAGCTGGACAACAAGAATGACCCAACTCCTTCAGGATATCCATGCATTACTTCGACCTGACGATAAATAATATACAACAGACATATTATATGGTTAAGGTATGGCATATTATGGCCTTGATTAAACATTATGTAGAGACAGCAAGGCTGCTTTGGAGCTGTCTTGTTCTATCTACATGTATCTCTATCCAAAGAGTTTAAACAAATATTATATATTTGTGTTTCTATTATAAAAACTAATGTAAGGTTACTCAAGCTTACACAAACTAAGAATCAATATCACATTCATATATTGCCATGATCCCTGGACACAAATTTGAATTGTAAAAAGTCAAGTTTGGAGATTAGTTTTAAATTTAATGTGTAATGTGGCTATTTGCTACAGAGCAGCATCATTGTTTTATATATGTTGGTGAGTCAGTTATCCTTGAAACTCTGACTAGGTTTTGGTGCTGTAATCAAGCCCACATATGAACCAGAAAACCATTTCCTCTTGTGATGAACATGAATTGTGATTAGTCCAGAGACCCAGAGGAAAATGGAAAAACAAAACAGTTGCTGGCAAGCTGAAAACCAGAAGATTAAACTCCTTTTTGTGCAACCAGAGCAGCCAGCAAAGCTGTGCAGTGGAAGATGATGAACATGGACTCTGTAGATATATTAGGTTACAGTGCTATTTCAAATGACATTATGAAAACACAACCAGTAGGGATAGAAAAAATTTTCAGTCAGTATGAAATGCTTCTGTCAGCTCTAAATTCGTCCACACTATTGACCACTCTTGCTGGTTGTAACAAAGTTTTTGCCTAGGTTTTATTTTAAATTAAGCTTGATATGGCTGACTGCATAAAACTACACAGCACTCCAAGAGCACAAACCACTGCCGAGGCGGCACAGTCCTCTAAATTGATACTTTAATAGTAGAAATTTTTTTTCTTAACTGCATCTGGATCCATATCTGAGTCAGATTGCATGCAGGACTCATGAGCACTCATGAAAATGCATATATGTGATTCATGTGTATGTTATTTCTATGATATTGTGCAGCTGAACAGCAGGGAGACTGTTGTGATGATGTCATCTGGAGATAAATCCTCCACAGACGGTGAATAATGGAACAACTCGCATGACAATATGATGTGATGCCATGGTGATCTTACAATACTGATGATTCACAGCAACACAACCTACATTCACATAAAAACAATTTCGACGTAATATCTCAAGTAGACAGACAGATCAACTGCAGTAAAATGTTGCCATTTAAGTCTTGATTCTCTGATTTCCACCTAACAAAGTCCAAAATAGAGATGAAACAGTTGATTAAAGTCTAGTGTGTCAGATTTAGGGGGCCGTGTTTACAGAATATAGAGGAATGGGAGTATAATATGAATAACTATGTTTTTATAGTCTTATCTTTCTGGTACCTTAGAATGAGCCTTTTATATCTACAGATGCCGTGGGTCTTCTTCCACAGAGTCTCCTGTGTTGAACAAACAAACCAAACACTGACAGTATGGTATGGCCTTTTGCATTTTTTGTGGCCACAGTAATTTCTCATTTATGCTTGGAACAAGAGGGTGACTAATCCCTTAAATAATGGACAACAATTTTGGCAATCATGTAATCATTTTAGTCATATATCAATGTGAAAAATCCAAACATTTGCTGTTTTTAGCATCTCAAATGTGAGGGTTTGTCATTGTAATTGCACATGTTTGGGTAAATGTAAAGAATGAACTCAAACATTGCGAAAATAATCAACATTTTAATCAAGAATCAGCATCTTTTTCTGTCAACGTTTCTGTCAAATGAATTTACTCTAAGCAAAACTGCACATCTGTAATTCCTCAGCTGTGTCTGTTTGATACAGTGCGGTTCACAGCTTGCCCTCTACATGCTAAATCCTGTGTTGAACAGAAATTTGCTCGCTCTAATTACTCACACAAAGCTTTTCTACAGCAATACAGTTGTCTGTAACAACACTGCAGTACCGACCCTGTAACACCCACCCTGAAGCTTTATCTATAGGTTTAATTATCTGGGAGTCTTTTGTTTTTACAAAAGGACATCATAGTTTGTTATTATACCTCTGCCCACTCCAATGTTCAGAGTAGAAAATGCAAATGTTTGAATGTGATATCTAGAGTAAAGCTTTTAAGAGATTATACATGACATTATATACTGTAATGGGTAACTGATTTCCCTTTGGCACTCCAATCCACGTTGCTAATACAGACTACTTTCTGCTGAAAAACCTAGTATCAACTGAGTTTAGATCAATTGTCTTGATAGGCTAATGATTTAATCACATATTTCCAAATTGTTATTATTATCTTTCATAATTTGTGCAGCAGGCTTGGAGGTTGTTGCCCTATTCTGTTTCCTCCCCCAGAGTCCAATTTAGTATCCTCTGGATGCAGCATGAATAAAATCCCAGCAGGCTGCAGGCATGGTGTTTGTCCTTCAGTGCAGGTGCTAAACAGAAAACTCTCCCAGGATATAGCGATGGTGAGATAAAGCAGAGGAGTGAAAGAGACATGCAAAAGGGGACAGTGCAGAGGAAGTGAGGCCAGACAGAGCAAAGGCTGTGAAGTAAGGGAGGAAATGCAAGCTTTGCACCACTACTTTCAACATAGAGGCAAGTCAACATGCTGTGTGTGTCCTCCAAGGGTTTATAGGTTTCTATCATGGCTCTCCAGGGGCCCTTCACTTTCTCTAATAGCCATGCATTACTCTCCACGATCTGCCCTCACCCTCTACAGCACTGGTCATCCTCAGCTACGACACAGCCATTGTTCTCCTTCTCTTTCTGTCTCTTCTCTGCTCACCACTCAAATGTTTCAATCAAATGTTTCCACACAACATGAGATGTCTCTGTCTACTCACCTGTAACAACACGCAAATTCAGATTAGTATATTAATTATAAAGACGAGTGATTGCACCTTTTTTGTCTATGTGATTTATGATTGCTCAGGTTTTTACAGAGATTAAAGAAAGACGTCTTTATAATCTCAGCAACCTACTATCCAAATGTTTACTTTTGATTTCAGTTTAGGAGAATAGACATTTTTCTGTTCTGTTATATTAAGCCAATGATCACTGATCTCTGACACAACCTCTTCACATGATGTTGAATCATTTGAAATATGGTCAAATCTTCAATGAAAGTCTTAATTCTTACTGTATCACAGCAAAACCTATTGAAGCAATGCATCTTAACGTACTGTGTATTCCACTGTGGGCAAGCATCGACTCTGGGGACAATATTGTTGCTGTAAGAGAAACCAACAAAACAAGACTTATGGACACTGGCGAATTAAATGTGAATGAATGACTGCATTAGGACAGATACTAAGGACATAACACTGTGTGATGCAATGCAGACACTTTGAGCCTGTCCCCTGCTCTCTCTGAACAATGAGCAGACGGACACAACGCCTGTCAGCAACTGCCCTCCCCTGTGGCCGGGACTGGCACAGAGTGGTACACAAATACACAAATCCTCCAGCGAAAACACACACACACACACACACACACACACACACACACACACACACACACACACACACACACACACAAACCTTACACACTGTTTAGGTCTTAGGCAAGTTGAAATCAGTATTTTCAGCAGGGGCTGTACTGTAGCGTACCTCACACTCTTTTCAACTTCAATCTTGCACCATGGATGGGAGGAATTCAACTGAATGTGTTATTCAAGTGTTAGACAAGTGTGGGGATATAGTATAGTAAAGAAAATGAGCAGATATCAGGATTGAATAAGCCATTTCCACAACACTCTACACTCAGCTGCACATGCCCGAGGTGCCGTTTACTAAAACGATGCATGAAAGGAATTGGACCATTAAGGACATCTAAAAATTAATGACCTTCCGCATCTCGTGAGACACTAAAGGCCTATAGCAATATAACTACAATCGATAATTTTAGGCGTAGACTAGGCTGCGCAAGGATGAATCACCAAAATTTTTAGCATTAGGTGTGAACAGACTTCTGAACAGCTCAAATCTTTCAACCGAGTTACCCAGGAATACATAAAGCTTCAATCAAAGCAACACTTTTAAAGCAAAGAGAAGGTTTTCGGTCAAAGCTCACCGCCCTGTTGTTAACACTGATGCTGAGGACAAATCCACAGGCGGAGCAGAGCAGCATCCATCCACCGATCCTCCGGATGCCTTAGAGGAAGACTACTACAGCCACTCTGACAGAGCAGGGCTCATCGATGTTTACCGATCATTAACTCTCTCCTTTTAATAGCATTTTAATAAAGCTGCGTCTTACCTGGAGAATGTCATACGCTGATCAAGTCACCTCCTTTTGGGATTTGTGAGAGACGGTGCTGGCTGGTCGAGCATCACTCGGTGTGTGTTTCACCGACGGAAAGCGTACGGACAGCACAGTGCCTGACAGCGGCGCCCCGGAACCAGCATAACAACAAAACGAGCCCACTGCGGTTGTCTGACTGCACGAGAGGTAGTGACTACCCCACCCGAGCAGTGCGAGCTCGACCGTTACTGAGCCACACAGTAATCCGTTACTCGGTCGTTACAACATATCTATTATGTGTTATGGAAATGTAGTTACTATCAGATATCCAAAGACTCCGTGGCTTTTAGGTCCAAAGAGCAGTCATGTTATTATCTAACATTGATGTTAAAAGAGACTCTAATAAAATGTTTACTTACTTGATAGCCTGTTATAAATTAATATACAACCACACATAGCCAATTTGCTTTAAATTTTGCTGAATGCTTAATGCTGCTGCGTATATGTTTGCATAAGTTAGCATTAGCTAGATGTTTAGCTGGGGTATTAGCAAAGCATCTAAGATAACAAAACCAAACTTTGAAAAATCCTAGGTCATATTGTAATACTCACTGTTTTCATGAAGACATCTCTGACTCTCTGACCGAAAAAAAAATCCCACTGATGAAGAATAATAGGCTCAGGATTTTTTTTAAGCAACCAAACAAAAATGGCAGCACAAAGAGACGAATTTCCAAACTAATTTTCTATGGCACAATGGACTGGCTGTACAGCGGACTTGAAATAGTAGCAGGGGTCAAGCAGGTGTTTCCAATAATACTAATTAAGGTTCAGTTCCATTTATTGACTTTCCAGTGAGCCAACATGCACCACAGCAGCACCCTGTTTAGCACCCTAATTAGTATCATTGGTAACACCTGTGTTGACCCGCCATTTCATGTCAAAATGGCTGCTGTGAAAAAGGTCTGTTGGAGAACCTCCCTTCAAACAACATTATGTAGAAATTATTATTTTTTAGTTGTTTTTGTGATTTAGCACCCCCAATTTCAGTACCACATGCATTTGTTATGATTATATTACTTATAATCAATATAGAGAGTTGACAGCTTTGCTAACACATCCAAAGATCAAGAAAGTGCAATAACACAAGACATAGCAGCCAGCTAATATTACTGTACTTACTAGTCCAACAGCAGAAGCCCAGCTCGGCGTCTGTCTTTCACCCTTTTATTTCATGAAGCTCCCACCAACGACTAAAAGTCAGTCCCAGATTTACTCTTGTCTGGCGGCCTCTTGTTCAGTCACTGTCACCTTTTCTCTTTTTATTTTCTTCCATTAACATCCTCTCTGTTATTATGTCCATAGAGGCTGCCGAGGCCATAGCCATCTTGCCCAGCTCTGGTTCTGGTATGAAACTGGCTCTACTCCATGTCACAACATTCTTACATACCCTGGGCCTGAAGACCTCCTCTTTCCAGTGGTCCAAAACAGCTGTGGTACAAACAGACTTCACTGGTGCACTGAGCTCATAGTTCTGGCAGCCCAGCCAACAAAGCGAGCTGACATTAGCTAACAGCAGCTATAGTTCACAGCAGTTACTTTACTGTCCATCAGGAAACTCTGTAAATCAAAGAGGTTTGATGTGGAGCAAATGGAGGACATTCTCCATAGTTGGTGGTGTGTGATGTAGTGCTATAAGGCATTACACATCTCTCATGGGAGATTATAATGATTAAATATGATTTAAGAAGCTAGATATATCCTTACAAAGTGTGAGTTAGAATAGATAAATTGGTAAGTGAATAACAGACAAAATAAAATGAATTCATTATTTAATGATAATTTAAGAAAAAATATGAAACAGAATCATTAACTGGCACTATTAATTTATGCAGGACTATTAAAATCTCTATGTGTTAGGAGAAGCACATTTTCCTACTTCACAGCACAGCCAAACTGTCAGCTATCATTAATACATCTGCAATTTTTCTGTTATGTGTCCAGTCCTTGATAGATGGGTTTTATATTAATATTTTGAGGGAAATCCTTCTGGCCGATATACATTGGGATCTCCTCTGTTCCACCCTTGCTGGTTTGCCCTCTGATCAGTCTTCAGCACCATGACCTAATTTTTGCTGCACCCACTCTCTGCCATTACTGAAATGGGAATAGAGACAATGACTATCAGCACAGACATGTGACAAAACAAGTACTTTTTAAAAGTATGAAAGCCTCATTAAGATGCAGAGGCCTGCAGATTGCTTTAATACTCAATTCTTACATGATACATAGCTCTGTTTGTCATCTGAAATAACAACTTATGTGGGCTAATAATAGCATAGAAATGGAAAATACTAAAAGGCTAAAAAATACAGGTACAACACATTGAGGTACACCACAATCAATGGGAAAGGAACAGGCCATTGGAAGAGATATGAATAAAACCAGACTTGTATTTAGCTGCAGCCTCATTAACAAGAATGATTTCATTTTAAGAAAACATAACTAACATGTAACAGCTAAAAATATGAAAGTGGACAATGCTTTCCTGCTCTTTGCTCCTCACCTGATAACTTCAGCTGCCCACCTGGCCACTTCTCCTTTCTGAGCAGCTTCATAGTTTCCTCTGGCATGAAAGTATTTGTGTTTGAGTTGGCCTCCCTCATGTCAAGGTATGCTCGTCCCATATCATAAGCTCCTGATCAGAAGGAAAACGGTAACAGTTATTCTGTAAAATGAAGAAAAAAATTTAAAAGAAATAACAGGTCATTGTTAAGTAAAACCTACAATCCTGGCTAAATATACAATTATATACACTTATATGTGTATATATTTCTAACCTTGTGCAGCTTGAAAAGGTCAGCATTGGTATCCACAATTAGAATCAGAACAATTCCTGCTAGAAACACCTTCATGGTTATAAATGTCTAAAAGAAAAACAAAAAGCAGTTACATAGTCCATCATGAAAAAAAAAACAAAACATACATATGTTTATATTGTTCAGGACCTATTACCACATTAAAATTCAAACTTTGTTGTCCCACCGGAGTTTACAGCAAGTCTTCTGGATCCTATCTGTGAGCACTCTACTAAACTGACTCTTCTTATATCCTGGAGCAAGGTGGGCTGATGGAAATGCCCATCCATTTCAGGGATGGTTAATGATTGATGAGATTGATATAAACACACTGATAATATTCCCTAGTTGTGCAACTGCATGTGTCAACAAGGGAAAATATCTCTTTTTTTCAGCAAACTTTCAGTTTCTGTAGTTCATTTTTAACTTTTCCACTTATAAATGCTACATATACTACAATTTTATGTTTATTTTACTTCATTACTTGGTTTGTGGTAAAAACAATCCTAAGTGATGATAAATAGTTTAGCATTTTTTTAAATTTCATTTTATGTCATAGTCAGTATTGTGTAAGTGCTGTGCAAATCCAGACAAAACTGTTACAAAATAGCTAAATACAGTAAGTTTGAGATAAAGAACAGCAAACATGCTAACAGAGCCTCTTTGTTTAGATAGACTTTATTGTTTTTATTATGATTATTTATTACTATTTATTGTAGAAGTTTTTATTATATAGTATTTTACACTTATTTATTTTAGACTATTGTGTGTACATCGCTGGTCCTGAACACTTGTTTCATTTCATGTGTAAGCATGCAAATGACAATAAATAAACCTTGAACCTTTATTAGATCTGAAGAAAGTAGTTCCAAAGAAAACTGTTCGCTCTCAGTTTTATGGATTGTCCAGAGACATTATTTCTGGAAAGACGTGTCATTATTTTTGTTTAAATCTGTCGTATTCACATTCTGTTACATAAAAAAAAAAAAACTTGGGACTTGGGCTTTATTATGTTATCCACATTGAATGAAAATAAAAATGAAACTTTGACTTTTATTGTCATATAAATTATATTGTAAATGAAGTCACAACAAAGATTCCCTCTCAAGTGCTTCAGTCTCAGATGTCAGGTGGAGGCCAGCAGTACCACTGAGTGGCCATGTATCAACATTGCAGCTTAATGAAACACCAAGTGTACAATCACAGATGGATAGGGCTGAAATCCCAAACATTCAGTCCACAAATGCCACAAAGAAGCAGACTTATTTCCACTGGAAGGCAAGTTTTCATTTAAAACTTGTACTTGCAGCCAGAAGATGAATATTCATTTCAATGTGTTAGCTTAAAGAAAAGTTCAATTTATTAAAATTTGTAAATTTTACTACAGTCCATCATCTGAAAACATAGTGAAACCATTATGTACATGTATATAAACAGAGAATTGCTAGAAAAAATATTATCAAGCCCAGTTATACTCCAATTTCATCCCCAGCTGATGTACAGCACTGTCAAATATAATGCAAAATAGTGTTTGTGACTCACCAATCACCTTCCATGCAACAATTTTGGATAACTTGTTTTTGGTCTTTACTCTCAAGTTGCTGTACCAAGCAGTTATGTTAAATGATGCTTTCAACTAGAAATCTGTATGCTAATTCAAGACTGAGTCCTTACTGCAGCAGCTGGATATGAGTCCAGCTCAAGCCCTTCGCTGTATGTCATCTCTTCTTTGTTTCCTCTGGCTTTCCTGTCTGTCATTCCAGCTGTCACTGTCTAAAGCATAAAATGCCATAGAGCCACCTTTCAGGCTCATCTAAAAGGGGATCAGTTCGCATAGGATCAGAAGCAGAGCTAAAATCAATGAAAAGAATACAAGCAAATGATTTTGGTCATCTGTGTCTAGCCATTTCGTCCTTTTTAGCGAGCATCCTCTGTCTCTCTGTGTAATTTGTAAGGATATTGTAAGTGCTGAAGTGATTCCCAACAAATGGCTTATAACTGATGCTAACTACACGCTCCATACACTTTGTTAAAAGTGTAATGAGTGCAGCTGGTTAAGCAGCATCTGAAACAACTGAGTGACAATCCCTTTAAACTGTGAGAACATATTTTAAACACACTCTGGCCCAGGGGCTTTGTTGGGACAGATTTTGGAGAGATACATGGCTATTGCTCTCTTTGATAGTGAAATAGGTTCATAGGTACTTATCTTTCAGTGTAGATAATGCTAAAGCTTAATCTTGGGGCTGGCACATCGTACCTTCCATAATGGACATTAATTAATTAATAATGTCCATTAATAGGTCACCACAGTCATTTCTTCAGATGAGAATATATATATATATATATATATATATATATATATGTATATGTATATGTATATGTATATATATATATATATATATATTCTATAAAGACTAATGTTTCACTTAACGTTTATGATTATTGGTAATGTGGATGCTATTGCTGTGAGTAGTGTGTGTTGTATCCATTAATTTCACTAGGGGGAGCTCTGCTATTGCAGGAAATGTAATCAAAACTGTTACAAAACAAGAAGTCAGCTGAAAAACAAACTGCTCTTAATTTATTAAAAGATAATAATATTAAAAGTTCCCTGTAGCCTCATCTTAATTTTGACAATGAACGTTGACGTAATTTAATCTTTTGATGAGTGCAGCTGTAAAATTTTGTTTCATAAGAAGGAACATTTTTTACAGTGCAACTACAGTGATACACAATAATGTAAATCACCACTATGAACACAACAGAGTGGAATGATGTATATTGTGAAAAAGCATCATTATCATGTAATAAAAAGCTGCATACCTTATTTTGTAATTCCCACATGCCCACAAGTAATTATACATTTTAATTAACTTATAATGGAGAACAAATGACTTATGTTACAAATAACCCAACATTAACAAAAGGATAAATCATTACAGGTATGGAATATGCTCTGAAGAACAAATATGCAGTAGTTTTGCTTGGTTGTGCCATAGATGCACTCACTACATATTCCCACTCTTCAAAAGCATCACTCACCTTCCAGGATTCCTTCCACAAACAACTGTTTTTATAACCAAAATGTTTTGTACAATTTCAAATCCTTAATGCCAGCAGATCTCTGAAATTTAAACAGCTTACCATCATCTAAATTATAATCTAAAGGTGTATTTCAGTAAAGACTACAGACTACCCACAAGATATCATCTGACTGATAACATTATATGTATCTGTTCTTGATGCACATAAAGGTCAGGGGTTTGTTTCCATCAGTGCATTAGTTCATACATGTTTCATTTAGCAACTGTTTCATGTGGAGTGCACATTCATAACTCATTGAAACGGCAGCTTGATTGACAACACTGGCCTGTCTGTACTCTCTAAGCTTCTTATCACACCGCCACTGAAACTGCTCTTTGTGCAGCTGTGAGCGGCTCCCTGAGCTGTTAACAGTGATTTTCTTTTCATCAGAACGATCTCTTGTCTGGCATTTTTCACTTCATAGTTGAAATATGTCAGCTTTTTTTCCCTACATAGTTCATTGCAGGTTACATATTAGATTTCTTGGTTCATTATTGATCCCACAGTTTCCTCAATCACAATTTTTTCGATTACCACCATCAAGATTACCATATTTTAGCAGATTTGTGCAGTGGATGAGCGTACATTAGAGTAAATTTCAACTCCAATTGGACAGATTTCAGATCATATATCATACATATCTCACATAGTTTTGTGAAACATGACAGACTCCAAACAGACATGCAAAGGGAGGTGGATAAATTGAATACAATTGTCAGTGACTCATGGCACTACAAAGCACCAAACACCTCACTGAAAGGGTTGCATTTCACTGAGCCAGAGTGGTCATTTAGCTAATTCACATTCTTCAACAATTGGCGAAAGCAATTTTTTCTTCTATTGTTGTGCTGATTGTATTTAAATGAGAATCATGCTCATATTTTCTTACCAACACAAGTGGATTGTACTGAATTTGCACCAATGTGTCTGCAGTATTTTCTTCCTAATTCATCAGGAATCATCTCTTTTGGAAGTCTTTGGATTGGATTACATAGTATTGTCTGATTTCTATGAAAAAAACAACAACCCAACAACAAACCATTAAATAAACTTGGAATCCCAAAAGTACTGCTCCTCTGATGTTTCTTTTTTCCAGAGAAGAGGTGATTTCATAGGCCTCCTCAGAATACAACAGAAGGGGTTTCCTGATCTTCCATATCTTTTTCTTGCTTTGACAGTGTGCAATATCTAAATTTAAACAAATGTACAAGACCTAAAGACGCTCTTGAATAAACATCTGTAGCAGAGCACCAGAATGGTTTGAAGATGACCATTAACACAAATGACACCACGTTCAGCATCTAAGCTTAACACTGATATATGCTTTGTTGTATATCTCAAACTTGTGTCATCTGACTTATTCCTATAAGCCCTATAAATATGATGTAAAAAAAAAAAGCAACACATTATTCCCAAGGCTGCCGTGCATCAGCTCAGCTGAGTTGCTTTAATGCTTAGAACAATAATGGTGTTGACTGATATAATGGCACTAAAATTACCTAGAATCTGTGAGCGCTCACAAACCTTGGTTTTATAGTTTCAAATAAAACAACATCCCACACACTGAATAAATCGTTTTGAAGAAATTATGCGATGTCATTGAAAACCCCTGGAGGATTAAAGCATAGCTCGAGCTGCGTTGATGAATGTGTTGTTTTGAGTTCAGAGAAGACACTGTGACAGGCTAATAAATATTCATAACAAAAAGATAGGGTGAGGAAGAGAGCTGGTGCAATGAGAAGTTTGGAACCGAAAAGGCTGTTTTGTCCTATTGTTTCATTCACGGAGAGGGAGCATATTGTTTTCAGGACTGAATGCATTGTCTATGCCATAGATCAAACAGATTCCTTGCCTGCCATAAAGAAGAAACCAGTAAGGCTACACCGGAAAGCCTATCTGCTTTTTACAGATGCAAGAAAATCACACAAGATGTAAAGGGTGCTATCACGAGAGAGGTGTCAGACGTAAATCTGCAACCCAATGGTTTGGTATACAACGGAACAAAGGTGTAACCGAGACTTGACATAGCAGAGCACTGATGTGATACTGATCTAGAAAGTACAGTAATCCAAGATAGGGACGTGGCAAATTGAGTAAATAACTTGACTGACAGTGCAACAGTACAAGGTGATTTCAGGGAACGAGATAGAGATTTCTATGGGCCTTTTCTATAAACCAATGTGCATGGAAGATTAATGAAAGCCTGCAGTTGTGGTAAACTATATTTGTAGCAGGAAGAAGACCGTTCAAATATAAATGAGATTTAAGCTTTGTCCCATATTCCAGATCTTCTGTTTTTTAAAGATAGACAAATAGACAAATTTTCCACAAAACAGTTTATAGTACCACTTGTGACACCTTCTGTGCCTAGACTCTTGATATTGGATAACAAAAAAATAATAATAACTCTCCAAAATAAACCTGTAAACCCTGCAAGTCTTTGGACTGTACTCACAGAGACACAGGGAGAACATGCCAACTCCACATACAAAAAGGGTTTGAACCAGGAACCTTCTTGCTGTGCCGCCACAAGTGTAAACAATACCTGGTTGCACTGCAATATACACTGATCAGCCATAACATTATTATTACTTTCCTAATATTGTGTAGGTTCCTCTTTTGGCACCAAAACAGCCCTGACCCGAAGGCATGAACTTCACCAGACCTCTGAAGTTGCGCTAGGGTATCTGGCACCGAGATGTTAGCAGCAGATCCTTTAAGTCCTGTAAGTTGCGAGGTGATGGATCAGTTGTTTGTCCAGTATGTCCTATAGATGCTCACTTGGATTGAGATCTGGGGAATGCTGTTTGTCCATGGGCCAGCCTTCGCTCCCCACCTGTATCAGTGAGCTTTTGCCACTTATGACGCCATTGCCATTTCACCATTTTTGCCCTCTTGGACCACTTTTGATAGTTACTAACTGCAGACTGTGAACACCACACAAGAGCTGCAGCTTTGGAGACGACCCAGTCATCTAATCATCACAAATTGGCCCTTGTAATAGTCTCTAAAATCTTTATTTGCCCATTTTCCCTGCTGCTAACACATCAACTTTGAGGACAAAATGTTCACTTACTACCTATTATATCCCACCCACTGACAGGTTCCATGATAACGGGATAATCAGGGTTATTCACTTCACCTGTCGGTGGTCATAATGTTATGCTGGTCATGTATATAATAGTTATATATAAAAGGGTTGGTTCTGTTGAGCCACGTGTTGCACAATAACAAACTTTACACAGCATCCAGTGATCATGTTGGATTCATCAACCTTCATATATTAATCAATTAATTAAAATCACTATTAACTTTGACCCTGGTGTATCTTATATATATATTTACCCACCTTTAATGACTGATGGGAACAATGATCTTCCCTATCAGCGTCCACTTGAGTGCCACTGATTGATGTGTAACACTAGAGACCGCCAGTGAGCCGTGTTCCACGCGTGGCTCTGAGCGAACGTGAACAGTGAGTAAATGAGCCTTTATCGACTGGATAGGCCCATTGGCTGTAATGGCATGATGGTCATAATGAAAGCACAAAGCTTAATAGAGGCTCAACACGTGCAGAGAGAGTTAAAACACAAAGGCTGATAGAAACTTGGGCACTTGGTCTTTGTGCACAGATTGTCACATGGATCTGATTGATTATTGATATCATAGTGAGATAACCGGTGCAAGGGTGATTTATAATCTTACAAAAAAAACATGAATTAATCTAATTTCTGATCACAGTGCAAGCATTTTCTCTGGATACACTTGTGTTTTCTCCTGCGCTCACACAGAACATGCGGCGACATGCATCTACTACACACATGACTAGAATCGACTGTCTGTCATAATTGCCACTATTATCAAAAGGGGTGGCTATAACAAGCATGGAAGCTGCATTTCATGACCACTGGCGCCTTTTTCCTTGTGAATTTGAGCGTTAATGCCCTGTATAAGCATACGAATTTATGCATATGATTATCCCAATTTATATCAATTCAAACATCCTCCCGATCTGCTCATCAATGTGTAGTTTCATAATGAAACAAAATATATCGGTGTGTTGTGATGCTGAAACATGAACCTCTAATCAAATGGTTCAACAGCACTGAGGGCGCACGGATTCCTCGCCTCAGCTGAGTAGACGACCTCCTACCGACTTCACGTCACCCCGCCCGTCTGCCTGCCGTCTCCTCCCTAAAACCTTCGCTGCGACCATCCCTTTGAGCGTCTCTGGGGCTGTGAGACAGAGGGAGACAGAGCGAGAAAGTGAGAGTGAGAGAGAGAGAGGGAGACAACATACACGCAGACTTCCAGCATCACCTAGACTACCTGCTCCACCACAACAAGGAGGAGGAGGACGCACAAGTGCAGGCGCGTCCATGCGTGCCAGCCGAACAAGACAATAAGCGGGCAAGTGGACCACAGATCCAACATTGGAATAAGAGTTAGAACTCTTTGGAAGAAGAGAACAAGACAGCCTAAATGAGTACATGGTAAGAAGAGTCATGCATCTCAACAGAGAAGAAGATAACAGCAAAGGTGAGCAAAGCGGCCATCGGTGGATAATTTGAATCCAGACTCTGTATAGTTCAAAGCTCTCGCGTTGGTTACCAGATGCCCTTGAGTGTGCCATGTTGATGTCAAGTAATGATGCTGGGGGGTGTGTGGGAGTGTGAAGGGGTCATTCCAACAAGCTGGTGGTAACTGCTGTGATGGGTCTGTTATTGCTTGTGATCATTTAAAAAAAAAAAAAAACCTTGCACAGGCAGCGAGAAGGGATGATACACCCAAGGTAGCAATGTAGTGACTGTCTGTGAGACAAACCACTTGGGCACTTGTTGTGCTCGATTTTTTTTTTTCGCACGAGGTGACCTGAGCGTTAATGCACAAGGTCATCATCCATTGTCTGTCATAATGACGAGCAGGGACCGCTGTGTTTGTGCAGAGGTGCGTGTGTTTTTGTACTGTCTGTAACTGTGTCGCCACGAAACGTGTGTCCTCTTTGTGGTCTGAGGGGAGTATTGGGGAGCAGACCGTGTGTAATGACTCGAACCTCCCATTAGGATAAGTAATGATGATGCCTGTGCCAGAGACATACAGGTTTCCCCCCCTTTTTTTTTTGCTCGCAATCTTTGAACTGAGGTCGAGGTCACAGACTAACACCTGATGCTGAAGGAGATTTGCCTCTGAATGTCTGTCGACATGACGCAGCCTGTGTCATATTATGCATTGTTAAATAAACACCAGTAAGGACTTCTCTCGTGTCCACCACACCCACACGTTTGTAAGTTAAGCATCATTTTTAATGATTGGCATGCATTATGCACAGCATGGTCACCATATGCACTGTTTAACCTGCACACTTACAATTAGATCCAGTTTATTGCATGCAATGTTCAAAAACGACAAATGTGAAAATAAGTGAGATGTCAGCAGTACATTTCTGGCCAGAATTCCAGTATTTGTAGTTAAAATAGTAAGAACAATATACCACACCGAGTGTTAGAAATCTCTGTAAACTCTCTTTTTCTAACGTCTAAGCAGTATGCCAATAATGATGTGATATTGTTGGCAGGGGAATACAACATTTCATTATTATTTTTTTTATGTGCAGCTGTCAAGCTTATGGGCGGCTAATATCTTTGTTTTTACCAGCTGTAAAGTGTGCTGTTTAGTGAGGAGTTCCCCATGTGGTGAGCGGTGCCCTGCACAGTGGCACAGTGTCTTACGACCTCATTGCAAGATATGGTTTCACCAGGGACAAAAGATGAGTCACCATCTGCAACTAGAAGTGATTTCATGATTACATGACAGGCATGAGTGTGTGTGTGTGTGTTTGTGTGTGTGTTTGTGTGTGTGCGTGCGTGTCTGTATGTGTGTGTGTGTGAGAGAGAGAGAGTGTGTGTGTGTCAGATAGAGACAGATAGACAGTGAGAGTGTCTGTGCAACTGAGAGGGAATGTGTGAGAGCAAGATGTGCAAGTCAAAAACATGAAGATGTGAGAAAGTGAAATAGAACGGTCACACTGAAGCACAGGACTGTCATACTTTCTATAATATAGATATATATCCAACTCTGGTGAGTGCTTTATTAATCACAATTGCAGCTTTACAACAACAGCAATAATAACAATTTAAATTCCAGAAACCATCTCATCATCAGTTGAGTTTAAAAACATACCGTACATCTTAATAATATATATAGGAGTAGTTAATGCAGTAAATAATTCAAATGCATAACATTAAAAAGTGCTGATGCTGATATTCCTATGATTTACAAATGACATGACATTCAAACAAGTTGCTCAGAAGACATACTCTGGTAAAAAGGTCACTTGCAAGTATATTTACTCTGTATGTAAAGTGTCATGAGGTATAAGGTATAAATTGGCATGATACAAATAAAATTGAATTGAATTTCATCTTCTATCAAACTGACTTAATGATCAACAAAACCAAACAGTAAAACACTATGAGCCAAGGAGAAGCAAGCTGGCTGTTTTTATCCATGTTTAATCTGTAACTCTGACAAACAGCTTATCCAACAGTGTAACTTGGTGTATTTGATATATTAAAGATGCCTGAAGTTCTTTAAGACTCACAGCCTGTCTTATCACTTAAACACTCACCTTAAACAGTTGGTGTTTTAAGCATATAGGCTCGTCTACTGTGTCAAAATGAATGAAAGCCATAGCTCCTCTTCATTAGCAACAAAAAAAGAAAGAAAGAAAGAAAGAAAGAAAGAAAGAAAGAAAGAAAGAAAATAGCCCAGCCTGCAGCTTTAATTGTCATGTTGCATTACCCTGGATAGTCTAGACAACACAGAAATCCATTTAACACATTTTCCTGCAGAGAGAATCTATTTCAAGATTAGTTTAAGGAAAGCATAAAGTGTCTTCAAGTTATGTTTGAAACAAAAGTTTGTCCTGGAGCTTCTGAAAATATGAATCTGCAGGTTCATAGACACCAGCGTAAACCCATAACAGCACTCATTAACGCTCCTGTGAGGTGAGCTGTGATGTGAGCTAAAAAGGAAGATGTCAATCAAACTTGACGTGATGCCACAGAATTCCGTCAGATTAGTAGTTGTCAGTGTAGTTTCCACTCCCTCATAAACTCTACTTAAAACTAACTTAAAACTTAAAACTAAAACAAATCAGTATGCTTTAGCTGGATGTTATTAGTTATCATGCGATTTGAGACCACGTTTACCTTAATGCCTGAGGTTCATGCAGATTGATCAATTCTCTGTATACGGTACAGTGGGCGGTATACAGTGTAGTGACAACCATTATTGGCTCACAGCAAGAATAAGGATGCACCGACCCAACGTTTCCTCTCCTGATACCAGTTCTGATACTTCATGTCAGGGTACCTGCCAATACCAAGAAGTAATTTGATAGCAGTGTTTTTCAGCAAATTTAAAAACTTTTTATATAAAGTAACATCATGCCAGAGATTGCTGTGTCACCACCAACTCAGTTGCCGTGGCAGAATTATATAATTCTATTGACAAAGAAACTGTTTAACATGCAGTTATTTCTACATTACCAGCAGTTGTAAATATGAGAAAATGGTTTACTTGGCAGTTATTAAACTGTAATGTTATTAACAATATTAAGATCTCATAATCCCTTACCGACTCTCCGGTAAGGGAACACTACTCCGGTAGTGTTTTATGCTGTTATTCTTTATTCTAGAACTGTCAATACCACAACAAATTTACTTTCAGTGTTAGAGTCTCATTTGTGTTGATATCACTGAATGCTTACATTGCATTATTGGATCAAAATTTATTGTGCGGTTTCCAAGTAGCTCATTTTCTGTCTTATTCTACGCAGCAGGAACAGAATAGATAACCTGTAATCTCCAGGATGTTATTATGTAGTTGTTCAAAAAAGCACAGTCAGTTGTATCTCCAGGAAAATTTGTGATGAATGAAAGGAACGGCTGCATTGTGAAGTGTAAGCATAGATACAGTTCGGAGCGCTCTGGTATTCTGTGTTTGGGTTGTCGAGGTCTTTCTGCACTGGGTTGTAATCGCTTCAGAGCAGGCCAGGTGTAAATGTCAGGTGTCAAGTAGGCCTCAATGCAAGGTGCAAAAGAGAACCATTTATTAATCCAGCATGTCAATGGTCAGAGATAATTGAGTAATATCAGTTACATTCAGATTCAGAGAAATTCATTTAATTAATGTTATGGTTCAAAACTAATGGACTGGAATCTTATTAGTGGTTTGAGACAAGCTGCGACAGAGACGAGAAAGACAGTGCTGTAATTAATAGAATCTGAAACAAAGGTATTTATATTCCCAATTTAACTCTGAGCCACACTGTGGAGAGCAAGCCACTTAGATTTACATACTCAAGAGATGAGACATTGGGACCATAAAAAGGGGAAAATATTATTATTATTATAACAGGGAAATATTGATCTGTTCTTCTTAGCTGTGCGCACATTTCCAACTGAGGAGAAGTATGATAGAAGATTATATAAAAATAGCAAAGTCAGACAGGAGGGGGCCAGTAAAAAGACACAATGTGTCACAGGGAGAGACAGAGATGGGTTTGTGTGTGGTGAGCAGGGCTAGACAAATAAATTCTTCAGTGTTTCAGAGGACTGTCACATCGATTTCTCTCATGGTGTACAATATGAAAGATAAAAAACAAAAAAAAAAAAACAAAACAAAACAAAGGTTTTTGTCCGATGAATGCTTCACACCAAAACATGTCGGCAGATTTGGCAGTTTATTATTTGTAAATAACACCGAAATGATCAAGGTGTGAGGTGTCTTGCTTATTTTTCCAATATTGTAGTGCTTTCTTTTTTCTAAACCAGCCCAACACAAAGCCATTATCTGTGTTTGAATATTTATATCACTAAAATATCTGTGTTTATATTTATAGCAGAAATGACTGGCCTATACTGGAAGCTGTAAGATGTTGTATAAATTGTGTTTAATTGTTTTCATCAGCCAGTAAAATATACATAATAGCATAATATTTTTAACCAAGTACTTTGTTAAATAATAAAAATAGTATTTATCACTCATTCAAAGCCAAATCAGGATCTGTGGAAATGCTGTCAGACTGGAAGTACACTGTAGAAAAAGAGGTAGAAAGTAGGAAAATACAGGTCAGAATTATATTGGGTTATAGTGTATGATTGTGATGATTGTATGTTTGAGTATGATTTTTCTTTGAAAAGTAGAGATTGGGTTTATGATTGGATGAGGCTCAGAAGTCTGTCAGAAGAGCTATTGACAAAAAACAACAACAACAACAACAACAACAACAACAACAAAAAACCTTTATAGTTCATTGGGTTGTATTGAGATTGTTCTCTCTTGGGTCTAGAGCTGAGGCTCGGCTAAAAAGAATGTCTTGCTTGTCTTCAAATGGAAGCCCAGTAAAAAGCACAAAACAGACACGCATAGTTCAAGCTCCAGCTGGAAATCAAAAGGCTAGAAATTGAAGCTGACAAGGCTGTAAGACTGCGTCAGCTGGGGAGAAAAAAAGGAGACTCATGCCCCAACAGCATCTGCTGATGCCACAGGTCTGTCCTCTTGTGGCAGGTATGTCTTCCTCTTCCATTAGACACACAGTTGAAGTTGCCACTGTCGAAGCTAAATGGTTCGGCCATAGTGCCATGTTCCCTCTACTAGGAGAGCCCTTTGCAGATTTGTAGGTATGGCAGGTTATTACAGGAGCCTGTGCTAGAACTTCTCCACTGTTGTTTCTTCCAATCTGCTCAGTCCAAATGTAGATTTTGTACATACAAGTTCCACAAGCACCAAATCAAATGCTCAGTCATTAAAAAGAAAATCCTCCTCCTTTGTTCTTGGCACTCCAGCATTCTGAGGTGTATGTTGAGTCCAGTCTTTTGCCAATTGAAAGCTACACTGATTGCAACCAGAGATTTGTCACACAGTTGCCTTATTTAGAGTGTAATTTTGTTATTTTTTGCCTTAAGGGAGGGGATGTCGTGGGCTTGGTTGGTAGGTTTGGCTATTTGGCTTTTGTCATTACGAGCTGTTCTGGCAAATTAAGAGACAAGAAGCAGCGCTTAAATATGTAAACTATTTATTGGGTGATTTTTATTATACTCTCAACTCTGCAGCACATGTAGTGCTAGCAGAGATGCATCACAGCAAATGGTAGTGCAGAGTTAGTGGCATCTTCACGGTAAGTTGCTAACTAGTTTGTGAAGTCATTGCTGGGAAGTTATTAAACGATTGCAATTATTTTCCCTTTTCAGTATATAACTCCATCCCTGACAACTGTCATGTCACTCATTCTTATAATATCTCTTTGCTATGTTAGCGAAGTAGCTAATTAGAGAGTACATTTAGTAATATAGCAGAAGTATAAAGCCATGGTTTGAACTGTTCCTGAAGTTGCGCCTAGCATTTCAGTGGATAGAAATGAAGATTTTAATTGAGAAACATTTGCAGGAATGTGTCATGGAAAACTTGCAACTCCACTCTCGTTATGTTCCACTCGTCAGCGGCTGAGTCATACGACACCTACTGATAAAATTTGCTATCACCGGTCCAGTACTCGTCTTTTGGCTTCCTATCAATCTGGTCTGAACATTTTCACATTGACCCAAGCGTATCAGCCGGTGCCCGTCCAATGTGACTAATCCTTTCCATTGTTTGGCGTGTATCTAAAGTACAATGTGTGGTCCCTGTGTGACATTGTCCTGATGTCCCCCCTTTCACTTCCTGGCTGCTATCCCTTATTAGAGATGCTGCTAGTCCAGCTCTCCAATCAAGATAATGCAGTTTCATCAGACAAACTTTATATTCTTTGCAAAGTTGCCAGTTGGCGAGGCTGTGATTTGATGTGAGCAGCATGCCACTCTTTCTCTTGATCTATCTATATTTGAAAAGTGCTAAACTTCTGTAAAAATCTGACTTTCATTTTAATGTGAAAGGCAGTCGCTTAACCACCTGGGGAGTGGGCCAAACTTAGTTTTTCAGTGAAATTACACTTACATACACTCAGAAATGTGTATGTTTATAAACCCTTCAGCTCATCTGTTATTGCATTCTGTCATGTGGATGGGAGCTATATTACAGCAAAGATAAGAATGCTGTTCACATTATTGGTCCATATCCAAATAATGTACTGGTATTTGTTGACATCCCTATCCTAAACCTATTTTTTTTTAAAAAGATTTAGTATATGTGTATATTGTGTTTGTGTGCATGTTATATTCGGTGCGTGGTTAGACATGCCTGTACTCTTACATAACTCTGTCACAGCAGCACATCCATGCTAAAGACGGCATCCTTATTGTTCTCTGCATTCGCTATGCTCTTGCTTCTCTTCTCACTTGACCTGTTTGGCATCACGTCTGGGTTTAACTTTGAGCCTCGCAATTATTGACAAGCAACTGAGCACAGGCAAAACATATGGCCAGAGATGAGGAAGATTTTTGGAATCTGGATGAGGTTGCATCAAGAAAGTAGCTTACCACTGTACCAACAGTGTGGGTTGAAAATGTTACTGGCAGATATAGGGGGCTGGTGGAGAAAGACAGAAATAGATAATTGGAGATAGAGGCAGAGAGGAAGAGAGGGAGGCAGTATTTTTTTTTGAGAGAATATCTATGTTGTGCCTCCTAGTAGTGAGTACTTTTGAAGAGGAAGCAAAAGAGAGAAAGAGACATACACTATGCCTTTTAATCAGTGAACTCACTGAAGCAACACCAGTCTCCAGATACTGTACATAGAGACAGTAAAGAGGAGAAAACAGAGGAAAGAAAGAGAAGAAGCTGCATTCGCCTTTTTTTTAATACTAATTTATCTTTATGGATTTGGAGAAAGATGCTCTCCAAGCTATTTTAGTTTGGTAAAGTGCTGACAACAATAACAATACATTATCTTAAGCATCTTCTTATATCTTAAGAGTTT
Organism: Protonibea diacanthus; assembly: GCA_028641955.1. NCBI lineage: Eukaryota > Metazoa > Chordata > Actinopteri > Sciaenidae > Protonibea > Protonibea diacanthus. The sequence continues at coordinate 24,926,298 of CM053976.1, read as the reverse complement.
ATTCATCTAAATATAGTCTGAAGCCTTGATACAACTCACAGGATGAGACAGGAGGTTGCCTCCATAACATTAACATACTGTACATTAACAGATTTATTGACTCAAGCGTGTGATGCAAACAACATGTGTGTTTAATCTTCAGATGCACAGACCTTTTTTCCATTTTCACTCAGACATCAATGTTACAAATCAAATCAAAACATGTTCTCTATTCATGTGCGTTACCTTTCATGGTCATTTTTATTTAGGCAGTTTGGTATAGCAAGTTCCCTCTGTGCTGCTTTCCTCCGCTGCTATCCACTCCTGGCCTGGGGAGTATGGAGACCACCACGCGTCGCTTCCTTTCACCTGTCAGCCATGAGCTTGTAATGCGTGCAGACGTTCATGTTATCACGTCCAGATTCCAACCCACTTCGGCACAGGTGCCCCACCCAAACAGTAGGAGTCTCGTGACGTCGACTGTGACAAAAATGCAGCCTAGTATCCAATGGAATTACATACGTATTGGACATCTGCTTTAATGCTTTAATCTTGATTTCAATGGCGACATTCAATGCAAATACGGGAAGAGGTGCGTCTTTTATGGAGTGAGGTTCAAAGTGAGGGAGTAGAGGCCAGGGTGATGGATGGGGTTCTGACATTCATGCAGGAGTTATGCAGTGAGCTATAACCACAAGTTTTTCTTAACCAAGTATTTTAGTTGCCCAACTGTAACCAAACTTTTAAAAATATTGACATTGGCAGCATTCTTGCAAAGACATGACTAGTGCCTCTAGTCACTGCCAGTTGACCGTTGAAGTGCTACATGTGCAAAGATTTGAGTTTGTTTTTGTCCTTTGTGACACCTGGGCGCCCATCATACTCAACAGCTGAATGAACAGTAAGGCATCTTGGATAAGGACACGAATTTAACAGGCTATCTGATTGACATTTAATGTAGATTTTCGTGCTATGGAACAAAACCTGTCTGGGAACATTCTGTGTGCAACAACAAACTTTATTTTGGTAGATATGTAGGATCGGATAGACATAATTTTGGGACTCCTGTCTCAACCCACAGTGGCCTTGTGTGACTCTGAAAGGCTCTCAGGATGAGTAAGGCAGAGGGCTATTTGTGGTTTGTACTCCTGCCCAGAATGGAAGCTTAAGAGAGGGAGCACTGTCGCATCAAGAGTAAGAGTTGGCTCTCCCCATATTATTAAGCAGGACACAAAAAATTAATTGTTTAAGTGGAGGATTGATGGCAGGCTGGATGGCTGTCTGTAACGATGGATGCTTGGATGAATGACAAGGAATAGGAAATAAGAATAGGAAATAATCCAGATACAAGATGTGCGCACCCCACCTAGACTGAGAGAGGCGAACAGGATATTATAAGAACAGATATCAGCAGTCTAGCCAGGAACAGATGGTGAGACAGCGCTACGCACAGACAGGATCTTCCTGCCAATACAAGACTGACAGAGAATAGTGTCAGCATGTACATGCACAGACACATACAAACACAGTCTTGGACTTGTGTAAGTCTTGATGAGGGAACGTCAATGATCTCAAAGCTTGCATTGATGTCACTGTCACTCCCCCAACCCCTCATTTCCTCTGTGCTCTTTTGTTGTGTTTCCTCTCCTTTTCAATTCCCTGTTACTCTACCAACCCTCATCTTCTTCTACTAGCTCTCTCCATTCGTCCTTCAGTTTTATTTTTATTGAATGATTTTGAAATGTTGCAGTAATGCATTTGAATACTAACAAACACTGATGCTTGACTGATAGACTGCACTTTATTTTGATCAAGTTTTGGATTCCAGTTCCCGGCAAAAACATTTATGTTTGGCTCGTAAATTATTCATTACAGGTAGTCGAGAGGCAATATAATTAAGTAAACTAATGCAAAGAAGCTCTCAGGGACTATTAAATGTAGCACAAATGTTTAGTTCACAGTTAATTAAGTTTATACTTTGTCTGATGCACATCAGACATCCTATACTAAGCATCACCAGGGGTAGAGCAAGCACCGGCTTGTATCCAGGTAGCATGTAGAGTCCAGGGAGTCCTGGGGGCCTGTTACATGCAGGAGGTGTGGCCCTGTAGGGAGACCTGCTGTGTACCTGCTGCAGTCCACCTTGATGGATGTATACTCACTGGATAGCTGGCTCAGGGACTATCTATCTATCTATCAAGTTTCAATATTTCACTTTTCTTTCAAACTTTTACATATTGTGTTCTGAAGACACTCAAAAGTTGTTTTCTTGTATACGTTCAGGTAAGGTAGAGTGCACAATAAATGACTGACAAGTATTCTCCACGGATGAAACTTCAACATCAACCTTTCCTGTACCTTGCCGGATAAATATACCACTCACTGGGCTATCAAAGGTGTTTGCTTCTTCGGGGCAGCTGTTCTTGGGTGCAATGTCAAATTGTTGTCTGACTTTATTTGCCTAAATTAGTTTCTGTTAAATCTTGGGTGAGATACGGGTCATGCAGTTGCAGAAACATGCTTGATTAACTGCAGTTTGAGGTTATTGAGAGTCACCTAAATCCCTCCCCATAATTTGCTGTTTATTCTGCCCTTCAACTACCGGGGTCACTAACACAGCGGCTCAGTTTTTTCAGACTAATAGTTTAAATATACCATATATTTGTAATGCCTAGGGGTGCAAAAGTAGTTAATCTATGCTAATTATTCTATTGTTTGGTTTATAAAATGTCAGAAGTCAGGTGGCCAGGGCCCAAAGTCTGCAGTTTGCTGGTTCTGTCCAAACAACAGTAATTAAATGAAATGTTATTTATATAGTGCCATATCATAACAAAGTTAACAAGTTATCTCATGACACGTTTCATACAGAGCAGGTCTAGACCGTACTCTTTATAATATTATTTACAGAGACCCAACAGTTCCACCATGAGCAAGCACTTGGCGATCGTGGCGAGGAAAAACTTCCTTTTAACAGGCAGAAACCTCGGGTAGACCCAAGAGGGAGAGAAGTCCCCCGGCAGTTTAGTCCTATAGCAGTATAACTACAGGATGACCTCAGCCAGCCCTAACTCTAAGCTCTATCAAAAAGGAAAGTCTTAAGTCTACTCTTAAAAGTGTTGACCGTGCCTGCCTCCTGAACCTAAAATGGTAGTTTGTTCCACAGATGAGGAGCTTGATAGCTGAAAGCTCTGGCTCCCAATCTACTTTTGGAGACTACAGGAACCACAAGGAACCCTGCTGTCTGAGAGTGCAGTGTTCTAGAAGGGTTGTAAGGTACTATACTGGGTGAGATGAAAAATTATCCTTTCCAAAGCGTAGCATGATAAGATTTTTCACAAAGCCTAAAACATCACAACATTCAGCGTTTTCTGGAACAATGATACACACAAAGATCGGCTTCTGCCTCTGTTTTCAGCATCATCATCCACCCTAGATTTAAGGTGGTGTGTGCACACATTTAACCAGGTCATGAATGTTTCATTTGATTTCTGCACTTGCTGCTAATCACTCAGAAAATCAGAAAATAACCTTTTATTTCCTTGATCCACTGGAATTCCCGATACTGGTTCTTTCTCTGTCTCTCATTTGCTCTTGTCTATATTGCCCAACCACTGTTACATATCAGAACAACCGGACACAAACTAAAGAAGACCATGCTTCTTGGTTTTGCTATTTTGCAGCATAGACTGCAAGTTATATATAGACATCAAAGCTGGGTACACAAAATAAACCAAGCAAGGACACAACTGGGATGGTCTGGTCCATAAACTCTGCCTGGATGGCCACCACACATTTCACAGTGTGACATCAGCTTGCATCCAACTACCGCCGTTGAAATGAACAGGAAAATCTGCGTTTTTCGCTGCAGCACCTGATTTGGTCTGAATTAGGCCTGAATGAAGTTAATGAGTAATGCAGATGAGGCACGCAACACCCGTTAACACAACAGCAGCCAAAATTCATTCATTCATTGCAGATTGTTTTGTGACTGCACTGTGACGCACAATGACAGATAACTGATAACCTTCAAAGCCAAATGTCATTTCATTTTACTACAACTAAGTTGAAACTTTTTACTCTTGCAATTATCGTTCTGTGATAACTGTGATAAAAGCTCATGAGTAAAAACATTTGTAGTTTAACTGTATCTACAGGTCTTACTTAATGACTGCTATTATTTATCAGTATAATTAGGCAAAGTAATTATACTCATAAAACAGAAGAATGGCAGGGATCATTCAATCATTATTAATAAGATTATTATATTTTAAATAGTATATTCAGACACTGAAGTTCAAACTGCTCGGTCCTCTCTGATTAAATCCGTATGTGTGGGTGGCTGTATGCATGTGTAAGCAGGAGGGATATTCAAAAAGGACAAATATAAATTGTCTTGTGTACACTGACAATAAAAATGCTTAAGCATGCCACAGTTAATATTTACCCTGAGGCACTGCTGTGCCTGAAGGAACTGCTAGCATGGCTTATCATCTTGTCGCTTGATAAATGACCTAAATCAGAAATGATTGGTGATAAATTTGTTTCCAATTAATTTATGTTGATCAACTATTCATGTATAGATCAGTCACTTCCTCATACCCCCTCTTTATCTTCCCTGCTCCAACAGTCAGTTAAGATGGCTAAAGAATACACAAACCTTCTTTCCCTGCTGCTTCATAAGCACAGTGTCAGACCTGACAATTCACACTCCATACTGTCTGAGAATTTGAGCCATTTCCCTCTGCCAACTTTCAGCTGCCAGGTTCACTCTGAGGCTTGGCGATCCAGACTTTTGTTTCTCCCCCAATGATGAATGCAGTGGTGGTCTGCGTTGCTGAATGAGATGGCTTGCCTTGACTGGGAGTCTCCAAGGATGATGCCTGCCACAGCCTTCAGCCCCGTGGTCACTGTGTGGCCACTGTGTCCATCTCAGGGCTGCTGAGCAGCAGCTGAAGATTTGTGGCAGTGTTCTTCTCCTGAGGCACTGAGGGCATGGAGGTGACTCAGCCTCGCTCCTGAAGTACAGTCTGTACAGGCTGTTGAAGAGGCAGTGAATTAATTAAAAAAAAAAAATCTGAGCAGGTTGCATTGAATTGTGCTTTTCTCGCAGTTTTCACCATTTTTTATTTATTTTTTCTTGTACATATTTTTTCTGATTATAAAAAACATTACTCTTTCCCTTTGATTTATATTTTATATGTGTAACACTCATGTATTCCCTGGGTTTCTGTTCACTACAAATATGTGTTCTCTCCTCCCTTCACTCATCAGTAGTCTGCTCACTCTTGGTGGGCAGCTCTTATTGTCTGTTGTTTGTGGGGCCGGTGCTGTAAGATCATGTTGTCTATCTTACAGTGGATTAAGCTGATTTGTGTTTGAGGAGGCACAGAAAATACAGAAACTAAAAGGTTATATACAATTCAAAGACTAAATGCACATATAGAATATAAAATGCTTTTAAAAGCCTGGTAGGACCAGCGCACCTTCCTGATAGCAGCCTCTCATATTTTCAATTACAACTAAACGCCCACCACCTGCTCACTGCCACTGATCAACGTAATTGCCATATTCTTGTTATCAGCTATCTATACAGTGTTCCCTTCACAGGGGAAATGAAATGGAGAAATATTTGTGTGTGTGTTTGTTTACAGGTTAGCATAATAGAGAGGCCCATCCCTTTGTAAATGAGGGTGTTTGCTCATGCATGTGAGTGTGTGTGTGTTTGGCAATGATGTGTGACAATGTCCGCATCAATTTTTGTATCAACGTCAAGCTGATGTTCTCCTGTTCCAGCCTCACTTCTGTGCCTTTCTCCTTCAATTTCCCTGCCTCTGCCTTTAATGGATTGTTTTTATTTTCCCAGTATGTCAAAAACCATCATACATTCAAAATGCTTAAATTATAGTGATGGAAAGTGGCCAAGAATGGAGAGGGAGGGGAAAGCAGGAGGATGCAGAGCAACGGTGGCATTTCATTGAGGATTTTGGAGTGAAGAGAAAGCGAGGAGGGGGAATTTGAAGAGAAAATATTCATTAAAGAAAAACAGTTAATATAACTGTATTCATCTAGAGTGTTGAAATATAGAAAACAAGCACAAGCTTGGACCAGCTGAGACCGTAAATATGCAATAGTTCTAGCTTCATGCGCTACTGAGCCCAGACATTTTTACCTCTCCCAGACAGACACAGTGAGAGAAGATAAAACTGTGCCAGAGGTGGTCTGAACCAACACATGCTATCAGCGTGTGAATCAACATGTGTGTAACCATTCTCCTGATCAGGGTTTAACAGCAGTCTGACACTGCTATGATTACTATAGGATTTCTATAACTAAACCAGGTTACGGTATATACCTAATAATACACTCTGAACATCTCCATGGTGATGTTCATTGCCTCCATCTTGTCTATTCATTTCATATGCATCGTCCCGCATGAAAGATGGTGAACATGTTATTTAATGTAATGTATGCATCTACAGTAGATGTGGTAGCATGGTCGGTGAAATTAATGAGAGCACCGAGACACGAAAAGACAAACAGGCTACAACCATGCTGGTGGTTTTGTAAGGCTGTACAGTTGAGCCAAAAGTTGGTAGAGCATCCGCCCCGTGTATGAAGACTCAGCAGCGGCAAGGGTTCAATTCTGACCTGCGGTCCTTTGCTGCATGTCGTTCCCCATCTCTCTCTCCCCCCACATTCCTGTCACTCTTCAGCTGTCTCCATCAAAAATAAAGCTTGAAAAAGCCAAAAAATATCTTAAGAAAAAAAAAAAGTAAACTTCATGGTGGCACTAACCACTTGAGGAAAAGTCAGAAGACCAGGAGCGTCTTCAGGATTCATCCTCTTGGGTTATGAATGTTTGTACAAACTATCAAGGCAATCCATCCTATAGTAAAGTGTGGACCAAAGTAGAGGACTGGCTGACAAACTGGCCTGGCAGACCAACATTACCAAGCCGCAAGCCTGCCTAAAAAATGTATGAGAGAACTATTGAAAAAGGATGGAGAGAGAGGCAGACGGAGTTAGATTTATGGAAAGGTGCAGTGAACGGGACATAACGAGTGAAGTTCTGAGGCTGGATGGTGGGTTTTCTGTTTTTTTTACTTGGTTGGATGGATTGGTTGCTGGAGGTTACAGAGTTATAGGCGAGAGAACTAGACAGCTGGGTCCAGGCCCAGTCAGTGTTTATTTATAAATAAATGCTTTGAATAATTTAGTGGAACCATCACCCAGACCACGTGGCCTATTCCCTAGTTGGATAAGCAGAGGATACAAAGCCAAATCCTGAATTTCCAGGTTTATTATGTCCTCAAAAAGGCACACCTGAGGAAGAGAAGCTGTATTGGGTACTTAGACTACAGTTTGTCCCTCCTATCCTCTTAAAACTGTTGGAAAAAAAAATCCCTTATGCTGTAATCCCTCTATACATCAGTTGTCCCCCCTCTCTCTCCCTCTGTCTGCCTCTTTGTGTCTCACTATCTACATATGCCACAGTATTTCCAGTGTCTGCTCTGTGTGATGTTGTCCTAGATCGCTGTGGCACCAGGGCCCAGAATCATAAAACAATGGAGTGCTGCATGGATCACAGGAGCACAAATCAGACACACAGAGGACGAGATAAATAACACAAAATTGCAAAAGAGAAAGAATAAGCAACTGTGTGACAGATGTGTGTGTGTGTGTGTGTGTGTGTGTGTGTGTGTGTGTGTGTGTGTGTGTGTGTTGGATATTAGACAGGAAGGATGGAAGGGGTGATGTACTGTAGAGACACTATAGAGGATGAACAGAGATAAACAAAAGATGATGAGGCGAAATGAGCTGGTGTTTGCCTTTTCCATTACTCGCACATCTGACAGATAGACAGATAAGGAATACAGTATGCAGCAGAGTTACGTAGACGTTAAAGCTTCCCACAAACTAAAAGCACTATCAGTACAAATGGATTCAAAAACAAAAAGGAGTAACAGTATCTAAGATGATGTAAATTAAATTCAGTATAAGAGTTGGTGTTTCAGTAAGACTCTCATAAGCTTCAGTAATCAGTTATTCTTTTTCTTCTGCCCTTATACTCTAAAACAAGTTACCGTTTGTTACATCATCCATCTGGATTCGCTTGATAAAAGCTTTGATTCACTTGTGTTTAATGTTCATGTTCATTTATTATATAATTTTATTTCAACACTCTCAGACACTTGAGCCATTGCCTAAGTTGGCTCACAGGATACTGTACATTAGTTAATAGGGAGAAAAGTACATTGTCTGAGCTTGGTTGTATTTGCTCTCTCTGCTGTGCATAGGGAGTATATGTAAGTACAGTACACCCATATTCAGTGATTTGTTAGAATAGTGGTAAAACTGAATGGACAGACAGACAATGTTTGTCCCACGGTCAAGGAAGGAATATAAAACAAGCAGACATTCCATTAAATATAGGTGAATGTGTATTTACTCAAAAAGAGGCTTACAACAACAACAACAACAACAACAGAACTCCTGCATGTTCATGGTAGTGATGGTATTCAAGTGTCTTGTGGTGTTGTTTATAAGTGATGGGAAAATGGGATTGGTGCAGCATCAGCAGCAGTGTGGACGTTGTTTCGGACTGTTGTGGACAAGAGGGAACTGAGCCATGTGGACACACCCATAAGCTTTGGGTAGTGACAGTAAGAATGACATGAGTTTCCTCCATAGGTAGCTGGACTTCGCCTTAGTGATAGGATGAAGAGCTTGGACATCTGGAGAGAGCATGAAGTAGAGTTGCTACTCCTTCAAACCAAAAGGAGCCAGCTGAGGTAGTTAGGACATCTGATTAGGATGCCTTTCTTTGGATGTGGCATAAGGGGTTGGAAATGGAAGGATGGGTGGATGAAAAGTACCCTGTGGAGTTTCATGCAGGCAAACAAAATTGCCTAACACGTTGAATGCATCTCTTTTCTCATTTTAATGTTTACTTGCAAGCGGTCTTCTTTCTTACCTTTGATGACGCATTGATGAGTTTCTTGTTGCGTTACTGCCACCTATAGATAAGAGGAACAGTGTGAAACCATGGGCATGAGCGTTGCATCAACCGCATGTGTGTGCCTGAAAATAAACAAACCCTGCTCCATACTGCTACTAGTGGTCGAAAACTACTGGGAACAAAACACAGACATATGGACATGGTCCTCGTTATTGAGTTTGTTTAATGACAGTACATTACAGTACAAATAATTTGCAGTAAGTTTTTCATGAAGTAACTTTAACTATATTTAATTATCATTAGCTTAGTTTAACTACTTTTAATTCAGTGCAGTATATACGTACATATAAGTATCTAAATACAACTGAAAAAGCTACCAAGAGTATAAAGATTTTACCATTTATGTCTTTACTGAGTCTCTCCTCAGCCAGCAGTAAGATTTGTGAGACATTTCAAACTTTGAAAGATTGTATGCTCACATTCTCATTTTTTTTTAACAACTTCTAGGTCATCATTTATTTCTCCTTCCCTAAAATCTTTCACCAGCTGTCTCCTCATCCGGCTGTCTCCTCTCTTAACTTGCTTTCTTTTTGTCTCTCACTATCTTTGCTGGCTCTTTGGCAGTGAGTCACCTTGCCTGTCTGAGTAATTATACACACCCACGGGCGCACACATGCACCACACTGCAGACATAAACAAACTTAGCATACGATATGTATTTATTTATAGTGATGGATAAAGTTACATGACTACAGGATGACGGAGAAACCTCCATCAAAAGCAAAGGGGTTCCCTCTTGAGGAGTATTGACGCATTAACCTCTGCTGTGACTTATGAGGCATTCAGACTAAAAACAACCCTGTGTTGAAAAACGTAAGAGACTGTGTTGGTGTTGGGTTGGAGGGAGTTATTTCAGGAGCTCAGGTATGATGATCAAAAATCATGCTTTCCTGACAAATGACTGGATGTTCATCATGTCTATTCCCATTATAAAAACAGAAACAATGCACCACGTGTCTGTATTCAACACTGATTTTTCTGCATGTGTGTCAATGTATGTCTTGCCTATGCCTATGCCTATGTCTGTCTAGTATAGACCAGCCACTTATTCTTCATGGAGTAGAGTGAAAAACTGCATCTGAAACACACTGTGTTGCTTCCGGTGGAATCACAAGCATTGTCTACAACATGACAAGACATGACATGACATGATGTGTTTAAAACTTTAACTAACATATTTTAGTTTCTGCCAGCTGTCACTCGACAACTGTTACTTCCTAGCTGCTTGTCTGCAACTGATGTGAGGCGATCATGAATTTATGTGAACAGGAAAGACACACAGCGCACTCCTGATTTTTATAAACATCAAAATGATGGGTGGTGTCGTAACCATCTGTTTTGAAGCATAAAGACTACAGACGCCAGCATACAGACAGTGTTAAAATCAGTATATTGAGGAACTAGAGCCATGTGAGATTTTGTGACATTGTGTCGTGGCAAAAGTTAAGTCAGGATTCAGAACTTTTTTTTGGCAGATACATTAGTCACATTGAAATTCTTATGGGGTATGTTTATGTTTTTTTTCTTGCAGTGCTAATGTCAGTCTAAGCACTTGCCGGATTATTTTATCTATTCTTGTTTTAGGTGCTTGTTGTTTTATTTCTGGAATAATTATAAATGTAATTGTACTGTATGCTCCAATATGTCAAATGTCAGTGCCATTATGTGTCTGGATAGAGTGCCTGAATCCTCAGGCACCCACAGTCCCACAGCTCTTAAGAACATAGAAAATCACAGCTAAGATTCAGCAGCTTTGTGCACTTAATGGCAAGGTGCATTAGGTTACCATTGCTGTGCCCCCCAGGTGTTGCAAAGCAGAGCTCAGTGAGAACAACTTGACTTCGCTTATGAATTAGATATGACATATTAGAGAGTGCACTGAATTAATTATGACAAGGGATTCCAGCTTGATTCCAATATTTAAACGGTCTACCCTTAATAATACCTGTAATTATTTACAGGGTGCTACAGGGCTATGATTTTACAGAACCAAATCCTGATGAGCCAGTCACAATGAAACACTTCTCTGCCTCATGCCTTCTCATTACAGGACTTTAATTAGTATTTCTCTACAAGGCATTATGTTATACAGCAACTTAACTGCTAAATATATAGTTCCTCCACCAGGGAATCAAGGTTGTTGCCCTCCCCTTAATACAGTTCATATACATTTTGTATCAGCTTAGTACAGAAGAGGCTTTAGAGTGGGTAACAATAAAAAGGATTATAATGCAACAAATTAATTACCAACAACATCTAAGAAAACAATATACAATTACTTACCTTCCAAACTAAGAATACATGACAGAATAAGGATAATTTAAAAGCTACCCACCCCCACTACTCCCCAACAAAGACCTGCCATCAGTTTGACACATCCTACATTTATAATTACACTTCTGCAACAAATGAGGTCAGTGTGGCTGGGCTCCATACCACCAGACAATGAACAAATGGCCACCCCAGTCATTCAGGCACACACTTGATGCACAGCAGTAGTTCTCATTTTAGTCAAGAATATTTTTAGTTTCTGCTGTTATGAATGTCTGGCTTTTAAACCACAGCTTTATGTAAAAGATTTTTACCTGTATTTGTACATCTGTGTTGTGTTCCTGTATCTGTACGATGGCTCACAATGAGGCAATTTAAAATGACACACACTGTTGTTCTAACAGTTCATGTAAATAATACACAGTGGGTTCTGTTTCTTTCAACTGCTAACTAGCATTTAAAGATTATACTCAAGCAATAATCTTGCTTGCTCTGCCTACTGATGGAGGCTACATTCCTCACTGCAGTATAGCACTTCATGTTTTACTGTAGTGCAGTGCTACATCACAGCTTGGTGTCACAACAGACCACGTTAGGTCATCAACACATGATCAGCCATGCTAACGACAACTTGCAGAGCTGCAAACCTGCTGCCTTTTCCTGTTTGAATGAAAAATATTGTGATTTGTGTAAATCCAGGCTTCAAACTACGGGGAAACTATGGTGTGTCGGCTCACCTTAAAGAGACATGAGAAACCAGAAAGCATCATTACAGGGAGCTCTAAAATATTGTCATCTACATAACAATTTAAGATAATTTGTGTCCAATAAACACAATCCTGTCTATTGCTGCTATGACTATCTATGAAGGGCACCTTGGGGATGCACTCAACACACATTATGGACTGGGCATGTTGATAATTGTTATGGTATGCTGTAGGTCTGGTCTGGTTAACAAAGAAATACAAAGAATAGCATTTTTAGTGTTTCTTATTAGAGCACAATGGAAAAAAAACATTGCAACAGTCAATGGTTTTTCTGTTCTTTTGTGGTCCCTAGCTTGTGTATGCACTTTTATGTGTACAGTACCCTCCCACCCCCTGAAAAACAGAGCACCCTGCAAAGATACAGTGTAAACGCTGTGTAGATCCAAAGAGTTTTTCCACTGAGGCGGACACAGTGCACTTAAAGGTGTGGTAGGAGATGTTTTCTGGAGCATTTTTTAGCATATTGCTTGAAAACCTCTTCACGGCCCCATTGCAGCCAGTAAAATAGAAGGTTTGTCAAAAAAAACAAATGTTTTAGTCCAGTCTAGAGGGCGGAATCATGGGAAAACACTGTCCAATCGTGTTGATGGGGCTGTTCATTACGATTGGATCCTGACATGTCCATCAAACAGTCCGCTTCTCCCTCCCCCTCTGTGCGTTCACCCGTTCGTGAACGAATAGAGACTCTTCCATTACGTTGAAGGTGTGGTTTCGAGGGGAGGTCTGAAGAAAAGGCATGGGTGTGTATTTTCAAAATATAGCTTGCTGGAACCGTTTTCCCAACATCTCCTACCCCACCTTTAAAGCAGGACCTCATTTGATCCCCTGTTTGTAATGAAATGTGGCTGTTTAACTGAGCTTCACTAACGTAACCTTGTTAAAGCTTGAAGGGTAACCATCCTCAAATCCTGCTCCCTCCAGTGATATTTTTTTTTCCTAGGACTGTGAAGGAATGACCCGCCCTACTCTGCCTCTGATTGGCTCATGCTGATATTCTTGCTGTAGCCTGAAGCAATCTCATTCCTCATGCCTAAACCTAATCAACCCAACCAAAAAACGGAAATGAGCACTAGCCAATTACAGGCAGGTCATTCCATCACAATCGGAGGACAAAAAAACTGACCTCCATCACAGCATATTTAAAAAATACAACAGAAGAGTGTGGGAGCAACGACTGTAGGAGGTGTAGTCTCATGGATAGTAAGGGGACACTGGGGAGACTGACTGACCTCAATGTGGATGATCAGCGACTTAGGGCCAACTAGCCATACGGCTCAGTTGAACTGTGTGGGTGCCTGTGTGTAGCTCGGCTAGCGTCTTTACTATGAGAGGCTCAACGGTATGTGTTAATGTGAGGGAATGTCAGTTTCTAAGCTCTGAATAGCACAGTCATCGGTGGGCCAATGTGTTGTGCTTATTGCCATTGCATAGAAATAAATCTAGCTCATGTACAACATACGACATATAGTTCGTAGTGCAACACATTATAGCAAACCAAAGTTTCAAATCATACATACAACATACATACAGACATGTCATGTATGTGATTATTTGTACAGTGCAAAAAATTAAAACATCATAGTTCCTCTTTAACTACTTTAGCCAGCAAAGTTGGAACTGCCATGATGGTGATGGCCAGAGACACCACAATTTGAAGCTTCACAGATTCGGAAACATCTGTTTGATGTGACAGCGGCTCCGTTCACTATTTATTCGACTAAGAAACTGCTTTTAGGCAGACACAGGAGGGTGAGATTTCCAAACTGAGTACATGGAGTACATGCTGAACTGGGTGATGCAGAGGTAACATGGGGATGTTGGAGGATTTGGAGGAAACACACACAAACATGAGAGGAACATGAAAACTGCTCACAGCAGGGACCAAAGACTCTCATAATTTGAGGTGACAGTATTAACTCCTGCACCACTGTTCAACTCATAATACTGATTAATCCCCAAAATCATACTGTATTGTTGGAATAAGAATATCTGATCAACTGTATTATGTGTAGTCGATCTTAGCGGGCAGCTCATTGAGCTTTTGTTACAGTGTTGGCAGGGATGAACGAGGTCTGTGTGTGTGGAGCGTATTCATCACAGATAATAATATTTATCAGCACAGGAAGTTAATTATTCAAATATAGTTGTGTGCTAGAAAAATATCTGTTAATTCCACAGGAAAACCTGGAGCAGACAAATTACTGATGGTTGGATGGACAAATTACATGCTGTCAGCCTGATTAATTAGAGGTAACCACCCTGGTGACCAAATTCAGTGCAGTATCCAATTAATTGGGTCCACGTAAAAGCATCTGAAGATTTAAATGAATATGTGCTTCGGTGCACAAGGTTAAACAATAAATTGCAGGTCTGAAAAAATAGTGAAAGCCTAGTTTGGGTGCTGTGTTGATATTAATCTAAGTATATTTAAATAGGCCAAGCATACCACAGTAGTATGATCAAAGCCAGGTATTGCAATAATTATTTCAATATTATAAAATGAATAGTTTTACCACCAGTTTTGCCACACAACTCGCAAAATTATTAACAAAAAAAAATGCAGTAGGGCAAAATTGTAATTGTAAGTAAATAAACAGTGTGTTTATCTGCTCTAATGGGAGCTGCAATCGTTCCGTCTAACTACCTTGCTATTTTGAGCACCACCTCCAAGGCAAAGAAGCACATAATTAACTTATTAATTAGTTTGGTGGGTTACATGTTATGTTAAAATGACTAACACATTCACTGTGTCGTATAGTGTTTCCCCATTGTGAGGGAGCGGTTCATGAATGCTATCAGAGTAAAAGTTTGCCCTCCAGCAATACCAGGAAATGTTACCTGAGATAGTGTTGGCCAATCACCAAAGAGCCAAAGAGTTAGTCCTCACAGTCCTAAAAGCTCTTGTGAAGTCATTTGGAAATAAACACACAAACAGGTCTATTATACAATATCATCTTCTCCTTATTCAAGTCAGTTACTACTGAGCATCTTACCAACGTAATTACTACAATGAAATCATCCTCCTGTTCACTGGACATTATTCCAACTCACTGAAATATTTCACTCAATCTGCCCATCTGTCCTATCCATTATCAAATCCTCACTGCTATCTGCTCAGAAAGCCTTCTCTTGATCCATCCATTTTGAATAACTTCCATTCCGTATCTAAACTTCCTGGCATAGGTCCTGGAAAAAATAGTTGATCACACGAGCACCAACAGGTTCTTTGAGGTTTTAGGGTGGGTCATAACACTATAACAACTTCTTAGGTCTTAATGATATTATTTTAGCAGACAATGCCCAAACATCTGTTGTATTGCTTTCAACTTTTGATATAGATGACCATGTGAATCATGGTCAAAGTCTTAAACACTGGGTTGGCATATCAAACACAGCTCTAGACTGGATTTATTTTTCCAATAGAAAATTCTCTACATGTATGCATTGCTGACTTAAAATCCTCCACCTTCCATTTACCTAACACAACACAGATACCTCACAAAACCTTGGCTGTGAATGTCTTTCTGTCAAAGCTGGAGAGCCTGACAGCAGCTGCTCATGGCTGGGTAGCTCCATGGGTAGTATGACTAGCTGCTACCAGCTCTGTATGGCTCTTACTGCTACAATGAGCGGTGGTCAGCAGTGTTGCAGTGAAGGGGAGCTCTCTTTAAGCCATATAAAATGTATAAATCTTTAGCCAAATAATCACAAAATGACTTTATGGATCCTGTATATTTGAAGTACAAATCTACATAGTGATGGAGAAGATCAAACAAACTATTTAAATATTTACAAGATCAAATAAAGCATTTACACATTTACAAGCTACAATAATATTCTAATAGATTAGAGAGAGAAAGAGTGAGAGAAAAGTGTCTGTTCAAACCTCCTGCCCCACACACCTACCGCTGCCTTGAGCACGAGCACAAGACCACAAGGCAGCTGGGAATAATAAAAAAAAGTCTGCCAGAGACAGTCTGTGTGTTTCCATATATCATAAATTTGAACAGAATGTCAGGTAATTTGGCAAAAGAAAATGTTTCCATCCACTACTGTTCTAATATTAGGAGTTGGTTCACAAAATTAGAAGTAGGTGGCACCAATTCTCCGAGTGGGAAAACAAGAAGTAGAGGACACAAGATCCTAATTAAAGGAATGCCAGTTTATTTCATGCTTCCATCCATCCAGAAGCTTGTAACCACTTATCCTAATCAGGGTTGCAGCCTATCCCAGCTGGAATTGGACAAGAGGCAGGGTACACCCTAGACAGGTCGCCAGTTGATGACAAGGTTTAGAGTCACTAATTAACCTATTAACTGCATGTGTTTGGACTACGGGGTGGAAGCTGGAGAACCTGGAGCGAACCTACACAGACCCGGAAAAAACATGCCAACTACACACAGAAAGGCCCCATGTTGAGCGATCATGGATGTATTATAGAGCCATGGGAGTGATGAGGTAACTTAGAGCAGGAACAGTTAATAAATCATGCAAGTTAAATGTTCCATATGTCAAAACCTGTTTGAAAAAAGCGTTTCCATCTCTGATTAAGTCCATTAACTTGTTTTCAAAAAACACCTGAAGCAAGTGTAAAACCTCTATTTATGAAATTGGGTACATTTATTTCAATTTTACCATTAATGTAGGGTCAAATTTTTCTCATGCCACACTCCAAATGAAAAATCCGATTGACATGGGAACATGGCTAGTATTTTCAAACCAGTCATTGAGCTAATGTTAGCTTAATTAGCTTGCTAGTTACAGAAAACTGACTGTCGTGGCTTGAAATGGGAGGCTTCCGTTGAAATCATGCATCCTCTGTGTTGTGTTGAGTGTTTAATCTGCCACTATTATCATTAAAAACCGCATATGTGCCATTCACATTTAGCAACAATGGTGCTGTGTTTACCAATTAATAATATTGTCTGAAGATCTCCTCAGTGGCTGTTAATGCTAAAACAGTATAATAGTGTGGATGTATGATAAAAATTACCCCGTACAAATGCCTTTGGCCAAAACGACTGGCCATTTGACATAATATAGCACTTATGGAATAAACATAACACAGTTTCACCTGTCTTTAAGTACACTCTCCAACTCAGGATCAAGCATACACAGCATGGTAAATTTCATCCTTATTTAGAGCAAAAAAAAGGATACAGCACTAACTCACATTTATGTCGCTTAAACTGTTCAAGCCTCTTTAGGGATTAGACGAGATTAAATAACTCAATAAGGTTCTCACATTCAGGGGGCATGTGTCAGGCAATGAGAATCCAACACATGACTAAGAGAGGTGATGAAAGCCAGCTGGCTGGGAGGAAAGAAGGAAAGTGGGCAAGATGGGTGGACTGAGGGCATGAAAACGGCATCTTCACAGATATTAGATTTGCAAACGTGAAGCCATTGCACTTCATCTGATGTCTTGCGTAGTCTGTGAAGTCTCCAAGACTGTTAACAGTTGCATCATCCTGGACTGGAGACACCTACTGATTTCTAAAAATACATTAGGTTGGCAATAGCGCTAAGGCATATCTCGCCCTGAACCCTTTCAGATCTTGAAAAGGGTTGCTTTTCAAAACACGGCACAGTATTCATAAGTTTCAGTGAATGTAATGAGACTTTTCTATGAAAGCTGAGTGCCTACAGAGAGACCTGACTCAGATTTAAGACAAAAGGACAAAAGAGTGTTGATTATTCAAAGGTTATAAACTGCAGTTGTGAGCACCTTCCATCATTAATGCCTTCCAACAAAAACGTTATACCTTTCCTCAGCACTGATAAGGTGAAATGACTTTCACTAGACTGCACGGTATCCTTGTTATTCTGTTACAGCACCAAAACCAGAAACTATTTCAAGTCAATAACAATGCTCTCTCTGACAACAGAAACCAGACCACAGAGTTGAAACGTCCAATTTAATTATTAGTGTTTACTTGCCTCTTAGACATTTTCTTACAGTATATGCTTGAGATGTAACTTCATAATTCTACTTCCATGTCTAAAGAATCAACTAATAAACAAAGAAAACTGTCCTAGCCACAGCAGGGTCTAACCACAGTACTAATTGCTAAATTAGTTGGGATGTTATTTTATTTCTTCTCTATTTATTTTAAATAGAGAAGAAATAGAGAGTATAAACATGCTGAGAAATACATGGGGACAAATGTGTGGCAAGATGGCTTCCTATCAACACCTATCAAAACATGTTCCATTTAAGTCTCTTCCTTTCCTAACCTACTCTTAAACATTACTAAGAATCCTATCATGTTGAACTCTTTCTCTGCATGGCGTGAAGCTCATGCTGTCATTGGTTTAAACGTCTCTCTGTTTCGTAAAACTCCTTTATGTGATAATCCCAACATTTCCCATCAGATTACAGATGGAATATTGAGCAATTGGATGAGTAAGGGCATAAAAACAGTTGAAGATCTATATATCCAAGGTAAATTTTCAAACTTTCAACAACTGACAGAGAAATTCAAACTCCCCAAACATAATTTATTTAAATATTTTCAAATTAGACACTGGATCCGCAATAATTGTTCAGACTTTCCTCATATCGCCCCGGAATCCCCGTTTGAAGAACATCTAATGTGTGAAACATTAAACACCAGTAAGGGGCTGATATCTGCTATTTATGTTATTTTAAATAATAACCTGACAATATATAATAAGATTATCATACAGCACACCTGAAAAAATCTTAGGAGGAGGAAGTATGAGAAGTATGAAAAGATATAGGGCTCTTTCTTGTCCTTACTACCATCACTACATCAGTTTAACTAGTATGTCAGTATATAACCTGCTCCCCTTTACTATTTTGTCTGCTTCTATGATTTTGACTATTTGGGACCTCATACAGCACTTGGTTGTATTTTATTTTGCTTTTCAGATGTAAATGAAGGTGAACTCATGGAATTGTTTCTTTTTTATCTTATTTTTTACCGTACCAGGGTTGAGGGTGGGAGTTGATGAGGGGTTCTGATTTTGTATGTCTGTTCCTTTGTGTGTCTTGTTTGTGAAATTACACAAATAAAAAAAAAACTTCAATAAAAATATCTTTAAAAAAAAAAAAAAACATGCTGAGAAATTTTCCATTTTCATTTCCAGATGTCACCCAATTATTTTGATTATTCCCTGAACTTTCATATCAACACCGTCAGGTCAGATTTTCTCTCTCGTCCAACTCCTTGGTCCGTGGCAAGGCATCTCAGAAACTAATGAATATAAATTCTATTATAGTCCCTCTGGATAGTCATTATCCACAGACGAGTAATCCTAATGTTTTAGGTGACCTGTAGCGCTGCCATTAAAACAAAATCACTTTCACTTTTCTTTGTTTTGTCAAAGTTTCATGGGCAAATTACTATAAAAACATATTTATATTCCTGACAGGATCAGTCCTGTTCATTCATTCACTGAGGACTTTCCTTCTCAGGACAAAAACAGAATATTGTGGGATGTAAACAAATGTTCAATCTTAACCACTTTTCCTCTTCCACTCTTTCATTTATTCATGCTTTCTTTCTTTCTTTTTTTCTCGTTGGAATCAGCCATGTTAGGATAGAGGATGGTGTAGTTGTTTTAGTTGTTGTTGTAGGTGTTCAGTTTTTGCTCCCCTGTCAAATTATTTAAAGTTCTTAAAGCTTCTTCCATTCATAGCCTGACTACACATTCCCAGCGCAATATATGGAGGTCTCCACGGTAAACAGCCACATAAATGTGTTGTCACATTAGCAAGTCATGCAAGCCTCTTGGATCACAAGTGGTTGAACCTTTGTTGCACTTTTAAGACTTGCCTGTTTAGTGACAATATAGTTAAGTGTCTGCGCTCTGTTTTATGTAAAATACTGTACAGTGTAGGCTTGATATCTGTTCAATAGAAATTACTTTTGACAGATAAAAGCCTGATTTTGGCACGTTAAACACCATGTTCTGAGGGGATGTGTCAAAGTGTTGCAGTGTCTGTACACCGATGACATTTGGGGTCTTTATTGATCGTTGCTGTGGCTTACCAGTGAGGAAACATATCATTAATTATTCCTTTCTTCATATTTTTTCTTTTTTTCCCAGGCTCTCTCTTCCAGCTAAGTTTGATAAACTGCTTTTGAACACCTGTCTCTGCGACTTGCCTGTCCTACATGACACATGGCCTTTGCTCTGTCGAGACATTTACCTCTGAAACACTGAACAAGCAGTTCTTTTCCTGTTAGCAAAGTGTAAACGTGGGTTAAAGCTTTAGCTCCAAACGAGTATGAAAGAGCACAAGGACATGATGAAGTACTACAACATAATGAAGTACCAATACTTTAATGATTAAATTAAGAGAGTATGCCACATTGTCAGGGATGAAATTAGAAATATTATTCTTGTGTAGTAATCTGAATGGGGAAATAAAAGAATACCTGGTAATATTCCTAAAGCTTGGTTTTAAATTGGGTTTAGATTGCATTAAAGTTTCACAGTTATGATGAAGAAATAATTAAAAATTGAAAGGGACTCTCATACCTAAATGTTTTTGTCCTCATCTAGGTTCATCTGTCTCAAGCGACAACACTTTCTCCTAAATGCCTGCTGGCATGCCTCCAAGTGGCTTTTAACCAGGGAAAATCTCCATTCAGGGCAGTGTAATATAAATGCAAAACAATAAGAAGAGCCAATAGGTGACTCAACCATAAAAAAAAGATGTCTGTCTGTGGTGTCTATTAAAATATAACTCATAGACGTTTACCACAGAAATAATCTTTTTTACTTTGGAGATTCAATATTGAGTCTGTAGATTTGTGAGAGATCCAAGCACTGAATGGAGAATAACTTGTTGTGGTTTAGATATGTGGATCGCTTCTTGACAGGACGAAATAATGAGCTGTTGGCATTAACTCCATTATTGACTGACAGTGAAAATGTGTGATTCATAAAACATCCCCAAAATGCACAATATCACTAGATTTCATCATAACTGACAACCACTGGAATAAGGATTCATTAACTGTGTCATTGCATTGATTAGAAATCATGTTGATTCAACTGCCTTAATCTGCTATAAGAAATATAATGAATGACTTTCGCTTCAGCAACAATTAGTATCGAAATGCTTGAATGAGGCACATTGAATTTATACATGAAGGGTTGTCTTGTCATAGCACATAACAACAGTTGTATAATGTCTTCTGTGGCTCCAGATAGTCTGAGAAAATAACCCTGCTTGGGCTTGGAGACTTTAAATTTTTAAAGAAAACTTTGCAGTACAAACTAAGGGTGTGGAGTTTGAAAGATACTGGCATTTACTAGGTAGTTGCACTGCAAAACACTGCATGCTAGCCAATGAAAATCAGAAAATCTGTTGCTTTGATTTTACTCATCATTTATTTGACTTTTTATATCTTTTATTAGGGTGTGACAGCGGTAGGTGACAGGAAATGAAGAGAGAGAGAGAGAACCCCTTAAAAGTAACGTAGTACTGTATATATAATAAAATGGCCTGCAGGTCTGCAGGTTTTGCTTGTGTATACTCCTCATGTAATTATGCAGTGTGTTAAAGACATTTACTTTTTGTCCAAATGGCTTCTACTTCGGTAAGGCAGCACTGTTTTGCTGATTTTATTAGTTTTTAGGTGCAACTAAAATGCAAGACATGAATACAAGATATAGCAGCTGAGCACAGGTATGATTGGCACTATTTAAGGAGCCTTTGGGAGTTTTATTCCAGGATAAACTGTCAGAGTCAATCATGTCCTTTTCATCTTAATCAGAAGTTTTTTGCGGTGGTGTCATTGTCTAACAAGCACATCACAGCAATACTGTCAGGGTCAGCAGAAAACAATGGCGTGGTCCAGTTCCTGTCACTGATTCTGACCTTGAGGCTGTGCCATCTCTAATCATTGGCATCTTTAAAAGTACTCCTGATGTGATGGGTGATGAGGGCATTCTAGGCCCTTGTTAATGGGTGCAAACTAGAGTCCAGGATGACAGTACAGCTCCTCCATGAGCAAGACTTTCTCTTGTCAAACAGATAGGACACAGTCTTGACTGATGATCTGACTGGTCCTGAGGCTGCTTAATGCACTTACTAGTACATCTACAAACACACACATATCCACATATATCCCCAAACACATACAGACACATTGCTCATGATCACTCTGTCTTCTGCACAGATGTCTCCAGCTCAACTGCTCAGTGTATATCACAACCCAGGTGTATGAGTGTCTGTTTTTGTCTTCACGCATGAGTGACTTTGTAGATATTCCTATACGCCTTTACTCAGCGAGATGCAGAGGTCACTGAACAGAAAAAAACAGCCAACAGTAGACTTAAAGTGGTACAGGTGGACCACCACTCAGCATCTTTCACCCAGACTGACAGTAAGACATAGGGGCTAAAGGATGTGTGTCCATATGGACTTCCCTGTCAAAGCCACTCAGCTGGGCAGTCCATCATAGCGCTGTGGGGCAGGGTTAACGCTGTTCTCAGGTCTAAGTGCCAGTAATGAAGTCATAAAACACTCCACGCAGGGACCCTAAAGTGACGACACTGCCAGAAACAGCAACTGCCACCACCGTCTGCTGATTACTGTAAGACTGTGCTGATAAGGCCTCATGTCTGCTGCATGTCTACATGAGGTGTCTGGACCTCTGTGCTTTTTTTTGGCAACATGTGGCAGCTTATTCTCACTAAACTGATGCACAGGGCAGATAAAAACGGTGTATCTGTTTGTCATTGCCTGTATTATCGGCTGATTGTTTCATGATATATTAGTCTGAGTGCAATAAGGAGTAACAAAGAGTAACAGCAGAAAACAGTAAAGATATAATTGTAGCAGTATTGGCTCGACCAAAAGCTTTAATAGAGTCATAGTTCTCAAAATAAGATTCTGCAGATCTGTAAAAGTTTACAATGTCCAAATTGGTTGATGGTATTTTCATATTTTTAATATTTAAATATTTTAAATATTTTAATAATAATTTGAATTACATTTTTTTTTTTTAACATTTAAGGTATTCTTATGAAGATTTGTTTAAAGTTTTCACATTCTAATATGTTTGTAAAGGCTTCATAGCTTGTAACTATGGCACTATTAATAGTGGATATGTTTACCATAACCATAACTTTATGGTTGCACAGTTGTGGAAAATCCCTGTATTTATCATCTTCCAGCATCATACTTGTTTTGTCTTTTAGTTAGCTCTTTTGTCAGTCAGGAAAAACCCTCCCCTAAACCACTGGACATCTCACCTTTAAGAAGAGGATTGCATTAATCTCAAATCTATTAATTTACAACTTATCACATGTACAGCTGTAGACTTATAAAACCTTTTACTAGTGCTTTATTAGAAGGTGGTATCATTAAAAATGTCAGACACAGGATATTTTTAAACCCTCAGAGTGATTTTGGTATCAGTGTCAGGCTCTAGTGTATGCATGCATTTGTGTGATCACTGTGGAGATCCTGAAATCCTTCACACCAGCTTGCCTACATGTTTTATCTGACATTAATCCTTACTAAGCTTTACATTCTTCAGATCAGTGTGACAAAGCAAAGAAAAACATGAGATATAGATAGAATGGATAGAATACCATATACCATATTCTGCATAATAGGCTTTGTTTAGGCTATATGATGTACACTGCATGTAACTACACTTGCTGCTAGTGGAGTTTGTGCGTGTGTGTCTACTCTGCTTGACTCTGTTCCTACCTTCTTCTTGTGTTTATGTGATTAAGGTGACAGTCAGAGAGCACAGTTTAAAAATGCCAGTCACACTGCTGCAGGGCACGCGCTAGTGAGTATGCTACTGAGCAGTTGTTGCTACGTTACCGCTGAGAAAAAAAAAAAAAAACAGTGGGTAGGTGACAAGAAGTTAAACTTAAGGAGTTGCAATGTTTTCTTTAAGCCTTTTTCAGCCTGACAGGTTCTTTTAGACCAGTGGTGAGTTTAGGAGTACCTGAATCCTGTTGGGAAGTATATCTGGTGGTTCTCGATCGAGGGACTGTCTCTTAGGATAAAGTTGACTTTGGCTTTTGTATAACAGGGTTTATTTATAGGAACATATATCTATTATTCAGTTAATCATTAGCATGTCTATTTTTAACCATGCTAGGGCCATGGCTCTAGGCATGTCAGTCAGCAGGTCTTTGGGACAGACTGAAATACCTCAATAATTATTGGATGGATTGCCATAAAATTTTGTACCTACATTTGTGGTGCCCAGAGAATGAATCCAACTTACTTACCTACTTTGGTGATTCCCTCACATTTTCTATAAACCACCAGCAGGTCAATATTTTCAGATATTTTGTGAAATATTTCCACATTAATTAAATAAATACGCACAATGTTTTACAGATGTTCATGGTCCCCAGATGATATATCACAACAACCTTGCAGATCCTCTGGCTTTTCTAGTGCAATCATCAGATCAAAATTTGCAAATATTAGAATTCTAAATAAGCCAAATGAGATGGTAAACAGGCTTTTCATTGTAAAACACATTAGCATGAAGATATTAGCATTTAGTTAAAAGCACATTAGAGTCTCCTGCTAGTATGGTGGTAGACTCTTACCAGCATTGTTCTTGTAAAATAGCGAATATTCTTTTAAGTCTCAAAGCCAAGTCAACTAAATAAGAACTTGTCAAATAGAAATTGTGGAACCGCTGACCGCATGCTGACCTCATTTCAAGGGCTCATAATGGACTAGAACTTTCTCTGTAGCTGTATTTGGTAATAATTGTGGGTGTGGAAGGAGGTGCCACGCTCTAACCTAATAACAGATCCGCTCTCTGGAGTCATATCTTGAGCATACAGTGGGACTGTATAATAGGGGGAATGTGTGTGCAGGATCATGTGTGTGTCTGTCTTTGAAAAAGAAAAGAAAGAAGGCAAGATACAGAGAAAGACAGATCAGATAGGAGCTGGACAGACAGCGGAAGAGCTGAGATGGAAGACTGATCTTATCGCAGCAGTGATGTTACACTGGGAAGATTAGAATTTGAATCCTGGCAGAAGTCCACAGCTCTGAAATTAAGGGCACAGGCGTTATATTAGTGAAAGCAAATTATACAATATATTGTGGAGAAAAAAGCACAATGAAAAATGTTTCATCTCAGACACTTTAAATAGGTCTTTCATTGGGGTTAATAATGCTACACACTGTCCACAGTAACGTATGGAAGCAGTTGATCATAAGTGGCTCTGTTAAAATATAATCTCTTTTTTAGAAACGTATACACAGTTGCAAACTGGATGCTCTAATGTGAAGATTACCAGTATGGCTGCTCCATCTGCTCTTAGGGATGATGTGATGTACAGCACCATGGGCAGTAATCCTCCAAAAAACAAGAAATCATATTTATTTCAAGGCACAAAAAAAAAAAACACTGGCTGATTGAACCCAATCTAAACTCTCTCCATCTTTTTCATTTCTCTGTTCGTCTGTCCCCACATTAACCTTCTGTCACCTCAGTCAATTTTCATTCTCTAAAGTATGATGTTTTTATATTTTGGGACCTTTTAATTCACAGATCAAAAAAAGTTAATAATCAGCAGGCGTAAAACTCAATTTTAAAAGTATGTGTCAAAGAATCAAATTGAAGCCAAGGTATGTATTAATAAAGTAACCACGTTATACCACCTTTAGGCCCATTCTTTTAACGTTCACTCTATTTAACATTAACTCATAAAGTGATGTGACAATTTCATCTTTGTAAAGCTTAAATAATTCAATGACATTTTACAGTAGAGTGTGTTTTTTTTTTTGTGTGTGTGTGTATTTAACCAAACACCTTTTTGTCAATATACAATACAGAATTATACAGCGAAATGGAGTTGAGGTCCATTCTACCATTTAACTGTTTATAACAACTACTGAGACTGAATAATTTCTATTAAATTCACCTTTTTAAAGTATATTAGGGGTCAAAGTTATGCATAATTAACATCTTGGATGCTTTAATTGACAGGTGGGTGCCATTACAGGCTTGTTTGAGTACACAATCATCATCAATGATCTACATCTTTGCCGATTATCAGATTAGCTCAGAGGTACGACTGCCAACACTGAGCTTTAAAATGTCTCTTCAGAAGCCTGCGTCGTAGATACGACGTCTATTCTTCTTACTGTCAGTGTTATTATATACACACAGAAATTGTAAGCTGTATAAATAAGACAGAGAAAGCAAATTAGGATTGAAGAAAAACTGAAAAAGAAGGTAAAATAAAAGACTCAATAAATAACTCAATAAAAGAACTACTACTGGGGAAAAAAGGGTAGTAATAGGAATGAGGTAGTAAGTAAATGCACACAAACGTTTTATTTCACACACAATACATAGTTCTGACTTTGCTTTAGTTCACCAGTCCTGCAGTGGAAGTGTATATTGCTCTGAGCTGTGACCACTCTCTGAACAGAGAGAAGCTGTTTGTTGGGGGAACATGTGGAACGACATGTGGATCCTCATCACAGAGAATATTTCTTCAACAACAACAGTAGGCACTTCCAGATAAAATGCGCGGGTGGCCTGAAGGCGGAGCAGAGGCATCCTGTTAGGCAAATTTTATCCCCACCAGAGATTCAAACTTGGCTCTCTCTGCATGCCGTTGCAGTGAAATGTATTCAGTTCTGTCTCCTGGTACTCTCTCCACACCGGCTGCAAATGGTAAAAATTCTAAATTAAATTTCTGACTTTCACGGCCACCTTACATATTTTGTTTTGATGTGTTTGTGCACAGATCTGCTTATAAGAAAGCACAGGTGGTGCATGTGTTTGCCAATGATTGACATGTTGGGGAACACCAGTGTTTGTACATTACATGTGTTTGTCCATAAATCCAGTTTTGTTTGGACAGTTTTCTCTATTTACATCCGCTGCAGTTCCATTGTCAGGTGCTGGTCTACTGTGTTGATGTATAATGGTGTTTTTATTCAAAAGCTTGGTAATGGATTTTCACTCTGCAAACCTGGAAATTTTCTCACTCATTCCATCAACCCATTTTCACATGTGAAAACCTCTCCATTCTCATGTCAGTGTTAACGGCAGCTGTTATTTACAATCCAAAAACATTCTTTCACTTGCACCATCACAATCCTTGACAGCTGAGTCAAACTCACTCTTCGTAAATATGACACAGATAGCATGACCCTTTCTTGGTTTTACAAGCTGACAAGGATTGAGTGTCTACACAATGCATTGTGGGTAACTAAGGGCTGCAAAGGATGTATCAAATAGCTGCATTTCTTGGCCGCATTTGGAGAAGCATTTGAAATGGGACAGGCCATGTCAGCTCGACACATTCGGTCTAGAAATGTGGACTTCAGAGGATTCAGCTCCCGAACTGGGACACAGCAAAGAGACTAATAAGAGTGTGAATTGTAGGCAGGAGGAGAGGGAACAGGAGATCTTCTGACATTAATGTGTGTTATTAATCTTATCCTGGCTCCTTTGTTTCAGAGTCTGTCCAGTTTAAAAGAAATTTATGAAAAAGACCCACTTGACTCGTTTTCAGAATCTAGCCTCTTCTGGTCCAAATGAATGTTGCCATGAGCATGTTGCACATTGAAAAATGCCTGAATAGAGGTTTGAGATTTATTGTCCGTGTACAAAATATTTATATGGTGGCTATTTATTGTGTCCCTGACATGGGAAACCTCACTGGCATTAAAAAGAAAGTATTATATGAATTTTGAAAGGGTTTGTGATTAAAAAAATATTGAGTGTTACATGAATGTACCAACTGGAATTTCTTCACAAAACATCTTACATTATCTGGTGTACCTTTACTACTTACAACTTCTTCAACTATTGCTCGCATTAGAAGACCCACAAATAAATCTATTTTTGTATATACAATTTTAATAACAAGAGGACATCCCGAGGTCAAGAGCACAATTAAATAAGTAAAGGGGCAATGCTTTAAGCTAAAATGCCTTATGAATTATTCCTAGTTCTGAGCCTTGAAATTTGGAACTGTTCTTGGTAATTGAACAACTATAATTGATATTTTAAATGACACTGTTAAAGAGGTTGCTCATCCAGACGAATCTACAGAGATTCATTAATTGAATCAGCAGCTTAATGGTGAGTTTCGGCTCATTGTTTAGCTGTCTGACCCTCCTGACCCTGTTTGACTTCTCCTTTCTTTCACTTCTCATAGCGTCATATGTGGCAAGCAGCTGTTTTCAGTGATAAAGCTGTAGAAACCCACTGTACACTACCTGCTCAGCTCTAAACATCAGTATTTATCATCTTAAGAGCTAGATATTTCCCTCAGGAGTTGGTGGAGACCAAAAATGGATCTGAAAGAAAGTGAATATTAGACTTATAGTCCAGTCAAAAGTTTGGACTCACCTTCCCATTTAATGTTTTTTTTTTCTTTATTTTTGTTACTTTCTACACTGTAGACAACAAAACTGTGAAATAACAGAAATGTAATTTAAATAAATGAAAACGAAGCAAAATATCTTGGATATATAACTTTAATATAACGGACTGGTACTGAATATTTACTAGGTGGCAGAAACATGACTCCTCATGAATGATAATGCTGCTTCGTACTGTAACTGCTGGATGTGTAAATAAGCAACTGCAAATATGCTCACCATGTGAACTTAAACAGTGATATATGTTATCCTCACAACCTTTTTCCACTGCCCCCAACATTATTATCATCCAGTAATTGAAAAAAAACAGCAGCTAACACTCTAACTCCTTAAAAACATTTAACAAAAATTTATTTCAGAGTGAAACTATATCTGTGATTTGCTCATGGGACTGCCTTCCTTCATCACAAATGATAAGATCAAGTCCAGGCGAGCCAACTTGGTTGCAACATGCCCGCTTACAAGTCTGCATTTTCAGGGTTGAAAGAGCTGAGGTCTCTGTCAGGCAATAGTGCAGCAGGGAATTGTACTCACACGAACAACAACTGCAGCAGAGACGGCCAGAATGAACAAACAACACTGATGCTACAGGAACATTTATTTTGGTCTGGATGCTGCCAGTGTGCCACAAGTTCAGACTCACCAAACAGGAGCGTGGCTTGTAAATTATGTGTGAAAATGAAAACAATTTACCATTCTACTCACTAATTAAGAAACTAATATGTATATATGTTTTTTTTTTTTTTTAATGTGATAAAAAATTACGTGACCAAAATGCAACATCAGCTTTTAACATATGCTATTTGTCAGTATCACGCTGAATGAATTTTATAACTAATATCCATGGAGATAATTTAGTCCTTATTCACATCTCATGAATCCATAAGGTTAATCTTATTTTATTATAATGCAGCTGCCTCCAGCTTTATATTTGCATATCACAGAGTAGAGACTGGATTTTTGCTTTAAGAGCTGTTCATGATCAAAATACTGACTGTGTTATATATTATAATAAATATACTGAGGGCAAATGTTGAATAAATGTAAATGTATATGATATACAGTATAACAGTGTTTACTGACTTTTAAAGAAAAAGTATAGTTCTCTGCGGATAATAAGAGGCTGGTCTGTTTTTGATGGAGGCAAGTCAGAGCAGACAGAGCTGGCCATAAGTCAAAGAAACAGCATAGAGCATTAGTCAATTTTCAAAATAAAGCACCCTGTGCAGACTCACGATCGTAAAGACAGACATAAAGGAAACGTTTGAACTACATAGCCTACTTTGCCGTGGTAGAAGCACAGGTTAAAATTAATGAACAAACTCTGGCAGGCAAAGCACTCTGCTCCTGGAATACTCTTGATGGGGCATGAAGCAGTGTGGAGAACAGACCAAAACAGTGTTGCAGATGTGATCACAGAGCTGTGCCAGGTGTTATCAAGGTATTCCAGTCAAAGTCTGCTGATTTTCAATAAATTCCTCTTACTTCTGGTCTGATGGTAATCAGACTTCTTTAAAGGATTTAGTGGCATCTAGCAGTGTAGTTGATTGCAACTCCCTTGCCTGAAATGCCTGAAAATGCCCAATCTGGAGTTTGCCCATTCTGGGCTGTTGTAGAAACATGGCAGTTCAACATAGGGGAAGAAGACCCCTAGCATCTATAGATATAAAAAGCCCACTCTGAGGTAACATAAACATAGCAAATCTTATTTTCAGGTGATTGTACACTAATCATTGCACAGATACAGATCTTCATTAAATCAAGTAAATAGAGTTTAATAATCTGACATACTGGAACTTTAATGGTAGCTACAGCAAAATGATAATTTAAGGCATTGTTAAATGAGCTAGAAAACTGCATTAAAATGCTGCATTATCATATCAAAAAACTATAATATATTTAATGATGTATTGAATTATGTTGTCTCATTTAATCAACAGGTACTGTAAATAAGAATGAAACTCCTCATCACCACTCTATCTGTTGTGACTCTGGTCATTCTTTTTGTCTTTCATACAGTCCTCCACCACTTTCTGAAAGTTAAATACTCTCCCTCAGTGCCCGTCTTCCTCTCAAACTCTTCAGCCACTCTGAGTGAGTCAGAATGACTCTTCATCTGTGTTCATTCACCCATAGCCTGCCTTGTCACACACAGCAAATCTCTGGATCATCCTCATTACGGACAACAGATCATGCTTCTTATAGGAACACACTTTGAAGGCTGTGCTGCAGACTGTTAAGATGTTTTGCCTGGATAAACACACCTGCCAGTCAAGTGTATTAGGTTATGAGTCTGTCATGGGTCTGTGGTATTACGGCCCTCTGAGACAGCGAACAGCCTGTTTGCTGTACTTCACGTGTGCTGAAACAAAACACATGGCGCTCTGTGTTTAGTCACTGTAACGATCGACAGGAAAACTTATGAGTGTTTGTTTTGCCCAAGGTTTCCCTCTTTGCTTGATCCCAGTAGCCATCATACATCTCTCTTGATAGACACACATTGTTTATTTCAAAGAAAAAAAATACTGTTTAAACTGAAAAATCACCAGCGTTCTGGCCTCATGTGGGGCTTGGCTTGGGGTATGAAGCTGGAAACAGAGTGAATGTGTTTGACGTTTCAGTTGAATGAGTTGCAAGGTTACACATAGTCACAAAGATGGTTTGGCAGGAGTGTAATGAAGTCAGCTGGTATGCGTTAGGGAATGATGTGAAAAAGGGATGTATGGTTTCCTGAGAGACGGGTGAGAGCAGGTGGGATGGAAAATTGGACTTGCAGTGAACAATATGAATGCAAGTGGGATTTGTCTCGTTCATGTCTCATTCACAAACATGTGAAAAATAACTCAACAGTGCAATCCTGTTTTTCAAATGGAACGACTGCGTAGCACCCTCTAGCCATGTCGCACTGTATTAAGGTGAACTGTGCCTCCACTACATGTTCACAGTTAGAGATTTTACAGCCAACCCACAGTGTTGTCACTTTCATACCTCCAATGTCTTTCTTTCTTTTAGGTCTGTATTCACACTGACTTATAAGCAGTGATGCATAACATTGAGGCTGGGAAAATCCCATTCATGTTTTGAATTGAGGATTTTGATTATTAGTCAAAATGGTGCAACTAGACTGTGAAATGATGTATCATATAGGTGTAGCATCATACTTGATGCTACACCTATATGATATGAACCTTGTCTTATTAAAAACAGGTTTTATTTGCAATTTCCTAGAGAAGTACTACACTACACACAATCCTAAGGTGGAATAAGGTGGATGTCTCTGATTGGTTTATTTTGCTACAAATTAAATGCTTTGTTGCCACAATTCATGTCGTAGTTGGTTGGTTTAGCTCTTCATATAAAGATGTTCTGCAAAAAAAAGTGGAATTAATGAAATATAAGTATTTTCAGCAGATGCTGCCCTGGATACATGAGTGAGACAGCTTACACGTCCATATATTCCAAACAGTTGACAGCTGTAAGGTAGTGAATGTTCTGTATGTGAAACTTGCATGGACATAATATTACAGCACTATTGCATAATGGTTCTAAGGAAATGTTACTGTGCATCTTTGCAACAACCGACAACAAGGCCGACTATGACAGATGCAGCATGAATCAGTAAAGTCCTAAGAAATGCAGACTCTATTACAATGCTTTATATAAAACTATATTCGTTGCATGATAAGATCATCAGTGTCCAGTGTACATTTAAAGCTCTGTTAGCAGCCTGAGCAACAGCTTTGACAGTGTCCTTGGTGCTGAAGAAGTCCCCACAGTCATTTGAATAAAAGTCCAGACAAAAAACGACTTATCTGAGCTTGCTGTCTTTCAGAAAACATCTTTGCTTCAGAACTGTGAGGTCAGTATTATTCTTTAAATCTAATCCATTGTTTGAATAGTGGGAGATCACCATGGGCAAATCATTTTACATATCTGAAATTAAGAAAGAAAAGATAGCTGTGGGGGGAAAATTGCTGCAGTTCATACTGCTGTTACCACCTGAAGCTACTACTGCAGCCCCAGCAGCCCTACACTTCCAGGATTAATTCCTACTACATGAAACGCCCCCAGGATGGTCACAGTTTGAATAGGTTTAGACACACAAGTTTTTCAGAATGTTAATCTCAGAGAGTTTGTCTTGTATTCTGCAAAACTGCAGCTTGACCCTTCTCAATCCTACAACAGCTGTTCAAGAAGTGGGCAGTCACTGCTGAGCTCTGTAGGAGTAATCATGAAGTCATACCGACTGCTCATTCAGCAAGTCCTCCAAATGAAATGACACATCTGTTATTTGTCTGTGCCCTCGAGAATGATGGCTCTCAAACTATGGTACACAAATGGGCCAAAAAAATAACCTTATGTTGATTATGTTATCTTATTATGACGTGACAACGATATGTGTCGTAGTTCTGATATTTTGGTTTTAATTTGTAATTCTCCCCGCTCTCTGTGTTTGCACTTCTTGCTTCTGTTGCATCTCAGTTTTGATTGTCTGTTCCACCCTGATTAGCTTCGCCTGTTCCTGATTACTTTCACCTGTGTCTTGTTATCCTGCCTTCACTTGTATATTTAGTCTTTGTTTGTTGATTTCTGGGTCATTTTGTTGTTGTTGTGTCAAGAGTTCAGCCATGCGTTTTGTGGTCTTTGCTTTTCTGGATCTTGCCCTTTCATTTGGACTTTCTGGCCGGTCTCACCACCTTGTAAGTCTACAACGCCCATGTTTTATACTCTCTATAATCTTAGTAGAATAGCCAGGAGCCTATATGTAAACTAGCACGCCCCGTGTCAGGGATGGAGGATAAAATTGTGCTTGTTTTGTGAAAAATTACATTCATTTAGTAAGAATGCCTCTTTTTGTTACTGCCCTTTCATTGCAGCACAGCAGGGAGACAATATCCAGGAAACATAAAGAGTGAGAGTTTTAAGATGGACTTGACAAATGGGGAGCCTATCCTTTAATGCCTCTGGTGTCACAGGGAAATAATTGATTATGAGCATTAATATTAAAACTATAACAGGACCCCATATGTCTCTTTTTTAAAATGAGGAACTGCCAAAATACTGGCAATACACCTCGGTTTAAACACCTTATCACTTTCCGATGTAGCAGAAGTCCCTCACACGTTGACATGCATGTGGGTTACCATGGTTACCAAATTATGTTGCATAAAGATAGAAGCTACAGTGCTGATACAAGTCCTTTCTTGACAGCTCATGATCCCCAAATGAAATGAGTAGTTATTTATGCTAAAAATAAAACCCACATTCATTTGCAGTTTGTTTTCACACCAGAAATTAACTGCAGCACAATCTGCCCATAACTGGACCAAGATTTTTAAGTGGTCTCTATCCAGTTGTTTGCTGCTTACCAGTGTAAACACTTTCACACCAACTTAAATAAGCCAACCCAAACAGGCAAACAAGCCAGAGACTGCACCTATTCTTTTGGTTTGTTGGCCCTTCTCTGACTGTGAGAAATGCTGAAGCTACATGTAACTTGGTTGTCCAAAGAGGTGATGGCGATTACTGCAATTTTGGTTGAAACTTCTCACATGTGATAATGACCAGAGAGCTGCTGTTCTTCTCTGGTACAGAAACACTATGAGCCAGCATCCTGCTACTTAGTTTTAAGGTTGCTACAGGCATGTGAAAAAATTAGGACACCTTATGAAATCCTGTGTATTTTAAAATATATTTGGACATATGGGTAGTTAATGTCAATTTTAATTAAACTCAGGGATCCAAGTAATATAACTAAACAATAAAAAAATAAGAAAAGCCTTTTTAAAACTTTCTGTAAAATTTAATTAAAAAATAATGCATTTTCTGGTGAGGAATAAATTAGGACACCCCCTATATTATCCCTCTTAAAATGTTGAAAATCCCAAACAGGTGCATCACGTCAGGTGCACATGATTAGTACATCGTTACCCAGCATTTGAATGGAGCCTTGCCCTATTTAAACCTCAGATTTAGTTTGGTGTGGCCCTGACAGTTGAGATGTTGAGGTGAGCGCCATGGTGAGGTCTAAAGAGCTTCCTGATGCCCTCAGAAAGAAGATTGTGGCCGCTTACGAGTCTGGTAAAGGATTTAAAAAGATTTCAAAAGAATTTAACATCAGCCATTCCACCATTCGCAAAATTATTTACAAGTGGAGGACATTTAAAACAACTGCCACCATGCCAAGATCTGGCCGTCCGGGCAAGTTTACCCCCAGAGCAGAACGCAAGATGCTCAAAGAGGTCCTGAAAAATCCTAAAGTGTCATCAAGGGAATTACAGCAGGTTCTGGCAACTGTCGATGTGAAAGTGCATGACTCTACGATCAGAAAGAGACTGCACAAGTGTGACTTGCATGGGAGGTGTGCAAGGAAGAAACCTTTGCTCTCTAAAAAAAACATCAAGGCCAGACTGAAGTTTGCCAGAGAGAACATAGACAAAGACCACGACTTCTGGAATAAGGTTCTTTGGACAGATGAGTCTAAAATTGAATTATTTGGACACCAGAACAGAAGACATGTTTGGCGTAAACCAAATACAGCCTTCCAAGAAAAGAACCTCATACCAACTGTAAAGCATGGAGGGGGCAGTGTCATGGTTTGGGGTTGCTTTGCTGCAGCAGGACCTGGCCAGCTCACCATCATAGAATCCACCATGAATTCTACTGTGTATCAGAGGGTGCTTGAAGAAAATGTGAAACCATCTGTCAAAAAATTAAAGCTGAAGCGTAACTGGATACTGCAACAAGACAATGACCCAAAGCATACCAGCAAATCCACCAAGGACTGGCTAAAAAAGAAGAAGTGGAGAGTCCTGGAATGGCCAAGTCAAAGCCCTGATCTTAATCCCATCGAAATGCTGTGGGGTGACTTGAAACGGGCTGTACATGCAAGACACCCCTCAAACATCTCACAGCTAAAAGAATTCTGCATTGAGGAGTGGGCCAAACTTTCTCCTGATCGATGTCAGAGACTGGTAAAAGGCTACAAAAAGCGTCTCGTTGAAGTTATATCAGCCAAAGGGGGCAACACTAGCTATTAGGGGGTAGGGTGTCCTAACTTTTTCCTCCATTAAAATACATACTTTTCTTTTTTTTCTTTTTTTGGATTTGTCAAACAATGTTCATTTTTGTTGTTAAATTGCAATCAAATCACTTTCTTTTTGAAAAATACATATAAACATGACTGGATATTGGTATGTGAACCATTTCTAAATAAAGAGCTGATTATTTAATGGGGTGTCCTAATTTTCTCACATGCCTGTATGTATTTGGTATCCAGCTAACCTTAAAGTGTCAAACCCAAGAGCACTTAAATTATACACTGAAAACTCCAAAACGTCTCATTACCTAGATTAACCAGCATATCATGTAAAACCATTTGGCCTAGAAATAACATTAGGCCCAGATGAGAGGCTCATAAAGTGCATGAAACCTCCCATACATCATGACAAAGGGGTTTCTTTTGATTCTTTAAAAAGAAATATTTTTCTCCGATCACCTGTAAAGATTTCATGCTTCAGGCTGTACTTTGGGTAAAGCTGTGGAAAGAATGAGATCCCCCTGCAGGCAACCAAGGTTTCTTGGACAAAGATTTGGAGTGAGGGTTTCTGGGAACATTAGGTCCTGAGGGAGTCCAG
Organism: Protonibea diacanthus; assembly: GCA_028641955.1. Taxonomy (NCBI): domain Eukaryota; kingdom Metazoa; phylum Chordata; class Actinopteri; family Sciaenidae; genus Protonibea; species Protonibea diacanthus. The sequence goes on along the minus strand of CM053976.1, from coordinate 24,890,244 downwards.
TGATATATAAGTGGAAGCAGAACCAAGGAATAGATCTTTGAGATCAGATGCATGTTTTCGTCAAAAAATGAAGTCAAATAAGGGAGTCGATTTATTTAGATTTGGTGAAATGTAATTAGAAAGCTGATAGTAGAAATAATTTCACAGACACATTTTCAAGATTAAATGATGAATGCTTACTGATTAGTCAGCCTTGTGTTTGTGACAGCACGGTTCAGCAGAACTGATCTCCAGCCAACTGGGCAGTCAGGTTGTTACAGGTGAGACAAACAAACACCTGCTGGGATTTCAAGATTAAGCCGGCTGTCTACTCCTCCTGCCAAACTTAGTCACAGCTTCCTCCCTCTTCTTGAGTCCTGCCATTGATACTGAATCATGGGGAGTGAATAATCTTCAGACTTAAAGAAGATCTATAACCATTTATTCTTAGAATTTAAATCCATGCACAGTTGTAGTCTTTTAAACAGAGACATGCTTTTCTTTCAGTCGCCTTGGATTTTCTGTGTAATTGGATGTCCATGTTCCTCCCACTGGTCACCACTCTTTTGGCAGTGTGCCTGTTGTGCCAGTCAAGGGTCACCTCCCGTGGTGGCGGCCCTCTCCATGTTGTGCCGACCTACGGCAAGAGATGCTCCTCCGGAGGTCTCCGGTGACTAACAGTGCTTATTCTCTGTGTCGTGCCAGGCGCTAACACCAGGAGCTGAGTGAACAGAGCACAAACAGATAAGCATAGCAGGTGGAAGAGGAAGAGACGCAGAGAGAGGGGGCCTTTTGACAGGGGGAGATACTGGCACCCACAAGACAAGAGAGCATGGGCTGAATTAGGAAGGACAGTGTTGAAGTGTTGCGAGGGAGAGAAGGGTGAACCTGCTAGAGCTGCACCTTAGAGGATAATTACAGTGTATTGTAACTTGCTCCCCTTTTTTCATAATTTTGCTTCATAATGTTTGTTGGTAACATTGTCCTCAGCTCAAGCCCAAGTCAATTGTTGGGATGTGGAAACAAGGCAACATCAACAAGACAAAAACAAGCTTTAAAGAAATAGTTTTAACATTTTTGCACATATTTATTAACTTTCTCTCATAGCTGTCCATTAAAGGTGGGGTCAGGCATATTGGAGAAAGATCGTCAATAGACCTTTTTCACAGCAGCCATTTTGACATGAAACAGCAGGGTCAATGCAGGTGTTTCCAATGATATTAATTAAGGTTTGGTTCCATTCATTGCAGCAGACTCTTTGTAGTGAACCAACATGCACCACAGCAGCACCCTGACTCTGTTTGACCTGAATGGAACCTTAATTAGTATCATTGGTGGCTCGCTCCAAGCAACTTTGTTTGTGTCAGTATTTGACGTCCCGAGAATGAGACTCTGCAATCAGCCATCTTTCTCCTATATGACCTTCAGTGTGGAGCTTGATTCACTTAGCATAGCATGAAGACTTGAAGCAGGGAGGAAACCCTCTGGCTCTGTTTAAAAAAAAATAAAAAATACACCTACAAGCACACCTAAAGCTCAAGAAGAGTCACCATAGTTTGATAACTGAGAGCAGCACACTATCCAAAGCAACAAACTAGAAATCCACAGACTGCATAATAATGCAATACAAATAATGTCCTTGTTCTCTTTTTCTGCAATGCATGAGATTTTTCTTTTTTTATTTAAGTAAAATATATCCCATCTGAATGGATTAGAGAGGAGTAGAGTTACATAACTCTGGCAATTTAGAGATGCAACAAATTTAGTTTTCCACCATTCTTCTTTACAGTAAAATTGTGGCTGACATACGTAACTTCCACCTCCCATCAAAGCCAGGATCCCATTGAAAGTGCATCATTGAGGTCAGAGTTTAATTTAGAAAATCAGTAGGGTGTAATCCAATGGATATTGCAGCCACTCTCTCCACTGGATGTAATCTCCTCGCTCTGCACAGTGTTTTTAATTGTGCTGTTGGTCTGAAGGCTCAATGCTGGTTTCCCAGCAACCTCAAGGTGACGACAAGATCATAAAAACTCACTGTGCCCAGTCGTTGCTGGCCCAAAATTTGTGACTGCATGCAATGTGTCATAAAACCACAACTTTTTACAGTTCTGTTTGGCCGGACAAAGTGACCTTTAAAGACTTTTTTTTTTTTTTTGACTGCGTTGGCCCAGGTGGGGCACTGACTTTTGCAGGGCATAAAGTGTGTGTGCACAAACACGTCTAACATTACAGTATCACAACAGAGCGACACCATGCAAATGTAATATTAAGCTTCAATACTTTATTCTTAACTTTATTTAATTTCTCAACAAGAAGTCGTACCTCCAAAAGATGGTTACATACAAAAGAAAAGGAGTGTACGCACACATCCAAACCAAAAGAGGAAAGGAATTAGCCCAGAGTAAGAAAATCGAATAATAAACAGTTCACACGCTGCAGTGTGAGCTGTTATTTATTTACATACAACAGAAAACAAAGCACATTCAATAATACTCGCCATACAGCTGGCTGAAAACGTCCAGCTTCTCACTGGGCAGATGGCCAACCTCTTCCACTCCACCCCTCCCAATAATAAACACGTTTTTGTCAGGGGATATTTAGGAAGAGATAGCAGGTCAACACTCTATTCCACACAGAAGTGGTATAATTCACCTGAAACCTCAGTTCATAATATACAAAATCCTCACAATAAAATCCACAAACTGTAGGGGATTTCAACACAGTATTATTTCCATTCCATATTATTTAGTATTATGTGATGATAGATAAAATCAAAAATATCCAGTCTCTGTTTTCTTAACATGATTTGAAAAAGTACTAAACCTGATTACATACCTTTCTGTCACCTAATAGCAGTTTAGCATTAATAATTTAATATTGTAAATGGCTGCAAAATGTTAAATAATAGGTGTGGGACTGGTGGTGAAGGAGGGGGCTGCATATGTGGAGGAGAGAGAGGGGGACAACGGCAGTTTTATGGTGGCTGTTTTTCTTAAGAGCTGTTCTAATCAGTTGTGTCATAAATTATATAATTACCACAGGAGTGAAAATAATAGTGTGTTGGCAAAGAGACTGCAAGTAGGAAGATAGTAGACAAGAATAACAATTAGAGCAGTGCTACACTTCTGCCTGCAATTAAATATGAAACAGTCTTTGCGTCACGTTCAGTGATTATTACTGTTCATCAGAAGATGTATGCAGTTACTCCAAAATCCATAACATAGAGAGAAGAGAGTTATCAGTGATAGCAGCCGTACTGCAAGAGTCTCTTGTTTACACCTGGAGTCATGGAGGTACTCAGTATGATACCAAACACGGCACAGTAGGTGCTGCATCTGCAAGTAATCCACGTTTATTGAACCTCCCATGAACTAACATTATATCATTATATTAGCAGAGCATGCTCTTAGTTAACTGAGCAGCAGTGGTATTTGAAAACAACTTTAAGCTCCGAGCTGACATACAGTCTAGTATACGGATGAATCACTAAAGAAAGCGACATGAAATTTAACCTTCCATAAATACAAAAAAGGTTTTCTAAAATGTGAATGACATTTTTGAAACCAGTCTTGACCTAAGAAACATTACTTTAATAGGACAATCACAGGTCAAGATGCACCTTTTTAGCTTTATTTTGAGCTTCTCCAACAACAGAGATAGCTCTATCATATGAAATATGATAGCTCTGTTAACAGCCATGTGTCCACATTATATGTCCACAAATACATCTTCATGATAACTGAGCAAGCTCCATCCACAGTTGAAAGTTCTGGACCATGATAGTAAGTGGACCTTGAGTTTTGGTTGTTGTGTTGTTGTGGTCTATGAACTGAACACAATAGGCAACAAGAATGGAAATCAGAGACTGAACATTAGCAAGCTAGTTGCTGACACTACCTACTTAATGACATTACCTAATGTCAGCAATCAGCTGCTTAATTTATCTAGATTACATCATAATTAACTCCAAATCAGCTGGGATAACCAGGTAGCAACTTCCTCTAGCGCGATGGTGGATGTCCATCATGCTCTGTCCTGTGGTCTCCCTCCAGGCAGTTGTGGCCACTACAACTCCAAAGGAGGGCTTTTCCTCCCAGGTGGTCTAACCATCTCAGCTGGCTCCTCTCAAAGCAGAGGTGCAGTTACTCGACACGGAGATCCTCCTTGTTCAGTGAACCTCCTCACCCTGTCATGAACTGTTAACATTTGCTGTTTCCTTTGATGCTGATCTCCACCTAAATTAAATTATCTTTTTTTTAGCATATTTCAGAAATTTAGATAATAATTATGAAGTTCATTGCAAATACAATGATTGTTTTTAAATGACCAACTTCATCTGTAACAGACATGGAAAGCCCAGAAATAGCAGCTTTAATGATATATAGCTCAGATTCTTGGTCTTTTGAAATGTAAAATTAGATTTTGGATTATTTTAATTGATTTTAGGTCATTTGGTTTCCTCCTGTAAATAACTTCATGAGATCACCTCAAAGCTATTTTAAGAAACAGAGTAATACAACTGTCATATTTCACTCTTTGTAAGGTATCAATGGCAGTTTCAAAACGAGGTCTGAATATGGACTTCATTACCACTGATCCATTGTTACCGGGAGAGTAGATTTAAAAAAAAAAAAAAAAAAGAAGAGGCTTCTCCGCAATGATTAGTAGATTTTAATGAGGCCAGTTCCTGCAACAGATGCTCAGGAGGTCATTTTGTGAGAGAGGTTGCAGTGGGTAGTGGATTTTGGAGGGTATGAGCTCATCTCCTTGGCAAAGATCTCATTCTCAAGTGAGGGTGAAAGAGCATACAGATTGCTAGTGGGGCGCAGCAGCTGAGGTAACACGAGTGTTGTATATTTGAGCATCACAGTAAAATGAGAGCTGAACAACAGCCTCATGTGTTCAGCCCTCATCTGTAGTCATAAGCCAAAAGAGAGTGACTCAAAGAGGTTTCACTGTAGGTACGGTATGGGGGTATTACGTAGCAATAGTCTGTATGTACTTAAATGTGGATGTGTGCAAAAGTCTTTAAATGTGTAGCTTTATGAATACAAATAACCCCATATGTTGGGTTGTTGGTCTCTCTTATGTGACAAGAAATGTGAAAACAAACATGCAATCATCTTTGTGTCATTCAGAGAAGACATTTCTGGGTGACATACTGTAGATTCATAACTCTTCTTGCAGTTGGCTTGATATTTATTTTACATATTTCCAATAAAACCTAAAAGTGGAAACAGGAACACCAGCTCAGCCCAGTGAGGATGGATGCTGTCCATGGTGCTGAACTGAAGTTCACTTCAGCTCATAACACTGGGGAACTGTTCAATCTGTAGCTGGATATGTTATCTGGATAATGACCTTTTGATCTTTACATTTACACCTGGTATTAATATGCATTCTCATTATTTAATTTCACACTAATCAGATCTCAATATGCAAATTAGTGGGGCGGGGCTAGCGAACATGTCCTACAAGAAGTGATGTTATAGTGTGGGCTCTGCTTATTTTTCCTCTGATGCAGAAAGGATCATCTATAGCTTTTTTGCAAGCCAGCTTAAGATAACAGAAAGAGGAAGAATGATCTTTCAACTTTAAAAACATCATTTCTTGCAGAATAGTATTAAATGCACCATTCAATAAATATAATTATGAGAGAGATTTAAAAAGTAACCTCTCATAGTTATTTGATATTCTTTCCACAAGAAATTAACTGCAAGACTGGCTGGTGTTCTTGTGTGTCTCCAAGAGTGTCATCCACTGTATATTTATGCACAGGTTTCTAACCGTTCTTTTTAGCCTTCGCAGTTCCTCACAATTATTAAAATGTCTCCTTCTTTTTAACCACAAGCTATCCACACTAACACCCAACACATGAACTTAACTGCTAACTATTTGCTCCCAAAATTACACGCCTCAGCTGAGCAGTTCCAGAAAAGAAACCATCAAGTTTGGGTAGCTGATTTCATTATGAAGTCATAATCTTTAGGGCTGGTTGATTTGGAAATGCTTGTCGTGTTCATAATACAGGTCCTTGAACTCCTTTTGAAATGCCATATGTATTGCCCATTCAGGGCAGCAACCACCCCTTAAGCAGCTAATCTAATATGCAATAGAGGAGTACAAATTCATGTATTAAAGTTCATCAGAACAAACTGTGCATTGAGAGGATTCCTCTTGTAGTTTGTGCATTCATTATTATATTTTGTAATACATGCATGCACCTAAATCCATTAAACTGGAGTGCACAGTTTGAACCCTGTGCAGGAATGGTGGAGTCTATTAGCAACCACGAAAACTATTATATGTTGAAACAATTACAGAATGCAAAGTTACCAGACTACTTTATTGCATGCATATAATTATGAATCATGATTCGCCTTGTTAAACTTGTGTATTACATAGGTTATCTGTACTGGGCTGACTTGTGAAAAGCACTTAGTGGATGAGTGCCTGAAATCATCGAGTCCCCCTGCTGATAACACCCCACCAAGTGAAAAACTGTGAGGCTTGTGTGTCCACACATGGAGGTCTGGCAGTTCTCAAAGGTCTGAAAGGAGTCATTCTTCCTTCCAGCTGGTTGTATTCCCTCCAGCTGGAGAATATCTCAGCTTCTGTGGCTGTTTGAACAGAGCTCGCTTTCTGTTTTTCCGCATGCATTGCTTTAAATTGGCAAAAACACCAGCAAGATTGAGACCACTTATCTGTTAAGCATTGAAACGCTTTTGAAAGCGATGTTAGCACAACACACCCACTGCTGCCAGACTGAAAGACTCAGAGCAAGAAAAAAAACTCAACCCTGTGATCTTAATTGCCACCATATTCTGCCATGCCTAATATTTCGCAATTTAAAATCAGATATTTATCAAACGGGCAAATAGACTTTAATTTTTTTCTGAGGCTGGTGGATAAAGAAGAAGCCGACACTTTAATAATTGGAGGAATTCAAACTGCTCAAAGCAAGGATATAAACCTTTGCATAAATGTGCTTGAGCCTCTGGGAGACGTACAAAGATATATTCATTGGAACAAGTCATTTTTCCTTGTGAAAAATATGTCAAGGAATAAACTTTCAAAATTGAAAATAAAGAGGCTTTTAAAGCTAATGATATTTATTGTGTTGTCAGATTTATTATTTATATATTTTTTTGTTCTTTTGTTTATTAGTTGTTTTCTATTCAGTTTGAATATTTTTGGGCATTTTATGTCTTTACACAGCTGACACTAGTGAGAGATATTAGGAAAATTGATGGAAGAGAGAGAAATGATAACAACAAACCAGAGAGCCAAGATAATACTCACAAATGTTTAAGTATCAAGCTACCACAATTTGTAACTCTAAATAGTTTCCTGAGGGTTATCTTCTTGAAATGTTAATTGGTTTTTTTTCTGTGTGACTGAAGACATGTAGGAAAAGCGATGAAACCAAAGAATAACCTTTGTTTAAACATAAACTTAACTTAAACATTGTTTAAGCAAACAAGAACAATACACTTCATTTGTTAGTGGGCCGGAAGAATAAAAATGTTGGACATCATCGACTCAGGCAGGGATGAAAAGTAAAATGGAGGGATGAAGGGAAGACTCAGCAGTCAGATGCACTTTTCAGGCAGAGAGAGAGAGAGACTCAGGAAAAGATGGACTGTATTTGTGAGAAAAAGGATGTAGCAGTTATGAGCTCGTTGTTTGCAGACATTGTTTTGCCTGCGTGCCATTGCATTTTAAATGACTTGGCAGACAAGGTGGCAGACAACTGAGTGAGCAGCATCGTTGAGAGGCAGTAATTGAAAGAAAAAGAGATGAGGAATAGACTGTGGAAGTTTTCATCTGTCAGGAGAACAAAGTTGCTGAAGGATTTACGAGAGAGAAGAGAGAAAACGGAAGCTGGTAATTGCATGGCTTCTGGCCCCATGATATTATCTCTTCCTGACATGTGCACATCTCCTATTGATACATGCAGGGAACATGAGCATGAAGCAGTTTCAGGGCCTTTGTATAATTTTCCCCTCATTCTTGGTACATTTCTCTCTGTGCCTTACTAATGACAGATGTCAGATGACAAGTATGAATGAGGAAAGGAAGGCACTTTAAGAGGTATTGCACCTGATTACACATATATGTTTCCCTAAAATGGGAAGTTTTGTCAAACTTTGCACTTCAACTCCAACATGCACTATGTGAGAGTGTCAACAGTGACTTAAAACCTCAGGAACTGCACTAATCTGTCCTCTCTATGTATCTCTGTATGTCTCTTCTGTCTTTGTCTCTCTCCCTCAGGCTCAGTGTCTCTCAGTGTATTCCTGGTATCTGTTGCATTCGTAGTATGTGCCGTTTGGCTGGTAGCTCTATGTGGCGTCTGCACCTGGTGTCAGCGTAAACTGGTAAGTTACAGTGCTTATTATTTCCACAAGCGTGAATATTGATCTTTATTTGAAATGTTTTACAGAAAATTATTGAGCTGAGGTTCTCTGAACCACAACACAGTCTGTATTAAAATCTTTTTCTTGGAAGGGGCACAAGAACATTTCATACAAAAGGGAGCGACGGTAATGATACAGACATGCATGTAGATGCAGATGATAATACAATTCTTTGTTAGCGTTGAACATGAAACATTTGTTCTTTTTCTTTGTAGGGGGAATTTTTGCTGGTGATTGACAAAATTAGCATTGAGCTAACTAACAAGTTGATGTCATTTACTGCTCAGTTATGTATGAACCATTTAAAAATGATCTTTTAAACCCATTTTTTCCATGTCTTTCAATTTTTAATACATTAAAATATGCAAACATGTTGTTTATATTTGTGTTGATACAATATCTGAGTTTTGATAATCAATTCATCGTTTAAGAAATGTTGTGCACTCCCGATACAGGCTTCTCTGAAGTGAAGATGTTGCTTTTTTTTCTGATTTATATATCATTGTAAAGTTAAGTTATTAGTTTTTAAATTATCTTTGGGTTTTGGACTGTTGATGAGACATTAATTGAAGAATAAATTAAATAATAATAAAAGATAATGTTTTTCTACTAAATATAATTTTCATTAAAACAAAGAATCCACACTCTAAAATATTAAATGATGTCTTAATGTAATATAAGCAGAATTTTTCATATAAAATTACAAATGTGATTTAAATCAGAATGATTAAACATTTGATACAGTAATGTTTTTAATATTTTTTAATTAATATTTTTTTTTTTTTTAAATTACTGATAGTCGTGGTACAGACACATTGCAGTACTGAGATTCAACAAACCTCCTTATTACTGAGGGAAGTGGCTCTCATGGAAACACACTGTCCTCCACAACTACTGATTTATAGATTTCCATGTTATTTTCTAATATGTTTCTAAGCACCGTAGCATTGAAGATGGACTGCAGTTGTGTGGGCAGTCAGGTTTTCTTTTGATTATACCTTGACCTTGAATTAAATATATACAGTGTCGACTATATGTTCCTGTTGAATCGTGTGGTTTTTGTATTTTTTTTTTTATTGTCTGTGCTCTGGCACATGAACCAGAGAGAGGCTGTATGTTTGGCCATGATGACAAACATGATCAGAGACCTTAGTGCTCTCTGTAAACATGGCTTTGTGCGCTCTGAGATTCGTGCATCATGGCTGCCTGCCTCCAGCCTCCAGGGCTATGCTAATGATTCATATGCTAATGAGCATCACTCTGAGCTATTGGCTGCTGCTGGAGCAACTGTAATTCTTTATATACATTTTGATCTGCTGGCATTTCCTACACTATGTCCTGCTATCCTCCCTCTCTGCCTCTCCTTTGTTCCACTCTCTCATCTCTGTCTGTCTTTCTGTTTGAGGAGCGACTGCAGCGCAGCAGTTGATCAAACATACGCAAGATGAGAGTCAACTGGGCCATTCAGAAGACGAATAGCCAAGCCAAATGACATAATTTTCTACTGTAACATTTATAATCACTCACCCAACTTATAAAGTGCTCCTTATAATCAGAATTGCTATCATTGCTTCAGACTAACAAAACCCACTGAATTCAACAAACAGACCTGTTTCTTATCTTTGTTTACCTTCATGTTATCTCCGTCTGTCTTTGTTTTTGTGTCACCCTGCTTCTCCTTTTATACCAAATGGTCCGGTTTGTATTCGTCCCTTTGTCACTTTATCTCCGTGTCCTTGTCAGAATGTCACTGATTTCTTTTTTCAGGATTGTCCCTCTCTTCTCTCGTCTTCTGCTGCCACTGTAGTTTCCCCTTCATAGTCCTTGTCGCTCGTTTTTTCTTAAATCTTCCGTATCATTAGATTTTTGTTTGTTTTATGTGTCACACTCCTAAAGGTTAAACAAATAAACACTTTCAGGTTAAAAAAAAGCATATGCCAAAAGGGAGAATATGAAAAGGTCAGAAATATGGCTGCAACTAATTACTTTGATCATCTATTAATCTGCTGATTATTTTCTCAAATCGATTTGGCTGTGAAAATGTCAGAAAAAAAATGTTTGAAATCATTTTTCCCAGAGCCAGAGGTGGCATTTTCATGTTGCTCGTTTTGTCTAACTGACAGTCCAAACTACTATCTACTAGTACTACCATCATATGAAGCGGTAAATCCTCACATTTGAGAATGTATGGCTCATGTAATCATCTCCTGTTTAGATACAAACATGGTCTAGGCATGTGCACCACAGATGCTTGCCCTTGTGTGCAGTTTGACCAGTGACAGACGATAACCTGGTCCGTTAGCAGTGATACCGTTTTCAAATATTCATTGTTCATTGTTCATTCATTGTTGCTGGTTGATATCTTTTGGAGCAAATTTCAATATTTCATATATTGTCATATTCTCTCATTTTGATTGAACTCTTAGTTTGCCTTTACATTAAACAGAAATCACGATCATAACCAACGTGCTTTTGCTGCTTACAGAGAACATAATCCAGGCAGCAATTACGCTTCACACAAAAAGTAACTAAATGAAAAAAACAGTGCAATGAAAACGATAAAATGTCATTTCTAGTTGATTTGGTTGGTAAAATCCGGTTTTATGTCCGTTATTCAAGAGATAAATCAGTTTTTGATTTGATGACTCACATTACTATGAATGGTACATTTCTGACCGTAACAGAAAAAGATTAATACGAAGGCATTTGCTCCAGGAGAGATGAAGCCGTCTGTCTGGTCTCATGCCATTGGTTGTTTTCATGGGAGTGGAAGTGGGAGGAGAGTGGGAGGAGGAGGGAAGCGAGAAGCAGAGGCAGAAACAGCCATAGAGGTATACAGACAAGCTGGAAGAGACAGTGATGGTGGTCAGTGTCGAACATCCAAGTATGTAACAAACACAATGACAGCAGGACTGGAGAGGACGCTTCAGGGAGGCAGGGCCACACTGCTCTGCACAGGGAATCCCCCTCCGCCCTTCTCATATCTCCAATTCATCTCGTGTGGCATGTCAAGTTCCTCTGAACAGCGATGGTGCCATCATTATTCTGGATTCTGTTTCAGCCTCCTCTATCCTGTCCCTTTCTGTTTTTTCACTTGCCCCTCTGCTCTGTCGTCGTACTCCTGTCTCTCCCCCTCCTCTCGATCTTCCCTTCTATTTCTCACATCCTCCCACACTCTCTTCTGAACATTGTACCTTCTCCTCCCTCTCTCTCCTCTCCAGCCTCCTCAAGATTTTATGATTCTGTTTAATGATAGATGAGCTGCACTTGATAGCATATTCTCGACTGCTAGAAATCTATTCTTCTCTGAATCCTTGAGTCTGATGTTAGTCTTCTCACTGTGTATGCACTGTACAGTGTGTTTGTGGTATGGTGGCTGAATGTACAGATTGAGTCTGGCCCCAGGTTTTGCTCTCTATTGAACATTTCTGCGCTGAGTTGGGCGCACGAGATGTGACATGATAAATAATGGAGTGTACCGTGGCAGCATTAGAGATGGATACAGTAGAATTCATAAAGAGGCCACCTGTCTGTATGCAGGACACTGAAAGCTGTATTCAGATAAACATTCAGCACTGTGCTGTGTCTGAAAGCCTCCAGGCTGCATGCTTTTTAAACTCCTTTATTGAGTTAAAGTACTGCTGTTCATTATCGAGTTTAAAATCGAACAACTAATCTCTGAACCAAAAAAAGAAAAGAAATTCTCTACCAAGGTCTAATAAGAAGTCCAGTCACATAAAAATAAGCATTAGCATCAGCAATGAACATTTGTTTTTCCTTTTCAAGAACGCTTTTTTTTAAGAGCAGGAAGTGAAAATGGTAGAAGTCAAAACTAACTAGAGAAACTGTCTTCACATGATGAAACATTTAAACAACCAACTGTTTTTCTGTTTTCCTGATGTTCTTGCTGGTGGTGAGAATATTTACTATCCCCTTGCAAAAGAGGAAGAAAACATGTGCATGAGTTGCTTTTGGAACGGTCATATGGGTCATTGTAGACGACAGCGACAAGTGACCTACTTTGTCTGTTTAGGTGTGAAGAAACCAGAAGCTGGTGGAGTCTCTTTATCTATGTCTGGAACCATCTGTTCTTAGGTTTTTCAGACAGGTCTTAAATATTTATAAGGTTGCATTAAAGACTGTCCAGATGTAAAGTACCTGTTTCCACCAAGAGTCCTCAAGGTTCTACCAAAACTACCCTTATGTCTTCTAAAACCTGCTTTTACTTTATCGTTGAACAAAGGTCCAATGAGTCATATTAAAGTTGCAATTTGTAAGAATTTAAGATATTTAAGAGTTTAAAACATAAAAAATGAACAAATCATCAACAGAACTTGAGAACAGGACAGTTTTCACTTGTCAATGCATCTATGCATGACCAGCCTGTCCTCCTATCTTCATCGTTCAATAGTAAGAGCTTAGGTCTCCCCTGTAGTTTCAGCTGGGAGATGTTGAGTTTGTTACTTCACACAATCTATCTTAGTTTTTTAGTCTGATAAATAAACAAAGGGAAGGGAGTGGTCTTACACCCATTTTCCTCATTAAACATAAAAATACAACTGTACACCTTTTGAATTCAAGTTTCTTCTCTTTTACTAGCCTCATTTCCTTGTTAGCTCCTCATGAAACAGTCTTTGTTGTTTGACAAGAGTTAAATCTGGAGCAACTGGACTTTGAACACACTTCATTCAAACTCAGAAACAAATAAAACACAATAAAACTCCAGAGTTCCAACAAACCCTGGTTCGGTCGAAATAAAGGTAGGTAGATAAATGAAAAATATTCTGCCTCTACATGTTGGCATGTTGCTGCTCTGATAGCCAACCTCCCTCTCTCTCCTCTTTCACTTGACACCTCTCCTGTCCTCACCTGTATTTGTCGCTGTAAATCGCCTTGGTACTGTATTCCCTGTCATCCGCACCAAAAAAATACATACATACCTTGCAATAAAAGTGATTCTGATTCTGATTCTGATTCTAAGTGGCCATTATTGCTCCTGTTCAGGCCATGTTCACAGAGGTGCTGAGCCCAGTACCACTGCCCTCTTGACTGGCTCCGTGACCGCCTCCCAGTGCTAGGACCACTGTGTTAGCTGCACAGCTAACTGAGCAGCAGCTATGACCTGATATGGAATATCAATAAATTGTACAATTTTTCTTATAGGGTTCTATAAAAAAAATCTCATTCTTACTGTATATATTTTTTGCTCTTTTAAGATGTCATCTTATGATTGGGTTGATACTTTTTTACTAGCAAATGTATGCACAGGGACTTGTACGTGACTTTTCACAACATAAATAATTGAAGGAACACAAATGAAGTCAGCTCAGCGTATCATGATGTCTGACTGTCCTCATTTTGAGATGTTATGTTGTTTATGTACATCCGTGCTACATAGTATGCTACTATGTTGCGTGGATGCTACATAGTAGCATGGATGTTTGCACCACCACTTTCAACATAATGGTCCTTGGTTTAAACACGCTGCTCAGCTGTGGACTTTGGATTTTTCTTCAGTCTCTTCGAACAGTCCTAAGACATGCAGGTCAGGTGAACTGAAGACTAAAAATAGCCTGTGAATATTAAAACAGTTATAGCATGTGACATGAAAGAGACATGCTACAGATGATGTGACTGCACAGAGTCTACTTTAGTGTCCCTGATACAGAGGCTTAACACCGGAAACTGAGGGAAAAGCACATATTGGAACATGATGTGCACATTACATTGTGAAAAGATCATTCAAGTGAGTCTGCTTTAAAATGGCTCCTGTCATGGCTTGTATACACAATCAGATGCTGATAGCACATAGCAGAGCAGGAACCTTCTATGAAAGAACCAATAAAATACAGATTTTCTTATTCTTGTAAGATCACAATTTAGATTCAATGGCAGATTGCATCACTTTAATTAGGTTTCATCATTCCTTCCACTGTTTTCTACTCTTGAACTGTTTGTAAGTGGGTATTAGAGGCTGTTGATGCAGAGCATGTTGCTGAAAATTCTCAGTTTTGAAGTAGAGGGAATGAGTTAAATTGGCACTTCAAAGAGTAAAGTTATGACGTGGTATACCACCATGTTTGACAGACAGTCAAAAGGAGCTGGGTTGAGAGTGTAGGAGGGAAACAGGACTCACCTTCATCACCAAACAGCTCCTGACAGAGCCAAGACTAGCAAGCCTCTCTGGATGTGCAAACAACATTACTCACTGCTATAAAAAAGAAGAAACCAATCATGGCTTACATAAGAAAAAGTAAATAATATAATTCTTCTTTTCTCATATAACTCTATTGATAAAAGTTGACCTGGATATTGGAGTTTCCTTTAAAGTTTTTTAGTTTTTTATTTGAATTTTTATAATTCTTAACTGTAGCAACATTTTTATCTGAGCTATCTTATTTGTGTTTCTTGGAATTTTAGTAATTTGATTTTAATTATGTATTTTTATTTGGCTATATGTAAATGAGGTCTTCTCCACAATGTATTTCTCTAGCAAGACGTGGTATTTCTTACTGTAAGTACTGCAAAATATGAAATATGTGATTAAAACTCAAGCCTCATCAAGTTGATGGAGTAGATAATTATCTGCAGCAACAGATGGTGCATAGCTGAGATGTCCAGTTTCTTTGATTATGGATAACTTTGACTTAAACATGCTATGTCTAATTTTGTTTCACAGAAATGTAGAGGGATCTTTTTAGTTGGTGGACATTTTATGGCCTATATGTGATGTTACCATGGAAAACAACATTATATTAAAGTAGTGTGTCTCTGCATGACTCAGCTCAGTGTTATCACCCTCTAGAGTTCAATAAAACATAGGGGTCAATAACGGTAACTACACTATATTGCTCTGCTGAAAGCACTTCATAATAAGTGGTAAACATTTGCAGAGAGTAAGTAAAGACAGCTGTATGTTACAATAGAAATGTATGCATTTTTGCTGCCTATCCAGGATGCTCTTACCCTCAAATGATCCTTGTCTCTTGTCTACTTTGGGTTTTTCATTTTTGAGTGTTTTTTTTTTTTCCTGCATGCATTTTTTTTTTTTTTTTTTTACTGTATCTCAGTTGTCCTTGTTTCAGATTTAAACCTCACACCACAGTCCAGTGGCAGGCCAGCTGTAGATATACACAACATTTTGACATGTAGTTCAAATTTCACCTGTTATAACAGCACCACAACACTATATGTACAGTATTATGCATGATCAGGCAATCACTGTCATTGTAGCTGTTGTGTCCCTGACATGTATTACAGACAACTATAAAAATATAAAAGATTTACCCTTTACAGGTGTAATAAACCATGGTGTGGCACCACAATTACACCACTGCAACAGAAAGTTGAAATGTTCAGTGTCGATAGATGTTTAGTTTTGCGTGCCTATTAGTTATGAATCATTATATTTCTTCAAATTTCTGTGTGGATATGTATAGCAGTGTGTTAATGGGTCTGATTTCCTTCTGTGTCTGATCTGCAGCCAGTGCATTTTGTAGTAAGCATGTGAATCTCATGTGAATGTTTGTGCATGTGAGAGTGTGTTTCTGCATCTCATTGTGGTTAAGTGGTCCCTTGTCACATAGTGATCCTCAGAAGCAGGCTGTAAGTCCTGGCATTCGACCAGTTGTTGCTCTCTCCTCATTTATCTTTATTTTACAACATCTTTGGAACCTGATGTGGTTCTAAAACCTCTATAATGAGCACTTCACTTGCAAAAATGCTTTTGTAAACAACGATCAAGACATGGCTCTGAGATCCATCTCCCCCATGTGGCTCTCTGTCTCTGTCTTTCTCTCGTCTCTTTGCAGGGGAAGAGGAATAAGCCCGGGGTGGAAGCTGCCAGCTCTCCAGAATCTGTGAGAGGTCGAGGGGAAAATAAAGCCATCAAGTAGGTGTCAGGAAGGGTTTAGACGGAGGCATATGGAAATGATCTATGATGTGGTGATAGTATTGCATTTTAACAGCCGTTTCTGAGTGGAAAGCTAATCTTGCAGCACACCTTACATAGTCAAGTCCACCATGATATGATGCCCTCAAGACAGTGTTATATGGATATGTTTCTCATTTATCTGGGGGGTTGATAACAGGATTTTACTCACAGTCTAGGGAAGTTACTAAACTCTGTTTGTATAAATCACAGGTTGGGTTTGGACGAATAAGATTTACAGTAGTCACACCCTATTACACAACACTAACAGTGTTATATACAAGTACATGTTGGAAATTCAGACTATTCACAACCATTACTAGCTTTTTGTGGACTTAAACTGTGTTGCTATCTTGAATCACTGCAGTTATATCATTTTAGGAATATTTCTATTGGGAATCTTGATTTCATTATTAATGAATATTAACGATTTGTCATGTACATCCCTCCTTTGTTACTTTTTTATTTGGTGTTTGCCAAATTTTTTTTTTCTCTCACTTCATATCCAATTTGTGCTTTTTTTTAATAACCTCTAATTTTTGTTCGATACTGACTTGTCTACCTCCTCTGTTTTATTTGTTTCCTCATCCCTGACAGACTGATAAAACATGCAGGTCACTTCTTTTTTCTCCGTTCTGGATGTTTAATCATGCACCAACATGTTGACATCAACATCATGTTCAACCATGTGATAAATGTAATGTAACACTGACCTTCTGTTTCATGAACAAATGCATTCAGTACTTATGTTTAAAGAACAGTTAACAGCTTTAAAAAATAACTTTCTAGGCACTGATGCTATCTCATTTTTCCTATTTATTTATGTACTCCCCCTGACCTTTAGCTTCATGAGACAATTTTCTAACTTTGCTCTTTCTATGATGTTTTCTCTCATCCGTCATGTTATTCTTCTGTCTTACTTCTCCCTCTCTCTCTCTGGCCACAGCGATCTAGACAGAGACTTTTGGAATAACAATGACAGCAGCAACGTGCAACAGCGGTGGAGCTCTTACCCACCCAAGGAGTTCCTCTTAAACATGTCTCCCTATGCCCCCTATGGAGACCCTCGCCTCACGCCCAAGTGAGTCTCAGTCATGGCTGGTAAGGGACCCCTCTCTCTGAGCAGGGCTGTAAAGAACAGGGGCTTGTATGCACCTTGGAAAACTCCCATAAAGCAGTATGAGTACTTAACATCATAAAAATTGACAGTGAAGATTTGTTTTTACACACTGAATTTGAATAAAGTCTAGTGTTTAGTTATTTTGTGCAAATTTACCTGGCAAATAACAAAAATATTCAGGCTGAGCCATAGCCTGATCAATATATCACTCTGAGCAGTGAAAAGGTCATATTTAATAGTCCAGAGGGGGCCAGAAAGCCTTGTTTTGTAACACTGTCTGGCCACATCTTTAAACAGAAGTCTCCTCTTATCCCTGGTAATCCTCATGTTTTTGCTTTCAGTCATGTCCACAGCGATTTGGTGTTTAGTATGCACTGCTGGCCATGCAGCACCTGATAGAGATGTGCAGCACCATCCCTCAATATTACTGTGAATCCTAGGACTGCCCAAACATTGACCAAAATTATGACCATTTTCCAAATGATAGAAAGATGAGAAGACAGTGTCTCTGTCTGCCAACAGCCAAATGTAATTGATGAATATAATGTCCTCTCCGAAAACAGAAGACAGGTTTTAAATCATCAGTTTTTATGAGATAAAAGATTCAAGTGATAATCAAATTTATGATGTAGACTTGCCTTGTAGCCAAAGCTCAAAACACAAATCTGGGAAATAACATTTTAATTTGCTTTTGCACGGTGCACAGGGTGTGCAAGTGAAATATTTGATAGCCCCATTCCCTACAGCCCTGCTAGCCTCATCAGACCCTCTTTACCTCTCACCTGCAGCCCATGGAGTGTTACCATGGAGACGGACAACCCTCAGAGAGCAGATTTCACTGTTTCACCTGAATCTTTTCCCCTTTTATATAATCCAGCCTCAAGTATTCAAATCTGATTGATACTGTAGCAGACTGACTTAAACACACATTTACCCGTTATTTACCCCAGGTTTCCACAGAGGGTTGACTGTTTCAAATGAATGGGTTAGTTTAAAGGAATAGTTTGACATTTTGGGTTGTATGCTTATTTGATTTCTGGCAGAGAGTTGGATTAGAAGATCAAAACCACTTTGTTTCTCCCTTGTTTCATCGATTAAAAGCCTGCAGCCAACAACTAGATAGCCTAACTTAGCATAAAAACTGGAAAGAGGAGGAAATAGCTAGCTAGCTTTGTTTGTTTTGACAGATAAAAGAAACAAATTTAAGTGAGTTTAAGGCCACATTCAGACCAAATCCAGGGCTGTGACAAAAACACAGATTTTTCCAGTCGTTTTTGTTTCGTGTGTTTGATCATTTTATGGAGCCATCTTCTAAATCTATGTCTGCCTCACTTACGATGCACAATAGTGACAGAAAGAAGTTTCTTTTGGTTTGTGTCCGATGGTTTGAGAGAGACGGAGAGAGAGTGAGCTGGTTAATCTACATAAACAACACAGACAGTGAATGAGAATGAGCGAGCATCGGCATCCAAAAATATGCATAATCAGCACATTCAGCACAAATAAACACACCTAGCCCAACACACTGCCGCACAACCCTGCAGCGATTCATAGCAACACCTGATTTGGATTTTATAAGGCCTAAGAGGTGTTAAAGAAACATTTTTTTTTACCTTCGAAAAGCTATTTCTGTTTAGTTCCTGTCTTTGTGCTAAGCTAACTAACTGCCTATTTAGTGGACAGGTATAAAAGTTGTCTCAGTCTTCTTATCTAACTGTCCTCAAGAACGTCTATTTGATTGTGTTTCCCCAAAATGTTCAACTATTCCTTTAATGGGGTGGTTTTCTGTTCTACTTTCTTCACTGTTGTGTTGTTGTTTTTGTGCGTGTGAAACCGTTGTGTGTCTTTTTGACTCTTCTCACCTCTTCCTCCACTCGCTCTGTGTTTTCTGCTCACTTGTTGTCACTCCTCCCACTATCACTCATAGTACTGTAAGTACTTTAAGGCTGCCTGATAGCCCTCCCGTATCCGGTCTACTGAGCTCTGTTCCATAAATATCGGCACTGTCTCCGTCATGTGCACCACAGCAATTAAGCGTTTGGTTGGTATAACGTCTGTTTCATATCAACCTCCATTCCATCATTTAGATGCATCTCGCACGTCACTGAGGCATTAAGTGAACCTGTTTGTTCTTATCCTCTCTAATTACTAACTCACTTGACTCTTGCGAGGGTTATCAATTACTTTGTGTCTGTGCAGTGATGTCGAAACTATTGTAAAATCATCAGGGATTGTTGTGATTGCATTGCATTATGTTATCAAGATAATTATTTAGATTTGAGTGGCATTTTATAGGCTAATAGCTGCATTTATGTGATAGTGGATCAGTGAGTCAACAAAGTCTTATACCGTTGAAATAATGATGCTTTTAGGCAGGCAAGGGAAGTTTGTTTATGGCCTTTTAAACTCAAAGTGCTTTACATAATAAAGACTAAAAGAAAAAGAAAATCAGCAAGCAAAGAATAAAATCAGATAAAATCTGTTCTGTGAAGAATCATCTAAATGTCTAAATGTTGTTGCAGACATTGTCCTGATGTGCAGCTGTGTGTCGTGTGGTTTGTCCTCACTCACTAGAAGGTCCCTGTACTGAAGTCGACGTTCTGTCTGTACTCGTCTCTGTGACGTCTGGGTTGACGTCAGCTGGGGTGGGTTAGGAGGCACAATGAGGAATAAGTTGCGGGATTTTACTGTGGAAACATTTGGCACAAACTCATTAGATAAAAGCGCTTTTGTTTTCATCATGTGCTGCAGGTGAGGTGCTGTGAGACTGCAGAGACGTTAATGTTCTGTTATCATCTGTAGTCTTAAAATCTGATGATGATGCATCTGCATCATTACTCGGCGATTATATCCAGTTCACACAGAGAGCAGATTGGTCATTGTTGTCCCCTGTGTGGAGTGAGAGCGGGCAGATCTGATGCAGATCCAGGCCTATTTCTCACCTCAGATGTTTCCAAAATTGTTTTAGTGGACTAATAAAATGCAATATATTCAATATATAATTCTTTACTTTGCTAGTATTTCGCTTTACATGAGTGAATTGGGCTTTACAATATAGTGAATAAAGTAATCCATTGACCATGAATTCTGTGCAGCTTTGAACACAACTATTTTTGTACTTTAGAAGATAAGTTTTCGTCTCAGTCAAGTCTCCACAGAAAAAACTGTGTTCTCCAATTTATTCACAGGCTTACACAGTAAATCTCAGCCCATACCTCTTCAGTGCTGTTTTATTGACTGATTGTCTGGCTGACCTGCAGCAACTGCTCCAGGTGTTTGCTGTATACAGTACTAGACACTTGTGGCTGGATTGTGAGCTCACAAAGTGTCTTACTCACAGGTTTACTAACTTTACTGATAATTCTTTTGCTCTCCGGCTCTGTACGTCTGTGCGTCTGTCTCTCGTCTGTCCGTCTCTCTCTCTCTCTCTCTCTCTCTCTCTCTCTCTCTCTCCCCCTCTCTCTCTCTCTCTCTCTCTCTTCTTTGTATCCTCTCCTGCTCATCTCCTTCTGTCTGTCCGTGTTTCTTTGTCTCCGATCCACCCCACTGTTCCTCCCAGTGGGGCCGTGGATAAGGGTGGGCAGGGCGGTGCTGGACCCTCGCCGGGGGCCAGCGACAGCGGGGGTGGTGCTTGCTCTGGGACTGGGGCAGGGCCCAGTCGCAGTGACAGCGTTCGGAGCATGGTGACGGGGGGCAGCAAGGCCGGGCGCTGGCAGACGGTCCAGAGCCACATGCATGCCGGAGGCCTGCGGTTTGGCAAGTGAGTGGCACATGGTGACAGGGGGCACGCATGAGGGGCTACAGTGGGCACAACAGCAGCATGGTGTGGATATCAAACAACGAATATGACAGTATGAGCTTGTCATTATGAGCTTGAACATTATGAATGGCATCGTTGCATGTACACTCAAAGATGGACATCATCAGAAGCTTTTTTTTGACACCATGCAGATGAAAATAATATGAAGCAGGTGTGGAAGAGAAGCCAGATGCTTTGCAGAATGTACCTGTGATGCATGAGTAACTTTTGGTTGAAGATGAAGCGAGATTTGTCGCTCATAAACAAATACCATTTTTATGTCAGCTGCCAACCTTCCACCAGCTGATGTCAGGACAGTCTCAGACAAAGTAAATCAACGCACTCATACTGTTCCTCTGCAGACAGGCTGTGACAGTTTTGAGAATATCAAACAAAACAGACGCTCACAGAAAATCTTCAAAAATGGTGTGCTTGCTCATCTGAAGTAACAGCTTTTTAAATTCAGAGTGGGTGGTTGCATAAACAGCAGGAGAGCAGTTTTATTAGGTCAGTGATACAAATGAAACCCTTTCACTTAACACGGTTCAATGCAGCTTCATTTTAACCAAAGTTCACTGAGTATCAGCCTCTGCATACAGCTGAGAAGGTGAGGTGTTTTTCGCAATTAGGTTTTAAGAACAGCCAATTACATTTCTAGTAGCACACACAGATTTTCTGCTGGTTACTACAGGAGCCAACTGATATTTAGCTGGTAGAACAATAACTGACAGTTGAGTTATGAGGTGTGAGGAGCTATTTTGGGCACTCCTGGTTCCTGAAGTAAAAGTCACAATCATTTTTCCTACAGATCCTACATTTCCAGCTTATATCAGCATGACACTCCCCCAAAGATTACAGAACAAAAGATTAAGAATTGCGTTAGAAAATGTCTGTCTTAAAAAAAAGTCGATAGTACTAGTCTGTCTACATAAAATGTCTGAGTGCTGAATGAAGGATTTAGACCTGCCTGTCATGCTAAAAATACAGTGGAAACATGAAGGAAAGCAAGTTATTATTATACATCGTGGCCATAAACCTAAAGGATTGTTACATCATCCAGGAGTTTTGTGTTTTTATGTGAAGTAACAGGGGATCTAAAAATTTTGAAATTGGAATAAGCCTCTACTGTACAATGGAGAAAAAAACATTTGTGGAACCAGCGGCTCCTCACATTTTGCAACTCTGTGAACATGGTGTGCCATGCCAACCACTGAATTGTCAAGATTTGTGGGTAACCACAACATTTACAACATTTTAAAGCTTTTTCTAAACTACTAAAATGACTCCTTGAAATGTGAAATTGATACTTGTGTTGTTGTTCTCAACCTTTGTTGCTCCTTTGTTTTTGATCCAATTTTTTCACCACCAAGCAGATTTATTTTGTGACACCTTTGGGAGGGTTGTGACTCCCAGGTTCTCCCAGCTCCTAGCATAAAAACTTTAGTTACCTGATCCCAGCACACAAATCCCACAATCCTAAGTAAGGCTCCCCTCAAATGGCAGAAGTAAACAAATGGCTGCAGACAAACATTTATAGCAAAACAAAAGAAGTTTTGTTCTCATAAGATTGATCTCCAGCTGTCCAGATTTAAACATATGCTCACAACACAGTGATGAGATCAGAGCCTAGATGGCACAAACTAATGAAATAATAATCTGTCCTGTATATGAGCTGGATGTGGAAACGCTAAAACAAATGGTGGATGGTGCTTGGCTGGTGGAAACTGCATGTTTCTGGGAAGTACCAGCAGCACATTGAAGAGACTAATGAATAATAAATAATAAAGATCTCTCTATGTAAATTGTGCCCCAGATAATCCAACAGTCTTTGGTAAAGTAAAAGACATTTGAATTGATATACATGTGTACTGTGTGGATGTACAATAGAGAGAGACAAGTCATGAGAAACAAGTGAGCAAAGCTGCTTTCAGACTGAAGGACTAGACTACAGGCATTATTGCTATACACACAATGAATGTACGATCGGGCGTGTTTGACTCTTTCATAAATTAATCTTATAATGATACAGCATGATGAATTATCGACTGGTTTCAGCAATATGACTTGCTACAGAATTCTTAGACATGAGCTTGAATTTCAGCTCTCCTGTCACTCTTCTGTTTTGTTCCCCTTTTACTCCTCATTTCAGATCTACCTGTATTTCCATTTCTCCTCTGGAATTGGTTTCTATTTTTGGCCATTAACCTCTGCCCCACTCTGTCTCTCCCCCACTCTCTCTCTCTCTCTCTCTCAATTCTCTCTTCACTGTTGGTATTTTTTTTTCTCACTCTGACTGTCTCCTTGTTTTTCACCCCCCTCAATTTTCTTTAATTACAAAATCATTCAAGGGCTATAGTCATCTTAATTGACTTTCAAGCAAGAAGAAATGTGAAAATAACCCTCTAAGTCAGTAATAGGATACAGCTGATAAATAAGGCTCACACTTGTGAGCGTTTGAATGACTGGCGCTGTACAGACAGATACAGAAGACAATGAAGCTGTACAGTACCTGAAAGCACAAGTAGATGCAACAATGGAGGAAATCACTGTGTGTGGTAGAGGAATGTTTCAGTAAACTCATTCTTGAATAGGTTCTTTGCCAAATGTTTCACACCGCACAGACATGTATGTATTTATCTTGATGTCACTTGTGATTTATACTGGACCTTTGTATTTATTCTTCATATCTACACTTTGCTGTACCACGACTCTCGTGTTTGGTTTATATGCTCACGTGTTCAGATGACAATAGTTTCTTTGGAATGTGTTGTTATGGTTTCATGCATTTCCTTTATTTTTCTAACATTTCATTTCTCCTGTCTCTACCAGTCCTCACGACACATGACAAGTCTTATGATTTCAGCAGAGGAACCATACATCATGTGGAGGGAAAAAAAGGCCCTTATACAAGTGACCTTGTTACAGTTGAAACCTATATACCATATATTACTCTGTAAAAAAAAAAAAAAAAAAAAAAAAAAGTAAAGAAGAGAAAAACAGATGCATGCAGGAAGATCTTGGGTTTAGACTGATGATTAGTTTACATAAATGGTAAAGAAGTTTAATCTAGGATGGTTTATATGTCTATGTGACTATTTCTGTATTTAATTCAGTTCAAGATTTTCTTTGTTGTGGTTTTGTGACCTGAAACTGGATAACGTTTCAGCTTATGAAGATGAAGAGTCACCTCCAAATGTAAGGGCACACAGCCATCAATTATAGAAAAAGATTCTGACATCTTTCATGCAGAGTGGCAAAGTGTGAGAGGCTTCTGGTGATGGAAGTAAATAACGTTGTCAGTTTCCTTTTAATGATGTCCGTAATGTTTCTTTAATGAGTGTCTTAGGTGATTTTACGTCACTAAAGTTTATGTTATGGCCTTCAGAACTAATTATTTCAATTGAAATGTTTCATGTCTTGCCGTCAGTTTATGACGGATTGCTCTAAATACTACAAAACCCAAGAGACTAAGCTGCAGTTGCTATGGAGAAGAGGTGTCAATCAAAAACACTTTGTTCTTTTGGGAACAAACACTGTGCCATAATTGCCCAAGTCATCAAGATTGCCAGGGAACCCAAAACTGATTTAAACTGAAGAATACTTTGTCATATTTTCAGTCCTCGGCTTCCACACACATAAAAGTTTTACACCCTTCCGCTCGATATTTCTCATCAAAATAGAATTTAGGAATCATAGTTAATTTCTGTAGTAAGTTTTTATGTACACAGGCTTGTACCTCTGACTTTTTATCAAAAAACCAGATGCTTTTTGAGTGCAGCTGCTCATCTTTTGTACTGATGATTCAAATTGTGAGTTTCATCCAAGCCTTGGAAGTGCTCCAATGAACAGATGCCTAGCGTTATGTATGCAGAAAATAGAAGAGGCTTTTACTTCTGAACCTTAAATGCCCAAAATGGCCTCTTCCCACTTCAAAACTCTACAACCCTTCTGCTCAACGCAAATCCAGCAACAACTTTTATACATTAATTCACATTTATTCAGTTAAAATATTATGCACGTGTAGATAAACATTCTCATCAAAGCCTATCCTCAGGAAATGCCAAATGGTGTAAAATATGTGTGTGTGTGTGTGTGTGTGTGTGTGTGTGTGTGCAAGACAAAGCGAGTATGCATGAGTGCATGTATATGAGCACTGACTTGTATTTACTTGATCCAGGATTGCTGCACTTCTCAGGGGGCTTGTCTCCTGGCTCTCCAGCAGAGTTAGAGCTGAGTTAATGCTGGAGAGCGCCACTAACACAACTCAAGTTCAGGCAGTAAATCCTCCCTCGCAGCATTAGCTTTCAGGCGGAGCTGTTTAGCACAAGCTTACAGTTATCAGGCAGGGCAGTGATTGAAGGGAGGATAAAGGGTGAGGCACTATTACATGATTGTAAGAGTAGCAGACTGGTAATTAGAGAGCAGACTTAAAGAACAGTGATTGGACGTGGTGTAGAGAAAGATTGATGCAAGGGCTGAGGGTGTAGAAAAGATGAATGGAGAATAGATGGAGAGCAGTTGAGCACAAAGGTAAAAGGAAAGAGTGGGAAGGGAAAATATAACAGGGGCAGAGAGGACCTTAGAGAAAGAGCTTGTGGAACTTAAAAAAGGCAAGAAGGTGGAAGTAGGTCAGGGCTAATTAGGGAGAGAGGTAACGTATAGAGCCAATTTAGTACTGTAGATAGAGAGCAGAGACTCAAGTTAAGTGAAAATGATACTTTAACATCAGCTTGAATTTAATTCCACTTAAGCAGAGGGCTTTTTTAACCCAGTCTGGAGAAGAATAATTGAATGTTTAGACGCTTGCATGTCAGCCCATCCACACACTCATACACCGTCATACAGCATAAGTTTGAAATTCTGCACGGTTCTTTTCATACAGATGTTTAACAGCAATCTAAAGCTTTTTGACAACTCTGTTCTTCTTTCTCTCCTTCTTCTTCCCTTCTGTCATGACCATCTTTGTTGTTTGTTCTGTCTCTATCTTTGATATTCACTACAAACATTGCTACCCACATTTCAATTTGTGTTGTATCTATGTATGTTTTTGCCATTTTTATTCTCGACTCCTTCCTTTTGATTTCAACTTGATCATGGGTTACCAATTATTTTTCTGAATCCTTTCGAAACAACCTGCCCTCTCCTGTATCCTTCATGTTACCTCTAACTGCAATGTCTTCCTTGTTGTATCCATCTCTTTCCTTGGCGCCTCATGTGTCTGCTGTGCTCAGTTTTGGGGATGCTTCCCTTTCGTCTGCTTCCACCCTGGAGCACATCCCGTCCTCGGCTGTGGCACGCCCTCGGCCCCTGGTCCGGCAGCAGAGTCTCCAACAGCCCCTCACTCACCAGCCCCCTCCGGGTCCTAACGACCCCCCAGTCACCTCCCAAAGCCTGGGCCAACTGCACACAGGCCCAGGCGGCGGGGGCCACCGTGGGGGCCCGCGTGGGGTCCGGGGGAGTCCGGCTGGAGCCTCCCGGTACAGAGCAGCAGGGGCAGGCCGATCAAGGTCAAATCCTGGCAGCTGGGATCACATGGTGGAGCAGATTCGCAACAGAGGGCTGGACGTCAAGTCGTTCTTGTAAGTGTCATGAAGTTTTCTAATCTGTAAAATGTTGCATCAGGACAGCCTGGCTGTTGAAGATAAAACTATTGGATGAACGCTGCTCTTATCATCAGTAATACAGTGTGATTCACATCCTGACCATATGTGTGACACTGGTATAGCTTGTGATGTTGATGTTATGTGTCAGATTTGTCTTTATGCACATTGATAGCTAGTCATGTTAGTATGTCCACCATCAGCTGGTCATATTGCCTCCTCTGACAGTCCTTTAAATAATAAATATAGAGGCGCAGATATAACATCTGAATATTATCATATATTTGAAGTGTTTTTGTATAAAGAAGATGATTAACTTCATTGAACCCCGATGGGAAAATTCTTCTTTTTTTTTTTTCTACATATATAAGCCAAAAATACAACTGCACACACGCACAAAGGGCTGATACCCATGCAAATGAGGGGAGACATTGGAGTGATGGGCTGCCACGTAGCAGCACCCTGGGAGCAGTTAGCAGTTAGCGGTTTGGTAACTTCCGCAAGGGCACCGCAACAGTGCCCAGGAGGTGAACTGGCACTTCTCCAGCTACTAGTACATACTGTCGTCTGTGCTGGACTTGAACCAAGCCAAGCCAAGTGCCTGAGGAAAGTTTTTAAAATACCTAAACAGATAAAGATTTCAGTTAGTTGAATAAAAATATATCACATAATGGTTCAATGCCTTTTCATACACTTAAGTCGTAGTTAGTGTCTTGAGCCATGTCTCTTGATAATACTGCTAAGTTCTTAATTGTTGTCTGCCTCTGTTGGAAATCTGCCGTACATGACATCATAAGAAATGTTATTTTCCAAGTTAGCAAACACCCTCACAGATTTTACTACACCAACAATTTTCCGATTCATCTACTTGCTGAGTAGGACGGCAGCTGCCGTGCGAAGACTACTGATTGTTTTGGATACCGAGCACGAAGAGGTCTCCTCCTTCACTTGACTTGAATGATAGATTACAGATGATGTGCTCCACAAAGCAGTCTCACGTCACCCCCTCGCCTCCAGACCACAAACATAGACACTCACGCACATCTACACACACACAGGTCTACACCGCTGTACATTTTGCGTGACCACCCATTAACAGTGTCTCCAGGCCAGTGACCTCCCTGCCTATGTGAATCATCATTCAAATAAGTCTGGGCACATATATACAGAGGTGGTATAACCCATTGTCCCTGTCCTCATGAATCTCACTGGACTAAACACGTCAGTTGTTGACCCTTGGGCGAAAACACACTGTGGCGAGTGGGAATATCATGCGTTTGTGATCACTGGGGTATGAACAACCAAATGCAGCAGTTTCGCCTTCCACGTGTATCCATGCCTGTCACACAGCATGGCAACTGAGCTAACCCCCTTACATTTCAGATCAATAAGAGCTGCTGTAGGTGGTAATGATTTCAGGGCCCTCTGGTTGGAGCGCGTGTGTCTTTTTTTGGTCATCTATACAAATCTGTTCACCCTATCGATGAGTGTCATGTTGCTACTGTTTACACTTCCCCAGTGGTCTGCTGTCTCTCATGTGCTAATGTGTTCCCTCTTGTTGTCGATATTGCTTCAACACACAGCCTCTTGTTAAATGGGGAATGCACTACAGAAAGTGCACGCAGGCTGCAAAAATAAATCAGAAGAGTGAAGATGGTCAGAGGGAAACTGAGGAGAAATCTGATTTAAAAACACCATACACCATAAATTAGTATTTGTTTATAATTTGTTATGGGCACAAATTTGTATTCTGTCCTGCCGTGGTGACTGGCTTAACATTTCAAGACTTTACACTTTGAAAGTCTCCTGAAATATAACATTTGAATGAATTATTAACGTGCATTTACATTCCATAACCTGCTCAAGCCAACATTCAAAACAAAGTAATGTATACATATATATGGTGTACTATATGGTCAAAAGTCTGTGGACACCGGACAATCACGCCTATAAGAACTTGTAGGACATCCCACAATAAAACCATGGAAATAAACTGGACTCCTCTTTCCGGCTATAACAGGTCTTCTGGGAAGACTTTCCACAAGATTTTGGAAGGTGTCTGTGGGAATTTGTGCTGATTCAATCATAAGAGAAGGTACTGATGTTGAGAGAGAAGGCCTGGCTCGCAATTGGTGTTCTCATCCCTCCCAGTGGTGTTGAGGTCAGAGCTGCAGGCCAGTCAAGTCCCTCCACACCAAATTCATCTAACCTTGTCTTTATGGAGCTTGCTTTGTGCACAGGGGCACAGGCATGCTGGAACAGCAAAGGGCCTTCCCCAGACAGTTGCCAAAAAGTTGGAAGCACAGAATTGGCTAAAATGTCAGAATGTGAGAAGATCCTTCACTGGAACTGAGGAACCTAGCTCAAACCCTTAGAAAAACAACACACACCAGTATCCTTTCTACATAAAACTTTACAGTAGGTACTGTGTATTCCAGAGTGTTCTCCTGAGATTTGCCAAACCATGAAGAAACATATTTGCACCTGTTAGCATTGGGTGTGACTAAAACACTTGAACTAGTAAAAATTTGTAGACGTATTCACTGAGTTTTGGCCATATAATGTATTTAAGTGATGCAAGAAATGAGAATAACCATGTTGAAATTTGCCTTTGAGAAATACAGAACTAAAGAAATAAAGAACTGTGATAAAGAACAGTTGTTCTTGAATCGGCATGCTATGTTAGACGCTGTATAAAGAGTACTGGAGAGGGAAGTATGAGAAGCCAGAGGACTGAACAATGTGGCTTCATGGATTATTTTTGTGACTGGACAAGGTTAGTCGTGGGCAAATGTTCATTTGTTAAGGTCATTGTTTGCGTGACGGTGCAGCATACTTCGGTGGGACTTAATTTGAATGACTTTAGGCATGTTTAGAGGGAGAATAACAGCTGAAAATCAACGTGCTATGTTTCTTTGTTGCAGGTTTTTGTAAAGGCCACTTCAATTTTCATGGATTTCTTTCCCTTTTTCTTGTTTCTTTTTTTTATTTCTTTTTTGCATATCATTTCAATTGCCTCTATTTTTCTCTCAGAAACAATTTAAACCTTTCTTTCAGGTTTATGCTTTTGTATTTTTACACATTTCTTTTTTCTATGAAACAGATAACAGAAGATGAAAAAGCCACAGAGGCATCAGTGGTTCTCACCCTTTCTATTAATTATGCTCATTTCACATTTCTGTGACTACCATATCAGCAGTGGATTAACCTCATTTATATGAAATTAAAAGTGCTTGTGAGAACACATACTGTTCACTGATGCATGATATAACTTCATATATTGTTATGAGGAATTATCAGAAAAGCACCTTATGGCTGTTTGTAACAGGTTATATGTAAAAAGCTGGCTCATGAAGAATATTCCCTGAATTTTAATTAGACATGTTATAAAATAGTAAATGTTAGTGCATGAGTTACTCTAATATGAGCTATATAACATGATTGCAGTGAAGGGCTAAGGAAACCCACAGTGTGAGGGGGAAAATGGTCTGAATACATATTGAATACAGCAAGTTAAGTAATTACAGACACAAAGCATTATCTAAAATTTGAGAATAAGACTTTGTAGTAATTTAAAGGCTGACTCAACCTCACAGAGATGGTTAGAGAAATAGTAAAGCAGTCTCCAGTCTTTCAGTGAACACTGATCTACTCTCATATGACCTCTAATGAAGTCTAATTTGCTGATACAAGTAATGAGGCAGACAGCTGAGGCTTGTATGTTAATTATTTACGTAAAGAACATCACTGATGATGACAACGGCAGATTATGTTTTCTCATATTCTGAAACTACCTGCCATTAAATCAAAACATACAAATTTTAAGTATATTTTCAAATTTGCTAGTTTCCTTTAACTTCTCCACATAATGTATGTTAGTGTTGCACATTAGAGGTTATTTTGGAGCCAGGTCACATGTAGCTGTACGAAGCAAAACATAAAGATTTGTCATGAAGTACAATTTAAAGGTGTATAATGTAAGTTTCCATTGTAGGTTTTTGTTTGTGTTATGGTTTGTTGTGCACCAATCTCTGAATCCATCAGCTACTGTCTGATGACTATTTATCCTCTAGGGGCAATGGCCAATGTTACTGGCCTTCAGTGTAGCAGATATCTGGGCCAAGACTTCCTCTGCAGTCTGATTAAAAACATTATACTTGAGAATTACAAGAAACACACATTTTTGCTAACCTCTATAAACATATTAATGCAGAGATAGCCAATAGGTTTCAAGATTGTATTTCAGACAATGTGTTCGTCCTCTTTTGCTCTCCACATGGTCTTTTGCAACCAAAACCTGCTCAAACATGACTGGTCAATACTACTCGGACTACAAATGGAAAGCAGAACACTTCTCATGGTCCCTTTTCATATGCAGAAATATGTTTATGGAGGTAGTAGTAGTAGTAGTAGTAGTAGTAGTAGTAGTAGTAGTAGTAGTTGTTGTGCATATGCACATAGAAAGAACTAACAAAATCCAATGTTTTTAATGTGATAACACTCAATGATATTTAACATTAAATCAGATATTTAAAAAAAGTATGCACTAAAGTGTTATGATTAATGAAGTTTATATTGTATTCTCAACTCACTCCATTGCACACCGGTCTGGTTGAGATGCAAATGTAAAGTTTTGACTTTGACTTTGAGTGTTTGTTAAAATGAAACAACCTCTCTCCCACTCTCTCTTTGTACATGAAATGAATGTGTGCTTGGTGTGTTGCTGTGTCACTGCCTGTGTGTGTGTGTGTGTGTGTGTGTGTGTGTGTGTGTGTGTGTGTGCGTGCGTGCATGTGTGTGCTTATGTGTCCATGTGCCTTCTTGTCAATATACCTGTGTGGTCTTGTGATGCCTTGTTTGTCTTGTGTGTCCAGTGAGGGGAAGATGGTTGTTTTGTCTCTAGCAATCGGGCTGGCTGAACAGGATGACTTTGCCAACCTCCCAGATCTACAGGAAGCCCCAGCAAGCAAAGAAAACGACACCACACCAGAAAAGAGGTAAAAAAAAAACAAAAAAAACAAAATAAAATAAAAAGAGAGAGAGAGAGGGAGAATCATGTGGGGAATGTTACACACAAACATAACACGAGTAGCTGAAGTATACCTATTTGTCATTGTGGAGAGGTAGATACTAAAGTAACAACAACAATTGTTTGTGTTGCAGGATTATATATCTTTGTTGTGTTGATGTACTAGTCTACGCTGTAGGGTGAACAATCAATAGTTCATAGTCTGAAATGGTTTTAATTTTACCCTTGCTTTAAATTGAATTTGTTCTACTCATAGATTTATATGAAATGCAACACAGACCAGAACAGACTGCATTTTTACTATCAACCACTTACATTTGATGCTATGTCATTTTAAATTGGTTAGTAATATCTGCTAATAAATCTTGACTCCTGTTCTGCAGTCTCAGTTTTGGCAAAAAGTTCAAATTAACCTGGCTTGATACCAGAGCTATAGCTAGTATTTAATAAATACTGAGGCCAGTCCAGATTTTCCCAGAGCAACCCACCCTGTCTAACTAGCCAAATTTTATTTGTATTTACAACTGCCAATAATTTTGCCAATTTTTGGCAGATATTTTCAGAAACAGTCAAATTTAAATATGTTAGGTTACAAAACAAATCACATTCAGCCATTGAAAAATACATCACATGTAATCTACTGTTGTTGATGTAATTATATGTATACTTCTCAGAACATTAAAGCCCCCGCATTATCAGAAACAATACAAAAGGCAAGGCCTTGGTGTTCTCATTGGCAGTGTGTCTGTCTCTTATATTAGCTGGGTTTCTCTAACTCTAACCGTAATATTGTTTTATGTCTTCTAGCAGTGATCTAAAGTCTGCCTCAGTCATTTTCCTTCTGTTAGTTTTCCTCTTGTTATTATGATAAACTTTATGTTTTCTTAAAATTCTATTTTGCATATCACCACATTTTCTTTCAAGTTCTCTGGTTCCTTTTTGTCATGTCCCCTGTGTTTTTCATCCAGACCTTTGTAAGTCTGCTTGTCTGCAGCTCTTCAGTGTGTGATCTATGAGTGGTAGGCACAGGAGAAGGCCATCCTCATTATTTAGATATAAGGTTCCTCGCATGAAATGCTCATCGAAAAATATGCTGACCGCTCATCTACCAGTGATCTCATAGCAGCTGTCAGAGACAAAAACAATCTCTTTGCTAGTGAACAAAGGACTAGACCGGCTGCCCTCTCTCTCACATCACAGTGTTTGAGGGACAAAGTGCTTAACCCACTGTTGTAACACTAGTAGGCTGGACATGGACCTATGTATGGTCCCACATAATCCTATATAGATTTTTGTTGAGGGTTCTGGGTATATATATTTTTTTCCCGAAATGCTGCTTTTAAATTCCATTAAATTTCTTAAAATGCACAAAAAGTTTTCTCCCTGCAGTGCATCCAAGTGTGCTGTTCTAACTAGGTCATCTGTGAATTTTCAGTGGATGAAAAATAGTCTGTCTTGTATGAAAAGAGCATATCTTTGGAAAGATACATTTGTCATTTTTTTTATGTTATTCCCTCATTTGTGACCTTTTTTATGCCTTTAAAATTGAATTTAAAATGTCTAAGGGTCAGTCAGGGGCTGAGGACCAGCTTACCTCTTGTCCTCCCCCATCATCCTCTTTCCCTCTCACTGTCTCGAGGTCTGTCAAGCACCTAACTCTAATCACAGCCAGCCAGCGAGCCTCTACCCCGAGGGGTCACGTGGGCCAAGTCGTCTAGTGTCCTTCCACAACTAATAACAGCTCTCCATCATCATCTCTGTCCATCTCTCTCATCTCTCTGTCTCTCTGGTTACCCCGTAAGCTCCCTGCGCCCGTCTGCTGGTTTGCTCGCGGCCGTTTGCATGGAGCCCAACGGACTGAGAACGATGGAACAGGATGATCCGGCCAAGAATATATGTGACAAGACAAGACACTGTCAGACAGTGAAAGAGAGACAGAAAGAGTGGGAAACCTTTGCTCTCTGCTTTCAAGAGAAATAAGCTAGGTAAAAATAGACACACTCATTGAGGTTTGAGACTGTGTTGGTTTATTAATGAAATCAGATACAGCTCGGAGCACAAATATCTACAAACAGCAAATCTGAGAAATAATAGGATGAAAGCCAAAGCTGTGTGCGCTGTGTATTGGGTCAAATCTATATTTGTTCAGTCAGTCATTCTAAATATGGATAGTCAACAAGCAGACCAAGTGGCACCCTGTCCTTAACCAAGAACTTTTACATAATTAGACATAAATAATTAAAGCTGCATAAACTGTTTTTGTTTTCGTCTGTCCTCGTGGAGGTAACAGAACAATAAACACAACTATAATGTTACAAACATGTCTTGTCTATTTAAACAACCAGCAGACACACAACAGCATTTATTGGAGTAATGTTTGGGTTCGTCTCACAAATGTAAGTCTAATATTTATTTTTCTGTCACCACCAACTCATGAGAAAAATATTCAGGCTCAAACTCTCTGAGCAGGTAGTACAGTACGTGTACAAAGTTTTTTCAGTGAAAAAAGCCGCCTGGTCTTGGATGAAAGCAATAAGACTGAACCAAAATACTAAATATAGGAGCTGTGAAAACAAAACAATGAGCTAAAATAGGCTAAAAAGCTCTGTAGTGCTGGTGGAAGTAGCAGAGTTGGTAGCTGTGAGCAATATCTATTCACCTCATTTGATCCACTGTTAATATAAAAAACACTGATTAAGTCAGCTTTAATGTGTTTTTATAATTTAAAGTCATGAATCTACATCATATCTACCATATCATACCATAGGGAACTTGTAGCCAGGAATCATATTATTATTAACAGTACAATTGTTTCCCTTGTTCAAAGGAAAACATAAATGAAAAGATGTATTATTCTTATTGCAGGTTTGTGAATCAGCACTGATATACATGCAGATACTGTTGTGGTGTGCACTCGGTGAGTGCGGTGAGAACTGCTCATCAGTTGCAACACAATACTGAGATATGAGCTATTTTTACTATACTTCTTGCCGAAGAGCCCGTCTTAGTCAGTGACAACTGAACTCAGATGCCGCTATGAGGTGAGAATGACGGTAAGATCATCCGTGAACCAATTCGTTCTCAGCAGTGTGCTGTGAGAGTGTAATGTTAATCTGTGATTTGGAGCAGCAGCAGCTGTAGCTGTTGCCAATAAAGCCTGTCTTGCGCTTATTACCTCTTAGAGATAAAATCTCACAAGACAACAATGCAACGGAGATTACAGTTAATTATTGTCAAAGGGCACATTTTTGATTCTCGCTGATCTGTTATCTACAGACAAAGCAATGTTTTCCCACACTGAGTTGAGTGAAAGGTCCTCGAACCTCTTATGTGGACCTTCTTGTTATAAATCAGTTTTGGTCACTGTGGTCGACCGGCCAAAGCCCTTCATTGGACTGGACATAATCACCCACCTGCAGATAACTGTGATGGAAGGCTTGAAGCCTTTAATCATCTCAGAAAGCTGTTGTTTCATGGAGCAACTGCATCTTAATGAGCTCAGAGATTCACCACACAGAGAGACGCAACGGGGAAATAAATATGAATAAAACCAAAACCGCTTACTGGCCTTCCACTCTAACATTAAGTTTGTAAAAACTGTAAAATCTGCACAATGGTTTCTGAAATGGAGCATGTTAAAGTCTATTTCAATTCATTACAAACCAACAATACATTGTACCCACACAGGCTGTCAATGATGGGATGACAAATAGCAGATCGTGGCTCGCTCTGAATGTTTGATCCTCTGTCACATTTTTTTGTTTTCACGGTTGATAATCGATGCACACATATATTAATATATCATTAAATTAAATTAAATTAAATGTACAGTAGTATAACATGGTGTGGTATACATGCTTGGTTTCTCTGACTTTGATAATCCCTGTGAAGAGTACTCACAGTATATCTGTTTACAGGGGCTTGATAAATCAAATGCCCGGTGAAGGTTGTAAATGGTAAATGGACTCAAGGCGCTTTTACACTACATATCTCATTCACCCATTCACACACATTCATACAGTGATGGCACTTGCTGCCATGCGATGCACCAACTGCTCATCACTTTTTGGGCACTAACCATTCATACACATTCACACACCAATGGCGCAACCTTCGGGAGCATTTTGGTGTCTCAACGACATTTTGACATGCAGACTGGAGGAGCCAGGAATCAAACCACTGATCATATCAAGTATCACCTGACTCTGCAGTTCCTCTCAGCTCCGTGGAGCATTTAAATGTCTTTTGGCTCATTGTTTTGGTTTTCATGGCAAGTTTACTGTTTGTTTTGGTTCAGTTGCTTCATTCACATCAGTATCATTTCAGCTGTATTCAGATAAAAAGCTCTTCTAAACCACTGGGCTGTCTGCTCATAGATAAAGTTAGCGACTAGCTGATGAACATAGTGAACATAGGTATTTCACTCGGGAGTTGGTGGAGACCAAAACAGAGCAAAAATGAGAAGTTTACTTACATCCAGTGGACGGCCATTTGCTAACACATTCATGATAATATAATGTCAGTATTATGTTAACAGCCTGTTGTTTGGACAGTGTGCAGAAGCTTATTTTTTAATGTATTAACAGCAACAGATTGTCATTTGAGGATGAGAATAAACATTGAAAGTTCAGTTCAGTATTTGATATGCGCTGTTCAAACTTTAGGTGTGTATATTAATGGGCATGGGTGGCTTCAGAATCAGAGTTCTAATCTTGGCGGTGATAAATTTATATGGCACTCACTGAGTTGCACAATGCCAGACTGTACAGTATTAATCAAGCAGGAAGTTGTTGCCACCCTTAATCAGCTGGCATGTCCGACTTTTACAATTGTGTGTCCAAGCCAGCAATCACAGTGAGTCAAGCCTCTTAATGACTCTCCAGGCCGGCCACTGGTCCCCATGGCAGCTTCTGGACCCGGCAGTGGCCCAGGAGGAAAGATGATTGGAAAGAAAAAGTGATGTAGGTCAGCACAAACGAGGCATCTTTTTTTAAAAAAAAAAAAAAAAAAACCTGTCAAGTCTAAGTCTGGAGCTCATTCACTATTTCCCTGTTGCTCCTTGTGGCTACAGGGAGGGAAGTGATTTAAAAGAGTCCATGACAGGAAAGTGAGGAGGACGTCACAGCAAAGGGGACAGTGAGTGGTGGGGAAAAAAACAAAAATCCTTTCTCTCAGTCATTTAACAAAAACTTTGGTCTAATTTTGAAAAGGATATGACCTCACAACAGGTTATTTGTGCCTGGAGTGTAATTTACAAAAACAGCAACTCCCAGTGGATAAATCTCAAGAACAAGACGGCAGAAGTCTGTTTAAAGAGCATCGAGCCAGTGGAACAGTGTAGATGGCTCCATTAGTTGTATTAGCTCGCATGTTGAGGGGGGCGGTGGCTTGGTGATTTGTCCCTGTTGGTGGGGAGCGCTGAGTGGGCTGACATTGGAGCCTGGCCATCATCCATCATGGGACATGGGACCTATATTATGTTTCATGGTCTCAGGCTAGTGTATGATCAGCAAGACCCAGATACAGTATGTTTATGGAGACACACTTCCTACCCAGGCCCAGCTGGTAACCCTCATCCCTCATGTTCTCATCCGTCCATCCACTTTCCCTCCCTCGCCCTCTGCTTCCCATTCCTCTCACTATCCCCTCATCAATTTCCTCTCTACCCTATGTAGCCCTCATTTCGTTTCTCAATAAGACTTTGTCTCCTCATCTCTTCTTCATTCCCTCTCCACTTCTGCCTCCTCTCTCTCTAAATCTCTCCTCCACGCTTTATTTAATTGCATCTATTAAACCTTTTCTTTTTTTCAGTGCTATTCTTTTGCCAGTTTGTCTCCTTCTTTTTCTCCTTTCCCATTCCACTATCTCCTTATTCACCTAATCCACCCTTTCCCAAGGGTGTTGACTGGCGTTGTGATGAGATGATGTCAGAGCAGCGCTCCTCTGTCAGCGTAGATGACTGTCAGCTCGGCCACACTCATTGCCGAACGTCGGAAAAGGGAATGAGATCCCGTTGTGGACATTTTTCATCCATTGGTATACAGTATTTTTGCTCACACACCCACGAGCTTTCTGTAACGCCCCTTTATCACCATGAGATCTCTGTGCTAATTTCTGTTAAGATTTTATGGTTTGACTCCAAAATGTTTTGTGTTTGTTATATATTCACCCAAGCTCAGCTCTGTTTCTTGCTTGCTTGATTCACCTAAATGATAAAAGTCAATATTATTTCATATTGTTTTCTCACATGAAGCGAGCTATATAAATGAAAGCAATAAATCTTTGTCACTTTACAACTTATCTCATATCCTAAGGTAGGTTAACTTAATTATTTAGGCAGGACTTCTGGGGAATGATAACTGGAACTGATAAAGGGCAATTGTCCAAATGAACTCTCTGATCCACTTGCTGTTATACACATTCACAGTTACTGTAAGCATGGATCATAACAAATGTTATTTTTATGAGTACAGAGATCAAATTGTTAAGAGTTGTTCAGCCTAGCTTTTAGAAATTTCTAAGAAACAGATGTTTCTATATTACTGATTTGTTTTGACAAGAAATGTTATTGCTGCTCAGATTATGTTCACTGACAATGTTCGGTCATAGGGAGGAAGTCAGAGTGGATGACTGGTGTTGAAAGCACAGGACGTCAGATTGTGGAGACGTGGAGCCGAGACAGACTTTGCTTTAGATTGATAGTCAGACTTGAGATAGACATCTAAATTCATCTGTCGCACAAAGCTTTTTAGGCCTTGACTATCTTAAGTGGGACTAATTTGCTGTGAATTCTGGGTAAATCAAGACTGTTCAAGTCAAACCACTCCAGAAACAAATATTTTTGCTTTCTGGAAGAATTCAACAGTTTTAAGTTTGCATCTGAATCTTCAGGCAGCAAAAGCACACTGGGTTAGGGTTAGAGAAAGATTGTGGTCTCTTAAAGGTTAAGAGCACATTCTGTTTCATGCTTTGAGCCACTATTGATTTTCTGTGTTAAACCAAAACCACAATTTTAACCAAGCACTGCGTCTGCCTCAACATAGCCATAAGAAGTTGAATTGGTTGCTACGGGTGGATGTTGTAAACCAAATGAAATACGGCATCAGTATCAGCATTTTGTGACTGATGGCTTTTTTAATGTTTCCTCATTATGTTGATAAATGATGTGCTGCATGTGGCATTGTGCTTTTACCAAAGCATATTTGCTGTTGTAGATTACTGCATATAAACATCATTTCTAAGTGATAAGGTTGTCTTGTTGCACATTAGTTAAATAATTCAAAACATATAATTTATTCCTTTAAAGTGCAATTAAAACACAACTTAATTACAGTATTTCTTTTAGATTACGTAAGTAGACATGAGTGTATTTGTGTAGTGAAGTACTCCAAATGGATGAATGAAGGCAGATTTATTTTTATTCCTTTTAGTTCTCACACCTCAGACAGGTTATATTTAGAAAAAAAACATGTCTGCTTCATTAAGTGTGCATAAAGGAAACTAGTGACAGTGAGATGTTAGTTACATAGTTTCTTCCTGTGTAGCACCAGCTATGAGGAAGCATGCAGCAGGACAATATGGTCACAAAGAACAATTTGGTTATGGCACATGTGAAAACATAAAGACAAAGATTCAAACTCTTGATCCATTAAACTTGCATGTTGCTTTGCCTGCTCTGAATCCTCTGAATCCTCTGTGAAGATGTGTTGTTAGAGCTCTGCTTGAATTTTTCTCCCATTATTACTTACATGATATACCTTTATCAAAACTGGGTCATTGATGCATGCATTTTTCATTTTTTCAGTTAGTGTTAAACAGACTTTCAAACAGAGAATACACATGCATGCACATCACAGATAAGATTTGTCTGGATCGTCCCCTGGGATATAGTGACCTGCTTTGTCCAATTATACAGAAGATGGCTTTCAACTCATTCCCAGATTGAGGCCATGAGGTCAAAAGTCAGGGTTTTGAGTTTCAGGGCATTAGATCGAAGTGGCCACTCTCAAGGGACATTGGCCTCGACCTCCAGGAGGATTGCATGCGTGTGTGTGGTCATTACTTTTGTTTCAAAGACAGGCTAAGTTAATTCACATTCACCATTGAAAAATGAAGTGTGGACTGAGATTTCAGTCTGATGATCTGGACTGTTATATTCACTGGGGGCAGAATTTAACTCCATTTCTGCCAATCCCTGTTTTGAGTGTCATGGCTGGAAGGTATTCTCCACTTTTCTGGGGCTTTTATGAATCAGCCACTTTCAGCCTAAACTCATACATGCCCGGTGGTATGTGTTGCTTTGTGTTCACAGGGTCACAGGGGGTTGTGAGGATATGAGAGAAGTCAAAGAGTGTCTTCCAGGAATGTATTTCAAAGGCTTTCTAAATGTTTGGCCCCTTTGCCCTGTGGGCCTTTTGTTATTTTCAATATATGCCCTTCTCTGTGGAACTTTCTTGGATTTTAACTGTCCTCTTTTGAAGGCTCCTGTTACCATGGTTACTGCAACCCCCGAGTAAAATACACGATGGTAGTCAGTACAACCTTAAGTGGGAGCACACATTTCAGTAGTCATGGTTACAACAACCTCTAAAGAATGAATTATGTAACTGATGTTGTCGACGAGATAGTCACTAGTAGGCAGAAAGGGACAACTCACAGATATTTCTTCTTTTGTTTGGGTTTAGATTCATCACCATGCTGTGAGACGTGCACTAATTTTTACCTTCTGATGTTTGAGTTTATGTCTAGCTTTGTCACTGAATCAAAATAAGATGAATAATAAAGAGTGTAATCCTCTTCCTCTCTTCTCAGCGTTACCCAGAACACTTCTCTCGAGCCAAAAAGCTAAGTTGAGGATGTTATCACGTCTGGTTGAGATGCAGCGATGCTCCTGTTGCAGGAGCGTTGAGTGTGTGCACGACTGTGTGAGCAGGTGTGTGTATATTTGACAGTGAGTAAATATGTATATTTACACAGATGAATAAACTCACCTCACTACCGCACCCAGTTGCTCCATGTCCCTCAGGCCGTTGCCATGATTCAAGGACTCTCAGCAGCCGGCATTTATTTCTATTTCATGTCACGATACATTAATCTGCGGTGACTATGACAAGTAGACACTGTACTTCTAATCCAAGTCCTTCAGGAATGCAGGTTGTTGACTGATATCATTATGCTGATTTATCTCTATTAAATATCCATGTTTCCACAAAGCAAATCCAAGTGGAAGAAAACGAGAGAAAGAATCACCTCATGATTTGATTATTTGGGGGAGTTTTATTTATGACTTGCAGCAGTGAACTCGTTTTGAAATTGACACATTATGCAAACAAGAAAAAGACAATTACACTTGTGCCCCTGCAAGAAGGTTCACAGTGCAGGAGAAAAAGGTAAGACACACAGGAAAAAGAGAGAAAAGGATTTAATAAAATTAAGAAATGGTTTTGTGGAAACAAATATATTGCTGTCTTCCAACTAAAATTCAATGCAGGAGAAATGCACCCGTTTCCTCTCTATCCTTTTACACAAAGTTGAATTTGGTTACCACATATTTGTTGTCTTTTGATCTCATGTCAGTTAAATTCATGAGTTGACACTGACTGATCAATTAATTGTGCACATGTTTTGTTTTTAGTTGATGAATTAGGTCATCACCCTGAAGTCAGATATTACTTTGCTTCGATTTGTTTTGTATTACTGGAATAAAACCCTCGCTCTAGTTTTTATTTTCTCCTTTTTGACAGACATCATCTTCAGGTCTCCACTTGGTTAACTGCCAACCAAACACTGAATTGTGTGTCTGTGTGTCTCATGTTAGATAGAAAGGTGATATTTACAACATCTGTAACTTTTTTTTCCCTCTGGTTACTTTTACTGGGGCAACAGACTTTACGCCAGTTATACAAAAACAGTCTCAGTGCTTCGTTAAACTGGAGCAGGCAGAGCACTGAATATTTTTAAAGTGAAAAAAAACATGCATAAGATATGCAGGCTGGAATTAAATACAGTTTTTATATGAGCTGTGTTAAGATATTGCATGTGCTCTGCAAGACTGAGTTGATTTATAGCCAAATAGTCACAGTAGCATGGTGGAATGAAATGCAAAATAAAAATTCCCGGCTGTGTTTGTATAAAGTTGATTGTTCAAGACTCGTATGGTCTCTGCCTTGTGTGTTGGCTGTTGATTTAGTAGGGTTCAGTGGGCTGTCATTGAGTCAACCCATCCTACAAGTAAGCCTTTATAGACTCTGTGGATAAAGACCCTGCTGTCAGCCATATATTATGTATGTGCCTCTAAAGAGTCGTCCCTGTAGTTGAGCTGTAACTGAACTGTTTAGAGGGGGAGTAGGTGACATTAGAAACAATTTATTCTCATCTTTAAAGCATGGGGAGTTATAAAATCTATCTGGAAGATAAAAAACCAATCAGACACAACCACTGTGAAAAGAATGATGTGGGTTTTTTTTATGCCCACACTTTGAAAACACATGTCTGAAACCATAAATGTGTCAAAATAACTATGGATTACAAGAAGTGTTGGGGTGAAATCAACCCCTGGATGGCAGTGTGGTAGAATGATTTGTTTTAGAATGATGAATAATTTAGATGTATACAATAATGCATATATTACAGATAATAATCATAACAAACTTAAATCATTGAAGAAACAAAATGAAGAAACAAAATGTTCTGGCTTGCTTCATGAAAAGGTCTGTGATACAAAGTGTATAGGCTTATATATGTAAAACTTTTAAAAATTGAGTATTTGAGCACAGAGGAGCACAGTACAGGTTGGAGTCAAGTCTGCAGCACAGCAAGGCAGCCAGGTGTTGCGTGCATGACTACCATGTGTTATGCAATTATTTTTAGGTATAACACATTGCGCCCTGATGTGTTAGGTGTTGATATTAGAACCTGTAATTGAACATTTGTAGCTTTCTCTGCGTACATCAGTTTGACCTGTTCTGATGTTCTTTATTGGAAGATACATAAAATAGCAAGCTGTATTTGGCATGCCTCTGAAACAGAAACCATTACATTTTGAATTAAGTCTGCGTAGCATGCTCTGACCTGCAGATCACAGGAAATAAACGCAGAGTGACGAATCAATTCTTTTCTCTTCCACCGTATCCTTTTCTCCTCCTCCCTGTTTCTTTTGTTCACTCTTGCTTGTCTCTTTTCTGTACAAACC
Organism: Protonibea diacanthus; assembly: GCA_028641955.1. Taxonomy (NCBI): domain Eukaryota; kingdom Metazoa; phylum Chordata; class Actinopteri; family Sciaenidae; genus Protonibea; species Protonibea diacanthus. The sequence goes on along the minus strand of CM053976.1, from coordinate 24,847,173 downwards.
CTGTCTATCTCTCAATCCTTCTCCAGCCTCCTTTATTTTGTTTTCCCATGTAACGTGTCACTTTGCCTCCATTCTCTGCTATAAAGCATCTGACTCTTTACCAAAAACCAAATATACTCTGTTTTGTTTCCAGGCATTTATCCTGTCTACTCTCCCCATTTTCTCTTTCAGCTATGTGTGTGTGACTGCTGCTCAGTTTCACATTAATTTAAGTTAGTAACTTCGATGCGTTCATTCTATTAATCCTCAGAGTCTTAACAAAGACAAATCCTCTTCTTCGCTTTTTCTCAACCTCTGTGCACAGATAAGTCTTCAAATTTATCTTCCTCCGATCATCATTCCCACAATACCATCGTCTAATCTCACTTCTGTTTTTACCTCTGTGTTTTACAGCTCACCCGCTCCCTCACTCACTATTTCTGTTTCTCTGACTCTCTGTTTTTTCTCCCCGGGTTTGTCTCTCTCACAGCGATAAGTGCTTATTAGTCTTATTTGTCAATGTGCCTAGACTTGTATCAGATCTTTGCATTTTCCCTGTTTACTAAGTTGTTATGTAATAGAAACCTGGAGCGATTTTTTTTTTTTTTTTTTTTTTTTTACCCTGTACTAATTTTAGTGTCTTTGTTTCAAAGATCCACAGTCAGATTTATTATTGTTTATTTCTAAACATCTTGTTAGTTTAAGGCATCGTTTTCTGTGTGAATAATGCTGGGAGTATGTGAGGTGACAAAGTTCCATATTAGTATATAGTATATATTAGTATGTAGTGTGTATGTTTGTATGTTTATGTTCATTTTATCCAATACTGTTGCAGTCCTCAGCAGCAAAGCTCATCACAGGCTCTGCTGCTTTGCATTGATATCACTCCACTAACTGGTACTGTACAGATGAAGCTACTGCCAGAACCCTATTAGTGTAGCTTAGCATAAAGACTCGAAACAGTGGGAAACTGTTTGAGAGGCAAACAGTGGAGACAATAAGTCACTACAAGTCTCCCTGCCAAACCACAACATGTCATTTTTACATTGGCTTTGTTGAAGTGAGTTAGTGAGCTTTAGAGGTGATATGAAGATACCAAGATGGCAATTGTTGACCGTGTTGACAGAGCCGGCCTAGTCAGTCTTCCGGCTGGAGGCATTGGCTCCAGCTCAAGTGTAAAGACACCGTGATGTGACAAAGGTTTTAAAGCCTTGAGGTCAATGCCATCTTGGTTTTTTTTTTTTTTGGTGCCAGAAATGACTATACTTGGACAAGAGCTGGTGACTTACTGTGTTGGGCTGGGCTTTCTCATGTAGCAGCTGAACAGTGAACTAAAATGTTGCAATGCAGTGAGAGAACCTTGATTTATATTTGATCTAAGTTTCATGAGTCCAGTGAGTTGCACTGGATGGACTCACTAAGAATGACTTGTCAGTCTCAAGGTCGTCAAGCTCTAAAGCATACCCTGCTATTTTGTCTGTTTTATGCTAAATGGGACCGTGCCTACTGTCAGTGCTCCAGCTACATATTTAGAATATAGACTTCAAAGTGGCATTGATCTTCTCATTTAAGTTTGCAACAGCGAATAAGTGTATTTCCTAAATTGTATTAGTTAAATATCGCAAAAGGTCTTACAGTTTTGTTAAAGACTGTTGTGTGTTGTGTGATTCTGTGCAGTGCAGACAAACAGACCAGCTAGCCACAAACTAAAAACTTGTTTACAGACATAATGCCTCCTTCTGTCACATAACCTTCGTTTTTCAGGCTGAAGCCTCAGATACTCCCATGACAGAATCCATTTTTTAAGGAAGGCTTCCATAACATTTTGGAACCAGGATTCTCATTCAGCCACAAGATTAGGCTATTAGATGGGTTAGTTACTGATGCTGGGCCATAAGACCTGGCTCACAATTGGCTTTTCAGTTAACCCCAAAAATGTTGGATGGGGTTCAGGTCAAATTCTTCCACTACAAACTTGGAAAAAACATTTCTTTACACACAGTGAGGCAATGGACGTTGCCACAAATGTGTACACATGCAATTGCCTAAAATATCATTGTTTTCCCCTCATTAGTTCTGAAGGACCAAACCACGACAACAGCCCCAGTCCAAAGGTGTGCAAAAGTATGTGAACGCTTGCTAGGAATTGCTACCAAAAAGCTGCTCACTCATATTATGCTTTCAAATGCCTCCTTCTCTCACACAACCCTCGTTTTTCAGGCTGTAACCTCAAGATACTCCTGTGACAGCCTCCATTTTTTGAAGAAGGCTTCCACCACATTTTGAAACCAGGTGTCTCATTCAGCCACAAGATTAGGCTATTAGAGGGGTCAAGTACTGATGTTAGGCCATAAGATCTGGCTCACAATTGGTGTTCCAGTTCATCCCAAAAGTGTTGGATGGGGTTCAGGTCAAGTTCTTCCACTCCAAAGTTGGAAAAAAAACCATTTATTTACAGACCTCTCCTTGTTCACAGAGGACATGGACTGCCCCCTGAATGTTACCACAAACGTGTTGTTTAAAATATTATTTTTATTATTATTGGTGTAGTATAAAGTTTTCCCTTCATAGGAACCAGAGGACCAGGCACAAACCATGAAAAAACAGCCCCAGGCCAAAAGTATACAAAACTATGTGGGCACCAGCCCTGAATATGAGCATGTTTATGTGAATATGTGTGTGTTTGTGTCCATTTGAACAGGACTCCAGGTAACAAACCAGGCAGCAGCCCCAGAGGTCAGACCCCAGACGAGACCGGACGCCGCCACGATGCCAACTCCTCTGTTTCAGACTTAGCCAACTCAGTCACCAGTGACATGCTCATGGTAACACACAATATCAACACAGTATATCTGTCGCCCCACAAGACACATTTTATTGATAGACCACTAAGTCATTTGTGGTCTGTCTTTTTTCCACATTGCTGAACTCATCTATATTAAGAGCAGGGTGACTGCTGTCAGCGAAGCCTTTTAAATCATAATAAATGAGATGGCTGAAAGACTCGAATGCTTCCGTGCTTCCAGATCATCTTTCCTAATCTAAGATGAAAGTTACATGCAGGCCTTGAGACAAAGAAGTGGATGATGAGTCAAATGGGTTACAAGATCATCTAAAAAACTCAAAAAAGGACTTGTTAGTAATTAATTATCATCGTAGACATAGTTATAAAAGCACTTTATATTGCTCATATTCATTTTGTCTGTGTTGGTTAGTTTTTAACTTACAACAGCTAATCTGATTAGTGCAGTTTGAACAAACTTTTTTTTAAATAACAGCAGTGGATAAAAATCTCTCAAGGTCGACCTGCTCTTGGTATAAAAGTGGTGAATGCAATCTTTTCATAACTGATAGAAATGATAGCCAACACTACAAAAAAAAAAAAAAAAGACTAGAAGACTTATCTTTTGAAGTCATTTTGCATTTGGTGTTTACATTTATCTACCACCTCCTGTAAATAATACACTGTGTTGGTTCCGGAGAAGACAGCGAGAAAAGAAAGCCTACACACTTCAGTTCAATTGAGCGAAGTCCGATGAGAAGTGTTTCCTCCTCACAAGTCTTTCATCACTCAGAAAGTACTGTCTTCATCCCACTCAGCTCAGCTCACCCACCTGTAGAGCAACACAGTTAGTTATTGCCATACAGTATCTCAGCTAACATAAAAAACATGCGGTAATCATCACCCTGAAGTGAGACACTGGGAGGGGAGGGGACATGTGCCTTATTCAGTGAGGTTCGGTAATTAGCTGTGAAAGAACACGCAGTGCTGTGGGTGCTCTGAGAATATGGCAGAGATGGGTATGAGCAGTGTGTAATTATGTGGGTCCCATGGTGTGTCTGAGGAATTCACAGTGGTGGTGCTTAATGATAATACTCATTCTGGGCAGTTTTGCCAAAGGCGTCTATGTATTACACAACCCTGCTTTCATGCTGAAAATACCCATCCAGCACTTTTGAGCCACTTGTATAGACTTTATTTCACGGACTATATTGAGAGAAAAAAAAGATGCTGAGAAATGCCACTGAACATCAAAATATGTATACTGTACATCCAACCCTCTCAACCATCTCAGGTGATGGGGGTTAGGGGAGGACTGATAAGGGTTGTGTCAGCATGGCAAGGTTCTTGTCAGGATGTGCTTTTCATATTTTCTAGTAGATAGTGTCTTTGTCCATGCCTTTGTTTCTTCACTCATCCACACATTTGCCAAGTTTACATGTGCTTTTTTTGGTTAAAATAAAATAATTAGATTTTTTTAATTGTCAATAAATCAGATTTAAATAATAATAATAATAATAATAATAATAATAATAAAACAAAACCAGCATCTCTCAGTACTTGACTAGCCAAGCCCATTTGTTTCTACTTGGGAATTTTTAAAAACTGGGAATATATACTTTCACAAAAGGCAAAACTTCAGGGCACTGTAGCCTTTACTAAACATTACTCAAACAAGAGTAAATAGTGCATTTGTTGGGGACTATTTTCAGCTGTGCACTGATACCCATTTTGTGGACTAGTAAGTATTTAGGACAATTAATGTGTGATTGTCTCAAAATACTTATGTTGATCATTTATTTTTGTGTAGTTAGCTTCTGGACGACAATGGAAATCAATGGCACAGAAGAATGAGATATATCTGACTTCAGTGAGACACATTAGAATCAGTTCATTGTTGGTTTTGATCTTTTCAATGAATTTCCTATGTAGAATATAGAATATCACCACATGTATCCTGGCTATCTCCAAAAAAGAAATTAGAGAGTAGAATTTAAGGACTGAATGAGAAAGGTGGAATCTGGGGGGGAAAGAGAGAGAGAGAGCCCAGTGCAGAAAATGGGGAAAATCAATTTAGGCCAGCTGTTGGGTGGAGGGCTGCATAATGAAAAGTGATCATATTCAGCATGGAGAATGAGGCTGAGCAGCATCGTCAGAAATCTGTGTGAGAATATGGAATTGGATATTAAATTTCTGGAACTGCTCCTTGAGTAATGCCTCTAGCTCCTCCACCACCAGATAGCACTTTTTAAACTGGATTTCTCTGCCTCCCTCCAGCCAACGTCACCATTAGTCAGAGGGTCTGTCTACCACCAGATAATCTCCATACAGCCATGGACACATTCTACCTTTATCACACAGCAGACAGCAACCATGTGACATAACATTATGCTAGTTAGACAGTTAGGAGTTATGTTTTTAATGCTGAAGTGTAGAATTAGTGCGCCCTGAGGATTGAAGACACAAGACTCCTTTTTAGTGTGATGCCACCTGTCAACTCCTCTGGAGGTGTTTAATCCCCGTGTGAACATGCTGTGAATATGGAGTTTGACTCAGTGGTAGGATAACATATACCCTTATATGCTCTATTGCCACTTTATAAGGTGCACCTGTTTGAAACTAATGCAGTTTAATACATCAGTCCTAAAATAAACCCTACCTTCAACAAAAACAGAACATTTTAACCATACTGTTCGTTTTTAACTGTGACTGTGGATAATCAAACTTTCAGTGATTCTGAAAAAACTTGTGTTGTATTCAAAATCACGCCCTCGTTCATTACTTACCATTACATGATAAACACTCAGTGTATCACTCTACAAAGAGATTTCAGACGCTTATGAATGATCGTCATTTTTGGTCATCACTGACAGGTGTATTGTTATTGTTGTATGACTGTTATCTATCTAACACCCATTGAGTATAAAAAGTAGAGTACATGGCATGAACACAGACATGTAGACTCATGGACACTTCAAACATCTCCAGGTTGATAGAAACTGAACAAACTTTGTCTGCTGAAATGTAAACGGAAGTTCCACTTTCAAAATTTTCTCCATGCTTTTCTTTAACTCTTGCCAATAAGGTATGATAGAGGTGCACTCCCAGAAGATATGGAAATGATTGGCACTATCTTCTCCACATAGTCTCCAACATCTCAGATTTCTGTTGTGCTGGTGTAATAAAATATCTGACTATATTTTGCCAGCCATATTCTCTCCATGAGAGGGAACATGTTGTCTTCCATTGCTGTTCATTGATCTCTTCCCACTTCTCCTCTGATAACATCTGTCCCCCCTCCTTCTCCCACTTCTCTTTTATATATAATGTATTATAACCTTTTAAATTCTCCACTTCTTAATGCAATTTTGAGATTAATTTCTTGCCCGGATACCTTGTGCATATTTTATGAACATCACATGAACATTAATTTATATCTTTTAATATCTAGGGTACTGAACCAGTAATAAACCATAAATATAATATAAAACATATCAACATCCTAGAGTCCAAAAACAAAAACAAAAAAACATTCACTTTATCTCCTCCTGTCTGTTTCTGTTAGTTGTCTCCAGGTTCAGAGGAAGATGATCACGAGGGTCCAGTGTGTGAGAAGCTGGGTCGTATTCAGTTCAGTGTTGGATACAGTTTTCAGGACTCGACCCTCACTGTCAAAATCCTCAAGGGCCAGGATTTGCCTGCTAAGGACTTTTCCGGCACCTCTGATCCATTTGTTAAACTCTACCTGCTGCCAGACAAGAAGCATAAATTGGAGACCAAAGTCAAGAGGAAGAATCTAAACCCCCACTGGAATGAGACCTTCCTGTTTGAAGGTACGATAGAGGAGGATTTTTTACATCAAACATTAATTTAATGCACTCTAAAGCTGTTTCTTTTCAACCGTGTATCATTAACAAGATTGTGTCAATGTCTTCCTCAGGGTTCCCCTATGAGAAAGTGGTCCAGAGGACTCTATACCTGCAAGTTCTTGACTACGACCGCTTCAGCAGGAACGACCCCATAGGAGAGGTGTCCATCCCCCTCAACAAACTGGACCTGGCCAACATGCAGACTTTCTGGAAGGAGCTGAAACCATGCAGTGATGGCAGCGTGAGTAAGATGGAAAAGATGGGGGAGAGAGGGAGGGAAGAAAGGAGGTAGAGAAAAGAAGAAGAACAGGGAGGAGGGGAAAGAGAAGACGGGACAAAATGTAACAGGGTGATGTCATTCCTGGCTGCCTTGATACTCCCGGGGGAGATGTAGCAGTGTGCTGGTGGGAGAAGAGATAGAAGGCAATATGGAGAGGCTGACAGGTAGACGGAGAGAACACAGGCAGCCAGAGGAAGAAACAGAAAAACACAGTAAGCAACAGACGGTAAAACAATGTGAAAAGGAGCTAAAGAAGTAAACAATTCCGCTGTTGTCATGTATAATTTTTCTAGGGGAGTCGTGGGGATTTGCTGGTGTCTCTGTGCTACAACCCCACAGCCAACACCATCACTGTGAGCATCATCAAAGCCCGCAATCTCAAAGCCATGGACATCGGAGGCACTTCTGGTATAGATGCTCCTTTTATTGCTGCCCTTCTTCAAAATGAAAATGAGCAAATTATGTTGTTTTGTTCACTGCTAGAGAATTATGTAAAATCCATGATAGCACACAAACATTGCATTCAATTATGGTAAAACAGGAATGAGATATTGTAAACAGCAAACCAGGAAATTTTCTTCTCCTCAGACCCCTATGTAAAAGTGTGGTTGATGCACAAGGACAAGCGTGTGGAGAAGAAGAAGACAGTGGTAATGAAGCGCTGTCTGAACCCTGTTTTCAACGAGTCCTTCCCCTTTGACGTGCCTGCCCACGTGCTGAGGGAGACCACCATAATTATTACCGTCATGGACAAGGACAGGCTCAGTCGCAATGATGTCATTGGAAAGGTAACTCCTTCCCTTTTCTTCTTCTTCTTCTTCTTCTTCTTCTTCTTCTTCTGACTCTGTGACAGGCCATCAGCAGCTGATCACTGAGCCAGTCTCTACTGACCCCTGCTGGAACATGCAGACCATTCATCTGCATTTGAAATGAATATGCCGTACATACATACCTGTATATACAAACAAATGAGAAGGTTTGCTATTACTTAGACAATGACCAGTAAGTGTGTCACCCCCTAAATGGCTTATAATGTGTATTTTTTTAAATTTTCACCAAATGTAGACAGTGTGTCCAAAATTCCCCCAACTATAGCTGAAGAATCCTTTTTTATTTTAACATTGTGATATAGTGCACATTGTCCATCTGTTGCCACATTTTTCAAAGAACTAATGCACAAAGAGAAGCAAATGAATCTCTGAATGTTTGGTTGATGGATTACGAATATGTGTATGTTGTCTTTTGATTGGTTAGTTATTTAAAGCGTCTGTTATTTCTTCATTTTCTCACAATGTTTCCTGGGAAAATATCAAATTTGGTGCTAATTATGGATCTTACTTTCTGGAGGAAGGAAAAGCCGCTCCTAATCCTAATGCCTTATACATGTTCATCTGTGTGCTTTTCTCTAGAGTCACGTTTTTGCATGTTCAGCCGACCTTCTGTGCACTAACTAAAAGAGTCTAGGCAACACTCGCTCAACAATTAATTGGAATAAATTCGTTGGTGTACCAATGGTGTACCAAGTGTACCAATTTCACACTGTCTCTGTTTCAGCTATAATTATTGCCAAATTGATTTGTTCTTTTCAGGAAAGTTCCTAGGAAATTATTAGGAATTTACAGACCCATAAAATAAAGCAGTCTTAGTTTCTGCTATCCCATTACGGACAAAGATCTTTACAACACTTGTTATATTCGCATACTACATGGCAGCCTCTGCCAGCCTGCTTGTCAGGAGCGATGCAGCGCTTCCTATCCAAAGCACTCGATCACAATGTTACTACACACACACACTGGAGCAATTTGTGGTTCAATGTCTTGCCCGATGACACTTTTACTGAACAGGGGACCCAAACCAGCAACGCTCAAATTGCAATACAACCCACTTTACCACCTGGACCATGGTGGCACTGTCCCATTATTTCATCCACATCCATGTAAATCCATTACTCATTCAGTTCTCTAACCACGGCAGCACCAATTCCTTGTGTATACTGTCTGATTTGTTCATTTTAAACCAAATACCCACTCCTCTATAAGTGTGGATATACGCTGAAGAAAAGAGCTCAAACACATTTCATAAATGTATCATTTCTATCTAAAATGTTCCTCAAAGCTCAAATCAAAATCCTTGTTCCTTCAGACACTGTGAGAATAATAATATGAGCTGTGCTCAGCATGGAAGAGCTCTGTCATTATGCTCCCTGTCATTCATACACATCTACAGTAATTGCAGGTGTTACATCATAACCATATATATTATCTGCCTACACACAGCGGTTATAATACATTGCCTATTTTACCATACTCATAAATAACCTGAAACTGCTCAAAGGACAAAACTTGTGCAGTGTTTTCTCTGGCATGTACAGATCAGGGGCTTCTTTATACATTAGTTGTACTTGTAGTGTTTGATCATCATTAGCTTCAGCGTTAGGTGTTCTCAGAGTATTTCAGCAAGTGAAATCTCCTCCTCTAATGGCTCTTTTTCTACCCTGGATTTCAGTTAAATTTCGATTAGAGTGGCAGGCTTAGTGCTGATAGCAGGGCTAGACTTAAGACTCACAGTAAGGTTTTTTTTTTTTACTTAATACCCAGTGTCTTTTGGGGGGAGGAAGGGACAAATAACATCAATCTCTGTGTGACAATACATGTGTTCCACTGACTCTCTCTTTCTCACAGATTTATCTTTCATGGAAGAGTGGTCCTGCAGAGGTAAAACACTGGAAAGACATGATGGGTCGTCCTCGCACTGCCGTGTCCCAGTGGCATGCTCTTAAGGCCTGAAGGAACCCAGCGACACAACCTGCCTACAGTGTTTTTTCCTCAGAATTCAGCATCAGCCTCTCAGCCCATGCCCTCGGCACATATCTCCTACCCTCTAACTGCGCCTTGTGCTGCAGATAATGTGTGTCATCTCTTTGTTCTCAGGCCTCTTTGATATCCTCTGCCCCTCAGTCCTCATGACACCATCCTTAAATTTCACCCTTTTCAACTTCTGATTCCCACCTAACCCATCCCCCATTCGCTCCCTCTCTTTGTCTGAACTAAGAAATGTCTTTGATGTCTTTACTCACTTCCTCCTTGTGCCCTCTTTCTATGAGATCTGTTGCATCTTTTTTTTTTTTCAAGATACCCCTCAGTGTTTCCTTCCCTGTGTGAAACGTTCCAAGTGTTAAACATCAGAGCAGTACCTCTTGCCACACATGAATACAAACTAACAACCAAAAATGGATCATACTGATAGTCCAACCGTCCTCTGTGGTGGCAAGACGGGTTGCGTTCAAACATGCATCTGAGTGTGAAACCTGCTGACCTGTGCAACCCATTTACCACCCTACATCTGGTGTTGCAGTGAGGAATCTTCCACTCTGCTCCTCGCCTCTTTGTTCAAGTCCTCTTCCGTTACTGTCACTATTTCTCCATTTCCTTAAAAAGCCTGAAAAATCAGGAAAACCGACACAGGCAATGGAAGAGCGATGGGTTGTATTTAAAATGGAATTAGACTGGAATTGGACTCTGTCACTCAACTTATGTTTAATCTTTTTTCACTTTTCACTCTTTCTCTGGCACCACTGTAATAATTCTCCCTTGGCTGGAACCCTTTGTTGTCTGTGCGTGCTGTGGGTGATGTGCTGTAACCCCAAATGAAGTTCTCTAACAGAAAAAAAGGATATGAACATGAACATTTAACACTGGTCCAATGAGGGCAAGTGTCAAAAAATGTGTTCTTATTTTCTTGGACGGACATGAAAAAAAAGAGTTAAGTGATTAATGTTGTGTTTTATTTATTTATTTTGGTTTTCAAAAGAACTTAGAGAATCAACCTGTTCTTCCAGACATAGAAAATAAGCAAAAAGCCAGCTTCCAAGTGTGGAAGTGTGGGTTTATGGATGTGTGTGTGTGTGTGTGTGTGTGTGTGTGTGTGTGTGTGCGTGTGTGAGCGAGAGAGAGAGAAAGAAAGAAGAAAGAAGAGACAGATATTTTGAACTTACACAGCTAAATTAAAGATATTGTTGAAAACGGCATTGCCCTTGATAATGATGGTAAAAAATAATGTATTGTTGGAGTTTGTGGTGTTCAAGTTAGTTGAAGACAAGGGGAGGTCACTCGGGTTAAAGGGTCAGTTCACCAAAATCACAGCATTTTCTTACTCCTACCGCAAGCCAGGCAGACGCTGCTGCAACCCCAAATACAAAGAAGATTAGGGTTTTGATGTGGTGCTTACTGCATTTAAAATGTCTTTTTCAAGAAATTCAACAGCAGCTTGTCTTTCCAGAAACAGTCCTTTGGTTAATCGGATAATCCACAAACCCCTCAGTGAATGGTTTTCATTGGGAGTATGAGAAATTGGTGAAAACATCTAACAACAACATCTGTCCTCAACAGCATCAATAATTGCTTGAGCACTTCAAACTCAAATTCAATTTGCTTCCATCACATTTTGGTCTCTGTGGCACCACAGAAACTAAAGCTGCAACTTTCTGCATGGCTTGAAATCAGTAGGGGTACATGAGTAAAAAAAAAAAAAAAAAAAATCTTAACTCATTTTCCCCTTACTAGCTTTTTACTGCTGATGTTTTTTCCACAGCATCTCACAGTTTTCTTCAGCAGATGGAGTTCAATCCAAGAACACATGGTCGTAAACGTGCACACAGTGGAATTGGCACAAATATGTGCCATCATCAAGACATCAGTGGCAGGGCCAGCGGGGCACCAGGAGGACTGTGAGATGCAGTGAAAAGGAAAAGGCAAGAAAGTGGAGCTTGAGTTTAGAGTTTTGTCTTGTCAACCTACTGAATACTTTGTGATTTGGGTGAACTGATGTAATTTATGTAAGTGTCTTAGATAGAGTTACAGATAGTAAAATGTTGATGTAGGTGTTAGACCTGATTTTCAGTTGTTTTGGGGGGGTTGTAGTAGGTACAAGTCAATGTCCCAGTTGTTTGCTTTACCACCTGATTGTAACCTCCCCCAAGTCCAGTACAGAGAACAGACGTGCTGATTCTATGAATGACAGTAATAATATCTGGGGGGAAAGTCTTTTTACATTCCACTGTTCGTTTTTGTCTACTGATTGTGCGTGTGTTTGCAATGTGGGTGAGTGTCTTCAAACTTTAGGTTGTGTGATTGTATTTGCTGTGAGTCCCTCTGTGTGTGTATATATATCTGCACTGAGTTCTATTTTGGGAGTTTAATACAGAACAACATTGTTTACCGTTTTTATTCTGTATGAAACAATCCAGATGTACAAAGAAATATGTTTTTTTAAAAGTTGTCACTTCTTTAAGAATCACTGCACTTGTTAACGACCATGCTGGCACAAACCTCTCTTCACAGCAGGGTTGTTTTTCTCATGTGTGGTTTGAAAAGGACGTTTGGTTTGGGAGGAGGCAAATCAGTTATACATGAGCTGAGAGTGAAGGTCAAAGGAAAAATGTCACAAACAAGCTTTACACGACCTGTTTTCTTATACCATCATACATCAGATTTTTAGTTCAGACAGAAGCAGCTACCAACGTTTTGTCCTATCTGTCCTTCTTATCTGGCTCGATTTGACTCACCAACACCAAAAAAAAAAAAAAAGAAAAAAAGAAGGGTGGCACCTTTGCATCACAGCTGACGTTGCCCCAAAAACACCCCTGTCGTGCACACATGCTTTCTGGCACAAAGTGTTCTGTGTGTGCCTTATAAACCCTGCCACGCCTTGCTCTCCACCATATGCGCTCACTCTCCAAGTGTCAGGGAGGGGGGGAGGAAAAAAAGGTGAGACAGGAGATAATCATCACCTCTTTGCATCACTGTTAGCTACGTCTCAGGTCAGAGCAGAGCATCGGAGCATCCCAAAATAACCAGGAACACAGGCACCTGTCTGTCCTGGTGGCCTGGTGTGTTTAACAAGGCATTATTTTGTGTGCTGCTGACAAAGCATTACATTCCAAAGGCTTAGTGAAAGTCACTTGAATCAATGCAAATTAACTATTGGTTAAATAACTATCAGGGTTTGGTACATTTTAGTTTTAAAGAAATCGAGCTAGGTTTGTCTGTCTACACTTCACTGGCCAAATACCATAAATTGGTAGATTTTAGTGGACAAGCTCGCATTTCTGATTTAGGGCATTCTCTTGGGGGATTGCTTGAGGTAAAGAGAGGTTAACCAGCAACATTTTAATTTATATACTGTACAAATGTTTGTGAAGTGTCCTGTATGAAAAAAAGAAAAAAATATATCATCAGTATTTACGGGGGTTGTTGATATCTGTCTGTCCTTGGTATCACTCAGCCCCCTCTTTCACTCCCTTTTCTCTTTGTAGTTACATATACGTGGGGTGCACAATGTTAAATATCAACCATTTATTTTTTTGAAATCTGTACAGTGTATATAAAGATATAAATGTGTATATAAAACAAAGATACTTCTGGTATTGTTATGAATTCTTTAGCAGCTTGTTCTTGTTCTTTGAGTTATGACTATGACAACAAAGAAGTTTATTCAGTGTAGTTGATTCTACATGAGGGCATCAAAAGTATTAGTACTAAACTTCTGTTGGATCCCCAGTAGGGACATTTGTTTGTTGCACCAGCACAATGACAGAAATGAGTATAGATAAATATAAAAGTAAGAGAAATATTTAGCATTCAAACTAATCCTTAAGTAAAAGTACAGCATTATACACAAAATGTACTTCAAGTATCAAGTGAAGAAAGTAGTCATTCTGCAACCGTATGCAGCATTGTTATTTATTTCTTGTTTTTTGTAGCTTGAGATGGAGAATTTTAGTCCAGTGGTTCCAGAAAATAAATCTGCGGGGTTGTGAGATGATTAAATCTTTTACCTCAAACATTATAAATGAAACATTCCATCATCCTAGAGGTTAACCAGAAAATAGACAACAATAGTTCCCTCTAAAATATAGAGGAGTAGGAGTAGGAAGTGGCATAAAATTGAAGTATTGAAATAAAGTAAAACTATACTTAAGTAAGTGTATTTAGTTACTTCCCATTGCTGCATAAAAGATTGATGTGGCACAGTTTACAACCCAAGTATGCCATCTAAAACCACGAGGAGTGCAAATCTGGAAACTTGAAGTGCAAATTTCATCAAGAACCAAATTTCACCGAGACGTACTAACTCACTGTCAATCTCAGTTCAGTCTGATTTTGGGTGTTGATACCACCAGCTTCTTCAGTAGAAGTTTAATGGCAAATACATGAACAAATTGATAAAGCCACAATTATTTTTGCTGGAATACATTTGCCCTCTATTTCCCTCTCTTCCTGCTCATGCAGAAATAGGGCCAGATTTTAAGGGTAATTAGCATGGCTTTTTAGAATTGGTGCTGATCTCTAGAATTAAGCAAATTGCCTGCTCTGCCTCCTACACACCATGTTCCACTGCAGCTTTGACACAAGATAACATCTAAGGGAAAAGCTCTGTGCGCATGTGAAAAGGGTGTTTTAATTTACTAACTTATCTAACACCCTTGAAGTTAAACCTGGCAGAAGTGTCTCTTTCCAGTGAGAGTTGTTTCCCTTTGCGCTCCTCTGCTCACAACTCTCCAGCAGACATGGGAAGACAAGATGAAGGCTAGGGATGCTGGTGGCGGTGGTGGTGGTGGTGGAGGAATAAGGAAACAAGAGAACATGAGATTGAAATTCCAGGGGAGCAGAGGGTGACGGCAGGGCTGAGGATAAAACAGAGAGCTGTCACGACACAGGAAGCAGCAGTGGAGGATGACAGGAGCGCTGGGCTACAGATAGGCACAGTGGGTGTGAGTGGGCAACTGATGAATATACACTCTAAACAAGCCTCAGAGCAATGAAGATGTGAATTTTGCTCCCTCTGCACGTGGGATCCACAGGTGGCATCTTCTTTTTTCTTCAAGGCAGGGAATTGTGAAGCTTCACATGCAGCTACTGTCAAATAAATTGTGGCGTGTACTGCAGAACGTTTACACAGGCAAACATTTGAAATTCTACTTTATTTAATGCATTAAAATGCATGCATTAGAGGTATTAAAAATCCTTTATTTACTAGTAAAAATACCCTTTAAAATGACTTACAATTATGATTACAACTAAAAGTCCCCACGTAAATACAAATACAGAAGTGTTAGCAGAAACATGTACTTAAATAATCAAATGAAAGTACTCGTTTTGCAAGAAAAATGGCACCTGTGACTATCTACATCGTTATATATTACATTGTGCTATTATTAGATAGTTGTATGGATCAATGTGTAAGCAGCATTTTATTGTCACTGCTAATTTTACTACTTTATATATACTAAAGGCATTTTAGTCCACTGGTTCCCAGTCGACCAGGTCACAAGATAAATCTGAGGGGTCCTGAGATAATTAATGGGAGAGGAGAGAAGAAAAAATAACACTATGCTATAAGTTTGTATTCATCTTTTGGACTTTTCCCTAATTATCACACATTTTTGGTGAAATACCGCATAAAAACAAGTCATAGATATCTAAAATGTGACCAAGGGCACAACTAAAAACTGCTTTTGTGTCAAAAACAAAAATGTTTGGTAGCACCTTGTGTTTTAAATGTATTATTTTACAAATTAATCATCAACTGGTAAGTATGTCAAAAAAAATGTAGTGTAAACATGTGTAAAATATACTGTACATGTAGAGTAGAAAGTATAATATATGCCTCTGAAATGTAGTGCAGTAGAAGTAGACAGTCAGAGAAAATGCAAATTGTAGTACAGCACTTGAATAAATGTACTTAGTTACTTCCCACTGCTGATTAATTGATATATGGTGAGACAGATGGCGGAAGAGCAAAGAACACACAGAGGGGAACCCTTCTGACATCACCTCGGTCTATTTTAGGACAAACTGAGGACATAGAAATTCAAGGCTGGGATTCTACTCAACATATTCACTTTTTGAAGTGATGAGTAAGAGAACACACGTTAACATTTGTCCCATATCTGTAAGATCGCCTTGTTTGTGTAACACCTAGGTGGAGGATCACGTGTACATTACGATTCTACGGGCGTACACAAGTAGCCTTGTCATCTGTTTTGAGATTCTGAGCACATCTCTTGGCCAGAGGGCATTTCCCTTCTGCTCTCAGTACAAGGTCCCACTGAACAGACATGACACACAGGCAGGCAAGATATTTTCCCCATAGTCACCACACACTGATCCACTAATGGAAGAGAGCTTTATGACCTTGTTTGCATGGCTTTAAGCAAAAATAGAAGTGATTTAATTGAAAACTCAGCTTGACCGAACATTTCGCTGATTCTTTGTCTCATAAAAGCTGCAATAAAAACACACTGCCTATTACCTGGCTAAGATCCCTTTCATCTTAAATGCAGTGATGTAGTAACACTAAGGTGTTTTTTTGTTGTTGTTGTTTTTTTAGGAAGCTAGCACCTCAATTTTCATCATCTTTGAGTCACTGTGAAAAGGTTCTCAGCATATGGTCATACAAATAAATATGGCAGCTGTGGAGTGATATTTTCACATTGTATCCTGTATGTTAAATAAGGTACGTGAGATGTATGTGATTTACAGGTGACACATTTGCCACCAAGAAGAGATACCAAGATCAGCAGGTGTTTTACAGGAACTGAAAATAAGGTGATCTGCTTCCACCTGGTGTCCACAAGCTGATACTGCAGTCACACTCTTATCTCATCAAACAAACATTCATTTATGCCTCCAGTGTGTCATTTAACCCTCTGCTATAAGATAATAGTAATGAAAGAATTTACATAAGCAGCCAAGAACAGATAGAGCATCAACATTTATTAAATAATCCATAATGTCTGTAATAGGCACAATAAAATCATTGAACAGAACCAAACCATGACAATTCAACAAGATACGCTAGTGGAAACAGATACTCACCCTGTGTCTATTTATCAAAGCTGGCTTGTTCTGTACGCATCACAAACTGAGCAGCTTTAATTTACAGTCTTGAATTACACATGTACAATAAATTCATGTAAAATATTCAGAACACCTTCCAAATATTTTGTAGCATCCACAAACCTTCTTCTCCCTATGACTGACTGACTGGAGTCAAAGGAAGACTGAGGCTTTCTTGGTTGGAATATTTCATGGACTGGTGTTCTAAATATTTTACAGTCCACAATATTTTGTACACTCTGCTGTGTATGTGTGGAACAACACAGCTGACTTCTTCTGCTGAGTTACGACACTGATATTTCAGCCAGTGTCTTTCATAAAACGAGTCTCTGATGAGGTCTAATGGGCCGTGGGCCTCATTGACTTTCCTTTTCCAGGTACTCCAGGCTGGGTGCATCTAACCTCTGTTCATGGTTGCGATTCTTTGTGAACTCCTTCAGCATATCCATGACCTCTCCTTGGTAAACGTCAGGAGTGGGCTGAGCTTCTGTGAGCAAGAAGAGGGATAGGTAACGTGAGATTTCAGATTATTTATTTCATGTGAAAAGATTAATGATGAGACAGATGGCTGAAGAGCAAAGAGGACACAGAGGGGAGCCCTTCTGACATCACTTTGGACTATTTTAGGACAAACTGAGGACACAGAACTGAAAGGCTGACACAGGCCAAATTAATTTTCTGTTCCTGATGATAACACGAAAGAGAAATGCACATCACCGTTTCATATTGTATATTATATGTGTACAGTAAAATCCAACTGTGGTTCTTCAAGGACACCCAATCTAACAGTACAGGGTTGATTCAAGGCTCCTAACTGACAGACATTGTGTGACCTTGGAAGTTTTCAAATGGAAACCATCTCAATGAATAACTCAGTAATAGCATGATTATTATTGTTTCGGTGGCATCAAAAGGACTGCAACAGCTTTTGTTTGGTTATCCAGGGTGTTGCTGCCAACTGGACGTGTTGATGCAGTTCTCACACCGATTCTGTTTCTGGGCTGTTATGCACAACAAAACAGACACATAATTGAATCAAATTAAGATGAAATTAGAAGAATAAAATGGTAAGTCACACTGGGACAGTGCACGAGCTCCCAGGGTGAGGTCCGAGCCAAAAAGAGCGTAAATAAAACAGCAATGGGATTGAAGTTAATTAGTAAACAGCGCTGGGATTTCATTATTTCAGCATCAGCAGCCATGGATGACTGCCAGTTAAGAAATGACAAAGCCTTTTATAATTATCATACTGACTGGAGTCTTCCTCATGTTGTTGTGTTACAGACAGCATTTAAAATTCAGAAGGCTGATTTATTTGTTGCCATTAATACAAAACAAGTCAGAGCAAATACTTGTTATTTGCATAAACATTAATATTTTAAAGCTGAAATGTTTTCTGTCATTAAATATTTAAACTTTTTGCAGTGAAAATCTCCAAAACCCTTTGATCTGCTGCCAGCTTATTAACTTATAATTTCCTTTAATACATTATGTCTACTGTACTATATAAGATTGTACAGGCAAATTCATGTGTCAGAATAGAAAAAGAACTATTCTCTTACCTGTTGCCCAATAGTAGATGTCCCAGTCATTGCTTGGTTCATTAATCAGTCTGTCATACTGCTGTAGCTGTTTCTTGCTCATTGTGTTCAGGTACTGCTTTGCAAAAAGGCTGCAAGAGAGACGCGGGATTAATTTGAGTCTGAATCTTTTCTCTGAAAGTCATAGTTTCTGGTAGTTTATCTGAGCAGCTGGTGAATGGATTACACAATGGGAACTTCTTCTCCTTCTCCGTCTCCTTCTCCTTCTTCTTCTTCTTCTTCTTCTTCTTCTTCTTTGGGCTCATTCATGTTGAATAACTGCCTCCCTCTGGTTTTAGTGCTTGCCAATTTCCCATTGTTCTATATTTGTTTAATTAATCTGTTGTCTCCCAAAAAAGTAAACAGCCATCTTCCTTTCCCTACCGCCATACTCTAAAATACTTTTCTGATTTCTAATCATCCTTATGTCTGTAGTTGTAGAACTATTTCCAGTCTTTCTATTTCCTACATGACATAAGTATATCAGTTATCATTCCAGCCTCCATCTGACCTGTGAGATTTTTTTTAGATCTTTATATATATATATTTCACTGGGGTGTGGACTAGTAGCTGGAGAGATGCCAATTTCACCTCCTAAGCACTGACGTGGTGCCCTTGCGCAAGGTAACTACTAACTGCTCTCAGGGCAGTGCTACATGAATGCCCATCACTCCATAGTGAAAAAATAATCCCCCACTGAGGGATTAATAACTCTTCTATATCATGAAATATGTGATGTTAAGATTACTATATCTGATTCATATTTCTTTCCTATATTTCACATCCCCTTCTCTCCATCTCCACCATATCCTACACTGTCAACTTAAATTAGAAAAACTCCTTAAGGGGAAAAAGAAACCTGAACAGTTGGTCACACAAACTGATCACAGACCTGTCCTATACCACTGCTCTAAAGTATCAGAAAGCACCAATATGGCTATAGGTCAGAAAGATAAGACAAAGACAGTACAGTTTAACAACCTGAGCAAAATGCAATTCTCCAACATGCCCCTCTTGCGACTCTCATACAGCAGGCGTCGCTTCTTGATGTCAATGGGCTCATCGGGCTTCTCCTCCCAAGGGGGCAAAGGGATCTCAATCAGGTCACCCCTGGTATCATCTGGAGCATCTCCACGGTAACCACGAGATGATACCAGCCCTGTGGCCGCTGGTCTCCATGCTGCCTGGCACAGCCCTGTCACCAGCTGTAAGGCAACAAACACACACGTTTGAACAAATACTCAAACCTTATGTTGTATTATTATCCAATATAAGTGTGAGCCAAACTATTTACTGTGCAGTCTGTTCAAAATATGTTAAAAGAGGCTGCTGACATATCTCAATGTCTCTCTGATTGTCCCAGTTACACTGTAAAACTGTTTTAGGGACTATATTTTGCTGTTTTATCCCCTGTTATTACCATTAAAATTAGTCATACTATCCGCTTTTTTCTCTTTTCTGTGTGTTCATTGCATTAAGAAATTGTCAGTGGCGTGTATTGGCTGACTGTAAAAACAGTGGAATTAATTAATTGAGAGAGGAAGTTTAACATTAAGATACATTTCCAATGTAATGTCATGCGTAATCATCAAATCCAACGCTGACGTTTTTACTTCTTCTGCAGCTCAGTTAAAGTTCATTCAGCCTAAATTTAACATCAATACCGACACAGTCAACAGCACGGCGAGTTACACAACATCACACTGCCCTGTTGAACAACTGTGTACTCCTGGCTTGTACAACACGTCTCCTGCATCAGGAATGCTACTAAATCAAAAGACAGAATAAGACAAATCACGGTAGTTTTTTACTATAGTATTATAGTATTATTAGCACAGCACATCGAATAACTGAAACTAACATTAGATATTATGAAAGTCCTCGGTGGCGGCTATAGCATTCAAACTTCAGCCAAGAACTGTACAAATGCATGTAACGTTTACTGATAACTTACTCTCTTCGCAACGATAGAAGACCACATTTTAAGCCCACTGTCTTGAGACGTTCAGACTGCTTCCCCGCCGTGGAAATGTCACTGGTGTCTGAATGTCAGACACAAAACACTGAAGTTACACAAGCAGGCTTCAGGTCACAGCAGCACACGGGAAGCTAACCATGGAGGGAGGACCGGAAACGGCGCAAACATGACGCCATATTGCTAAGGCAACAGCAAACAGAAGAAATACCTAATTGGCGTCAACGTGGTATTTAATTTGTATATTCTCAGTTATCTAATGTGAATATATCAATGTAACAGCATAATGCATTTCCCCTTACACCAGAATTTGAAGAATCTTGACCCTTGGAACCAACTCTTATTTGTTGTTGCTATCCGGTAAAATATCCCTGACGCACTTGCATGTTTGGAATTAGCAACATTAGCGTTAGCTGTTTCAAAGAGCGACCCTATAGTAACAGTTGGTCGGAAACTATTTGCATATACACACATATATGGAGAATAGAGCATGCGTTGTTAAAGTGTTCATTAAAATGTTATTTAGTGACTTATGTCCGGCTGCCGTGTTCTTGACTTTTCATTATATTTAGTTGTAGCCAGTGTAACGTTTAACGGTCTCGAGCGGAGCGTTGGCTGACGTTAGCTAACGTTCGAAACAAGACCTAACGATAACAACAAAATCCTGACAGTACACCTGTTGTCGATGTGCGCGGATAATTTGCATTGTGTGTGCACTAAACTGCAAAACAAACTAGTTGTCAGCTGCAGTGCCATCAACTGGATCGTCTTAGGCCCACGAGATGGCTGCTGCACGACCTGCAGCCGGACCAAGCACCTCCGAGAAGGATCTCACGGATATTTACAGTGATCTGAATCAAGACGAGGAAGTGAGTCTGACTTTTTAACATAGTTTTCATGGCGGCAAATGCATCGGTGAGAGCAGCACAGGTGGGGTTTGATGTAAAGTTGTTAGCATCCTTGCTGTGGTGGAGTTTAAATCCACCCTTTTATTTGATGCCTGTGTGAACTATGATCTCACACGTTCAGAGCTTTGTTTACCAAAATATTATATGGACAGCTGTATATGGATCCACAGGAAAAGCCCCATCTTTATGTGAAGTTGTGCCGTCAGTTTGTAGACTTGTTTCATCATTTGGGTCAGTTGAGTTAGATCCAGCTAAAGTTCTTCAATCCAGTTTTATAGTTATCATTTTGTGGCACCTGCAGCTGTCCCACAGAGTAGAAAATGCACTGACTTAAAAAGGATATGTTTATTTATTACTTTGCCCGCCCCAAACCTCTGCTGTGCTGGCCACTTACAGGAAACATGGGAATAATCCGCTGTCAGTCCACACATCCTGCTGCTGTAGCTGCTAGGATTTATATTTATTTTGTTGCTGTGTTTGTTCACTGATGCTCTGAACATTGCGATGCACAGGATGACAGCATGGAAGATAACTCTGTTGCTTTTTTAATTTTTTTTTTTTTTCCCCACACAGGATTTGGACAGAATTGCTGAAGCAAATGAACTTTTTGATGCTGTTCTGACTGGCTCAGTTGATCAGGACAAGAAAGTTGCTACGAATGCAGTGCCTCCTAAGGCGACACCATCTGATGAGGAGACTCAGTCTACAGTAAACAGTCCAAAAGGAGGAAACTCACTGAGGAGACTGTCTTTATATGTTGGGAATTTCCCCTGGGTGAGTAACACCCTCTCTTAATATTGATTATATTTGCTTTGTAGTGTCCAAGACCATGTCTGCTGTTTTGTCCACATGGTAACAGAGAAATAAGTTTGCAACATGTGCAGATATAGATAAAAGATACGCTAAAATAATGTACATTTTCTTTCTGTTTTTTTAAATGAATGTGCTCAGAATCTGGTTATAATCTGCCTGCACCTGTCAAAACACCCTTTCATTTCAGAATTATTTTATTGTCTGTGTAGAGTCATCTCATTTCAGGTACTGTAGTATGATGTCAAGTCAAATAAAACATTCTACCACACTTGCCATTTGTTCATACAATTGGCACTCTCGTACTATGTTATCAGTTTTTATGACACAGCATAAATCCTTCAGCACTTCACAATGTCTTCCAGTGTGCACCTTTTTTACACCATCTGCCCACTCTGATGTGCACATGAGGCAACATACACAAACCAGCCACTACGTTAGGTACACTTGTACAATCCATTGTGATCCAGAGAGGTGTTAATTTAACTATTTGTTTACTATTCAGATTGTAGTTTGCAGTAGTGTTAAACTGAACTGCATTATATTGAGATGTGTTTCTAATACTTTGGCCACACCATTTACCATTTACATGAAAGGGACATAATACCTTTTAGAAACACCTTTTAATGTAATGCACTCGTGTACAACAACAGGACCCACCAAGAACTCAATAATAAACATAAAGTAAAAGCTTTGTAAAAGTAGAATTTATGGCAGAGTTGTTGTATTAGATCACACTGATTGTACAAGTCTACCTAATAAAAATGGCCAGTTGGTGTGTGGCGGTGTATTCACCACAAAAAGTCAGTGAAAGGTAAATTATAAGTTTATGGTTTTTACATTCCATGACAGTGTAGAGGTAAAGAGTGTGACAAATTGGATATACACAGTACAATGGGTGTGATATTGGTTGAGATGAGATTTAACCTCAGATGGCCTTTTGGAATAAGCTTCAATTTGCTTCAGTTACATCTCTTGTAAAGATAATGAGTCTAAAAAACTGTCACTGTGATTCCAAGGACTCGCAACACTGTTAGACCCTCCCTTCAAAATGTCTGTTTTATTTTAGACCAAACTGACTCAAAACAATGTACCCTTCCTAAAGTAATCCAAGTTTTTAGGGGATAGTTTAGCACTATTTATTGGGATGATAAAATGTCCTTTATTTCACCAAAGATCCCCAGTTGATTGCTTTTGGCTTGTGTTGATGTAAGAGAATGCTTGTTCTCAAGGTTCTCAATGTTGGTATGCAAGCTCCCTCTAGTGGTGCCTGTAGGAGTCTATGAAATCTATTTCTAAATTAAATCAATTTAATTAAACATACAGTATATCAATAGCACAAGTAACTATCTACCCTCCTGTCATTTTGTCATCCCCTCCTCTCAAACGCACTACTACCTCCAGTGGACATCTGATAAGGACCTTGTGTGCATGGCTCAAACGCTGGGCGTGAAGGATGTCACAGATATCAAATTTGCTGAGAACAGAATAAATGGCCAGTCAAGAGGGTGAGTGGTTACAGATCTAGTATTTATAAAATACAAAGAAATCTCCAGAAAATAAAAACATTTTCTGTGAGTTTGGTCGTTGTAAGGAAAGAGCCTAGTGTTTTGACCTATTAAACATGTTGATTTCTCTGACTTAGTGTTGGTAGGCATGCATGTGTTGTTTCTTCTACTCTGTAATATAGCTATGCAGAAGTGGTGGTAACCTCAGAGGAGTCATTAAAAATATTGTTGGAGAAAATACCACAATGTGAACTCAACGGGGAAAGGATAGACTGTCGCTTTGCCACTCGCCAGAACCTCACCATGTTTGAGGACACAGCAAATAAACGTAAGAGCAGCACAATCTTAAGAAGAAAAATAATTTATATTTTATCATATATATGTCTTTCATCTTTCACTAAAGCAACATGTTCTCTTTAGGTATACCTCTGCGTATTAACTCCAAAGATTCGAAGGACTCTGAATCTTCAGAAAAGATTCCCTCATTATTATCACAGGAGCCCAGCCCTCCCCCTATACCTCCACTTTTTCCATCACACTCCCTTACAAACAGGTTACCCTCGTTACCCAGCCCTTTCCTTGGTCAGCCACCTCCTCCTTTCCCACATCTACCGCCAAACATCCCTCCACCCTTTCCACCCCCTTTATTCCCTCCTCATGTCCATGTTCCTAACCACCCACCTCCCAGCCCACATATAAACCCAGCATTCTTTAGTCCTGCGCAAGACGGGCACAGCAGCAATGCTCACGGCCAACAAAAGTAAGCACGTATAATTGTTGTACTATATTGTTGTGCTGTATTGCAAGCCATAAGCCGTAATATATTTGTTTTTCCCAGTGAGACAAGATTAAAAACCTGATAATATTGATGTGGAAAGTGGTTCTTTATAGCAGACCAGGATGCAGAGAGGAATATAAATGAATAGATGGTGTATAGATAATGAAGCAGATGGAACAGATTAAGGATGGTACGACAACAAATTAAGATGCACCATCTTTGTCATTTTAATTAAGTTATTTTTAGTTATAACTTGTGATGGTTAAATAATTGTCAGTCAATCTGTGTATTTTTCAGGCACATGCCTCAAAGTACAGATGCAGATTTTGAGGAGCTGATGAACAGAAATAGAGCTGTTGCCAGCACTGCCATCACCAAGGCTGTGTCTGGAGCAGCAGCTGGTAAGTACCAGTATCACCAGTATCAGAATCTGAAGGTTCTGAATTAATTTGTTTAACACTTGGAAATACAAAACAGTTAAGCTGCTTCATCAGGACTATGTGAGCAACCCCACAGTTGTCATCATGTTTGATTCAAATGTTGCCAAATTGTGACGTTTCATCATTATTATAGTAGTCAGTTGATGAGTAGTAGAGGTTTTCACCTCACACAGCGCCTGACACCAATGCACTAGAGTAGGCAATCAAAGCTTTTTTTTGACATGCTCCAAGAGTCTGTGTATTACCTTCTTGGCCAACTCAAGGGACATGCCATTTATGCTTGCATCGAGCCACTGTACCATAAAGGCTTGATTGATGGAGTCTTGCAGAGATGGTTTTACATGAACTATGAAGCCAGTGTGCTCCTGCTAACATTTAGTGCTTCAGCATTTTTTTAAAAAAACATACATTTTCCTCAATCTGTGCTTCAGCTCATTTCCACAGCATGGTACGGCTCACTGTGGCTCAGAACCCAGTAACAGTTACTTATTTTTTTCAGGATGTAGGTGTTGTAGAGAATGAGAATGTTCATCTCTATATCACACTCTAGTATTTTTTTTTATTATTATCAACCCTCAGAGCTTTGTTCGTGTATTTAAAATCAACTGTCTCTTATATCTGATTTCTCTATTTCTAATGTAGGAGATTTGCGGGTTGCCATGGAGACTCTATTAACTGCCATCGCCATCATCAAGCAGTCCAGAGTGTATGCAGATGAACGCTGCCAAGCCCTGGTCACCTCACTCAAAGACTGTCTAGTCTCCATCCAGGGCAACTACGGCAGCAGGTTTGTGTAATTATGTGTCAGGACTCCCTGGACATGATACATCATGTTGTCCATACAGAAAGTAAACTGAGGATGGAACTTAAGTGTACGCTTTTCTTCAGTATCACACAAGTACACACATCTCTCTGCAGCAGTAGCAGTCGTTCTGAGGATGAAAAAAGAGACCGGGACAGGAGTCGAGACAGAGAGCGGGAACGAGTGCGTGATCGGGATCGGGACCGTGATCGTGATCGGGAACGTGACAGGGATGATTCTTCCGGGTGGGATGGTGCAGGAATGCATCGGAGACGCAGAGAAAGCTCCTGGAGCCGGGAGAGGGACAAGGAACGCTCGCGGGAACGGGAAAAGCACAGGGAGCACAGAGAGCACAGAGAGCACAGAGATCACAGAGATCGATACCGATAACTTGGTAAACCTCCCTCTAATTTATATACTTTTTCATCATTTAATTCTTTGGCACATCTCATTAGTTGGGTTTCTTAGTACATCACATCTATGTTTTTTGTATAGTAGATCACAGAGCAATACAGGGCTCAGCATGTCTCATACACCACCATTTGGCTTGCTTGCCGTGACTCCAATAAAACAGAATTATCATTAAATACAGTAATAACAGTTATTGAGTAACTCCACCACCGACGCATGTTTTATTTAAGGAAAGGACGCAATGCCCTGGATTTACAGCCTTTAGTGTAATAGGAGTTTATTGTTTACAGTGTCAAAAACACCATCATTTCTGTTTCTAAATCGTGCCCATTAATACTGCCTCACTGTGTCACATCTCTTCAAATTTAAAACTAGTGTTCATCAGAGCAGATCCCAGGACTGACTAATTGACTGACTGACTGATACTCCACAAGTAAATACTGAATGTGTAGACCAGATGTCTGCATGTGATTCTGTATGAGTGTTTTTTTTATTTCTTCTACAGTACTTGTGTCTCTTAAAACAGATGTTACATATCTCAATGAAGCAGCCTGATTTAGCAGATTTTATACATATAATATAAACCTTAAACACATTTAAAGATTAAAATAATCTTGTCATGAATGTGATTAATCTCAATAAAACACTGTGTTTATCCCTATATTTATTTATTTGGCTCAAGAGTGCAGATTGTTAGGTTTATTTTCAGCAGTGTTGAACAAACCGTTTAATAAACGTGCTATTTCAAAGCAACCAAAACCCTTTTAACAGATTGCAATTCATGGATCGAAGGTCAATTGAGCAGTAAATTTTTAATACCAATTTCTTCCTGTGCAATGAGCTGTGAAAAGCTGGCACACCATTTATTATCACACTTTAGTCCCCTAGTCAGTCCATGTGTATGAATAGACTTAGCATGGCTATAACTCAGGACATGAACTTTTCAGAGTGACTGGACTGGAAAGCTTTCTTGTATGTTTTAAATATTTTTAGTGTTCTATAGTTACATGAATCACAGTAATCTAGGACAAAATGCCGTTAAGATAGTCTGTGGTTGTAACAATTTACACTCTCTTACTATATTAATCTTTTTGTTAGTACAGTCCATATTTGATTTCTATATATTTTGGCTTTGAAAAGTATGCTTTCTTTTTCCCCAGACTGATGGAGTGTTTCAATAGGAAGCAAAGAGAAGACAGGACTTTTTGTTTCTACTCCAAGCTGTATAAAAATCTAAAGGAATCCAAGGTGAGATTGAACAGGCTATTGCCAAAAGTCTAAAGTGTACTTCTTTTTGTTCTCCAGTCATTTGTACATACTGGGACTTTTACCTGCTTAAAGAAAACATGTGGTTGTAGATTTGTTGCAAGGACTTAAGATTCCAATGCTTGCATGCACCTGTGAGTAACTTATGTAATGCAGTTGTAATGTTTAATATTTCTTTTGTATTGAATCTACAAATTAAAAAACATTCCCTGAAAATATAATTCCAGTCTTCAATTTCTTTTTTTTTTAGGTTGCATAGATTTGCCCATTAAGGATCTTAGTTACCTATATTTGTATTTTCATGTAACAGTAAGACATTGAAAATGTTTTTTGAACTTGAATCTGTCAAAACGCTAGTGACATGATCATTCTGACACTTTTACCAGTGATTCACATACATTGCCGCAAATTTAGTAAAATTGACACGTTGGCACTGACACATCAACATTGTGAGAAGTCAGTTCCTGTTGAAAGACTAGATAACTAGATAATCCAGGAATAAGGTCACAATGTCATTTCACAGCTTTATTTAGAAAAAAAAAAAAAAAGAGTTCTCAAATCTACACAAATTAAGTTTCCACTGTAGTCGGCACTTGTTGTCACACATTACTATAATAACATGAATCTGTCCTTGCCACAAAGTCCTTGTGGTTATTGAAGGTGGATGGTTACAATCACTTCTCCAGTGGAGCATAATTCAATAATTTCTCAATAAGATCCACGTGAGAAAGGAGCATCCTCCGACAGCAGTATCTCTTCAGGCCCAGGGCATCAAGAGCATCACTTAAGAGGAAAAGAAGAGGTCATGTTAGTCCTAATGCACGGCATACAGATCACCACATGAATAGGTATATGGACGTCAGCATACCAGTTAAATGCACATGAATATATCCTGTGAAGACTGAATAGGTTAAGAAGTTTTGCTGAAAAGTCTTTTGGCACCGTGGGTCCCATGCAAGTTGTATATATACACATTCTTATTTATAAGACTTATTTATAATTTAAGCGATTAGCAACATCTAGAAATGACAGTAACAAGTAGGTATTTAATCTCACCCCTCAGTGTACTCGGCTTGAAGTAGACCGAGGTATGCTTCCCACTTGTTACCCACGATCTTTCCACACGTGAAGCACCGGACAGGGATAATCATTGTCGGATACCTAAGGAGAGAGAGGCGCATCACCCTGTAAACATTCATATGTAAGACGTAATGCTAGCTAGATAACCAAGCTAGCTGGCACCAATTTGGTAGTTAATGATGACAAAACTACTTGTTTTTATACAAGTACACGTGTGGTTAACATATGAATTTGTTTAGATGGATCTTTAAGTACTATGGACGCAATTAATCCCTTATGTGGTGCACAAGATAGCTAACTTCCAATGTTTTGCTAGCATTCTAGATACACAAGTTTGGCGGGCGTGTTTTAGTTCAAAAGATTAACACAAATTAGTATCTCGTTGTAGTAGATTTTGTACATACACGTCTTGGTTTTAATGCTGTTTCTATTGGTGGATTAATATGTGATGTTAGCCGAATCCCGCGGTGTAAAATAGACCATAGACCGTAGCCACGCGTTTAGCACAGCAGTAAACTGTTAGCTAACGTTAGCTGTGGGTAACATGCCACGAGTTGACATGTTAGTTATTTACAAGTCAAAATACAAAGACTAAAGAATGTCACGTTTTATTTACTCACCGTCACCACTCTATTTCACCTCAGGTTTAAATATTATGTTATTTTGAGCGAAATCAGCTATGAGAAACTGATGGGAGCTTCCCTCGTTCTCTCCAGCTGCAACAACAGTGAAACTTCCGGTCTGGGTGTTTCAGAATAAAAGCATATTTTTTCCACATCCTCACTGATATAAACAAAATAAAAGTATTTGAAATATCTCGCAGTGTACAGTTCGAAACAAACAAAACGCAGACTCTAAAACTACCATAAAGCTGACTCAAATTTCTGAAACATTTCAAGATTGACTTGAAGAACTGTTGAATTGGACTGCATTAACTAGTTTAAACAAAGTGTACCTTAATGAAATGGCAGCTTAGTGTAAGTTGACAAAGACATTATTTCCTAAAAGCTGCCTCCTTGTAACTACAATGAGCCTGTTAAGGCAAGTCTAGTCCTATATCTTTATGATTTTTTGTGTATTCTTTTGGTGACCTTTAGAAACTCCCAGCATAGTTCACACAGCTTCAGAGCAGCAGTATACTATAACACATATTAATGGGTCTGCAGAGCACATTTGAGCTGAAAGATCTTTTGCAGACCAGTATAGATATTGATAACTGAAAGTAAAATTAACAAACTAACCAAATTAATTAACCAGTTAACCAAATGTGGTAATTAAAAGTGGTAACAACATTTACTGATGCATTCTATAGCTCAACTGTGAATTTTCTTGTCAAAAATTACTACAGTAGTTCATACCTGGAATATAAATACTGTAAACTATTATTTTTGTTATTACAAAGCTTATAGAAATCTTCTAAGGGTCATACTACTTCAGTAAATTTTTATACATGCAATTTGCCAATATCACCAATCAACAGTGGTGATATGACTGTATTTCAAAATTGGAAATATAGATTGGAACAAAAACATCTTTCAATATTAATCACAGAATACAGTACATACCATTTAAAATTACCCTGATAAAATGAGTATTCATTAACATTAATACCAAAATTTGAGTTCAGTAATCAGTCTGACTTCTAATCGATTCATCTCTGCCTGAAAATATACAGTCCCTAATTTTGTATAATTTTAAATAGAGTGTGATTGTTCTCAAATAAACACACTTGGACTGGTTCACTGACTTTAATAAAGTTTAGATTACAACCTCTTTTTTTTTTCTTTTTTTTTTTACATTCTGGAGTTTGGGAGCCGAGGGTAGTGTGCATAAGGAAAATGTTAGAAATATATCAAAAATATATCATAACCATCATTATCGTTACAGTCATCATGAAAAACATAACCATTGCCATCATCATCATTATCTGTAACATCACCTCCAATGCCATCACTAACATCATACATCATCATTTATGTGATTTAACTTGCTACAGTACATGTGCTAAATGAGGAGTCCTATCTGAATTATTGCATTTATACGCTGTTGAAATTATGAAAATAGGATTTTCTTTCTCTTTTTTTGGTACACTGTATTGTACAATGTAAGGTGAAGTTTGTTTTGGTGTTGGCATACTATCTTTTGGATGTGTCTGGGGTGTTGACTAGGATGAATGTGGTATGTTTGTACAATATTTTAGGTCAGTAATGTGTGGTAAAATTCATATGGCATGTGTCAGAGCTGTCTTTCTGCTATCTAGTTATGCAACATCCCGATGAGCTTAACATGAGTGGACAATATTGTGTACAACTGTACAGGTAAGTGTGTGCAGCAACAAAATTGTGACTGCTTTACAGTTTGTTTGCTTTTTTCTTTTGATTAACTATACAACAGTAGCTCATCTACACCAGACTTTCATTGAATTAACAGCCTAGGATGCAGTCATTACATTATAGCTGTACTTTGTCATTAGGTTTTGAAAACAAAGATTTTTCCTAACATAAGGCGAGCACACTCAAGACAGAAACAACTCAAAATTTTCGGCAGCAGGCTTTAAACCTGATACTGCAACGCTAATGGCTGTTCAGCCTGCTACAGCTACATCTACTGTAGGATGCAAACAGATTGAACCAGCACGCCTGTTGGCTTTCGATGTAAGACATGAAAGGTTATTGATTTGTGACATCGTTTGACAGTAAAATGAAACTCTTTCTTATTCTACAGCAAGAAGTAACTTCACTAATGTTTCTGACACATACTGTGCATGTTTTATCTCCAACAATCCCCTAGTTCCCATTCCTAAAATCACTGCATGCTTATATTTTCTGTCTCTGAAAAACTTTTTTTAAATTCCACTATGCTGTTTTCCATGTGACATTTAGATATGCAGGGATTCAGAGTCTTTTTACTTAGGCACCAATTTAGCCAAAATATGTGCAATATCACAATGCATATTCCTGCTGTTTCCACGCCTACTCTTTTAACTGTCTTCTTTAAAGTAAAGGAAAACCTAGAACAGCTCTGATAGCCAGTATTAATATTGATAAGTTTCAACATTATGAAGATTACAGTTTTTCATGATTTTTTTTTAGCAAAGTGAACCAAGCTTATTGCAAGAATGTACAAATATTGCAAGCTTATGTCAATACTTGTGCAAACTGGTTAAATAAGATAAAGCAGTTGAATAAGCTACCTTTAGAGAGTTTAGGCTTTTAAGCTCAGTACTACAGTGTGAGATTTTTTTTAAGAAATACGTTATTATTACAGATGCAATATTGAAGCAACTTCATGCATATACTATGTGTAATTATGCTCCATATACAGCCTTGATTAAAACTTGAATGGTTTGATTCACTACAAGTTAAAGCAGGCCAAAATAAACAAACAAATAGAAAAAAAATATAAAATGCACTGTGGCTCCCCAACCCCCATGTGTACTGACATAGTCTGTGAACCACTCAGCAACAAGGCTCTAACCATAAATCAATAAATACTTTAATTTGAGACAATGATTTGGTTTTAATTTCTCCTCGCCAGTAGCAGCACTCCCAGCAAGATTGCTCCTGCAGCGATAACAGCACCACCGATGAGAAAGGGTTTCAGATGCTCCAAAGAGTCTGTGCCGCAGGCCGCAGCCTCGTCGCCTGCTGCTTCAGCTTCTGCTGCCCCATCCTGGGGAGGAGGATGCTCGGGCTCAGGGGCTGCAGGGGCAGGGTCAGCCTTGCGTGGGGCTGCTGGCTCCTTCTTCTCTGCTTTAGATCCCGCCTTAGGCGCTGGAGCCCCGGTCTTGGCCTTGGCTTCCATGGACTCAGGGACAGAGGTGTGGTCTGGTCAGGAGGAGTCTTTATAAGGTCAGCTCTGTGCTGCTTCACTGAGGAAAAACAGCAAACAGACAGCCAGATTATCCCACTAAATTAGGCTCAGACACCATGTTATCTGCTCTGCTTAATCTAGAGACGCAAATAGTCCCTAAAATCCATAAAATCCACAGTCATGTGGTAGTGAGGCCTTAAATGTGACCTTGGAAAAAGATGACACTGATGACATTGATGGGAACACTCCGATGCTCAGAGGACAGGGAATTGTTTATATTGGTCGCAGCTGCTGTGACATAATATTTCAGTGGAAAAATAATGTTACGACAGCTTCCTGTGTAGAGTTTTTTGCCAGTTTTACATTGTAGAAAGAGGGAACGGTAATGCAGCTGCAGAGCTTATTCATAGTCAAGGAATCTCTATTTCTTTGACAATAGCCTAATGCAGATTAGATAACATGCAGGGAGCAAGACAGAGCTCTTCCTCTGTTTTACTCCCTGTTCCCTCACTGTAAAACCGCATGAGTCATATGTGCTATAAATGGAGGACAAGATGGAGGAGAGAAATAAGGACCTCAGAGACTGCAAGGAAATTGGTGAACATGCAAATGAGGGAAAAAAATTAAGAGGAAAGGAACACAGATGATATTGACTGAACGCATCATAGCAGCTCACACAGAATGTAGGATGGACACATCTTTTAAATCCTTTTAAATCCTGCAGTGATGTGATGAGAAGAAATATGGGAACTGCATACCTTTCCAACAGATCTGTAGAGATAACAAGATTATGAGACGAAGGAAGGAAGAACTGCAGCGGTCTCTGGAAGTGGGGATGTCCTTAATATAAGAAAATGAGAGAAAGCGGAGAGATGGAGGACACTGAAAGCAGGAGGGAGGAGAATGAGGAGGAGAGGCTGGGATGTACCATCTGGGCCTCAAAAGAGGGGGAGTTTATTCTCTGATTATATCCTGGGTTTTAGAGTCCGTTTTAACAAACAATCTGAACTGAGTGACTTTTTATGGCTAAAATAAGGGTTATTTCAATATGGCAAAGTTTAGTCTTTAATTATCTCTACACTTGTGAGATATATCATGTTACACACAGATTTATATGAAAATAGTTTGTCATTTTTAAAGTACCATGCTGGAGCAGTAAGTGTTTAGATAATTACATTTTAATTGTTTTGGCTTTGTACTCAAACACATTTAATTTAAGAGAAAAAAAAAACATGCAGAGGTTAAAGTGCTGACAGTCTGCCTCAACTCTATCCAGCATGCACTAAGTGAGAGCTCTCTTTAACCTGTCAGAGGAGCATTACCACTGATTTACAAGAACAGATCAGAAGGCACTCACATAGGCAGATAGACACATAAACAGTACTAAAAGAGGTAACAAGTGCAGCACAAGAGCAGATCATTGTCTGAAAGTGTTATGGCAGAATAAGAAGACTTTTGTTTCTGCATTTTGCCCACTAGCACATACCGCAGTAACACCTCTCACTGTCATCTTCTGTCAGTTCCAGTTCCCATAAATCTCATTCACTCATTTTACAAGCAGATGAGTCATGTTGCTTTCTTCTCTCTGATGGGGAGTCACCCTGCAAGATGTTTGTCCCAGTATACAAACCTGCTGCAGTTATGCAGAGCAACATGTTTCCAGCATTATAGCATTCTCCTAAACCATTATTTTCTATGGTTTTATTAAAATAAGTCGTGTTAAGAATGGCAGTTTTGAATCTCTTTACAGACAGCAGATGTCTGCCAAATAATCCCGAGACCTGAGGTCAGCAGTCTTGGCAGCAGGCTGGTGAAAGTGCCAAATCCCCGTGACAGTCATGATGGTTTTCTTATTGTTTGGTCTAATCAATGCATTGTTGGTGTAACTGTGGCTCGTTCGCCTGCATTTCTGACAGGTGACAGTACCCTTACTTTCATGTGTGGTAACAATTTAATGACGTGACGCCGATCTACGCCCAGTATACGTCTCACCAAAGACGATCGTGATGTCAAGATGGTAGTCGGTATGTACGGCGATGACGGATAAAATACGAAGGCTACTGGGTTGACGTAAAAGACACTGCTAAAGAGAGTCAGATGGAAATCTAAACGTGTCAAAAAAAGTTCCCGAACTCGAAACTTTTACTCGAAACAAATCAATGCCCCTCTATTTTTTAATATCGGTTAATAGCTTCTAATCCAATGTGTATTTGTAATACATTTGATGTAATCACATGAGAAAATGTGATGATTTCAGTTGGGTCACGACGTGACGCAGAATAAATCAAGTGTTACGAGAGTTACGTAGGACACGTTTATTACATACATTTGGTCATAATAAAACATAGCATATATATATATGTAGAGCCATATATAGTATAATCAAATGATAGTTTATATTGAGTTTGTACAAAATGTTCCGTGTTTATTTACCGCACAAGTCAGGCTTTGCTGGTTTTGCATCGCTGTTCGTCGCTGTGGTAACGAACTTTGATGCGAGTAAATGTTATGCTGCGCATGCGCATTGGCACAACTGAGTCCAATCAAAGACGTTAATAATATGTTCGCCGTTAAGGTAACCTACTGGCATTTTCTAACCACTCCCTCAAACTACAGAATAACCGAGCAAACAAAAGAGGGACAAATCCCCTCCGGGGGTCTCTGTGGGTGTCTTCACAAAGGGGAGCGGCACCCTCTCGAAAAACACTGCTCTCTTTGACTCGACTGCTGATTCCTTGATATTCACGAACCACCAGTGGCGCCCTTTCTCCAGGATTCTCCGAAGTGTCTGCGGACTGCCATTTACAAAGAGTCAGGTGTGCGTAAATAGGACGTTGTACGGGATTTGCGCAGCAAAAAACGGAAGGGGAATAGCGAATTCGTACGTGTTTTGTGGTGGAAATGTCCGAGGGGTTGGGCCAGAATCTCTCTTGGAAGTGCTCCCTCCGTTTAGCTGCTATCCGTGCTGGGGTTCGGGAGTTGTCCGGCTGATGGCACACGCAAGCTACTGACTACAACGTGAGGAACGAAGGGCTCGTCCTGTTCGTCAGCCCCGAGGCACTGTTGTGTTCTGTGGATAGATACTATCACCCCGAGCTCCGACGGAGACATGAAAACGACCCTCACTCCGTGAACTGCTGACGACGTGTTACAATTAAGCAGCGAACCAAGCCGCCAGAGTCCGGCGGTTTGAAAACGACCGTGTAATTGATAGCGCTCTTTGATGGTATGTACCAGGTTTGCCTGACACCCGGTACAGAACCGCGGAGGCTCCGGCTCTTTGGTGTGTCTGGGTCCATTCATCCTGCTGTTGTAATGACGTCTGCACGGTTATTATAATTGTATCGGAGAGACGTTTGTGAATACACCCCTCCACCAGCCACCACCAGCAAACCCTGTGCCGGTGTCGGGGAGAGCGAGGCTGAGGCGGGTCGGCAGTCGGAGGGATATGGGAGAGCGAGCGGAACCGATGCAGTGGGTCTTGTCAAGGCATCGTCAAAATTCAGGTGAGCAGCAGCGACCGGATGAGGTGACTGACAATCTGACCGATTACCTGCCTTGAGCTGTATGCACATGCAGGGCAGCCAGCCCGCCGCGGCACGGAGAGTGTGACCCGGCTTCTTAGTCCATGTTTTAGTGCTCATTTAAGACACATTTCTTAGGCCACATCCACATTAGCTAGGCCCACAGGATGCCACCTTAAACAGATGTCCTGATTGAAATGAGATTAGACACTATTGCCTCCGCCGCTAATCGACTTGTTGGATTCACACATTTTGATGCTGCTGCTCATAAACACCCTGGGCTGCAGCTAACTGTAGCTTCAGTGGTTGGGTTATTAAAGGCTATAGATGTCAGTCAGTTTCATGTGTGTTATAAAACGCCAAAATGTTGACAAATGCCAACCACAAGTTACAGAGTAATGGAATAGTTTCTTGTCCAGTTGTTGTAAACTGATAGTGTGCCAAAGTATTCAGC
Organism: Protonibea diacanthus; assembly: GCA_028641955.1. Classification (NCBI taxonomy): domain Eukaryota; kingdom Metazoa; phylum Chordata; class Actinopteri; family Sciaenidae; genus Protonibea; species Protonibea diacanthus. The sequence goes on along the minus strand of CM053976.1, from coordinate 24,811,015 downwards.
TGACGTAAGTAAATGATCAGTATTGGTGTTGGTTTTGTTCTGCTTATTTATTAGTCATGTGATCAGTCAACTGGTATTATTTTCATTACAGGAAGGAGATTAACCAGATTTAAAAGAGAACCCATACTATTTATTTTGGTTGTGCAGTAGATGACACGCTTCCCCCCTTTTTAAAAAAAGGACTTGGCACAGCGACAGTAAGAGGAATGTCACACCTGTTTATCATCACACTGAGAATATTTCTCTGATAATTTAGGCTGCGCTTCTCTCCTTCAGTTGTGGATACTGTTTTTCTCTATTGTCATTACACTTACGCCATTCAAAGTGCAAATGTCTTAACAGAACAATGTTTCATCATAGGTGAACTTCTCTTTGTAAAATGATGATGTTGCAGACTTTTTTTTTCCATTTGAGCTCTGAATTCAAGGAAGAAGAATGAGGACAAAGCGGGGGATGTTAGTCATTACACATCCTATACATAGTCTCAACCTTGGTTTTATGCTAAGGCACCAGATAAGTTTGTTTGTCTGTTTAGTGTTTATGGCACACAGATACAGTATTGGACTATATCCCAGCTTTTACTATTTCATATCTCTATTATTTTACACTGGTTTCTGTACTGCAAAAAAAAAAAAAAAAGGGATCATGTTTTTTTGTTGATTCAGAATGGGCTTTCATATGTTCAAAGGGAGTGGGTCGTCTTCCACTTTCATGTTTCTGCAGTAACCCACAACTGACAAACCAAACAGCGGCTCTAGAAAATGCCTTTCGTGCTTTTTGTGGCCACTGTGGTTCACGTTTGGAAGTGGAGGGTGAGCTGAGGGCTACACAGTTGGTTGCAGTCTGCGACCTCACCACTAGATGCCACCAAATCACACTCTGGACCTTAAATAAGCAAGAGTGAATTTGTATTAGCTGCAACCATGTACTTTAATTCATCCACACATTCATGCTTTCACACACAATCTCACAAACCTCCATGGCAAATTCATAGTTTGGCAGGGTGAAAACTTTAGCCTCCAGATGGCAAGAATATTTCTGTGGACAGAGCGAGATGTAGAGCTGCTGGTCGCAGCTAATAATAAAAATCAATCCAAGCCCAGTCATGTAAGGCTGCATCAACAACAGTGTTTACACTTGATTCTCTGGTATCCCAGTAGGCTTCAACCCTAGTGGAAACGAAGTGCCTCCTGGGAGTCCTGGCAGATACAGTATGTTGTCTCTGTTTTCCAAAGCATTGTGTATGACCTCTACTTGTGCCACAAGCCAAACCAGCTCCTCTGCTCTAATTCAGACTAATTATTTTAGATAATTTGATTTAACAGGGCCTAATGCTGGTGTTTGGGTGTTTACAGGTAGTTAAGAAACAACACGGCTTCAGGTGAAACAGCAGCAAAGTAGAGCATTTTGTAGTATTTGTATGTTTTGGGCCTTATTTTCTCATTTTTCATCAGCCGTAAATAGTTGTATAAAGTCCCGTTTTAATGTGTATATTGGGAATAACCATGTAAAACACATTATTTTGGGTGTGAATAAAACACAACTACACCACGGCCAAAGACTTAGGTACAATTACTCTGCAGGTGTGCTGCCCTGATTGTTTTTTGCTTTGTAATAGTAGAAATAGTAGCAGTCTTAGAGACTAACGATGGTTAGCATGGGTTTGGTAGATAAGTTGTTGGCCTGTATAATCTCCAGAGCTCTTCTGTATTGTCGTGTCACATCGTGATGTGTAGGTGAGTGCTCGTGAGAGAAGAATGGACATTCTTTTTTAAAAAGAAAAAACACCAGGACACTTTTACTCACTCATTTGGGGAAACACTCTTCCATTAATTGATATATTTGCACATATCCGCAAAACTTCAGTATTAGTAAAGCAGTAGTAAAACTTTACACTTTTATTGAAACAGCAAATATGCAGCTCAGGCATGAATTTAATTCTTTGTTTGAGATAATGAACCCATACAAAATGTGATAGTCTTGTAGTTTACCAAGCCACCTCTATTTCTTTATTGGAAAGTGTTTTGATAACATTATGTCTTTGAAATGGAGTGAAAATTGTTAATTTTCAAAATTTGAATTCATTTTTCAGACATGGAGCTTAAACTACTAATTTTTCATTTTCATGTTTGCAGTTGCTGATAACCTTTTGGATCCAATCTATGTACAAGACTTGATTTATGAATCATGATTTATGTACTGTAAGGTCTGTGGAGACGTAGATGTCATAGCATGCATCTTCATTTTAGACTTACTCTTTTAAACAGTGCATCATGGGACAGGCGATCCAAATAAGCCTCACTCTGTGAGGCAGTACTGATGGTCTGGCAGGTGCTTTGCTGGGGAGTGTGTGTGTTTGTGTGTATTTCCTCCCAGCCTCCCGGACAGGATTGTATTGCAAAATCTATGAGCTGCAGAACTGAAATCATGTGATTCTGCAGTGAAGCCATTAATAGACAGCTGTTGAAGTGTGTGAAAAACGCCAATTTTAAGTACCACTATACATTCAACACCCCGCTGGAAATCCATGGCTGCAGCAGCGTGTCACATAGATAAAACTGCTGCAGTTATTTTCAGTACCTGACCAGATCCAGCTCTGTATATGGTTTGTGGCAGCGAGCCACAGACAGGTTGGCAGAGCACATATGTTACCACCCCAACACACAAAAAACATTCATGTATACACAAACACTCACATGCAAACTGCAGTGCACATGCTATCACATCAACTGAAAGAAGAGAAAATGGAGTGGGAAGAGGTGAAAGGGATTGAGTGGGTGGCAGTGGGAGAAAAAGATGGAGAAAGAGGCAGAGGGAGAGTAGGAGTGAGTGGCACATGGCTTTCAGTCTAAAAAAAGCAGAGCAACACGAAACCAAAACCAGAATCTGGATTAGCTAGATAAGGAAGAGGAGGGGGACAGAGGAAGGCTCGAGGAGAAAATGTAGGTTTCCTCTGCACCGAAAATGGTGCAGATGCACACGCTCGGTTTCATGCTCATAAATGTCCTCAAAAATATGAATACTGAATGAGTGTGTGGGTAGAAGGAGAAGAAGGAGAGAGCATGAGGATGGTAAGACAGAAGATAAGAAAAGCAGAGGATGAGATTCTTCAGGATGGACATAATACCGCTGTGGCGTGACAGAATAAAGAGAGACAGGATCATTAGAGACAGCAGGAGCAGAGCCAGGGATGTGACAAATGCTGAAGACAATCTTGATCTGAGCAGAGTGTAACACTGACCCAGGCAGAAAAAGAGAGAGACTGGAACAGATGGGTGTATGACGGAGAGATTTGGGACTGTGCTGCAGTAGCGCCAACCCAGCATAACCTCATCATCTTCTCTAGACAGTCTCCCCCCACCCCTAAGCAAATATTTTTCATTTCTTGTTGATTTCTAGTGATTCTGACACAATAGCAAGCTACCTGCAGGACTGCAATGCCACTGCATACCTGAGTGCCCACAGAGCTTCTCTTTAATAATAGTCCACCAACTGGTGCATTAGTTGAATCACTGTTTAACACACACAACCCCATGAATATCATGTGATATTGATATGAATCAATCCTGTCTGGAAGCAACTCTGGTTGAACCTTGCATATGAGAATTTCATTATATGCCCAACACACAGACTCCTACAGGGTCTGTCAACCTTTTCACCAAAGCCACATCCACATCCTGAGTGTTCCTGTTTTATTCACTTTTCATTCACAGCACAGGACATCCATAGTTGCTGCAGAAACTAAATCTATTCTGTACCAGGATGTTCAGATGTTTAAATGAGATCCAGAGTTCACCTGTGTTTTGTCAGACACACCTTAGTTTAAATAGATTTACTCTCCTCCAGTGTGCCGTGAGTGAAAGCCGCTGTATTCCATGCTGACATTTTAGAGTCGCATTGTGTGAAGAGTGGCACTTATAACAGCGAACAAGTAAAGAATCACACCCCTACTGATCACTGAAATGTGCCCATGAGGGTTTTTCACTATATCTGTTGACGAAAGATGGATACAATTTAGTTAAGTAGTATGTATTGTCTGTCTGTCTTGACAGTGATTACATGGAAATACACTTGAAACGATCTGTCAAAACATTTTAATCCAGTGTGATTACTGGTCACATTTGTCATTTGTCAAAATATGATGTTGATGTTTTTTTTAATCACGCCATGGGAAATGCATGGTTGTCATCAGAGCATGCTCGGAGCACTCTGTCTGACGACAATATAGCCTCTGCACCAAACAGATAACAGGTACCTGAAAAACAGACAGTGAATATACAAGCCAAGATATCCTCTGCAGTATGATAAGATATGCAAGCGTGATAAGAAATACACATTTCTGCCAATATATAAACAGATATCTGCAGATGAATGCAGGTAATGTTTAAAAAAGCTAGTAATTATCAGACAATAGCCAATCTGTTTCAAGATCGCATTTCAGCCAACGCTAGGCCCGATGTAAAAACTTTCAAAGATAGGACCGGACTGGACCGGTAATACAGAATTGTACTACTCTTGGACTCAAATAATTCATCCTGAGTGGAACATAACGAGAGCCATGAATGAGAGTGGGGTTTTCCTCAGCAAGTTCCTGAGCACCTCACAATAAAAACCTTGTTAAGAAATAAAATGGTTCTGTTCACTACAATGTTAGAGGGCTTTAATTAGAAATGGATAGAGGAAGTGTTGAGTTTGTGTAAACAATGTAATGCAGTAACTTCAACAGGGTAAACAAGGTATCAGTATGAAGCTTTGGACTTCTGCTATGTTAGCTACCTACTTTACTAACATAGCAAAGACCATAAGTGGCATGACGGTAGTCAGGGACAGGGTTATATTAGAGTTTGATGGGAAAATGATGGGCTCATTGTTTGTTTATTAACTTTCCAGCATTGTATTTCACAAACTAGTTAGTAACCTGTCATCAAGACGCTGCTAACTCTTTATCACCCTCTGCTCAGCTGTGATTCGTACTCTGCTAATGCTACATGTGCTGCAGACGGCGCTGAGAGTATTGTAGTGAATCATATGCAGATATCTGTTTATAGCAGTTATGCTAAGTGCATCAGAGCAGAGCATCCCAATTTTGGATGGACACCCACGAAAGCGTGCACAGTTTCAGAATGACACCCAGTAGTATTATCCACTTGACAAAACAAAGAGGGGAACAGTGTTTTATGTCTGTTTAATCAAGTGCTGCAAAATACACAGCACATTACTACACAGCTTCCTTGCAATAAAAAAAACACCTGTTTGTTGGAGTGTGTGCCATCACAGACACAAAGTTTTTCCACAAGTGATGTTCTGTAAACCAGAAGGGTGCCTGTTACTTAAATGGCTTCCACTGGTGAATGCTGTCCAAGTGAGTGTGGTGTATAGTCTCAGCAGTTTCTCGAGTGTTTAAGGAGGTGGTAATGCAACACAGAAGCAAGTTTTGGGAGAAAATACATTCCGAAAATTGAGATTCTGGATGCGTGCTTTATCATATTCAATCACCTTTAAGACCCGGGAATTCTATTTCTCTGTTATCTTAACGGATCAGAAATTCTCACCTGTTTGTTTTTCAAACCAGTTTGTAATATGTGTTCTGTCTTGCTAGACAAAGTAAATGTTCTTCTTGGGATTGGTTACAGTGGTGATTGAGGTTTCTCAGCCAGAAAATGTGCTACAAAATAAAGAGGCTGTAACCAGCCTGCAGCTCACTACAAGTGAGTGGGATAGTAAAACACCTGCTGCTCGTCATACCAGATCAATCTACTGTCTGTAGAACAAGGAATCTACAACTATGTTAAGATGCTCAGATGAGACTTTTAGATTCAGTGCCAGTATCTGTATCTACCTCTGCAGCAATGTATTGATATAATAACAGTCTATGGAAAAATGAAAAGATACTAGAACAGCCTATAGGCCCCATGGAAGTAAAACAAGATTGTATATTTTACACTGTTTTAGCATGGTGTTGGAGATCCATCAGAGAGTTTAAAAGCAATAATTATCAGTAAAACATTTCACATGCTGTGCTGCATGCCTGTACCCCCTGTTTCAATAGGTCCATGTCAAAGACAATGCCATAATGACGGACAGGGAGCCCTGTCATTGTTATTGCGTGTGGTCACGTGGGAATGGGCCTGGGCCTGGTACACAGTAGCACGTTGTGACGAGCACAAAAGCATTGCTCACATGCAGGAATATGTCAGTCTTTTAACAAAAACACATGTCATTTTGAATTCAGACGGAGTCACTAGCTCAGGATGAGAGTCAAGAGTGTGCATGACTCATGGCGCATGTAGAAAGCGCAAATCATAGCAGCTCAGCTTGGAGATGTTTGCGCACTGAAGTTGCCCTAAAGGTCAGGTTTCAGACACTCTTTTGATCTGAGGTTACAAACACAGCAGGACGTGTGGTGTGTGCCAGCTTCAGGTGCTGGAACTCAATGTATTTATTACATTAGATGAGGCTTAAAAATACAAAATTGTTTGAAATTTCCCCCCAGTCACAACATTTGGAAGTTTCTCTACTAATAGTATTCCCTCAACATTAATAATGTTGGTTTGGCTTGGCATTTGGCTTTACCCTGGGTGTGCATTATCATGAAAATAATCATTAAGGACTCTTGAATTATATGAGAAAACATATAATTCAGTATTGGATAGTGGAATAACATATTTGCTGTCATGTCCCTAATAAGTCTGTTCACATCAAAAAGAATCAGGAAATTCTAATCTAAACATAAATTAAATTTATGTTGGAGTGTAAATGTTATGTATTTACATGTAGGACAGGAAATGGTTACATCAAAGAAAAGTTAGTTTTAAAAAAATCCTCATGATGTCAACAGGTAAAAACTTTTTGTTTGTTGTTTGTTTGTGTTTTCCAGATGTTCTGTCATAACTATAATAAGAACCATGGTATGTATGTACACTTGGAAAGTGTGACATCCATTTAAGCTATAAACTAAACTTTGCTTTATGATTAAATGTGTTATCATGTGACGTGTGACATGTCAATTGAATTTGCAAAAATACTGAGAACCAATCAAAATAAAATGAAATGTTCATGTGTGTCTTGAAGTACTGATAATTATGGCTTTTTGAGTGAAATGGATGCATGCTATGGACTTCAGCTATGCCTGGCAAAATGTATGCCAGTTTTGAAATATTTAGTATGTTTTGATCACTTTCAACATTCCAAGTGTGTGAGATTTGACATTCTAGCAAGTGTATGTTTTGTAAACATAATTAATTATTGCACACAAAGTATATGCTGTTATCCTTTTCCGGCATATGGTTTGGTAGAATTTGTTTGTTCTGTTTTATGGAGCATTGGTAGACACTTACATGTCATTGCAAAGTCATTTCACACTCTTAAAAACCAATTTGCTCACATCATGCCGTATGTCATATTGTAAACATCTACAAAACATCATAAAAATATCGCTTCCAATCTGGGTTGGTCTTGAATTCTCAGCGGGACTCAGAAAGTTTACTATATAGGCACACTTTGTCAGTGCACTACTGTTAATGTGGGTATGACCTGTTAGCGTTTCACTGTGGTCTAAGTGCTTTTGCTAATGTCTACAGTAGAAGCTAAACAGCTCCACTAATAGGCTAACATCCCCTGTGTGATGGATGGGAAAGCCCTTGAGGAGGCAACTGCTATTAGTGAGAATGTCGGGTTTAGACATGTACTGATGACCAGAGTCATCTTCCATGAAATGAAGCAAGCAGAGCTGATCTCATCCGAGGGCTGTGCTGATTAGTTGATTAGTTGTACACGGCACTGATTACAAGAGTAATAGGCTGGAATTTGTGTATGTTACTGTGCAGCTTGATAGATTACCTATACTAAGATTGATGGACTCATGTACTCTTTACTGTAAGGTCTTGAATGTGCAAAAAGTTGACTTTAAAATGTTCATCAACAGAAAGTTAGATTAATATTTGAGGATTCAAATCTGATCCCGAGAACTAGTCACAGCTGTACTTATCCGAGTCTTTCGTAGCTGGACTGGGATCGTACACTGACAGTTAAAAGGACATTTTTCGGAGGTGTTCTTAACACATTGATCTCTCTAGAACCTCGGGAGTGATCAATCGGAAATATTGACTGACCCCAGCAGCTATGGTTACCATTGTTGCCTGACATGGGCCTGAAAAGTGAAAATACAACCTGAATACAGATTGAATAAATCGAACATTGTCCGGCCTGCCTGATAATGATAATGGTGCTAATAATAATGCTTGTCTAAAAGCAATTGACAAAGTGCTTTGGAAGTGGTTTATCAGAACACTGTAGCTTTAGTTTCTCTCTTCTTTTTCTCTCTTTCACGATTAGAGAGCATATCTTTGGACTGCTGGTGGGACTAACTAAAGGCATCACAAGGATTTTTTTTCCTGAATTTTTAACATTTAATTAGATTTGATCCAAAAATCTGAAAAAATCCAAGGTCAATAAAAGACCACCAATCAAAGGAATAAGTAAGGACCAAACTCTGAAGTAATAGTAATGTGGCTAATCGCTTTTAAAATAATACACCCTCTGACAGCCAAAGCATTGGTCCTGATTTCATGAAAGCAGTGTTTATGAATGACTACACATATTTTAGAAGGCAATGCTTTCTTGAAATGAAAAACTCTGATTCGATGTTTGCATAGTGTGGTCTTGTTAGTGGTTTGTTATTTTGGACAGATCATTCCACAATAAGGATATCTTAAGACAGTCTAAGTTAATATAAGCTAACATAACATAATAAAAACAACAGTGTTTTGCACTGAGGTTCAGGGAATCACAAGGCAGTTTGCAACACTACAAAAAATAACTTAGAAACTTAATTTTGAAACCATAAATCACCCAGTGCATGCTGAGAGCCTCCATCCCTTGTGACCCTAAATGGTATAAGCAGATAAGCAGAACAGAAGACTTTTTATTTTTATGTAAAGACTTTACTGCTCCTTACACTACAACAAGGTTGTACTGTTACACTCTGATCCCATTTCATTTATAATTATGTCATAGTGTTTTTTTCCACTGTTGAGGTCTCTGCTGGGAGTTTAAGCCATATCGTAACAACAGGCCTGAAGGAGAGTGCTGATAATGGTGTCCCTGGCGGTCCTGTGTGCGTCTTCTGCATTTAAGAGATCTGCTTGTATTCACTGGCCTGATTGGTTTGGCCTAAATGAAATTTTTGGGGAGTTCAGATGTTTCCTTTTTCTTCTTTTTCCCTCTTTCTTTTCCTCCCTCCCTCCTTCAACTGTCCTCTTTAATGTTACTCCAACCCAGATAGAGTTTTACAAGCAGCTGTGAAGTGGTTTCAGTCACATGAACCCATTCACACGCCCTTGTTTCTTTCACCCTCTTCCATTATGCCAACACTGAGGAGCAACATAATAGGATGAATATTAAGAACTGGTATGAAGAGTTGTGCCTTGCCTCACGTGTATCTAGTTCCCAGTTTTCTCTGTAGCTTTGCCTCTTTATGAATAATCACAGCAAGTATTTAGCTTTATATTGGAGTGTCTAAACATTTGCTGTGGGGGTCTGGGAGTGAACACAGATTTGTCTTCCACCCTAACACTACTGCTGATGGTTTCACTGTGTTGTGTATCCTCTTTGGTTGAAGGTCTGCCAATCAGTGAGACCACCTGCTGTAGTGCTTTGATTGGAAGGAAGGCCTTCATACTGTCACGCCGATGCTCATGGTTTAACCTCTCTGCCATTGACGCAGTTAGCAAGTTGTAATCACCTGCCAACGGAGCTCAGGCGAAGTTGCTGTGAAAATCATTTTTGTGTTGTTAAAACACTTGTTACTGGGCATAAATTCTCCTTTAATATTTGTGCCCACTCCATGAAATTACAGTTTCTTGCTGTGTTAGTGCATCCGTATGGTGCATTATTCAAAGAAATCAGGCAGTTTTCATATTTCAAATTACTCTTGAGCTTCTATCTGAGCTTCAGTGTGGAAAATGCTGTGCTGTCTGCGGGACCTTGAGGAGTATGAGCGTATTTCCATAATCTGAACACAGGGATGCATGAGATAACAGCAATCCCTTATAATGAAATCTAGTGGCATTACAGTGAAAACCATTTCCATGAAGCCCACAAGAATTTCTTGTGTAGATTCAACTTTATAGCAGTGTTTTGAGCATGTAGTTTATTATGTTATAAACTAAACATAACATTAAGAAGATTGCTGAAGATTTAATTGTGACCACCGTTGGGAGGTGAGAGGTTAATATTTTTTCATTGTAGAAATGGAGATGAGTAGACTCCTTGATGCTTGTATGTATTTTGAACAGGTAGAGCAGGCATTTTACAGTCAGGGTGTCTGCTTATTAAGTTCATTAACAAAGTAAAACTAGTTCTTCCTGTTATTTCTTCCTCTCAATAGAAGAAGTTAGACGTGAATTATTGTCATATCCTGTTACCCTATTATTTATGATTCAATTTTGGCTGAAGACTTGACTTGATGACTTGTTATGTTGTCACAGTAACCATCCAGGCCCATGATGTATGTGTGTGTATAAAGTCTAGCTCATTTCAAGCGCAGTACTGTAGAGCTGGGTAATACTTTATAAAAAAAACAAAAAAAAAACATTACTTTAAACCACTACTACTCATGGCCACAAAATACAGAATGCATTTATCTTTTGAAATAGCAGACCAGTACAAAAATTATTTTATTCAACATTATTAAGCATTTTTGATAATGCTTTAGAGAAAACTTAATCAGTACACAAACATAGACAGAGAGACAGAGGCTGCTGATCAGTTGCTGCACTACAGTAAGTACACTAAGTACAGCAACTAAGACCAACATTAAAATCACCAAAGCAATCCATCGTTAACCAGAACATAGAAAGCTTTTTAGGGCTGTGGTCAACCAGAGAAAATCTTGGTTTGTTAAGCAAACACAAAATGTAGCATACCTAACAGCAAAGTGATCATATTGCTGATTTTCTGTTTTGTTACAATCAGTATTCATCCGTCACAGTTTTATCATAGAAGATATGTTTTGTCAGATAAAATAAAATAGAATATCTGATGTTTACTTGCCACTGAAACATTAAACTTTTACAGTTCAGGAGGCCTCCACATAACTGTAATGTAGCCAGGCATATTTGCACTAAATGTCTGTGTGGTCTGCAGTACTGTTTGTCTAAAAGTAAATGACTACATTTACGCACATAAAAGACACACAAATGTGCTGCTACTATAAATATGTTTATAAAACTACTTGTGATACTATAAAACTAGGAATAGCTTAACATTTGTCTCGTAAAATAATTGTGGTCGATTGTAGTCAATCCAAATAGATCTGATGCATATTTCATGTTGGTTTCCAACAATAAAGAAACCCCCTTAATATGTATTTAGCAAAAATGCAAATCAGCACACGTGTTGAGGCTGTATGAAGCAGGCAGGAAACAAAGTAGTAAAGGAGTGAAATGGCACATGGCTAAACATAAGTGATAAAAAAGTACAGCGATGATACATTATGGTCTTAAATGTTTATAGGCTTGGCATGAAGGTAGGAGAAGACTTATATTTTGCTAATGTAAAGCTATTATAACTTAAATGTCCAGTAAACTTGGGGAACCTTTCAGTGATTCTGTGTGTGTAGTGATAGAAAATAGAAGGGGTTGTAAAAGGTACTTCTCCAACAGATCTGCACAGAGGAAATGCCAGTGTTTTTCTGTAATACTCACATCCCTACTGAGAGCTATGTAGGTGGTAACACAAACACTTCAATGAATGTTTTTATTTCTTTGCCTGATTTTTCTTTTCCCTCTGATTTAATTAGGTGCATTCTTCTTGAAGTACAAACCAGGAAGTGTGTGTTCTCTTCACACAGATTGTTTGTTTACATTTTTAGGCTATTTAAGATTAGCAAGGCTAGATAGTGTCTTTTCACATCCTCCTTAGTCTAAGAAACCTTAGACGCATCTTCAATTCATAATGTTGTGCCGAGCTAGTATATTGAATATAAGGCACGGTTTGGTATCGACCATCAGAATGATTTGAAGTCAGCAGATGTCTGAAGGTGAAACTTAAACTCCTTGTGGTCTGTCCAAGATCTGATCTTTTACATTTAACTTGGCAGATATCATTTTTCTTTTCAAACCCTTCTGCATGTTAGTGCAGGGCAATGAGGATACTTGTTATCATGGCATAGAATTTAAGCTGGTCACAATACCAGATTTTTGGTACTTTGGTACAATACTAATATTTAAAATCCTTTATACCACAGCAAAAAGAAAAGCAAGTCCTAGACACCCAAAATCTGATCCACCTGCTCACAGTGCAGGGACAGAAAAAATGACTGAACACATGTTGAGGACCAGTTTCAGTGTTGAATGTAACAGGTGGACTTTATAGTTTCTTTGAATACATTGCCCTACTTATATTAGGCTGCTTCTCATGCCACCATCTTAATTCTAATGGATTCTCCTCACTTTTGTGTTTACTCAGGAACTACTTTAATATGCTCACCTTACTTTGTTTTCTCTTTTCCACACACATAGACGTACGCTACTGCGCACACACCAAGGAACTTTTGGCACAGGATGTACTTCAGAGGACGGTGGTAAACACAAAGTACAAGGACCACAGGTTCTGCTAGCTGACACCTTTTTCTTTCTACAGTTGTTCAGCTGGATTTTTACATTGCATCACCATCTGTACTGGCCATACTCAGAATGTACACTAAGAAAGGAATGACATACATGTTGTTTTGGCACTACCTGGCATGCACAAGAGGAAAAAAAAACATTACTGCACGTTCCAGTCCAGTTGATTTCAACAGACAAGTGGAAGACTTGCAAGATGTACAAGAAGCACAATGTCAGGGAACAGAGGCATGAACAAACAAATTTGAGACAAATGGATGCCATATGAAGAGTTTTGCTGCACCACCAAGCTACTTGGTCCAATCTAACCACTGGAGTTCACTTTTATGCACAATTACACATCACAGACTCTTTTTGATCCATGTACATTAGCAGTGTAATTCATGCCACTTCTGCTTTTTGCTCATTTATGACCCAAATTGCCTCTGCATTTACACCCATTATGGAACTTTATCTTTGCTGCAGCCTTTAGCACTTTTAAACAGGAAATTCTTGTATAATGCTAAATTTTGTTTTGACTAAGGAAATATGCAACTGTCCCCTGTGCTATTTACAGAGTGAGATTTTAACAACTGTGACTGACTGTGGTATTTAAGGTTGATGCCAGTTTCTTGAAACTTGAAAAAAGTGAAAAAATGTTCTGAAACAATACTAAAAAGCAGAGGAGTGCTGGATAATGACCAACAAGAAATCACGAAATGAAGTTGTGCTGCTTTTATCTGTTGCTAAGCTCATCTCTACCCTATGGCTACGTTTTGGCATGACGGATGGCATACTTTTTTGATAAAATGAAAACGCTGTCCTCCCAGCAAATATGCAGGAACAGCTCACAATAAAGGCTGTATCAGCCTGTATCAGCACCATAAAGCCTGCATCAGCCTCTCTGTGGCTCCTTCTCTCCCTTCTATTTCCTTCCTACCATGCCTTTTACAGTTCATTTCAGTTTTGCCCAGAGGCAAGCAACTTGTGTAAACTTACAATGCCTTTTCAATAGAGGGATAGAGTGACATAAAAAAAGCTTTTTCACATGGCCATAAGCAGCATGGTACTGTCATATATAAAAGCAGGTCCTCCTTTTGTTCATTAACTGGTGCATTTTTTCTGCATCCCTTCACCCGCTTAGTCTCATCTTGTCCACCTCCCATTATATCTCACTCCTCTCCTCTGTGCAAGTCTATTTCTGTTATAATCCCTGCAGTTCTCTCTCAGGTTTGATATAGATGGTTTAATTAACAGAAAATAAATCACAGACCCATTCATGCACATGATGCCGAGCTTTCAGCAAGATCTGACCTTTTGACACATCCATAAATGTGCTGTGTGTTTGCTCGTCATTGTCTGTCCTTCTTTAGCTATTTGAAGCTTGACGCGAGATTGTGCTGTGCAGTATGTAGGACATACACCTGTGGAGAATCAAGACATAATGACTTTTCAGACAAAGAGCAAGGTTGCAAATTACATCCCTGAAGTTGTCGCTCTCCCTTCGGTTTCCTTACAGGGCAGTGATGCCTGGCATGGTGATGTTTCGGCGGCGCTGGTCAGTTGGCAGTGATGACCTGGTGCTGCCCGCCCTCTTCCTTTTTCTATTGCACTGCATCTGGTGAGTCAGCATTTCTTTCGCTGTATTTAATTTGCCTGTATGTAATTTCATTTTGAATTTGTTAGCACATCTCTGGCTTTCATCCTCAGGTTGGTCGTCCTGTCCGTGGTTCTTTTTGGCCTCCCATACGGTTCAGACCAGTCCTGTTCTGAAACGCTGGTGGACCATGGCCGAGGGTACCTGGGCATCCTGGTCAGCTGCCTTATCTGTGAGAGTGCCATCATGTGGTTGAGCATGAGAGGCAGCATTCTGTACACACAGCCCAGGGAAGCTGTGCAGTACGTCCTCTATATAAGGCTAGGTAAGACACACAGGCACCTTAAACAGGATTACCTCTTGATGCTCATGAGAATTGGAGGGAGGTGGTAGTCAGGATTACTTGTGGTGTCCAAATTTAGATTATATTGATTGGGCAGATATTGATCATTATTGTCTCCACTACCTCTCACCCTTTCTCTCCAGCTATCCTGTTGGTCGAGCTTGTATATGCTGTGGTGGGAATTGCCTGGCTTGTCCAGTATTATCAGCCATGCTCTGATGTCACTGCCAAAAATCTGGCTTTGGGTACGTGAAAGAGGATATAAAGGAGATTGGGACATTTTAATTTACAATGCGTTTGATATGCTTGAATCTGAATAATGTTTGAATATTCCCTGCAGGAATTGTTGCATGCAACTGGCTAGTGATATTCAGCGTCTGCATTACCCTCATGTGCACCTTTGATCCTACGGGTCGGACTTTTGTCAAACTGAAAGCCACCCGTCGGCGTCAACGCAACCTCACTACGTACACACTCAGGTATTAACAGGGCCTTGTCGTCTCTGATGCTCTCAATATCCACTTTGTCACAAAACTCAACCAAAAGACAGAATCCAGACATGCACATGTTCATGCAAAAATTCAGTCCTGACAGTCTTTGCCTTTTTTTTTCTCTCCATTAGACACAGACTAGAAGAAGGCCAAGCCAGCAGCTGGAGCAGGAGACTAAAATTCTTCATGTGCTGCACAAGAGCCCAGGATACACAATCAGTGAGTCACTACACACTTACCCATTTCCTCTCTGTGCTGAAAGTAAAACAGAAAGGAATGAAACCAGAAATATGTCAGGCATAACGTCCAGTGAGCCAGTCATTAAAATAAGCCCTGACAGAATGAATCAAGACTGTGACACAAAGGAGCTCATTGCTCAGTTACTTACTGGTGTTTCATATAAAGTATGAATGTAAACTGATTTCATTTCAGGCCAAATCAATTTACAAGCTGTCCTTAAAAAAATAAAGCATAACTGCAGTCATAAATATTTCAGTAACTACTGTTCTTTAGAAGAGACTGCAGAACTGACGTCATGAAAGTTTAAAAAAAAAAAAAAAAAAAGAAGTCCAGAAATTTTGCCATCAGCTTTTAGCCAACAATCTAGTGAATTTTCCTCTCTGGCTAAATTAAAACTTATACTTGAGCAAGACATGCTGTTCTCAGGGAATAGCTGCAAATCCGCTTTCACAGTATCCAGGAAGACATACTGTCTTACATGACATACATACTTGGTATGTATACTTGGAACATTGTTCGTGAATTTGAAAAGGCAAAGTTTCCTCACCTTGGAATAAAGTTATGCTACTTAATTAATAAGCCTAGAAAATTGCAACCGAGGTTGGGAGAAATACACTTTAACATAACATTTTAAATTTGCTATGGCCTATTACTCACTTGGGGGTCAGACAGTTTAAAAGTTGCATGATGTCTTTTGCCAAAATTTCCTGCTATCGGCTGTTCTCTTCTGCAGGATGCATATTCAGAAGTGGCAAGCCTTTTTGCAGAGTTCTTCAGAGACCTGGACATTGTGCCTAGTGATATTATTGCTGGCCTGGTACTTCTCCGCCAGAGACAGAGGTCTAAGAGGTCGTCTATCCTCGACCAGGTAAAAAAAATATAACTGAAGTAATTAACTGAAATTTTAATGTCTGTATTTTTGTTTTGTGTATTCATGTGTTGTGTAATGAAAATGCTCCTGTTCTGTTTCTTCTTCCTAAGGCCAACAATGACATTTTAGCCTTCTTATCCGGAATGCCTGTCACTCGTAATACTAGATACCTGGACCTTAAGAACTCGGTGAGTTTCCCTCTGTGTTATAATATCTGCCGGCTGACTTGTATTTATATCACTTACAAACAGTGGACTCTTGTGGATCCAGAATTCAGGTAAACAATCAAATACTGGATCACACTGGAACTCATTCTTAAAGCCTTGTGTGAGTTATATTTGTCTTCAAAAGGATTATATTTGCTTAACCCTTTGAGTACCTTGCACACATTTATGTGTTGAAGGGTACTTTACGTAAGTATTCTGGTAGGTACTCAAAGGGTTAAAGTCTGGTAAATAATAACAAACAAAGAGAGAGCTCACAAGGATATTATTATGTTTCAAATAAAACAATGTTACTGAACCAGTTGATTTGATAAGAATTGAAGATTCTTATCAAAGATTTATTCAGGAGGGATTTCTCTAAATAGATGCCTGCAGATTTGAGATCTCAGGATCCTCAGTTGTTTTGACACTTACGTCTATCTGTCTGTCTCTTCCTCTGCCAGGCTGAGATGAATATGTACAAAGATGTGTGTTATTACATGCTCTTTGCCCTGGCTGCATACGGATGGCCCATGTACCTAATGAGGAAGCCTGCCTGTGGGCTGTGCCGCCTCGCCAGCTCCTGCCCGTAAGCACTCAAACACACACCCGCACAGTTTTGATCTATTTGGCTTCTATGTCTCTCGAGCCTCTTTAGTGCTGATCAAATTTCACATGCGTCAACACTTGCCAAGTGGGAATCCACTGAGACAATACCACTCAAGTTATACTCACTCTCTGACACTAGCAATGTCACTAGCAATCACGGGTTACTCAATCAAGGGTATGACTATATTTCAATTGCGCTCGTTCCACCAAAAGTCTGCCATTTGTCAGTTTTTTGTGTGTTCTTTATGTGTTTTCCCCTTTTATCCATCTCCTCCTCTCTCATCTCCAGCTGTACATCAGTGTCTGGCTCTCGCTTGTCCCAGTCTGTGACAGTGGAGGAGGACAATTGTTGTGGCTGTAACGTCCTGGCCATACGCAGACACTTCCTGGACAGGGACCTCAAGCAGGTTCACATTGTCTACACTTCCTGCCACGATGCTGTGAGTAATCTGACATCTGGCTAACAAGCAGCCGGAGGTGTTTGAGCTTTATTTCCTGAATAACACAAAGGATGGGTTGTGTGGAGGAGGCTGAGGAAACAGCATCAGAAAAATGTTTTCATTTGTCTATCCTTTTGTTTTTTAATATTAATGCATATGACGGTTTGCCCTTTTTTAGGCAGATGTGCACATAGAGCCTCAGAACTCAGTGCTGCGCTGAAATCAACAAAGTCAGCCTGATGATTTAGTGGGTTTATTTTGTAGTTTTGGACATCATTTGCATCTGTTTTGATCACACTTTATTTACCAGTTTAGTTGCTGAGATATGGGCAACCAAGCTGTGTCCACATCCTCGGCAGTTAGTCGAGTGTGTTCTCAGTAGGTGTTGAACTCTGCCAAAGCTGTTGTTGATCATCATGAGCATGATCGGAAGGTGCAGCTGAAGAGGGCTCACCTCTGTTCTTAACATATGTTGCAGTCCTGTTGGCTTTTGCTGGCTTGTTCTCAGTCATGAGAATGTTAGACTGAAACCTTTCCTCAGTGCGTTTGTCAAACAACATTCCAGTTGAGATGATTTGGTGGGAGATCCCTCTCCTCTGGATAGGAGGGCTTTTTTGATTTTACTTCCTGAGTTGGTCACTTCTTGTCCACTTTGTAATATTGTTAAGTTGCCGGCTACATGTTAAGGCAGTTAAGTTGATGGCCACAAATACAAAAAGAAGTTGTCAAATAAAGATGATGATACATTCAAAAAATGTTCTCATAACTTTTAAAGTGTATTGGCTGGAGTCAAATAAAGTTTTGTTTTCATAACATGCTTTCACACTTCAGCTGTTCTGTTAAAATGAACTCAGTCTGCACGATTGTTGCGTTTTGTTTTCACTGGTGTGAAAGCTGTCAGTCAAACCCTGGTCCAGACCCAACAACTGGGCAGAGACCTCATGGGTGTTCTCGTCAACTTTCCAGCAGAGTTGTTTATGATATGAAAGCAAACGGACCACCCACAGGATTTTATGATAGCAGATGCATTGCAATTAGCTGCAAAAAAAGTTCTTCTACGTCGCCTAACGTATGCATCGGACGAGAAAGTTCAGGCTCAGGATTTTTTTGAACTTTAAGCCCTGCTTATAATCAATCTGTATAAACCATATATTTATGCAAATTATTTGATAACCATGGTAACACGTATAAATGCCAGCGTGGGTATTTTCCCTGATTAATGGGTCAAAAACTGTTAAAATTGCTGCTGTCAGTTCATCACATCCATTAAGAAACGTGACGGTGACCCCACAGTAATAATGCCCAAATCGTCAGTCTCTTCTTGTTTACTCCTCTGGGTTCAGGTGAACTTGACTAGAATTAAAATGCAACAATGAATCATTCTCTTTCTTTCTCTTTGCCCACATCCAAATGGGCAATCATATTCTCAATTAGTCCTTTTAAATGAAATGAGCTCAGACAATAAAAAAATAGTTTCCTGATTACATCAGATACACAATTAACTATTTCTATTTTTATGTAGAATTTCCATAGTATTCACAGCAGCACTCAAGCCACAATGATGATTTAGAAAGCATAGTTTCCAGCTATAAATATTTGTCATGGAGTGACTTATATTTACTTATATATGACTTATATATCCAATTGTGCCAATTGGAGAAAGGTTTGATGACAAAGACTTAAGAAGTGCTCAGTTTGTTGGAAGTGGAACTATGATGCACAGTTGCATGATATATGATTTGTCCCCTCTTAACTTCACCTCTCACCTGTTCCTCTCACTTTCTCACCACCGTTTACTGTCCGCTCTGCACTTCCACACAGGTTTATGAAACTCCATTTTTTGTGGCAGTGGATCATGAGAAAAAGAAGGTTGTCATCAGCATCAGAGGAACACTATCGCCAAAGGTGAATTTTAGCTTTCTCGTGTTTACAGTAATATTTCCTCAACATCCCTCTAAACATGAGCGGACTCTGTGTCTCACAACACCAACACCTCATGAAGTTCTCATAGTTTAATGCAGCGTTCTCAAACTCCTACACTCTTCACGCACCACCAGAAACATGACTGCCCACTTTGAGAAATAAAGTCCTCCATGTCCCGTCCATTTATTTACATAAGCATTTGAGACCTGAACTGAACCAGCAGTTGAGGGATTAATCGTGGCTTTATGTAAGGGATTCAAGCCCCCCACCGCTTCACCCTGTCGTTTCCCACCCTGCCAGAGGTTTATTTTTGTAACAATGACCCGCTCACTGTACATTATCCTGCTTATTACTGCTACTTACTAAAGAAATCAGTAATTTGACACAAAATATTGATTTTTAAAAATCATTTTATTGCATGTGCTGTGGTCCTCCAGAGTCTACGATCAGAACTGTGTCCATAGCAACGGTCTGTTATTCATAGCAGCAGTGTCTTATACAGAAATAACCAATCAGAATCGAGTATTCAGCGATGCTGTGTAATAAAAGAAAGGCAAAGCATCATCTGAGAGGAACAACAACTTCTCATCCCGTTGTTATCTGATTCTTTGCCCCCCTACCAGTCAAAGTAACTGGTTTATCAGTGGAGCATTCAGAATGCAGGTGCTGTACATGTGGTGTGGATTTCCAAAATGTTTGTGAATATAGAAATTGACGTCACTTCCTTTTATATTTCATTAATTAAGTATTAAGTCTAAATGTAAAGCTCTTCAGGTATAGTAAATATAAAATAACAAATTGCAAAGGATATTATGAATAGTACTTTTAATTCCTGTGTCTAATCTGTGCACATTTATTAGTAAGATGTTTACTACTTTTATTTTCTCTGTCTAAATTTCCACTTTTTTCACTTCACCCACTTGTCTTCTCTGCCTTTATGCCGTCTTTTGTAGAATTTTTTTTAATTTGTCTTGTGTGTGTCAGGATGCCTTGACTGATCTGACCGGGGATTCTGAACGTTTGCCTGTAGAGGAGCAGCACGGAACCTGGCTTGGCCACAAGGTCAGGGATTACGTTTTTAAACCGCTCACCTACAATACACACAGTCTGCTCCATTGTACAGTTTCCTCAGAGAGTTTTTCCTCTCTGCTCTCAATAGTGCTGCTTCAACAAGTTACTTTATCCCAGACTGCAAAGGTCATTTCAGTTGTTAATAGAAGAATAATTGCTATGGATATTTTAATAAGAGATTAATGGCGCAGACTTCCTGTCCATATTTCTGTCTTTCCCATCATCCCCCTCCCCTTCACTGACTTCTCTTTCTTTCCACTCTCAGGGGATGGTTTACTCAGCAGAATACATTAAGAAGAAACTGGAGCAGGAAATGATCTTGTCACAAGCTTTTGGAAGAGACTTGGTACATGACCCTACATACTATATACAGAATGGCAGGCTCAGTAATGAGCATTTTTATTGTGAAGTTGTATCAACACCCCTGTAGCACTTAATTCATGGCCGCACTGGCTGTGCATCATCACACTAACCCTACTGTGTACAGAGATTTCTACAATTAGCAATAGAGGCAATTAGTTGAAGTGATTATCTTCACTCCAGTGACAAAAGTGTCCTCTTGTGAGCGTAATGACTCTGACTGTCTCTCACAGAACAAGGGCACCATGCACTATGGGCTGGTCATAGTTGGGCACTCTCTTGGTGCAGGCACTGCTGCTATCCTCTCCTTCCTGCTGAGACCTCAGTACCCCACACTTCACTGCTACTCTTACTCTCCACCTGGTGGCCTTCTTAGGTGAGTCTATCATTGTGTGTGTGTGTCTGTGTGTGTGTGTGTGTGTGTATGCACAAAATACAAAAGACTACACGAGAGGACATCATTCATTCTGCTTGAGTTCATTGCAGGAAGTTATTAAACATCTGTTTGCCACTTTCACACATCATTTCCATGTTCATGTTTATAAATCCCACACGTCTAACACGAATTTGGCAGTTTCAGACCAGCTGGTTAAATTCTGGTCACCGCTGTTTACTTAAGACCTGGCTCTGTAGCTGTTGTTCAGTACACATCACTGCAATGGTTCCTGAAGTGTTTACACTGGAGAGTAAACATGACAGTGTGAGCAATGTGGTGTAGTTTTCTTTTGTTTGTTTGGTTTTGGGGGGTTTGCCATTTTTCCTCTTTTTTTTCAGCATAGAGGCAGACAGGCAGGGAATTAATATGTCACAGGATAACAGTAATCCTAAAACCATTTCATAGTAAGTGAATTGTAAAGCTATTAAGTATTATAGAAATGTGTGTACATTCTTAATGAACATAGCCAATCAGTGACAAACCTGCCATATGCCCAGGATGGACCAAACATATTGATTTTGGCCCAGTAAAACAGTCCGAAAGGAGATAGACAGAAATTGTTTTTTAAAATGCATCATAAGTTTTTATGAAAAAACACAGTATTGTAAAAGTACAAGAGATCCCAAAAAAAAGTGTTTGAGACATGTATCCACAAGCTGTGGTTTGCACTTTCATTTGACTTTTTTTTTTCACACTAATTTAGTTTATTTTTAGTCTAGTTCATTTACATTTTTTAACACTCGGCAACACCCAGCTGTACAACTGGCTGCAATGGTTAACTGTGTTTGCTATGCAAATCATACTGGTAGAGCTTGTACCAAGAGGACAGCAAGTCATTGCATCTCAACATAGTTTAACACCTAAACAGTGTTCTCCACCACCACCAATAAAGGATATCTGTTAAAAGAATGGCGTTCTATGCAGTAGAGATTGTAGAATCTGGAGCCTTGTAGTAACTGTGTAATGTAGGTTTTTCCTGTAATTTGTCACCCATCTTTATAAAGGTTAATCCTTTCTACAAATACTACAGTCAAGTTTATCTGATGTTAGAGGATTGTGGCTGACAAGTAACACCCTACAATTCCTGGTTGACAGGAAGTAGTATGCTGCTGAAAAATGCCCTTGCTCATGTGGGTACACATTATCTGCAATGGATGAACACAATATGCTATCATGTTAACGTTTACTCTGTCATCAAAACCACAATCTACAGATATTAATGTCCCTCTGAATGCCATCTGGATGCCTGTAATTAGCCATTACATTCTCCCGCCGGACTGTACAGTTTTAACACTGCATGATGAGCCCTGCACATCTTGGATAGGCCTCATACTGATTGTGCTATAAGAGTGGTACTGCTGCAACGTTTGATTATCAGACTAGGCAACCTTTTCCAGTCATTGACAGTTAGAAGCCACAAAAGCAGAAGTAAGATACTTTGTTTGTAATTGTGCACCACAATTGCACTGTGCCATTTATTCTTGCGCCACCTAAAATCTCCCCTAGACCCCATTCAAGAGCCTTTGCCCTCATAGAAACTGCTTTGATAATGTTTTTTTTGTGTTCAAGTATATTCATTATTCACTCTTCTTGGGTGTTCCATTCAAAAAACAGCAACGCTTAAACCTGTTTTCCACACACCCTTGATCATGTCCTTTTCAAAGTCTGTGAGATCGTGTCCTAATCTGGTGATCTGTTCACATGCAAATCAAATGTGGAAATGGAGTTTCTGTTGTTTGCATCTGTTTATGTTGTGACACAGGCAAATGAAAAAGGAGGGTCAGGTTTTCTGTTTTTCTGTTATAGTTTTAATAAGGTTCTCTTACTTCTGTCAATCTTCTCTCGTATTCTAGTATCACTCTTTGTGTGATGTTTGATATTGAACAGTGTACAGTCTGTCATATACCAGTATTTGCCTCAGGTGGCTTCTGACAAACAAATGTTTGTTTAAAGTGTGAGTTGTGAATGTGTAAGGATAACTTCCTCTTGGTTCACACCCCCTTAAATCCTCTGCATCCTGTTCTCATAATTTAACTTGTTGTTTTTTTTAATTTTATTTACCCAGTGAGGATGCCATGGAGTACTCCAAAGAGTTTGTCACATCTGTGGTATTAGGAAAAGACCTAGTACCAAGGTATTTCTTCTTCTATATCCAGTACGCTGTGGCTAACGTCACTTTGCAGCAGTATTAACGCAACAGACATATCTGCTGCTGGTCTCTCCTAGGCTTGGCCTGTCACAACTGGAGGGTTTCCGGCGCCACCTTCTGGAAGTCTTACAGAAAAGTAACAAGCCAAAGGTGACTTAATCTCTTGACACTGTAGAAGACGACAGTCAGTTGGACTTTGTACTATGAAAACATTTTTAAAAAGCAAGAAACAGTGTGCCATCAGCTAGTCTTGCCAAGAACATTCTGTGCCATTTTGCAATAACTTGGGGGGGGGAACAGTACATATTTTCATTTTTACTCATCAAAATCCACCATGTAAACCTGGTGGCATCACACTCTTTTTGCAGTCGCTGATTAGAAGAAACTACAGGCTTCTAAACAAACTCTGACAAAACTGCAGTCACAGTATGCTGTAATTAAAGTATTATGTAGTTAACCCCTGGCTGTTGCAGAAAACCCACTGTATACACAAGATAAATTTAGATTCAGATGTTGTGTTGCATAACTAAAATGAATTTTTCTTCTTTCTTGCAACAGTGGAGGATCATTGCGGGAGGCACCAAATGCATCCCGAAATCAGAGCTTCCACTAGAGGATGATGATCCTCAGTCACAGCCAGCAGCGCCCCCCAGCAGTCGCCTGTGGCTCCACCCCAGTGACCTCAGCATTGCCCTTTCAGCGTCCACCCCCCTCTATCCTCCCGGCAGGATCATCCATGTGGTGCACAACCATCCTCCAGAGACATGGTGAGAAAATTGATTTGAAAGCTGTGGGTAGATTAAAGCCACTAAATCCCCAAATGTTGTTTTCTGTTTTATTGAAAAGACTGAAGACTCCAAAAGTGAGATCAGTCATCATCTGAGTGGTGTTGGCACTTAAAATACAGCTACCTCACAGCAGATCTTTATATTTGTTTAACACCTGTGACATAAAAGCTCTGGCAGCTCAGTGGGAAAAGGTATACGCTGCATACTTGGGACAGTGTGGGTTTACAGTGTGTCCTGCCCTCTTCTTTTATCTGCTGTCTAATATATTTTATTTTACAGCCTTTCTTCATACCTAGTGTTTTTAATATTGCACAGCATGGGAATTGATTGAAAGGGGAGATACACATCTGTATCAATAATGTTTAGAGATATTAAAATTTTGATACTGATTCTGTTAGACACTGGTATCAAACGTACGGGCTGGGCTGTAATCCAACGCAAGAATACATTTTGTTTCAGTTGTCTTATGAATAACAGGTGCATGTAATTCTATATCCTAAAAAAGATGGCAATAATAGTTGTTAAACATCTGGAAAAAATGATATTTTGCTATCTTTATCCATTTGTGAAGTTAGATAACACTGTCTGGCTGTGTTTAAAGGTGCAGTGTGTAGAAGATTTAGGGGGCTCTATCTACAGAATCTGGCAGAAATGGACTACAATATTCATTTTTTTATTCTATAAGCATCTTAAAGTCAGAATTGTTTTGTTTTTGTTAGCCTAGAATCAGTCCACTTTGTTGAACCTCCATGTTTCTACAGTAGCTCATAACAGACAAACTAAACAGTGGCTATAGGTCCTTTCGTGCAGTTTGTGATATAGTTTCTCGTTCCTGCTAGGAAGGATGTGGGAGGGTGTTGCAATCATCATCTACACGACTAGATGCTTCTAAATCCTACACACTGGTTTCTAGCTTCTAATACACAATCCAAGATAAAAGACAAGTGATGGTTGGTTTATAGACCATCATTGAAAGCCAGCTGACTCGAATGAAGCCTATGGCGGTGCAACAATCTGATCTCTGGTCATTTCCAGTCTGTTACAAAATATTCCATTCAACAGCGTAATAAGAAGTGATACGAAATGAAGGATACTAAGATGGGTTCAAACAACGTGTGTTTACCGTCCATGATTGACAGGCTCTCTCTCTCTTTCTCTTTCTTTCTGTAGCTGTGGCCAGGAGGAGCCAACCTACTCAGCTCTGTGGGGGGACAACAAGGCCTTCGATGAGGTCATCATATCACCCGCCATGCTTAATGAGCATATGCCCCACATGGTGATGGAAGGCCTAAACAAGGTCTGTTTTTATCT
Organism: Protonibea diacanthus; assembly: GCA_028641955.1. Classification (NCBI taxonomy): domain Eukaryota; kingdom Metazoa; phylum Chordata; class Actinopteri; family Sciaenidae; genus Protonibea; species Protonibea diacanthus. The sequence goes on along the minus strand of CM053976.1, from coordinate 24,785,578 downwards.
GTGTGCATGCATATGGATTTGGCAGGGTGGTATTTGAAATGGTGGTGAAATGGCTTTTAAATGCTGTTCCTGATTTCCAACACTGGATAACTGAAATAATGGATGGGCAGTATGTGTGAATCCTCTATAACTATAAAAATTCAAATGCTTTCACAAATATTTTTTAACAATTATTCATAAAGGGGGCATACTACTTTTTTTTTTTTAAATCACCTGTTGTACACCATCCACTTTTATATTTGGTAAAACTTCACCCTGATGTGATGTTTTTCAGTTGTATGCCCCTTATATGCTGAGTTACAAATTATTTTTGAAAGATTTGGAAGATTGAATCGGAGTACTGTATAAGGTCACTTTATGCATGACACATCACTAACCTGTAACTTAATCTATAACACCTTTTTGTTTTCACTCCAGTTTTCAAGCATGGGAAATGTTTACTCCTGGTTTGGTTTCATGGTGTCCTTTGGTCTTATGACTGTATGAATTAGGAGCACTGAACATGTCTTCAGATAACAGGGTCTTAATATGTATGTTTGCATGTGACGGATCCTCTGTGGGGCTTGCACTTGTCTTGTGGATGAAGAGTTAAAGCTGTAAGTTTGTTCCTTTCTATGTACAATCTCTTAAACCTGGTTGCTCCGAATCTGTAGCATTAGATGGATGTTGGATGTGTGTGTGCCGTTGCATGCTGTGCCTAGTCTGTAGTATGATGCCTCTGGTGTTTCTGCAGGTACTGGAACCATTTTGTCCCCTGTCTGAGCAGGAATACTCGGAAGCAGAGGAACTGGAAGTCAGTCAACCTCCCAGCAGTAACACTGCGTTCATAATCTCACAAACAGAATTAAACTCTAGTCCCCTTCCTTCTGATTCCTCCCCTCCCACACACAAAGACCTGTCTTGCACCACCTCCCTCACAGTGTCAGAGGCTCCCTCTGTCCCTTTGACTGTTGTTGCTTCCCCCTCTCATTCATCTTCCGAGTCTCCTCCTCCTCCTCTTCCTCCTCTGTCAGACTGTACTCCTGTCTCACAGCCGTGCATGGTGTCTGCCCCCCGACTTTCTAACGGCCAATCTGACCCTCACCCAGGAGCACTTTCAGTTGAAAATGATTCATGCATTCCTCCACAAACCCAATCGGACCCACCCAATTCTAACATCTGTATAGATGTGATTGCTGCTCCTCTTTCTGAAATGATATCTGATGAGTCTCACTGCCCTCAAACAGAAAATAGATAGAGACATAGCTGCACAAAAAGTTCTGATTCTCTTGGATAGACTTTATGACAAACTCAGGATTTGGTGTTTGTTCTTGGAGACTTGCCTTCTTGAATAACTGGTACTGACATTTAAAAAGTCATTACAGAGGAGGTGGAGAAAGGGTGCCATTTCCTCCACTAAAAGAAGTCACGAAAGACAGGAATGCAAAGGAGCTCCACTGGTATAGTAGTTGAGGAAAAACTGGAAAAATGCTCTCTTGTGCCCTTAAGATTTCCTCCGAGCTTTCTTTTCCCCCACACATACACATTCAACTGGTGACTGGATACAACATGTACAGACGAGCTCACTGCATGCCGTCAAAAGGCGTTCCAGGAAAAGTAAGAAACAGGGAAATTAAAAGAATGTGAAGAGTTGACCCATGCAAGTTGAGGCAACGGATGCGTTTACACGACACTGAGGTGATGGTGTGCATAATAGTACAAGATAATCCCTTTAAACCTTAGAGTAAAACCAGTGTTTTCTAACCCTGCACGATGAGTCCAAACCCACCTCTTAATGAGATTCATCATCCACCTTTCTTCATATCACCATTTCATTCTTTTCTATTCCTCTCAGCTACGGTACTTTTGGTCAAGTGCTGTGGCACGAACTTTCTAACCCCGTTCCTCGAGCTAACAAGTTTTCATTGTATGCACCAAGTTTCCATGGTAACCTAATTTCTTCCACATTAACTGTTCTTTCTTCCTCCTTGGCTGGGTCTTTTTTTTCAGTTGTCACTGCAGCTCTTCTCACAGGATATCGTCCTCTCTTTCTGACTTTTTATGAAAGCACATAATCTGCTTTTCCTCAATCATAACCCCTTTGAGGAATTGTCAGTTACTCAGCAGCAGCAGATGGAGTATCAAGAGGGAAGAAATGTGTAAATATGGAGTACACCACTCTGCTCTACTGCTCTGCTGTAAAATTGCTCACTGAGTCTGACAAATTTATGATTTCTTCTTATTACTGGCTTGGTACAATGGAGGACTTCAATTAACAAGACTGAAAACTGTAATTGTATTTCTATGTTCTCCATTGTGCATTTCAATGTATTTTCATAAATTATATGTGTCCTATGAATCTATGGTTGCAGGAATTTCTGCACATGATGGTGCATAATGCAAAAGTGTACATTTCTCTCTCTGTGTACAGAGTCTGTAGGCTCAGGTTTTCCTTTAGTTAGATTTTGTGGTTGTGTTTTTGATTTTGCTGGTGCCAAATAGGTGCTGTAATTCATCACTTGCAGCAGCCTTGTTCTCATGTATCATTTGTCAAACTCACCCATGTAACATTGTCATGTTTTCATATGTGATCCATAACCACCTGCATGACCCAAACATAATAAAACATGTTCACTCAGTGCCACTTTATCTTACTGAACTCTCTCAGATCTTTTTTTTATCTGAGGGAAGATTGCTTCTTAGTTTTACCACTTTATGTTCCATTATTGTCACATGAATTGTATGTCTTACTTCTCTGTTTTTGTCTTCTTGCTGTTCCATTTGTTTTATATCATAATGTGCTTCCACCAAGTGTTTTAACTCATTAAAGTTAACCAAATATATGTAATCGTGTGTTGTGATTTGCCATTAGTGTCTGTTTTCCTCACATTTTTAACAGCACCGTTCAAATGTTGTGAAGCAGGGTTTTCTTGAATGTTTTTGAAGTCGCACATGCAGCTGGCTTACTATTTCTTATCGAACTGTAGGTCTTGCATAGTTGTTGCTCATGCATTTTGACTCTGTTGTGGGTGTTTAATGTCAGTTGTAGTAGGTGTAAGCTCACCTTTAGATTGCACTTACATTTATCTGAACTACACTGTGCTTTAATAATAGATGCAATTATATCTGCAGATGAATGTCCTGTAGAATTTGTGGTTTCTTGGATAATGTTGAAGGTGAATCAAATACCCAACTGGACATTTATGATCGTGTATTTATTCTTCAGGTACCTGATAAATGACGTACCTACGGATGACTACTCACTGTGTGGTGATAGATTGCTAAACTACTAATGACCAGTGGATTATATATTGATCTATTGATTTATCTAAACCTGCTATTGACAGAGTTTAAGAGAAACTGGCACACTTAAAAAATGTTTTTAAAACTGGATATACAATAATCTCAATTTACAACAAAGCTGAAAAATATTGCAGTTGAATAAATCAGAGTCATTTATTTGTTCAGTTTGCAAAAGTAAATAGTAGGCATAAGGTGTATTGGTTGGCAGCAAAGTAACTTTAAATGTTTAACTTTTGGGTATTACAACTGAGCTTGTGCGTGTGTGCAATTATTCTGTTCATCCTTCCTGCTCTCTTGGTCTCTTCACTCCTTTATCTGTCAAGTCATGTGTCTGTGTATACCTCTGTGCTTGTGACAGGTGCTGGAGAACTACAACAAAGGGAAAACTGCTTTGCTGTCGGCAGCCAAGATCATGGTTAGCCCTACAGAAGTGGACTTGAACCCGGAGTCCATTTTCATGGATGCATCAACAACTTCTCATCAGCCGACGCCTACAACCCACCACCGCAGGAACAGTAGTGTTCGGTTAGTACACCAGGCACCACTGTGGGTGTGTTGGAGCCTAAAAGAACATATAAAACACTTTGTTTGATCCTCTGTATATTCAGTTCCCCCTCTAACTTAACAAACTTGCATATATAATGCAGGAAAACTCTTCCGAAACTGTAGGGATAAACATGGGGACATGTCTATTTTTTTTTATTTATCTAGCCAGTACTAAACAATACTACTGCTACTAACTGCTACTTTATTGTTTTCTCAAAATCATCATTTCTGTCTGTTCCGTTTGGTTTAAAAAAACAAGACAAAAACCATTGTCACGGTAAGCAAAGCATGCCAATACTAATTTTGCATAATGTGCTCCCTTTTCTCATGCACGCATGCACACTGTCTGACCACAGAGCAGTTACAACGTATGGTAGTATTCAGTTCCCACCTCGCCCTCTCTGGTTTAGCCCCTGTCCAAAGTCAAGTCCTCGTAGTAACTGTTGAATTATGATGTTACCTCTTCTGTATCAAATGCTAATTCAAGAGCATACTACTAGAATACACCCAGTCTATCCCTTTCTCTGTCTTTCTTCCATCTATGTAATGTTTTGCTTGTAGTGTTCACCTAGTCTGTAGAATCTAGATATGGTTTAGTAACTAACACGTCCCCATTTTTAAGTTGTGTTGACCCGTTTTTTATGTCTGTCTTGTGTTTTGGATCCCCTCTCCCCTCCTTTCCCTGTCATTACTCTCCAACCCCTTCTTCTCCTCTCCTCTAGTTCATGTGCCCAGTCTGAAATATCTCTGGATGGTTTCTCTGAGTGCCCTCCTCCCCCAGTGCCTGTAGTGTTGCGTGGAGCACGGGAGCGCCTGGCAGTGGAGCTGAGAGACCGCAAAGCACCACTGGCCGTCATGGAGAGTCTCTCCGACGCTGAATCCCTCTATAGTCTGGATTCCCGGCGCTCTTCGGCTGCGCTGCGGGGTTCACCAATGCTGAGTAGCCTCCCGTTCCCTTTGGATGCCCCGATACCAGAGGAGAACCCGTCTCTCAGCTCTCGCACTGAACTACTGGCTGCTGACTGCCTCTGCCAGGCAACGCCAGAGCACCTGGGTGAGGTTGGACCCTTCTTTACCCCACTGGAATCCAGATCCACCCCGGATTACCCCATGCGGCTGTCTCCAGCCACACCTCGCTATAGCGGCCACCATTCCCCAGCTCTGCTAAACCAGAGTGCCATGGCCCAGCCTTTCAAACCAGAGCTTAATGCCAACCCAAAAATACTCCCTGATGGGGATCACCAACAGATCCCTGGTGTCTACAGCCCAGGGAGCACTCCTATCGCTCCGCTCAGCCCACAAATTGGTTCTAGACAGATGGATAGAGAAAAGGAAGATTGGGAGTCGGAGACAGCAGAGAAACAGTTAAGTGCAGAGACCAAACCGGCAGCTTCTACTCCTCCACCACAACTATCCAATGGGAATCCCAGCCAGGCAGTGCTGGAGTTCGCCCAGTACTTGGACTCCCTATTCAGATTGGACGGCAGCAGCTCACCGCCTCTGGAGCTGTCTGATGGGGAGTCTGAGTCAGGCCGGGGCTCCTTTGAGCAGGGTGAGTGTCTCGGAGATGGACAGCAGTTGGATGACAAACAACTTCTGGCCAGAGCAACACTGGAGCCTAACCTAGTCCCCAAACCCCCTCGCACTTTTGCTGGATCTGCTGACCCCTCTTCGGGCATCTCTTTGTCACCCTCCTTCCCTCTCTCCTCGTCAGAGGAGCTCAACGACCTTTCCCCCGGTGAGGGCGCCCTGCCAGCCATACACTCCCTACGAACATCTACCCCTTGTCACTGTCCTGAAGAGAACACACTATCATCTATGGTGTAGTGTGCTCCTCTAAACTGAGAGGTGCGGTTATCCAAATTTGAAAACATATCACAGTAACGTGCATGCGATGGAATGCAGTCACTCATCAGAGATCCAGTGAAAGAACTTAACGGACCAACTCACAAACTATTTCCATTCTTCAGGTGTCTCCTTCGAACGCTGTTTATAGCATTTTCACACTATTGCAATGACTAAGAAAAAAAAGATACCTCTCTCTGCATGCCAGGGGGCTGTACTGCTCTTGGGTGAATATTACATAACTGTAGCTTCACAATGCCATTCCAAAACAATGTGGTCAGCATTACATTGATTCCCTGACTTAACAAAAATCAAAGGGAGAACAGTTAACTGAGCAGGGATTCAAAAACTAACACTGTAGAAGAGGTTAGCATAGGCACATCATCTGGGTTGATGTCATGTACACCTTCCTGCACCCTCAGCAGCTCCAGCTTTTGTCTTTTCTTTTCCTTTTTTAAAATCAGGAATGTGAAGATGGACATATTCGTCAATCAATAGAAGTGAGACAGAAGACATTATGAAATGTTCCTCAGGTCTATAAAGAATTGACTTTGAGAAAGAGAGTAAGTGTGTTACATTGGTGAGAGTTCATGTGTCTTAAAAATGTAGTGATTGTGACAAAGTTATTACAGACGCCTATGGATGTTTTTTGAGTCTTTTGGTTACTCTTTACAGTGCATGAAGACGTTTTTTGTTTTGTTTTGTTTTGTTTTTTTAAAGAGAAATTGTCAATAAGCCACTTAGATTGACATTTGAATACTCTTGCACACATCATATTGCTCAATTTACCCACCCCCTTTGCCAAAAAATTTAATACATTATATTGCCAAATGTATTTATGAGATGTAATTTTGTATATGTATATGAATATTGCTTTATTTAAACACAAGCTAAGATCATTCTCTCCTTCCCTAAACATTTTGTTGGTTCTTACATAGACTGTTACACAGCAACACCACGGAAAAGATGCCATCCTGACCTTAAAACACTGCCATAGCTTTTATTTTAAGAACACAACCTCTGTACCTGGGGTTTGAACCAATAATGAACTTGCTAATAGTTGTCCTAGTCTCATAACTACTGTACCTTATTCTTTTTGGAGAGCTCTTAGCAATGTGCCCAGGTCAAGGTCTGCATGCTTTATGCATTTCAGAGTAGCATGGCTGGTATAGAACAAGTCTTGTCATTAAGTCACAGTAAATAAGCTCGAATCATGTCCAGAAAATATACTATATGTAAACTTTTTGATAGGCTTATTAAATGCCCGGGTCATCAGACAGGACCAAACTGTGTACTCCTCAAAGTGTCCCAGGATCTCATTTCTCTTGTTCTCAAGGTGCTCTCAGTCATCTTGGACGTCAAGGTGTTTGCTTCCCTTTAATGTGGTTCCTCTCAAACATCCTTGAGGCTGAACTGAATGAATAAATGGCTGGAACATTACGTATGCCAATTCGAAATACTGTAAGTGGCGTACAATCTTCCATATCACTCTGGGTGTTAAACAGGTGGCTCACAATTTGCATTATTTATTACCGTTAATGTTGTTATCACTTTTATTGCTATATTTGATGGTATTATTATCCTTATTGCTCTTGCAACAGATTGGTTTGATGTCAGTGGTTTTTATCTCAGTTTTTGGGACAGTGTGGAGAAATTTTTAGACTTTCCCAAATGTACGAAGTTATATATTCCAGCTTTTTTTCTGTCCGAGTGGAAAAGTATTTGACATTCTGCCATAGCATGGTGACAATATGCTCTTTTTACAAACGTTTCATAGTGGTGAGACATGTAGAGTGACAGCCTGCTCACACTGACCTTTGGTGCAGCACCACCGTCGAGCCTGGAGTCACCATAGAGATCTGCACACTCTCTTGATTTGGAATAAGATTTGCTGTGGTTACTCACAGCAGACTGTTCCAGCCAGTTTACAGTCTGACACTACTCAAATCACGCTGCCAGTCCCAGTTGTCTCTCACAAAAAATACTCTAAGGTTGGGCCAGCAATTTCCTACGTTCAGTAGCTTTGCTTGCAGCCGGTCATACACTAAACACTGCTGAAAGAAGCACTATAATACTTTCCACCATGATGTGTACAGCACCATCTTCTATGTGTAATTATTTATGCAGATGTCTAAAAAAAGAATTCCAATAGAGTCATGTAGAAAACAACTATATAACAATAAGGAAATAATGACTATATTAAAAGATATCAGTATTGACATATATATAGAGAAAAAAGAATATTTCATCTGAGAAGTTATTTATTCAAACTATTGGCAGATTTATAAATTGGTCTATATTGAAAGAGGAATAATTCAACTATGTCTTGTCCATGTTTACCTGGTTTGCTTCCTCTCCTTTCCTGCCCCACAATGAGAATGTATTTAATTCCCCCACCCCCAACCCCAACCCCCCCACTGCCCTGCCTGTAATGGAATAAACTGCAAACTATGAAAATAACTGTGAATTTCTTTCATATCTCCTTCAGCATGCGCCACTGATATGCTGTTGTCAGCGTTTTATTGACCGTCTGTTTAAACAAGCCTCAAATTGTAGGTGCTTGTTTTCTTCACAGCTACTGTACGAATTGTTCCAGTTTAGCTCAGGCATTTTAATAAGAACATAATGACAGTATACGTGTCTAATTTATGAATGTGTTCTATTTAGACTCTAGCATACAAAATCTAGTTGTTGTTGGCACACTTAGGCAAAGAGTTGCCGAGATAAACAGATGTGGCTATTTATCACTAAAGCTAATAGTTTTAAGTACCAAGGATACATGCCAAATCAACCCACCCTGAAAAAGTCAGTGCTTTAAATGTGATGTAAAGACTGTGTCATCAGTTTTAGAACTGCTGAGTGTAGATGGATTTTGGGTATGGGTGGCATGAGTTGTTCTGATCTATATTTAAGCCCAAGTGTAGGTGCAGTGTATTGTGCAGGAGGTGTTATAGAGATCAGAACCTCCTGTTCAGCCTTATGGAGGTGTCATGGGTACAGCATAGATGGGAGGTCCCTGTTTGATAACACCAATGACGCACCGTGGTCCTGTTTTTGTTCTGAATTATTGAGTTAGTCGGTAATTCTTACAGCTGCCCTCAATTGCTGACTGGTTCACGTCGGGCCTTTGCTTATCTGAAACCATTTGTGAGCAGCTGGTACTGTACATCCAAAAGTATTTGTGAAATCTGTGATAACTCCCCAACACAAGACAATGCACACCAGTCAAATCTGTTTCAAACCGCACTCACTTGAAAAACTGGCTTTGCAACTAATAACCCCACATATAGACAGACTATACATTTATATGTACTGGTTGTACCAGCACAGACTTTCCAATAAAATATCACAGAAAACAAGGATGGTGGTCTACCACTGAGGAAGATCATGGGTTGTGACTGAAAGCTCAATGAGAGGTAAGTGAGTAGACCAAACGTCCAAAATCTGGTCCAGGGGCCAATCACGGCCCGCAGTCAGATTTCATGCGGCCACAGCTTCATTTTTATAATATTCATGGCCTGCTAGGATTGTGAGATACTGTATGGCTGGCAGATTTGGCTTCTTTGGTTGACATAACGAAGCGTTTGAACCTTTAAGGACATGACTGCTGGTGTCATATCTGTAGCTGTGACACAAATGATTTTGAATGATCTTGTGAAAGAGAAGAGCAAGAGTGATATGTTCAAAATTGAAATGTTAACAGACTTTGCATTACTCATAATAAGTCATGTTCAGAATGAACATGAGGTTAAGGTTTGTATCAAACTCCTGCAAGTTTTAACGTATTCCATACAATTTATTCTTTGTTATCTGACTTGAGATGTGAAAGAAAGGAAGAATTGTTTTTTATATTTGTTCACGCCTGGATTGGTTTAGATTTGGTGACATTGCCATTTAAAAAAAAAAATTAAAAGACATTGAAAATATAATTGTTACAGAACAGTGCATTTGTTTGTAATTTATTGCTATTTTTTTTCATCTTTAAAATGTTAGTATTAGCTCCCGGGAATCTTCACATTGCCAAATCTGGCCCTCTTTAAAAGAAGTCTGGACACCCCTGCAGTAGAACTTAATTACTTTTTTGTCAAATAATTCAATGGATTTACATTCCCAGCAGGTTTTGTAGACCCTAATTAAAGACGCCGTACATTTGGTAAAACATGTTAGTGTGCCTCAACGTCCACCAGAGGGAGGCAGAGCGGACGTCAGGCAAAACGAAGAAGAAATCACTGTACGTCACAATCGCTTTCCTGCTTCCGGGGAAGTGCTAACGTTAGCTCGATGCTAGGTTAGTACTAACACTGTTTTCAGGAGTGTAACTTGTAACATTGCCATCAATTAACAACAACGAGCTGTCGAAGCCAGTTCCTGTAAACATTGCGGTGGGTGTAACATGTACCTATAACGTTAAAAAAATAGATATTTTAATAGTGTCAGTGGACGTTAGTGAGCTAACTTAGCATGAGTGTTTACACAGCTGGTTTAGCTGCGGTTAGCCACGTTAGCTTCCCAGTCGATTTAAGATAAAATAGCAGTTGTCATCAGTGTTATGTCAGTTCACCTGGAGAAGATAGAGTTAATTCAACAATTTAAGTTATTTCCTTCGTGTTACGTTCGGTATTTTGGCTTTTAGGTTGACATTGGTCCGGTAGCATGGTAACTTTACAATGAACTATAAGGTTACATATCGATGGCAGATTATTGTTACATATTCACTACATTCTTGGCATTATTATGAGTGACCTGCAATTGTATTTATTGGACTTCATTCCAGTACTTCCTTGTGTGTAGTAGTACTCGAAGCTGTCATTGATCAGTAACTTGTCTTCACAGTGCCTGCTTGGACAGAGATAGAGGTGTCAGGCATGTATGCCTCTGGGAAATACAGCTCAAGGGGCCCTGCTCTCATCCCACGGATGAAAACCAAGCACCGCATCTACTACATCACCCTCTTCTCTGTGGTGCTGCTCGGGCTGATTGCCACTGGGATGTTTCAGTTCTGGCCTCACTCCATTGAGTCCGCAGCTGACTGGACGCTGGATAAACGTAGTGTTCACGACGCACCGCTGGTCCGCCTGCCTGTCTCCAGTCCCATTCCTGAGAGGGGTGATCTCAGCTGTCGCATGCACACCTGTTTTGATGTGTACAGATGTGGCTACAATCCTAAAAACAGAATCAAGGTAACTCCCTGTCAAAGCAGTCATCCTGTCACTAAAGGCGTATCCAATCCTATTCAATATTTTGCTGTGATCTTTGTTGAAATTATGACCTATTGTTAAAATGGTTTATTTTGTAGGTCTACATCTACCCTCTGCAGAAGTTTGTGGATGAATTGGGAGTTCCCATCAGCAGTACTGGACTGTCTCAAGAATACAATGACCTGCTTAGTGCCATTTCCGACAGTGACTTTTACACCGATGATGTCACCAGGGCATGTCTTTTTATCCCATCTATTGATGTGCTTAATCAGAACTCTCTGCGCATCAGAGAGACTGCCCAGGCTCTGGCAATGCTACCCAGGTAAACACAGGACTCAAATATCTTTGTTGATATTATTGATGTTAAAGCTCAAATGTAGCTTTTTACCCCCCAAAAGAAAACAAACTTCCATTACGTAACTCTTGGTGTTGTGTAGGACGTAAACCAAGAATTATTTTATAAAATACGAAATATATTTATTAATCATTTGGGTCCTAAATTGTCAAAGGAATGACCAATGCCAACATAAGATGGAAATCTCACAGGACCCCAGAGATATGTCTCAAAATGTCTCCTTTCCAGCCAGTGTAAAATAAAAATGTTTTTAATTATCATTTATGTGAAATGGGAAAAAAGCAAAAAACTAAAACTGCAAATCTGCAGTTACTTCATTTTCAGTTGTTCAAGTAATCTGAACTAATCATGTGTATATTTTGACAGATGGGACAAAGGGATGAATCACCTGCTTTTCAACATGTTACCTGGAGGCCCCCCAGACTACAATACTGCCTTGGATGTGCCCAGAGACAGGTAGCTACACTGCTATCTTAAAAGCTCACTTCCACAATGTCCTAGTATGTTTAAATAATTTCTGGCTTTTTGAAGTTAACAGGCTGCATTAACAGAATGGAACAAAAACATTTATTCATATTTTAAATTCATCATATTTCAAAGTTACCAATGCACTTACCATTAACGGATTATTGCCAAAGGGTAACATATACACTGCACTCTTGCTATTATTGTGAGAGACCGGTAACTGGATTTATCATTTTCTGGAGTAGTTATACAGACAACGATGGTTTTACCTGTTAGGCGGGGCTTGCAGGGTTCTGCTCTTTAATCCCACAAATAGTCAATTCAAGTCAATTCAGACATAAACCGACTAAAATGATCAAAAAGAGAAAACTTTGATAGGAGGGGGGCATGTTTTCAGGTTTCCTTTTAGCAACTGCTGACTGATATAAATCAAAAAGGATACATTCACTTTGTTTATGTACATTATGTTTCCAGGACAGATGAAATTCATTTTCATGCTACAGTGGATTATGCAACCTTAAGTAGCATTTACTATAACCGCAGTCAATCACAGGGTGTTAAGAATGGTCATTTGATGAAGATGAAAGAGCTATTTGCAAGCAACTGGGAGATAACACATTTTCAAGAGGTCTTGAGGGGACTTCAAATCTGGTTGTATTTACCAGCGAGGAGCCTGTGTGTTTCAAGATGTCCTGTAGGCTAGAGTGATGGTTAAGGGTGGAAAAGGTTGGGTTTGTGAACACACAGCCTTGAGACAATGAACACTATCCTTAGCTGCAAGGAATTTCCTGGGCTCATCCAGCTGGAGTGCATTTGGCATGGAGCCTCATCAGAACCAGGTGTGTGTGACTGACGGTGTGTTTCCACTTTATGTTCACCTTGCCTGAGAATAGAACAGGATCCAAAATACATTTTATCACTTAGTGGACTACATGGGATCTATTAACCAGGGCACTAAGCCTTGTTTGATGTCACTTCTTGCCTCACATCATCAGCATTTTGGTGGCAATAGGAGATAGAATAGCAAAAGAGCAAATGAATTAATTGTGTTTTCTGTAGCTCATGCCTGTTGGAATCCCCAGTGTGTTGGAGCATTGTTACAATCCATGTCAATTTGTTTCAGAGTGTTGCTGGCTGGAGGTGGGTTCTCAACTTGGACCTACAGACAGGGTTATGACGTCAGCATCCCTGTGTACAGCCCCCTTTCTGCAGATGTTGAGCTCCCTGAGAGACAGCCTGGGTGAGTACATCTCTTAACTCTCATTATCTTGTTTGAGTATCACATTATGACTAAATTACAATCACTTTACCACAACAATCTATTTATCCACAACAGCTTATCCACAGATGTTTCTCCAATAGAACATAATGACATTTGGTATTTAGAAAGGACTTGTACATAAAATAAAAGTATTTGTGGTTTATCAGCACTCTTCAGGCTAGTTGTGATTACAGAGTTATTTAACAGTATAAAGTATGCCTTGATAACATTGCTCCTGTCTTCAGGCCACGGCGGTACTTTATTCTGTCTTCTCAAACTGCCATCCATCGAGAGTACCGTGCTGAACTGGAGCGCTTGAAGGAAGAAAATGGAGAAGCACTGCTCCTCCTGGACAAGTGCAGCAACCTCTCCCAGGGGGCTGCCTCTGCCCGAAAACGCTGCTACAAGGGGCAGGTGTATGACTACCCTCAGATCCTGCAGGTGAGGAGCACAACTGCATTAAAAATGATTTATTTAATGATTAGGCGGTTAAAGTTCCTTTTAAAGGTTTTGGGTTCCTTTATAAGTTTATAGCAGTGGAAATGGATCAATAGAGCCTGGTCTTATTTAGGTTTTTAACGGTTTTCTCTAAATGTGTCTCTACAGGAGTCTTCATTCTGTGTGGTTTTGCGGGGAGCACGTTTGGGTCAGGCTGCCCTCAGTGATGTGCTACAGGCTGGCTGTGTCCCCGTCATCCTCGCTGACTCCTACATTCTGCCATTCTCTGAAGTACTTGATTGGAAAAGGTCAGTCTAAGTCACTGAGCTGTTGGGGAAAACAAGTAAATGGTTTAACAATCTACCATTTTCATTTGACTGGCTCTCTCTGCACAGGGCATCTGTGGTTATTCCAGAGGAGAAGCTATCAGAGATGTACACCATCCTGAAGAGTATTCCTCACAGACAAGTGGAAGAGATGCAGAGACAGGTAATAGTCATAATGTGTACCATAAAAACTTATAAAAGTGCCTTGACATGGTGGTCAGAGGTGCTGTCAATAGGGTTAGAGTACGTCTGACATACATCTGTACCAACCGACCCTCGCTTTTTGTAAGCTTGAGTTACCTCCTTCGCTCAGTTTAGCTTTTAAAAAGCTTTCAAAAGACTCGACTGTGTTGATTTTAGCTTGAGTAAAATGCACCTAACCCCTGAAGACAGCTCACTCTCTTTTTCCATTTGATATCTGCATTGAGCCACAATAAACAAAAGTGAAAGCAGCTATGAGAGAAGTGCTCCGCTTCAGCTGCTCCTCATTCCCTTGTATCAACTCTAGTCCATTTAGTAATTATACTGGCCAAACAGACATTTTAGGCCAAGGGCTCAGAGACGGGCTTGGGATTGGATTACACCAGACAAGATCAAAAACGTGGCTTGCTCGTCAGGTGTATGTGTGTGTGGGGGGGGGGGTATTTTGCTGTGCATAACCCACAGCTAACTTTGTAGTATAGATTTTTTATTGGTATCTGCTAGTCACAGTACTCCTCTGTGTCATAACATAATTTTACTATGAAATTGGATAAATTAATGACGTACTGTGATACTGTTTTTGTGTCACTGGTTACAGGTCACACTCTAAAAGCCTCCATGTTTGCTGTCCTCATTATCAAAATAATTATTTTTTTTTTGTCTGTATACTTAACAGAGGTTGAAGATTGTAGTTACATAATGGTGATCAAATTTTAACCAAACAATGTTTTCTGGAAAAAAAAAAAAAAAAGAATTATTGGAAATTGGAAAAAATCAAAGCATGTGCATAGTTCAATGGAGGTTACACATGAAGGAGATTCTGTCACTTAGCAGATGAAATCAAGCTCACTTTAGAAGAACATATTGAGTGTTATGGGGATTTGCACCAGGGCCTAATGGGCCTGCAGAGCACTTCATGTTAAAAGCTTGTTTACAAAACTCTTCCACGTTATGGATTAGCTCTTGAAGATAATGGGTCTGTCCCAATATTCACACTTGTGGTATTTGCAAGTTGGTAACTGAAACATTTAGCAGAGCTCACCAGGACACACGTGATTGATAGGAATGTCCTGTCACTCACACAAATACAACTACTTTACATTACGCAATCAAGCGCAGATGATTTAATGGACCGAATATATAGGATCAATCATTCAGTGTTATTATTACAATTTCATGACAACAACAAAAAAAGAGCAAATAAATTAAGTTGCCAAGAATCACATTGGTTTATTTATACATGAAATGGACAGGTTTCGGGCTAATTAAACATTTCAGGTAAAATACAACACATTTTTCCAAATCTTCGATAAAAGAGTATGATATTTAATATATATGTTTTTGCTGTTCTTGATCCAGAAGACAGAGATCTCTGGTGGGGCCAGCGATCTGTACTGCTCACACAAACACAGTCGAGACCCTGCCTCACTTTCTCTGTGACCAGAGTCAAGAGAAGTAAAGGCTTTAAGGCTGGTTACGCTTCACTGAGTCAATTTGAATAATGCTGATTTTATTTTGATATAAGGGCATTGCCCCATTTAACTCAGGTATGTTATCTGCTAGCAGCCTAGAGCCCACACAGTCAATTAAAAAATATTAAAGGTGACCATTTGCTAGTTGATATTATAGTTTTAAATTTAGGTGTGTTCATAAATTTAATCCGTCAAAATTCACAGTAGGCCCTAAAATTGTAATTTGGTAAGCCTTCCTACAAGCTGTGGTGAAAAGAACATGTCTTCCAGAGCTCAGCTAGCACACATTGCTGGTAAATCCCTTTTTGGGCTTTGAAGGCCTCACTTACCTTACCCTCACCCTATTTTAATGTGACAAAGTATAAACTGTCATGCCAGTTGGTCTCACCCTTAAGAGATCAAAGCCAGCTGCAGGGACAGAAATGTTATACTGAATGAAAATATGAATACATTTGGCACTTTTGCACAGTCCGTCTCAACCAGCAAAGCTGAAACGTTGATTTATGGTTAAGCTGATGTATTTCATGAGTTTTGCCAGCAGAGGGCTCAGGAGCCTTCATTTTCATAGTGTGTCTGTCTATGTTCCCATGAAGAGTCAGAGGCCAAAAAACAGCTGCTCAGAGTACTCGAAACTAGTTTTCTTCTCATCAGTTACTCTTTCCCCTTTTTATTTCATGCAGATAGATTTAATATAGCAGTTTCAGTTTATCATGCAGGGACACAACATTTGGTTAACTAAAAGAGCAAGTTAGAGCTTAGAGACCAGCTCATAGTGTGATAGACTTCTGTTGAGCTTCCATCAGTTGTCAGCAGACTCGGTTCAGACAACAGAACTCATTTTCAAATTTGAGATGATGTAATTGCATCCATTTAGGTCACATATTAAAAGGCCACATACTAAACAGCTGCGAGATAACAGTGCTCAAGTGTGACCACTGAGCCTATGTTTGTGTACTGACTACCAGGAGCCTTGTTTGGGTCATACCCCCAAAATATGACACATACCCTCCAGACCTTTATTAAATTAGCACAGCCAAATCCATTCCGTTATTAAATTAGAATATGTACGATGGGAGGAGAGTTATTACCCAGGATGGAGTTCAACTTCCTCCTCATCCTTTACTATTGAGCTTCAGCCTGATAACCGCTTTTTTTTTTTTTTTTAATCCCGTATTCCCAAATTTGTTGAAGTCTCTCTTACACCAGACAGACCAGTACACACTCTGCTGCTAATTTATGGAATATGTCAAGTCTGTCTACTCTCTTCTGCCTTATATACCATCTGCTTCTCTTCAGTCCAGTCTTCTTTTTAAGTACATCCTCTCTTACAGATCTGAGCAGTCAGTCAGAGTGATGATAGGTGTCAGTGACTTTCTGATCATTCAAAAATGTAATAACAGCTCCTTAATCTTACCAATCTAGAGGTGCAGATTTGATCTCTTTGAACTATCCACCAATTCCTCCTGTTCTCGTTCCTTATCCTCATAAATAAAGGAGCTATCAGAACCTGACGTCCAGAAGTAAAATATGAAATCTAAAGTGTAAAGGTTGAACAGAAGAGGGCACCGTACAGGCTCGTGGTGTATCCCAGCGTTGTACAGCAGAATGTTTAGAGCCACTCAAACTTATGATCTGTCAGTGGGACAGTCTGTAATCCAGGAAAGTATGGAGCTCACTAGCACCAAGACGGTGTAATCCCACATGAAACCTGCTGCTAAAGCTGTAGTCTTTAGTTGTGGTCCCCTCCACTCAAAATCCTGCTAGTTTTTATTTTAGCCATTCTAATAAGGACTGATTTACATGTAGGAGACCAGGTAATTATTATTAACAAGTTGTGTGTGTGTGTGTGTGTGTGTGTGTGTGTGTAGAAATGTTTTGATCACAGTTAAAAGTGACAATAAATCTTGAGCAAAATAATATTCCCAGTGAGCAGCTCACATGATTGAAGTGGACTTGGTTTCACTGCTGTTTTTGATTAGGTTAAAAACACTAATGATCGCCTGGTTCTATCCACAGCTCACTGGCTGCCAATTCTGGCCTATAGGTTAAATCATCTGTCAGGCACTTGACAACTTCCACAGAGTTAAACAAACTGAGGCAGACTGCTGTAATTTAAAGTGTTCCTGATCATTTCTTTGACCTTTTTATTTTAATGATTTTAAACAACGAACGAGTCGGAGCTGCTGAGGAGCTCTCTAAACTGGAAGGAAATGAGAAGATAATTCAGGTTTAACCAAGCGTTACATCAGATTACTGAGATTACTGAGGAATAGATTTTGGACATGACTTGCAGTTGTTTGTATTAATTTTCAATATTTGCAGCAGATTTACGGTTACAATTTAAATTATGCTTAATTTTCTTTTTAGTGGTGAAATTAATTTTAGTTAGCTCATGGACTGAGTTGGCCAGAGTTACTGTGTTTGTACTATTACACATCTTTGTACATCAGTAGAACAAATAGGAAGAAATAAGTGTAGACTATAGTCAAGATGTTGCAGCTGGAAGATGCAGTGAGTCTTTCTCTTCCTCTCTTGCAAAGCTGTCTCTTCTTCCTCTGCTCATAAAAATTCCTGCAGGCGCTGGGAGAGGGTGGAGGGTGGTGGGACGGGCCCTCGGGCCAACACAGTTTGCTTTCTGCCTCCTTCGGTCAGAAAAGAAACTTTCATCACCGGCTGATTTATGGGCCGTTGGGAATCCCCCCTGAGATTAGAAAGTCTTTTTGGATTCTCCTCACTCCGTCTATAAAAATAAACCTGTTTTTGTGTTGTTGTAAATCTCCCAAGCTCCATCCCATACTCAGACATGGAAGATTTGGGCAATGTTCACGTGCCACTTAAGAGGGGCTTTGGTAGTACGTGTATTTGTGTTTAACATAGGGTACACAGTGCCAGTAATTCACGCTGAAGCATTGTAATAAGAAAATGAGATAGGGATATACCTCATTGCTTTAGACACAAACTCTCAAATAGTCACATAATCTACACTGGAACCGTGGATCATTGAGGAGCTGGTGGGCTGGAATCGGGTCAGTGTAACACAGTGCCTCCTGGCAAGAGACAGTGTTGTTTGCAGCTTCATTAACTCTTATAGGGTTCTCTCGCCTCTGAACTGTCCCTTGAAGTTACCTAATAAGGGCCTGCAGGAGGCAAGGAGGCTAGACACGTGTCATGGTCAGTAGCACTATTCCAGATTGATCAATTCATTCTATCTTTTATGTTTTGCTCCATGAAAAGTGAAAAAGAGGTCATGACCCCGATAGAATTTTCAGGTTTGTTGAATCGATTTGTTTGATTTGAATGTCCACGTATTCTCTTTCATCTCTTCAGTTTGGGCCAAAACAATGTGAAGTGAACCTTGAATGAGGCCAGTTTGAGTTTGGTGTTCCAGCAGCCGATGTGATAACATCAAGTTATGGGTTAAGAGTTCAGTTATCATTAAAGTCTGCTTTTCACATCAGAGATCTGTTGGAGTAAAACAGACACAGTCAAAAGAGATTTTTTCGAGAGCTTCAGAAGAAGAGTTGTTGAAGAGACTGGAGAGGGCTGCAAAATGGTCTTTTAAGACTTGGACCGCAGTGGAAAAATCTGGATTTCACAGTTATGCCTTCACACTGATGTGTTATCTTCTATCATGTAATGGCCATATCATGTAATAAAAATACCAAAACTGTGTTATAAACAATAACAACATGCCAGTAGTTTACAGTTTATTGCTTTCTTTTTCAAGTTTGTATTGTAGTTCACATAAACAGTGGTGGTCATTGACTTCAGTACAGACACAGAAAGTACAATTATTTGGTGTTACTTTATTGATTTCCATTGTGGTGACTAATCCTGGAGACATTAACCGATGACGGTTCATACAACTCTACACAGTATGTTCAAATTTCCAACTCTGCACCTCTGTATTGTGTAGATCTTTAAAGTGAATATCTTTAAACATTGTATAGAGACTGTGTTTAGTTAGGATACATTTAGTTAAATATGCAGTGCAGCATGTTAAAGACGTCTGTTCTATTTTTACACAGGCTCGCTGGTTCTGGGACGCATACTTCAGCTCCATGAAGGCTATTGGCTTGACAACGCTCCAGATCATCAATGACCGCATCTACCCATATGCTGCACGCACTTACGAGCAGTGGAACAATCCACCTGTGGTGGTATGTAACTGTGTAAACTTAATGTTGACTCATTTTGCAATTGCTTGTGACTTTTAGCCATTGCACAGGATTAGTGGGTTATTATTGTGTCCTAAACTTCCATTACTGTCTTTCAAAAGTGTCCAGCTCTGTCTATACCCTGAAGGCTGTTCTCTTCCAACATATAGCTACATAATTCATACAGTCTGTGGACTCGACTGCGCTGAGCGGCTCAGTTGTATTACTAGAAGTCTTTTTATTGCAGACATCTGAACGATGGCCTTCCAGAAAGGAGCTTTGACCATGCAGACGCTCACAGTGCTACATAAGCTTCCCCGCTCTCCCGTGTACTATAAATCGAAGCCTTTGTGGCAGAGTGACAGTAGATGCCTTCGTTCTTTGTGAAGCGCCACACATGCAGCGTCTCACAATTTGGTGTACACCCAGCTAGCTCTGAGGCAGCCAGTTTGTGTCAGCAGTTCTGCACTAGGAGGATGCCTCCGCTGTGGTGAAAAATAAGTTCCTGGATGTCTGAGTCATTGTGTTTGTAGAGAGTACGCTGGATGTGAAGAATAGTGTGTGTGTGTTTAGCATCCCTGCGGTTGTGGGAGTTTGTGGCAGTAGACAGCTTGGCTGGGCGACCATCTCTCAGGAGTTGTTAATCACCCGGTCTGATCTATAGTCTCCTCCATCCTCAGCCTGTGGGGTAGAGGCCTGTGCATGTGAACATGTGTGTGCATGCATAAAAGCATCTGTCAGAAATGTACAAGTATCCAAGTATAAGTAGATCCACTAAAATTATAAGATTAGAGAGGTGGCAGTCACAATCAAGATGTGTTGGTGTAAACAAGCAGCGCGCTGAGTGGTGTTTTCTGATGTTTCAATTCAGTCCCGCTCGAATCAGTGCAGTGATTTAGGATTAAGAGGTTTACGGCTGCAGCTGCTCACTTTTGGCCATGGTTGTCTGTTTTCCTCTGAGCAGGTAGCTTGTTAATCAGTACTTACACTTGACATTGCACGCTTATGTCAGGAAGTTTTGTCAGAGCATCCAACCCCCTGTCCAGTATCACTCTGTTCTCAAGGTTTTGTCCAGACCCAGAGGAGGTTAATTGTGTCAGGGTACAGACCTTTGGCCAATTCCTGCCTGAGATGGGAGATGAAGTGTTCTCTCGATGGATTCAGTGAATGGATGGTGAGAGGAACTTGCACAGAGCACTAAATAAATCAAGCAGACATTTTTCCCCCCTCTCCTCCTGTAGTCTTTAGGCTGGTAATTGAAAGCACATTTCCCAGAATTGCTGGTGCCGTTTTGGAAAGGGGGTTTCAGAACAAGGGACAAGCTGCTTTTTGTTTGGGAGTTTGTAGGTAGTGGGCATACTTCTACTACGTAAAGTTTATACATCGCAAAATTGCCAGTGTTTATATAATTTTTGTGGTGACTGGCACCTGAACATATGTACATTTGATTTACTCTTTATTGAAGTGAGGACTTCTGGCTTATTTTGAGGGTGTTTACATTCATGTTAATCATGTACTATAAAATTTATTAGACATAATTCCTTAGGGGTATAAGGAACGTTACGAGTCCTTCACTGTTCACCCACCATGCATGTGAATACTTTAAATACACTTAAAACGAAAAGTTCAGCACATTAATCTCAGAGTCATTTTATTTTGAAATCCGGTTGGCCGAAGTTAACGTTAAAATAATAAAAAACACATCACTGTCCTAATACCAAATGAATTGTACTGGCTCTTGTGTTGCAACTTTATTGTGTACATCATCCAGCAATAAATTAAAAGATTAGATCTAATCTACAACTACTGTGATACTTGTGTTGTTAAAGGTGAACGTACAAATGTGTTTCAGTGTCTACAGATAAACCATTTAGACAGACAGGGAGATAAAGGCATCTCGAATACTTGGCTGTTGTTCATTTTATGGTGCTCTTAATCTACGAACATTTGAGGGAGTTTTAAGTGTTTAAGTTTAATGAAGAACCACTCAAGCAGTTCAAATAACCAGATAAGGGTCTTCTTCTTATATAAAGAATAAACTCCTTCAGATCTGTTGGTGACATTTTGAGCTGCGGCTTTCTTTTCATCTAATTTATTCTGTTTGACAAATGACTTAAGTGGTCTCTGCTTTTTTTATTCTCTTTAAATGCATGTGTGCTGCGTCTATGTGTTAGTTTAATTATTTCCCCCTCCGCTTGTTTGACAATGTGAGAATGACCACAAGGAAGTTTCCGTTAGCCAATAAAGCCACTTTTTATTGGTGAAGGAGTGACTGATGTTGTGTAAAAGGCATTGGCTGTGTCTCTGTTGACAGACTTGTGTTGATGCTATGGAAGGAGTCACCACGATGTGGTCACCTGGGACCAGAGGAGAAACAGGCTTTATATGTACTTCAAGAAGCCCACAGATTTACTGTGTTAGATATGCTCTCTTTGCCCTGCACAGACTGATTGTCACTGTAACCAGGGTGGAACATTTTCAGAGCCTTTGATGAAGTTTCTGAAGACTCAACCCTGTTTGTAAATGAAAAATATGGGTTGTCTCTTTATTTCATTTGAGAAAATGGCCTCCAGTAAACCAAAAAGTGCATTATTGCTTGCACACAGACTAAAACTGGTTGTCTTCTGTTTTTGTGTCATTCTAATCCAAATGTCTATTTGTAACTTTGAAAGTTTAGCAGACATAAACCATCACAAAACTCTCCCGTGGCTTCCTGCATTTAATAGTGTCACTTGATCTAAGCTGAAGTCAGTGCAGCTCCCAGGGTTTATGAGCCATTTTAACAGGGGCAATGACAGAAAAGCCAAGTTCCACATTGACGATAGTTGGCCACTGTTCACTACCTGGCACTGTTCACTCCACTCTTTCACCGCTCCCCATTTGCACCCCTTTTTCCTCTCTGTCCCACCCTGTTTCCCCATTATCCCAGACGACTCACCAACCTGTCTTGTTTACAAATTCCTTGGTCTTTCCTGTCCTTCTTTACTGCTGCTGCATTTACTTGGCATTCTGACTGGAAGCTTTTGGCACTGTGTGCTGCCTCTGTTAGCCCCTGAGAGGCATTACTGGATGATTCTTGCTCCATAATAAAAACCATCATCTGGAAATTACTGCAGGTGACCTCACTGTCCAGTGGAGCACTGTTATAGTGTATTAAATCATGGAAAACATGACAGATGGGGACACAGAAGACATGAGCCTAGCTCTGCAGTAGCTAGCTTTTCATGGAAATGAAAAAGAATGAATGAAAAAAGATGTTTGCGGCCTAAACATGTTTTTCTTTGTTTCCTGTCCTGTGCAGAAGTGGTCCAGTGTGAACAGCCCTCTGTTCTTGCCACTCATCCCACCAAGGGCACCTGGCTTCACCGCTGTGGTGTTGACCTACGATCGTGTCGAGAGCCTTTTCCGGGTCATTACAGAAATCTCCAAGGTGCCTAGCCTGGCTAAGCTGCTGGTGGTGTGGAATAATCAGAACAAAAGTCCTCCTGAGGGTGAGTATAACAGATTCTCAGGATATAGTTATGTGTCAGTTTATTAGGTAAAACTAACTGGCTGAACCAGTGCAGTCATATGCAACAACCAATGCTTACTTTGTTGGTGTTTCTAATATTTAGTCTACCTTTATTGATATAGACAGAGTGGTCACTAAAACTGGTCATCCCCAACTGACAGGTTTAGCCTCACCAACCTGTAGAGTACCGTGAGCAAAACCTGATTTATAGAACTGTCCACTCACTACAGAAAAGAATAGCTGAACTAGTAACACCACTAATGTGAATGTGACCCATTCCCTTCATGTGAGTGGGTTTAGCTTTCCTTTTCCCAGTCTTTGTCCATGCTGTGGTGGTTACAACCCAAAGTGAATCCTCTGATGTGCAACAGATGAGTGATGATGGCAAATGCAGCAAAGTCTCATCTGTCAGCAGTTCGGTGACATGTTTCCCTAAAACAGAAAAGAGTAGTAGGTGGTAGCAGCACGTTTGAGATGTTGAAATGAGATCTTTACTTAATACTCAGCACCCCAAGCAGAGTCACGCTTATAATTAATGTATTTGTATGAATACATCTAAAGAAGCTGTCAGTAGGTCTCTGTCCTGACTAACCAGCAGGATTCTGCTTAACTTTTTATTGTTAGCTGTCTCTCCCTCTTCTTCTGTCTTTCATTACAGTTCATCATCAGTTATAGTCCATCAGAGATGTGTCGTACTAAGCTCTTATTAGTTGTTATTTATTGCACCTTGCACTCTAATTATTTGCCTTAATATGCCAATTAAGTACACAACAGTTAATTGTGCTTCACCCCACTGACGGTTTAACTCAGACAAAGACTGTTCTGGACCAGGATTTAAATCAGTCCTGCTGCTGTAAGAGTTAGCTAATGTAATGAAGTAATGAGAGGACTTTGAAGTGCTCCCTCATGGCTGTGAGTTGCCTTTTCATTAGAGACATCAACGGCGCCTGGCTGGAGCTTTGTGACCCATTAGAATTAACAAGGGGCCATTGACGGGTCAGGCTCACAGGGCTCAGTCCAATATGAAGGCAGATTTCTTCCTCATTCACACCAAGCCTCGATCTGATGTGTTTACTGGCTCCTATCTTTGCTTCCTCCTGTGACAATGTTATAACATGGTGTGTATTTTTTTACGCACTCTTACACGCTTTACTCTTTCTGAAGATGATGTTTTGTAGCAGACAAATTATCTTGACCTGTTTTGAGTGTTTGTGCCTGTTTTATAGAAATTATTTACTGTATCTATACAGCAGCTGTGATTAACTGTCATTTAGATTAAGTCATGCATTAAAGTCATAGCTTATTCTTCAGAACCTTAAATTTATTTTTGTTGGTTACTGGAAACAGTTTTAGACGTCACAGAAGAATTAACAGTAGCTGCATTTTGATCCATGCAAATGTAGAGATAGAGTTTTTAAATTTGGATAATAGCATATAATTCACTTACTCCTACTGTCTCTTTTCCAACCTTGGAAATAAAAGAAGGGATGACAGCAACACAGGCAGAGTGAAAGAAGAAACTCTGGGCGTTTAACATAGCACTTTTCCTGACAATAGCTTTTGACAGGAGACCTCAGACGTGGTTAGGAGGACCTGGAGCTCTTCTTATAGGCTGCCAGGCCCCAGTTTTACCCCATTAATGAGGGGACACATTCTGTGTGATCTGTCTGTGCCATAGTCCGTGCCATGGACACTGCCCAAGATCTTTGAAATGCTCCCCTGGAAAGAAACACTTTGTTGATCTGCCTCATGAAGAATCGTCGTGTGGTTGGATTTGCACGTGCTTGGGGTTAGTGTAGCGATACAAGTCAGTGAGTGAAGTTGAACTCCCAGAGCGCTATTTTTCCACTGCCAGGACAGACTTCAAATATCTGTCAGTGGTAAATGACATCATAATTCCTCACCCATATTTAGACACTGATAGTGACCATATTTATGATTCTGTTCAACCCTTAAAATGTATTTAAAAAACATATTATAGTGTTACAAACTATATATATATTTGTATCTATTTAGGGCTAGCAAAAAAAAAATAGCAGATATTTTCGATCAATTGATTGTTTGGTTAATTAAATAAAATTAAATGTGTGAGGTGATGTCTTTGAATATTTTTTGTTCAGAATCCAAAGATAGTATAAAGACCAATAACATTATAGTACATTCTCATGCTTGAAATGTTTGAATGAGCAAATTTTGGCTATTTTTGCTTAAAAATATATATTAAACAGTTAATTGATTATTAAAATGTGTCTATGTGTATAAAACTAGGAATGTGGTTGCTATTATGGTGTTGTTTGTTTGGCAGAGTCTCTCTGGCCAAAGATCGGCGTTCCTCTCAAAGTCGTGCGAACCAAAGAGAACAAGCTGAGTAACCGCTTCTTCCCCTATGATGAGATCGAGACAGAAGCCGTGCTAGCGATCGACGATGACATCATCATGCTGACATCTGATGAACTGCAGTTTGGCTACGAGGTGAGAAAAAAAGACCCCCATTCAAACAAACAAAAAAAAAAAATGTTGAAATACTTTCCCATCCTTCCTCTGCTGTATTGCTGGGCACCATTTCAAGTTGATCCCAGTGTTTAAAGTCATTCAGGGAGATTACAGTCTCATTCTTCACTAGTTGGGGATTTGACTGCCTGCTCAATGTGTTTGATGTGTGAAGAATGATGACAGGTCCAGAGCTGATGCTTTCCATGCCCACATACCTGCCCGCCACCACTTAGCCCGACACACTCACCTGAATCCATTTAGAAGCTATTTAATAAAATTGTGCTCAGTTTAAAGATAATTACACAGAATTGCAGGCAGGATAGAGGAGCTGTCTGTCCAACTAGATGACGGTGCTTCTCGCTTGCAGTAGAAGGATCAGACTGGCTGCTGCTGTCAGATATTTAGCCACTGTCGTAACGATAGTAAAATCTTGCAATTTGACTCTGTGCTGTGATTTTTGGAGAGATGTTTTGAACCATGAGTACCATGAAAAACAAACAATCATTAGTTTATGAAACCACCTGAGAATGTGACAATCTGTCTTCACTCTTGATCAAGGTGTGGAGGGAGTTCCCAGACAGACTGGTGGGCTACCCTGGCCGGCTGCACCTCTGGGACCATGAAATGGGGAAGTGGAAGTATGAATCGGAGTGGACCAATGAGGTCTCCATGGTTCTAACAGGAGCTGCTTTCTACCACAAGGTGACCAGGGAACGTTGGGCTGAAATTAAGTTTCCCAAGCTGCTCACATATGTTACAACTTTAGCTTAATAATTATGCACACAGTATCAATTCTGAAAGGAAAACTATCTATTATATCTGGACATCAATTTAAAAAATGAAGTTTGCCAGAAGGATTAGAGAATTTCCAGCAGGCCTCTGTTTTGGTAGGTGTAGGAAACAAGATTAGGGTGATAGATGAGCGGAGTTTCATAGATAGAGCGAGGTTATCTCACTTCTAGTTAAAGTTCACACACTCACTCTAGTTCAAAGCAAATTCTAGTGCAGTGGTTCCTCCTACATGCTCTTGGGTCAAACAGTGTCTGCATTATTGTACATAATGAATCATTTGTTTTCCTTCCAGTACTTCAACTATTTGTACACATACAAGATGCCAGGAGACATCAAGAACTGGGTGGACGCTCACATGAACTGTGAAGATATTGCCATGAACTTCCTGGTGGCTAACATCACAGGCAAAGCCCCCATAAAGGTACATTCATAGCTCTGTCTGACTTGGGGCAGACCAGCATCTCTGGGTTTGATCAGCTCTCACCCTTCAGCTTCACTACCTCTCCCCCCTCCTCACCGTACTGACTGTGCCCAGGTGCAGGGGCCCAAGCTAAAGCCCGGCCTTAACCTCCCTTATCTGGGTGTCACTCAGTGGCACTCCCCCTCTGAGTATGTTTTTCTAAGCACACCGGGGCTCACGCACACCCTGCCATCAAATCACAAGCTGCACACTTCCTTAGGCCTCCATCCACGCTCCCGCCTCCCACCACATCTCCAATAGGTCCCTTTAGAAAACACTCATTGTGTCCAATCATGCCCATCTGTCTTCCTCTCTGTGTCTCACACTTTCTTCTACACACACATACATTCACAGGTTCAGAGCACCGGGTCCAGGCATGTGTTGAGAGTGGAGTAGATGTGATGGAGGTTAGACAGATGAAAGCCATACATCATCTCTCTCAAGCCCCACTGATGAGAATTCAGACATTTTTCACCACATTGTTCATGACAAAAATTCTTGTAGGATGTCACAAACTGATTTCATCAGACTGGACTGGTCTATTAGCTTCTGTCTGAGCTGTTCAAGTGAGCCGACATTACTGGTGTGGCTTTGCTCTGTTTCTATTTAGGTGACCCCCAGGAAAAAGTTCAAGTGCCCTGAGTGTACTGCCATTGATGGACTGTCTCTGGATCAGACGCACATGGTGGAGAGGTATGGCACTTTGTTTTGGAACTCTTCAATGAAATAAGCACAGAAGAATCTTTGAATTTTTCTGTGTGAATGAACTCTAACTCACTTCCTACATTATTTGACTTGGGATATTGTGCAGAATTTCAGCAGTAGGATACTTTTACACCTAGTTATTTTTGTTTTTTTATCCGAAAGGCCACAAATTTATCAGTGTTTTCTGTCAGTATTGAAAAAACAGATGAATTTGTTGAACAAAAATCTGAGTAAAAAGCAGATTGTAAAAATACCATGTTGCACAGTAATTTGATTGTTGTTAAGATTGTTTCTTTAACTTAATCCGACAGACTCCCAACACTGCGTTTGCATTTTTTTCTCCACTTTTCTGTTCACTTTTGATTACCAGAGCATTTTCTGTTTCATTACAGAAGAACCTTGCATGCAGTTAACTGTAGTCAACAGTGTTGTATTGCAGGCGGAAACAATACAACCTTTGCACTATTTAAACAAACTGCTCCCTTTTAAAAAAAAAAAAAACTCCACCTTAATTATTTCCAGTCTTTCTAGTCACGCCTTTAAAGTTAGACGCAATCATTTATTTTAAGTCCTATATATTTTATACACAGGCAAGGCTCTGTGAGCTGTGCAAAAAAAAACAAAAACAAAAAAACCAAAAAAAAAAAAAACACACAAGATCAATAACTAGATGTAGTCTCTACATGCCAGTAAACAGCAATATAAACAAACAAACAAAATGTAGAAATTAAAAACAAACATGATGAAGATGGGCACCTTCTATTAATTAAAGAAAAAAAAAAGTAAAGATCTCATCCACTTAATATGTCATACAGCATCACTAATCAGAGCCTGCTAGATAAACACATGTTCTTAGCCTTAAAGTAAATAAACTGTGTTTTTGTCCTTAGATCTGAATGCATCAACAAGTTTGCATCAGTTTTTGGTACAATGCCTCTGAAGGTGGTGGAACACCGTGCAGACCCGGTGCTCTATAAAGACGACTTCCCAGAGAAGCTCAAGAGCTTCCCCAATATCGGCAGCCTCTGACCAGCATGTAACAGATGTTTGGACCTCGTCACGGCCTCAACAACTCAACATTTGTCACCGATATCATCGTTTATATCAAAACGTCAATATTCAGACTAAAGTGGTACATGCTCCTCCTCACTCCAAGTGGCTTTTAGTTTTTTTGTAAATTTAATTTAAATTGTACAGGACATTAAATTACTATTTTGAAAGACAGAGGACACTGAAAGGACTAGTGATAAGTGTGATTAGACTGATTTGTTTATTGGACTTAATGTAAAAGATTAGAGCATTAAAAAGGTTTACCAGTACTTACCAAGACGAATGTTACATGAATTCTATTGGACGGTCACCCAGAGTCTGATGTTTGATTGACAGGATGACTCATTGGAGGCTTGTGGTTCCTCACTGTTACAGTTTAAGAGCTGGAAAAAGCTGGAATCAGCATATACAGCATATATATATATATATTTGTATGTTGCAGCAGTGCTGTGTAATAGTCATAATTTATGATGCTCCGACTTCACTTTTCTTTTTTTAAAATATCTGACATGGACCTGATTCTTTTAGCCGTGCTGTGTGAAAAGGAACAGTGATAAATGTTTAATTTACATGATATATAGGAAATAATTCAGAGAAATATCTATGTAGGCTTTATCTAATGGCTAATTGAATGTGATGAGCACACAGCATGGTGGCTAACAGATGATGTACAGAAAGCGTTTCACATACGGTCTGTTTTACGCAATCAAGATTGGACCAAGCTGGTACCATAAATCTTTTATGTAAAGTGAATAACTGCTGATTTTAAAATATCGATGCTGAGCTACTGGAACATCTTGACTTGTAATTTTTATACTGCCTGAGCTGGTTTTCTGTTCATTCATAAGGAAAGCAGTGATGCTCATTGAAGCATCCATTAAGTCATTCCATGAGTTTATGTGTTTGAACACTACATGAGAGTATATATGTTTGCCTGGGGATGCAATCCTTTTTTTATTCTTTTATTATACGTGGTATGTGTGTTATATTTTTGTCCTCTTCATCACTACTTGTTCCAGCTTCAGTATTTAGACTCTAACACAGAGCGGTGCGGTCTTTAAGATGTTAACACTTCCTTTTCATGTTTTTATTTTCCTTTTTTTCATTTTCAGAAGGTCAGGGAAATTGTTTTAAGTTTATGAGTTTATGTATCTAAGTGTACATATATGACTTTGTAATACATAAGTAAAGACACCCTGTCTCACAGTTTTAACGTCCCTTTTTTTGCAACCTATGTATGAGTGAGTTGGGAAGAAGGTGAAGTAAGACTTTTTCATATCTGTCTTTACTCCAGTCTCAAACCTCAGAGCGTCCGGAGCAGACCCTCCATGACACAGACGATCCAATGCTCCCTCCAGCCTGTCACCTGTTGTTAATATACGCTGCCTAATCCACCCTGTTCAATGTCAGCAGTTCAAAAGGGCGCAGTTCGTATTTTTGTCAACTTCAATTAGTGTGATACTCTTGCGGGTTGTGCGATCTCATTTCAGCACTTTAGTCCCTTCAAAGGGACTGAAATGTGTGGGGATTTGAGAATGTAACTACAGGGATGACACAATATTTTGGCAGGGTGGTGCAATGCAGTAAGATGCTGCAAATTCAGACAACTTACTCGCAAGTTGTGGCCAACCAGTATGTTTAGTTGATCACTTGAAAGTCCTTTCTTGAAACTGGGAGTGACTTGAGTGACCTCTAAATACTAATAGGAGAATAGTTATCTTGACTTTTCTCTGCACTTTGTGGTAACGGGGGTTTCAGAACTCTGGAGCTGGAAAGATCCGACACTAACGTTACCTTGCAAGAAATTCAATCCTTTATATAATGTGGCTTTTTCTGTGTAAACCTTGTCAGGCACGCACGACATTTCCTAACAAACTCAAAGACAAATACTGAATCTGAATAGAAGTGCAATAACTTATTGTACTTTAATCACACACAAAATGTAACACAAGCAATTCAAAAAAACAGCTTAAAGCCACAAAAACTTGAGAAAACAACTTTTGAAACTCGTAAGAATTACATATCGAGAGAAAAAAAATGTCAAAACAACTCTGAAAATACAATTTTACCATGTACCACCAAATGATAAAAAGTCATACACTCGATAAATTGTCTCACAAAATAAAACATAACATCTAATTAGTAACCTTTCCAAAAGTTTGATAACACTTCAATCCATTTTGCATGCACAAAAATGCACATGCACACAACAGCACACATATTTATCATATATTTACTCCTATACTGATTGCCTGACTTCAGTAGTATTAGAAAATGAGAAAAGTTTTGCAGCATACAGGAGGAAGATCTTGCATTAACAATGCTTCTGTGGAGATGTTTAAGAGAATAATGAAGCTTAAGTACACAGAAAAGAGTGAAAACTGTGAGCATGTATTGTGTAAACCTGAGCTACTGAAGGCCAGTATGTCAGTGCGCACTGAGCAGAGGAACAGTCTACATTAAACCAACTAGAAGACAGACGGCCCTGTCTGTCCTGACACACTATACTGCCGTCCACAGCCTCCACATGGCTCAGCGTTAATTAAAAAGCCTTCCTGGGTTGGCCGTGCGGCTGTCTCTCAGACCCTGCGATGGGGGCCTGCAGCTTAGAGCCAGTGGACATCGTGGAAGTGAGCAAAGGGAGAGGCGCAGTGCAATGTGTATGTGTGTCTAGAGGTGGGTCATGAGGAGGGGAGGTGGGGTGTGGGGGGTGAATCTTTGAAAGCAGAGCCATGACAGCTGAGGGGGAAGCATGTGTGAGGCATGTTTGTTTTGCATTTACCCCCTGAGCGCAGCTGTGTGCACTGTCCTTTTCCCAGAACACCGGAACACAGCAGACGCCCTCACGGCTCGCCCTCCGTCCAACCCCTCAGCTAGAGTGCAGGGGGCCCCCAATGTCCACATTTGCAAGGAGACCCTCATAATTTTGAGATATGTGCTCTACAGTCAGGATTATGCATATGCCTTGGATTTGTTCTGAAGAATAAAACTGGATGTAATTTTGCAAGACTCCAGGGTGATCTGCTCTGCTGACAGGTTATAGCTTACACTCTGATTCTCTTACCTGCCCAGAAGGACGGTGAATGTGGTTCAGTTTAGAGAATTAGCAATGGTTAGTCTGCCTGAAGGTGTACTACAAGGTATCGGGTTTGTTTTTCAAACCACGAAAGCTTTTGTTATGCTTCAAGCCTAAATCAAGGCATTGGAAACAAAGGAAGAACATGCATAACCTCATTGGTAAACCCTCATCTACTATTTCTGTCACTGGAGGAGGCAGTCACAAGGGGAAAACAAGCTTTTACAATGTGAAGATTTGAATGATATGAGGACATGAATGTTGGTTTTGAATGAAGGTTATGCTCTGGACTCAGAGCGTGGGGCTTATTTCTGGCTGGTTCTCCTCCTCTTCTTTTTCCACAGAGAGACACAAACAAACACAAACATATTCTTCTGAGCCTAGATAGATGTAAACAGGGAGTGGAAACAAGGAACAAGATTCCTGACGGTGCTTTAACCAGACAGGTCCTGCTCAGATATCATGCCAAAAACACTAGCGGGGCTGCAAAACAAAACTTGACCCACAGCTCCATATTCCTGTAACTTGGGACACTATCTGCGTTGTCACTGTGTCTTCTGCTACTCAATACACAACACAACTATTTTTACGTGCTGACATGACAGGATTAACCTGTTTGTGGTTAACATTTGCTGTTGAGCCCATGTCGTCTCCAAGTTCTCCTCACAGACAGTGATGCACACTGACTATAGAGTGAACATCCCAGGTTTTCTGAGTCAGTTGTTGTACAGTCATTTAATTAAACACCACTTGTAGAATTATACACCATGCGTTATAAATTATAATAATCAAGGTTCTAGATTTTGATCACGAAATCACATGAAAACGCAGGACACAGTTGATATTGCACTTTAATGGTGCAAATTCACAAATTTTTAACTAATCAAATTACCAAAAACAACTGACACGCAGAGAATCTGGGAGTTTGTGTCTTTGAATAAAACTTTGCTAGTACATCATCTGTAACATCATTCCCAAAGAAGACTCTTCCTGTTGCCTCATTGACTGAAAACACAGTCATCCAAACTAATTAAGATATGTCAGATGGGTAAAACAGGACTTTACTGTCTAGATGGAGGACTGGAGTTGTCCAAGATGCCACATCCAGCTAACCTCGCAGCAGCTGGACTTTGGAGATGCGAGAATCTGTGTAATTCTGTGTAACAAACCATCTGGTGCAGTCTCGTTATCATTCAACTGAGATGTAGTCAAAAGGCAGTGCAGTTTAATCTGCATTGATCTGATGGTTTGGTCGATGGTTTCCTTGGTTTGGTTTTGACAGAGATAATGAGAACAAGAGAAAGAAATACAAAAACACTTATGCTGCCTCATGACCATTTACGGGTCGGCTATGTCCGCCAAACACAGCCGTGTTAAAGTCCAGAAAAAAGCTGTTGAACACTGACATCCTTTCAGTGTTTAAGAGTGTCAACACACTGTGAAATCTCCACCAGCCTCCTCTGTTTCAAAGGTGGCTGCTGCTGGTTTTGCTGTTATTTCTGGCAGAATGACTGACTAGTAGGCACTTCTCTCTCTGGAACTCCTGAGACTGGAAATGCAAGGGGGCACAGTCATGTCCACTTGGAGTCTGTCCTCCTGAAAACAGAGCTGGCTCTGTTTGGAGGCTGGCGCTCCCAGGCTCTTCAGCCCTGAGAGCAGCAGGCCTGCTGTGCCCCTCTCATACTCCCACACACCACTTCCTCCTCCATCCCTTCCTCCCTCTGACCATCAGCAGGCTCAGAGTCAGTGCGGCAGGTGGATCTCTCACCCTGACCGCA
Organism: Protonibea diacanthus; assembly: GCA_028641955.1. Lineage (NCBI taxonomy): Eukaryota > Metazoa > Chordata > Actinopteri > Sciaenidae > Protonibea > Protonibea diacanthus. The sequence continues at coordinate 24,752,167 of CM053976.1, read as the reverse complement.
CTAAAGCAAACCACATTTCATCTGTTTGACTTGTAAATGCTCGAGCCACTTCAAACTTTTTTAGCAACTGAAATGTTTGTGTTGAATCTGAGAAGCTTCATAATGCATCAGATATGCTGGATATAAACAGTTTTCTGTAGCATAGCCGCAGTGCGATTTAACACACTTCTGCATGTGCTAAGGCTGATAATGATTGCCTTATAATAATATGTACATGACATATAACAACTAAACTTGAATTTCAGGGTTTTTTTTAAGGATGCTTGCATGACTGGAGAGAAAGAAAAAAAAACAATAACACTCAAAATTTAAATAATAAGGTAGGAGTAAAACAGCACCTGAACAGAGAACTACAATGACACTAAAAGCACTATACAAACATAATTTCCTGTATTTTAGCAAATAAGTGCATGGATTTGTCTAAAATGATTAAACATTTTCCTTCGCCTAGCATCAGCACTACACTGCAACTCATCTTATACAGTACAGCATCACCTCCCACTAAGCCTTCCACAAAGCTCGCTCTCTCACTGTGGTTGCTTTCTCCCACCAGAGGCGTTGAGAAACATGGCAGTGCCACACCACTTATCTCGCCAAATCTCTTGTTGTTTTCTCTTTGAGTAATCTTCACCCATCCTTGTATTTGCGTATTTAATTTATTGCAACATTAATGAAGGTAGTCACTGTTGCCTTAAGAGTTTTCAATCATAGTGCCCCTCACTCCATTCTGGGTTTCTGTAGACATTTCAGGGGTCAACAAAGTCCCCCATCCAGCAGGTATCAACACATCATGTGGCCCATGATATGGCTGCACTGTGCTCTTTGGCCTTCATGCGCAAAGCGGCAATACTGGAGGACTTGCGGTCGGGGTCCATGTTGAGATCGTATGTGTTGATGCCTGTGGGCATGCCAGGAGATCCTCCAAACAGGCTGCCCATGTGAGGCTGTCCCATGTGACCTCCGGGGCTCGGAACGCCCAGAAAATCAGACATCCCGCTGGCAGAGTGGGGATGAGGTGTCATACAGGGAGTGACAGTGTCGCAGGGCACAACGCAGCCCGGCACGGGAGATGCTGCACTGCTGCCACCGATCCAAGAAGGGTTCTGAATCTGAAATATTGACGGGAAATCAATATTGTTAAAGAGAGACAGCACTGTGGCATTAACATCACTGGCTTCTTTTACAATTTTTTACTCATTTATTGTACCATGCATCCTGACAGAAATGAACAAACACTGTAGTCTACTGGCTGTTTAGCTAGCTTAACTACAACTTATGTATACACTAGATGCTATTACTACTTTAGATTGATTTCTTGCCTCTCAGGCATCTCTTTCCCTTTTGCTTGCAGTACACAAGGCTTGAATCTTGGTTTAGAAAGGCAGTCCATGACAGTAGCCCAAGCATTTACTTCTTTTGTTACTGTCATGTTACATTATTGTTGTATGGTAATGCTGTTATGAGTGGAAACTATTTTGAACTTTCCTTATTGGTGCATTCAAAATTTACTGCTGAAAATCACAATCACTTGTTTGAAAATCCAAAAATATCTAAACTTTTGGGAGTTATTTGCTTTCTTGCTGAGCTTAAATGACAGTTGCTAGGTAACCACTAAAGACTCCAGGAAGTTGTTGTGCCCAAATAATAAAAACTAGGTCCAGTATGTAACTTTAGAAAAAAACATAAATTGAGTCATAATTTACATAATAAACATAAATTGCCTTTTTTTTTTTACATTGAAGTTTATGTATGGATTACACAAACAATGTGTTAATTAGTGTGCTTTAGAGGTGCACGGCAGGTTTTGTCACCTTTGGACTGAGCCAGGCTAGCTGCTGTGCTATCTGTTTCCAGTGTTTGTGCTAAGCTAAGCTAATTGCCTGCTGGTTCTATCTTCATATTTAGGATATAACACGACAGTTCAATCGTCTCACCTAACTCTCTGCAAAGAAGTGAAGAAGCAGATTTGCCAGTATGTCAAACTCTTCCTTTAAGGATCATGCACATTGGCTGACACATAACTTTCTTTGGCAAAGGAAAATGGAGGCTATTGTTGTAATAAACCTACACAAGTTTCCAATCTGTAAGTGAATGAAACCAATCAGTCTTGTCTCAATAAATCATTTTTTGGGATTTGTTTTGAGAAAAGTGTGCGAGTTCATGGATTCAATGGAAGTCAAATCTGTATTGAAGTACTTGTTCTGTACCTGTGCGTAGTTCTCGGGACGTGTCAGAAGAGGCAACTCGTAAGCTGTCGAGAAGTGTGTCCGGACCTGCTGCATTTGACCAAAACGTTCCCTTTTCCTCCATTTCGCTCTTCGATTCTGGAACCACACCTGCAGAGAGAAAATGTCTGAACGTCATAAAACTGGCAGGATTGTTTTGTCTCAGAGAACAAGGGATCTTTACTTTCATCTAACCAAAGTAGTCCAGTCTTGGTCTTGGGTCAATGGGAGGTTTTAAAATTCAAAAAACAGGGAAAATGGAGTGTAGTGACTTGTACACCTAAACCCATTAACAGGAAGTTCTCCCAAATCTGAAGGAAATACTTTTGGGTAGATAGAAATCTAAGTTTCCCTTTAAAATGATCCCATGTAGTACTGCCAGAAGACTGAAAGGCTAGAAATTTTAAAAAAAAGCATATCTGCAGCACATCAGAAACGCAATCTTCTTTTCTTACAGTGCACATGTAGAAACACAATTCGGAGGAATACAGATGTAAGTGTGTGTAGGCTGAGCTAAAGATGCAACGATACTGAAACTGTAAAGAAAAAGAGGAACTGGAAAATCGCCTTTGTAAACAGTGTGCTGCAACCTTCACTTCACTTAGGTTCTCCTAACAAAATGTAAACACATCTCACCCCCCTTACCTTTGCTTATTTGTTGTCTGGATTTTTTCTCATGACTAATGTTTTCTGTAATCATCTCTGACATCTAAATCTGACACTATTGTTTATTGAACGTGTTATTGTGTTTGAATTACCATCAGAGTGTGCGAAAGTAATCTAAATACATTTGTCTTTGATGGGCTTTAGACCTGTCACGCAAAATCAGAACTCAATGTCAAAATTTAATGCTTTGTTATACAACTATCTGATTGTTACTTGCTGACCAGACTGATTATCGCACAAATTTTGCAACAAATACTTTTTTTTCTCTGTTATGATTTCTCCTATTTCATGTATCTGTTCTTTGCTCAGACACATCGCCACAAATCTAAGGAGGCAATATGGGAAATTGAAAAGTGAGATGGGATTATAACTCGGGTTTGTTTGCATTTTCCTTTTTAATTTCCTGAAGCCTGAAGCTCCTGGCTTTGAGATGCTTTCTCCTTCTAAGTTAAAGAAGCACACACGCCAGAGGATGTAATCCTTCTTTCCTTGATGTTTTCATACATCTTCCTCTGCACTGTCTCACTCAGGATCACCACTGTGTTTCTCTAAAAGAAGTGTTGCCTTATGGTTATTGTGCATTAAGTTAGTTATAAGGTATTTCAGCTTCTCAATATACAGTGTCACCGGCAGCTCTCATCTGCTCTCTGTCCATTCTGCGCCAAGTCTGTTGGCTATTATACAGGGAGAACATATTTTTGTGTTGCACACACTGCGTCGTGACAGTAATTGGTAAAGACCATGACAGCTTAAGTAGCTGGTGGACTTTCAATGAGGCTTTATTTATGTTACAGCCCCAGAGAGAAAGAGCAGAGAAATGCCAAACTGGCCCCAGCAGGAGAGCTGTACGGGGCTGAAAACACTTTGAAGTGAGAGACCGGCTCAGAGGATTGATAACCCGCCTCTGCTGTCACTCATGTCAGTTTCCATACCAAAGTGAAAAGAAATCCAAGGCTGAGCCTGGCTTCAGTTTTCCAACACCCCCATAGCACTAATAATATCGTGGAAACACCTCTGACCAGTGTTGCACTTTATCAAATGTAAGTTTGTTCCATTTTCCTCAAAATCCTCCATCACATTATGTCTGATTTCCCGTCTGAATTAGAGGTAAGTGGAGTGATAGAAAAAGATGTGTACGCTGGAACTTTATGTTAGTACACAAAGGTTTGTGACGTTTCATTTTCAAAATCAACAGCTCAAGTATGTATGCATTTCATCCCAATTCTTTATGGATGCAGTTATATATTCACCCGTCAATCTGAGTAGGGCTGATTTTTTTTTTCATTACTGTTTAAACAGATGATTTGTTATCTCATCATTGTAAAATTGATGATTATGAAAACAGCAGCTTTACTCTGTTCGTTGACTGATAATAACAATCGACTAATTTAATCCCTAAATCTGACAACAACATCAACCTTTCAGAGCCTGACTTAAAATATCCATATTCTAAAGAACATTTTCTATCATGATTCCTCACCCTTCTTGGTTAAATGTATTTCTTAACTGACATAAATCATTAGCATACCTCCAAGTCGGACTGACCCTGTGTTTGTAGGCACCACCGTCTCCCTCCTAATTGGTCAAATCAATTTTTCCTGCTGCTTCATGTTGCAGTAACTGTTTGGATTGATAAACTCATACAGACACCTGTGTTTGCCTGGTGAACTCAAACAGAACGGCAAATCTGAGAAATGTGATGTTGTTGAAACCCCGACCCTTGATCCCTGACCTTCCCATGTATCTGTAATGCGTATGACTCGGATCTGAACTGACTTTCTCCCTTTGAAAGACTGAGACTGAGAAAGCAAACAACTCCAGACCCCGACGTTTTTTTAACTGAGAGTGGCTTGTTTTTTGAGAACCATCAGACAATGAGGTGTAATATCACCCTCCTCAGAAATACACTCACATTCTTTGGCATTTTTTTTTAGTTTTTTTGTACAAAACTTTTTCTTTATTTTTTTCACTCCAGACACAGAATTCATGAGCTGCGAGTCCTTTCGCGTGTGAATGACCTGAATAGAGTGCAGAGCCCTGTTCTCTGACAGACTAGGCATCTCGTGGCTTTTATCTTTTTAACTTGAGTGTTTAAGAGGGCCGCTGGGAGAGCCGAGGGCTGTAAAGCTGCACCCATCTGAGGAAGCCAGGTCTGTGATAGTATGAGCTGCAGAGCAGAGCAGAGCAGAGCAACAAACCCTCGGAGTCTCGGGGTTGAGTTATAACCCTGTGGCTGCACAGACTTCCTGTGTTTCACTGCAAAGCCTTTTTGGTCACTGTTCCAGCTCGTCATGTAAAAGATTTGGTTTTAATCGAGCTCTTATCTTATCCCCTGAACCGCACCGGAACACAACAAAAGTGAAACCAGAATATTGTATCTTTGCATCTGTTTTATGTTGTCATATGTCTCAAACATTCAGATATGACTTGAAATCTCAGTCGCTAACTTGCTCTAAACTCATGGGAAGAGTTTCACACCTACCCTGGACACCACAGCGGGGACACATTCTTGTCTAAACAGGATGTTAATGAAAGAAAAACACAGAAAATCCAGGGGCTTTGGTAGACCATGGTGCACTCGCGCACACACACAAGCGCACACACACACACACACACACACACACACACACACACACACACACACACACACACACACACACACACACAAAGGCATGCACATACACCAGACATATGTACAGAAATGGTGGAGGTCTCTTTCACCAATGTTGGCATGCATTACAGCAGTCATGACCGCAGTGTATGTAAATTACACCAGAAGGTCACTAGAAGGGTTTCAGTCACCATCAGAGCTGTACGCCTCAGGCTCAGCTCATTACAACAGAACTGAACTCACAGACTCAGAAAACCCGAACACTGCAGGTACAAAGAGAACCAAGATGATCGCATCGACACACAGTGGAGTCAAACAAGTCTCCTCATATGTTGATGAAAGTCTGCTCTACTAAAACTGCACATATGAGGCCCAGGCAGCTCAAACCTCAGCCCCATGGGCCCCCTGGCCTCTGTTAGCTCCCACTCCCCCACTCTCTCCCCTCAACTCCCACATTACCAGATAAATCTCTCATGTTGTTCTGTGAGTGACGTTATCTGTGCAGAGCTGCAGATGTTGAAGGATCCATGTGGTTGTGTTGTTTAAACATAGAAAAAGAGCTTTTTTTTCACTCATTGATAGGACAGGCATGTTGCTGCATGACGTTGTTGGGAAAAACAGAAGAAACATGAACTTCTTAAATGAACCTCAGTCTGTTATTATAAACCTCATGTGTTTGTTGGTTTGTGTTTCCAGCTATCAGCTGTTGTTTGTTTTTGTGCCTGTCTAGTTGCATATGAGCTTCCCATCAAGTTGAGTCTCCTGCATTACCTGCACACGGGCTTCAGTCAGGTCAGTCCGCAGTGCCAGCTGCTCTCGGGCGTAAACGTCAGGATAGTGCGTCTTCTGGAAAACCTTCTCCAGTTCCTCCAGCTGGTAGCTTGTAAAGGTCGTGCGGTTGCGCCTCTTCTTGCCCTTGTTGCTTTCGCTGCCATCACCTTTGTCCAGAGGGCTTGACAAGTCTGTGCCTGGTGGCCTATCAGAGGCCGCCTTCACGCCCTGATCCTTCACGGACAGGTAGCTGGTGTCCATTCCAGGTGGGTCTGAGTCCGGGGCCAAGTCAGAGTCTGTCAGACCTGAACTGTCTTTACCTGAAGAAACAGGAAGGACATGAACACTGTTAAAAATCATTGTGAATGTGTTACCTTTTAACTGAAGAAGTATGACGTGATGTCAGGCAAAAAAAGAAGTGTTATAACTCAGCTTTTATAGACACAATCTGTCACTTTCATAGTGCAGCATATAAAAGCATACTAAGAAAGATGTATGTGTAATGTATTTCACTCTGCTGCTGCTCTTCAAGATTTTGTCTGCAATGCAGAGTTAGCTGATTTAGGTCATGTGTGCAGATTAGGACAATATGAACAGGATGATAAAAAACACAGGAAACACTGATGATATTTAGACTTCAAAGATCTTCAACTCCTGGTGCCTCATTCAAAATATTGAAACTGTCTTTTTGCAATACATGCCATCCATAATGCATCTGTCACTAAAAAGCTTCTGGGAAATGGAGTTTTGGCACTTCACACGCAACCATTCAAAAATACTGACTTTAATTCATAAAATATGAAGTGAAATCCTGAAAGAGGATTTAATCTTTTTTCTTCTATGAATTAGATATATTATATTATGATATTTTCATTATCACCACCTGGATGACAAACGTTGCTCATTCCTCTTTGTACCTTAGAAAGCAAACCAAGTTTAAAAAACTTTGAATGAGCCTCTATTCTACTTAGCTCTAATATCCAGTCGCTTGCCTCTGGCAGTGTATTCATAACTAACTTATGATTTATTTGTAGGATCAGCGCAATATTTATGAGGTCTGATAGGGTGGAACAAAGGAATTTCTCGCTCTTTGTGAGGAAATTCTGCGACAGTTGTGAAATGTGTTGGCACGCGTTGCTGGGTATGTGTCGATTTGTTTGTGTATGTGCCTGTTTAATGGATGGCCTGGATCACTAGCTGCTTACGGGATCCAGTTGTAGTTCGTAGATCATTCTGTGATGTGCTGGGGAACAGACACCCTGGCCATAATTTGAGACTGACAAAAAGTTGCAGCTTTTTACTGCATACCCTCCCCAACCACCCGCACCCTCTCTTAGACACAAACACACACACACACACACAAACCCACACACACACTCCCTCTGTTTCACTTCACTAGACTCTGTTCATCAGTCCTGCATGTGGTTGAGGTCTATCATGTGGCTGCAAGGTCACCTGGCAGCAAGACTGTCGCAGTTAATTTGCTCGGGAGTCATTTGTAGCTCACACAAAAAGAGAAAGATCCATCTTTGTACGCTCTCTTTCTTTTTTTGTCTCTCTCACACACACATGCACAGACACACACACACACACACACACACACGGGCACACACACTTGCTTTCTTCATGGCTGCTGCTTAACTGTAAAACCTCAGGCAGCTCTCTGATCATAAATTTCCACAGCCGCGTCTCTGCCAGTGTTCTCGTCTAAGCTGGCATCTCTTTTCAGCCTGCTGCTGCCCTTTACTGTGCTATCCAGTTTATGCAAACATCTTTGGATTAATACTCATCCATGATTTCAGGCTGCTTAACGGGGCCTGGGAGCCTCTCTCTGGCTCAGTCTAGTGGTGACTTGCAGTGCTGCAGCTTCCTTTCTCCTCGATACCATCTGAGGTGAAGTTATTTTCAGGATCGAGGACGTCTTTGCTCATCTGCCCATCCAACAATTTGTCAGGTTAGAACCAGGAGGTGTGTGTTTGCGCGTGAGCTTCGTGTCCAATTCTCAGTACTCAGTCAGTACAGAAGATCTCTCTCACACACACCCAGTGACCCTCAACTCACAGCCATGTTGGGTAATGTGCTGCAAGGTGAGGTGGATGGATTGCTTGTCATTGGCTGACTCTCTCACAGATACATGCACAAATAAATTTCTGAGAAAATAAATAAACTGTAAATGACTTTCTAGACTAAATTTTAGTACCACGATGGTGCAAGTATGTTTCAAAAGGTCAAAAAAGGTTGTGGGATTTCACCAATAGATGAGATATAAAACTACAAATGTATGATTTTATTCAGATTTTATTCAGTTGGCCTGTGGTGTGAATGTAACAAATGAATAAAGATTATGTTTGCTATTCTTCATTCTAAATATCTATTATTCATTCTAAATACATATTTGTTTGTGTCTATATTTTGGGATTGCTTTCATTTTATTTCATTTTATCAACATTATGTGAGCTTTGACCTGCTTTGAAGGTTTGTGTGCAGAGTTGGTGTACTGATGTTGTTTCATTCTATGCAGGCATGTGAGATCCAACTTTGTGCAGATTTGTTTTGTTCTGACAATGCAATATTTTGTGCGCGAAATATGACCTACCTCTGTATGTTTTACATTCATTGTTGAAATTTAATTTTACTCATTATAAGATACATACATTGCCTCCGGCGGATGGAAAATGTTCTTTTCTTAGACATACTGAAGTCAGACCAGTTCATACTGAACTGTAACTGTATTGTTAAGAACACGTGCAGCCTATTTTATGATCTGGCTTGGGCTGGGTTTATCTGAGTGTTTTTGATAGCAGTGCCAATATGATACCCAATTTTCCATAATGATATTGAAACAATACTTTATTCTGAGGAATATGAACAAATTTTAACAAAACTCAGTGAGATGGAGTAGTGCACAAAATAAAGACAGAGGTACGGTATGAATTTTAGAAAGTAGATGATACCAGCTTTCAGTTCTTCGCCGTCTTCGATACTACAGACACATTTTAGTTGGTACCAAAATAGTGTTGAGGTTCGATGCTCAGGTACACAGACCTAGATGGTAAAATTTGTCTTGTAACATACTCTGGAGTTGAAGAATCGGACAGGACGCATTTTAGCCCTTCACGATTCAATGAGCACCGAGGTTCTAGTTCCTGAGATCTTTGACCTACTGTGCTGGAAATGGACTCTGCCTGTGGGACTATGTTTTGGTGGCAGGCTGATCGCTGGGGGTCTAACGTCCGCAACACTGTCTCGCAGCCCATGACTAACACATCCTGTTAGGTTTGAAGGGAGCAAATGTGTTCTATCCCAGCATAAATACTTTCTAGTTATTTCATCATATTTCCCTGGCCTGCACCCACAGTCCCCACGAGGCAAGAGCTGTCAGGCTGTTTGAAATCATGAGGCCTCTCGCTGATCAAAGGCCATTGTTTATATCGCATGTCATTGATGTTTTTTTGGCAGGAGTTGGATATTGTGACAATCTCCTGCTTGTTATCCATGCGATCTGCTGTAGCTGTGAGGCTGTCCAACGCTGCCTAAGGTGAACAGCAGTGGGCCCTCCTGCAGGGAACGCCATATGTATGAAGAACATAAGAAAGCCTTATTGCAAACATGTCAAGATATAATGTCTGCGGAGAGAGGACTGTGAAAAACATACGCTTCATCAAAGCCTCTTTCGCAGCTCTCGTGAGTGCAGTTGAATCTTTCTTCCATTACGCAAAAAGACAATTTCAGCTTACACCTGCACTTCTGCACGTCCTATCTTTAACGTCCCAACAATAACCCAGCAAACTCACAAACCAAACTCTTTTTTTTTTTTTTTTTTTGTCTTTTCTTTTCAGACGAATATGCCATGCAAAATGTTTTGAGTTGCGACCACAGAATGTTCTATTTTCGCTGCAGTGGATCCAACAGTCAGCATCTGTTCCAATTACTGTGAACAGAGAAGAGAGGAGAGTCTGCAGCTCTGTGCGGTGGGCTCAGAGAAAGTTCTGCAGAATTTAAATACACAGAAACTTCTTCAGAACATTTGCATTTAAACTAGGGAATAATTCCACCTGACTGCAGAACGACACAGTTTGTACACACGTCTAGGTTTTCACACACAACCTACGCCACAGTTTAGTATTTATTTGAACGCAGCCACATCAGGGTCAGAATAAATCTGATTTAAGACCTTCCAGCGCGGCTCTTTTTTAATATTTTGAGGCCACTTCCCGTGTGGACATCAGCGCCAGGATGACGTTCTTGTGGGTCAGACATTCAGCGTGGACAGCTATTAATTCACAGTTTAAAACGAGAGGGCAACATCAAAGTGTAATTTAACTGGCTGTAAAGCGACAGGGCACCTTCCCTGCCTCTTTATTGACTGGGATGACTGGGGTCAGCTCACAGTGTTAAGAGGAAACACTATAAATTACACACCACGCGGCAACTGAGAGAGATTAACAACATGTTGCTCAAACAGAAAAAGAAATATCCGAGAAAGAGGGAAACATAAACAGCAGAGAGGAAGAGAGGGAAGGAAAGAGAAAACTGAACACAGAGGAAACAAAGGAAAAGAAATGTGTGAGCCAAGTATTTATTTGTACGTGCTTTTGGGATTTGTTTTACTGACTTCAAATATGGATTGGGATGTAACATGGAGCTTTGAACATTTGATAACTCTTAAATCTTTCCTGGCTGCAAAGACAGAGACGGGCTGAGACTGTGATGCTGTGTGGGCCGGACAATCAAGCCAAGGCGCGAGTGATATGATACATATGATATATGAAGTTATTTATGATGCCCTTTGGTTTTGAATCTAGCTGAGTATATTCACTCAAGTACTGCACTTTTTTAGGTACTTTTTATTTCATGCTACTTTATTCTTCTACTCCGTCTTCCTTCTTCTACTATAGTTACTTTGCAAACAAGCAAGACATATGATTAGATAATTGAGATTGATGAATGCCTACAACTAGCCTATATAAAACCGTTCACCCACTACGACATTAAAATACTGCTTACACATCAGTGCATTATTAGACATAATCAAATAAAATAATGTGTAATACTATAATACTGACATCATCCATTCTGCTTAATAAATAGTTTCACTTTTGATACTTTAAGTACATTTGCTGATATACTTTTGTACTTACAGATAATTTGGCATTGCCGTTTTTACTTAAACCCTGCAAGAGCTGATTTTTTGGCCACTTGGGGGCAGTGTAAACAGGTGTGACTACACCACTGACATATTACCACCTTTTAAGTTGTCATTGTGAACTTCCACACATCTAGCATTTACAGAGAAATGTTAATGTTCATTTGGTGTTGTGTGTTCTGGTTCTGGTTACCTGATGAATGTACGTGTAATATGAACTCTCTTTTTGGTCCCCACCAACTCGTGTGGGAATTATCTCGCTTTTTAGCCGCTGAATGCTTCTCTATTTCCACTGCTGACTTTGCTGTGTGGTGCTGAGAAGAAACAACACTATGAGAGTGAAGTAACACCGTGATGGTGTGGGTCTAACAGTTGGACAATAAGCTGAAACTCATTGTAAAGCTCATGTGTGCAGATTCATGTAATTTCCTGTAGGCTCATCATTCACATTGCCATTGATACGTTGTTATTATAAAAATAACTATTAAAGCTGCTTTATGTGAAGTATCTTAATACTTCTTCATCCACTGAAGATGCAGTCAGAGTTTCTCTGACCTTCTGTTCTTGAAACATAACCTTGTCTCTTTTAGAAGTACAGATAACACAGCTATGAATAGCTTGACACTATACTTGCTTCGTGTGGTGTCAGGTGCATTCATCAAATAATTTTGTGACAATACACACACACATGTACACAGACAAATACACACACAGTGCATTTTCACACCAACGCTGTGGAAATGGTCGATCGAGACAGAAACTTGGCACAATACGATTTTTGTTTTTTTCTTAGGTTAAGTTTTCTTTGTGACCATGTGATCAGTAGCCATGTACTTTGAAATTTAACTCTGCTGACTGAGCAGAGTGATGATCTATCTCAGCAGGCTGTGTGAAATTCACATACTGTGCAAAAAAAAAAAAAAAAAAATCCATAAAGCCTAAGACTGATAAATCACCTCTCATACACTCTTTGTCTTCCTCACACTCTCCCACTCTGCATCTCACTCCCTCCCACCAGCTCTCTTCCAAATGTTTCTCTCAGACGTTGGAGCAAAACAGAATTTCCTTCATCTTGTGTTTTTGTTGTCTGATCGAAAGAGAACATTCCAATCCAAGTGGGAAAAACTTGCTAGAGTACATATTTGTGTGCACGCACATAAAATGAAAAATACTTTGCTGCGAAACTCGCTGTACAAAATGTACGATCACTTCTTCCTGCAGAGGATTCTGGGGCTGAAAATCTGAATATTCAAACATCAGCACAAAATGCAACAAAAGATTTCCATCAGTCAACTTCCAAAAAACCCCCAAAATGAACCAGTCCTAACAACAAACCTGCAACAATCTTGAAGGTTTTGGGATCACAATTCTCTACCTGTTATATGGATATGTAATGATAATTAGAAACATTAATAAACATCAGAAAAAACAAAATCTTAATTAAATGGTTTAAGGCCTGTCCACCATGGACCATGCAATTAATTAAAAAAACCACAGAGGTGCTGTCAGTATCACATAATGAATATTGAACAAAGCATAAAAATAAGAAAATGAAATAACTACAGGAAAGGGTTTTTATACTTTTGAAGAATAAGCACCATCTATTTTTACTATATTTAAAAATGTACTTTTAGTTGAAATATATTTTAAGATTCTTCACTTCAAGTTACTGTTCACCCTGCCAAAAGCCATCAAGTTCTAAAACCAGTTTCCTTCAATATTAAAACATTTTGTCTCGAAAACCCAGAAACGACGCAGTTTTTTGATAAACAAATAGGTATTACCTTGAAAAACCTTCAAGGTAATGCCTCAAAAAGGTATAACAGAAATTTGAATCAAATCCACTATAGTCAAGTGAGTGCAGTAAAAAAAAAAAAGTCACCTTACTATAAACACACTCAACAGGTAAAAAAAAAAAAAAAAAAAAAAAAGACAAACTCAAACAGAGTCTGTGATGTGCAGTCCTGATGCCGTCCTCCGCGGTTGGTTTCTGTCTCAGTGTTCAGTTTACATGACGCGGTGACAAACAGACCAAAGGAAGTCCTGGACTGCATGAGCCTTTTTGCCCTACTGCTCTCACTCGGCCATGCAAACCGAGCCTAATGTAAATTGCTCTGCCAAACTTAAAGCTAAATGGTAAAATGATCCTGAGTCCTTGTCACCTCCACTCATGTCACTGACTTGCTGAAGTGTGCCTCAGTTGTCTGGGCCGTAGGGCTGGTTCCCATTACTCCCTGCTCGAACCAATCAGCACAGACGGCCATTACGGGAGGCTCAAATGGTTTGTGCCGGGTTAAAGATGGTGAAAGAACAAAAAAGGCAGGAGATGGCAGTGACAAAATCTCACAAAGCCAGCGCAATCACATGTTAAATGTTGGTCCTTGCACTGCTTCTGCAGGGAATGACACATTTACGCTTGCTGGGCAGCAGAATTGGATTGAATTCGCCTTTTACCCAAGAAATAAATTATGGTTTAAGTAGGAATAAACTTGTATACTTTTTAAGTCTTCATATTACACCAGCAGTGTGTTCTTGGGGCTAACATGTCATTACCCTGCAAAATTAGTCAGTATAAAAGACAAAAAAGGCGATAAAATGCAGTGATCCCACTATAATTAGGTCTACAATTCAACAGCCATGCAACAACAAAGTAACATCCTTTGTCTTATTGGTGTAATTAAATGTTTACTACATCAAACTGGATCCCAAATGTTGCAAAGCACTCGTTTTTGACACCAGAGACTTTCAAATAGGGGGTTTCGAATGGATTTTTCCTGCTGTGTGCATGCAGGAGAACTCACCCTGCTCTCCAAACAGACGAGGGCAGGAAAGCCGAGCTAAAGGTCAGCACCCTCAGACACTGAGAGAAGACACGGGCACATCAAAAGGGGAAGTGTGTTGTCTCTGGAGTATCACAAAGATCAGTTGGTGGCTGCTTTAAGATTGTGAAGTGGCTGATTGACTCATCCTCAGAGACTATATTTTTACAGTGATACATTAAATGTGTTTATATATTTTTCATTGTTTGGTGGCCATCTTTAACTTTAGTTTAATTTTTTGAGGCGTTTATTATACATGAGCGCGGATTTATTTGACAGCTGTAGTTTGCAGATTAAAATTCTACATGCAAATGCTCATAAAATATGAAGTGGTGGTGCTGATTAAACTACCCAGTATTATATTAACATTAAAATGCTGCTTGTACCTTTATGCCTCAGTGACAATAACCCGATAATATCTGCACTCACACAGCATAATGACTACTTTTACGATTTTTTAAACCTATAAAGCACATTTTGCTGAAAATATTCAAAACCTTCACTTGAGTAAAATGTAAAATGCAAGACTTTTACTTGTAATAAAGTGGTTTTATGGTTGTATTGTCACTTTTATGAAATAATATTGTCTGAACATTTCACTGCTTATTTCTTATTTTGTCCGTCTGTTATTTTTGCTGCTTTTGACGTGTTACCTCTGCTGTGAGCTTCACAATAGAACCGTGTTTGTAGTGACTCTGGTGTATGTAAATGTTTATTAGACAGAAATGCTGTTTTCCATCGTCCAGAAAAATGTCTCAGTTTGAGTTGGCAGCCTGTACTTCAGCTCTGAGACCAGTCGTCACATCACCTTTTGACTGAACGGGATCAAGCCACAAATTATAACAACAAAGCCACTCTATGACATTTTGGAACTACCCGGTGATTGTGTAAAATACAGGTTTGATAAAAGAAATTAGGTAGGAAGTAAAATAAACCAGCATTTTCCAATAAACACATCAGGAATCATTTACCATTTTTCTCCTCAGCTATAGTAGGTTCAGCATATTTTACTGCTGCCTTCAATTTGTGTCCAGTCAGTAAAAAGATGGGTTAACTAAAACCTTCAGTCATCACAAAGAAAGCCACCAGTCTCAACGAATTTCGATCTGTTAGAAAAGACTCAATCTTTGCCTTATTTACATATCAACCCTGACTTCATATATAAATAAACGATAAAATGATGAATTTTACCAATCTAAAAGCAGCATCTCGTCTTGGTTCAGGTCTGAACAGTTAAAGGTTTGTGTCTGAAGTCACTGGTAAATGAAGGCAAACGCAGAGGTTGACATCTGAGTCGCATTAATGCCAGAGCTCGTCCTGTCCTTAGCGCCGAGATGTTTTTTCCTTCCTTCACTGTGATTCCGGTCATTATCTGTAAAAGCTCTTTGTTACGAGTAAATCTGACAACCTGCACTGACATGTTTCACTCCAAAAGTCCAAACGTGGTGGAAAAATCAAACAAACAAACAAAATCTAAGGAAATTAAATAAAATGTCATTTAACCAAAACGCACCAATTCGTGCGCATGGTCTGTGCAAACACAGAAATAAAATACAATAAATAAATAAACTGTGATAATTAGAGGGATTGTTTATATTTATACATTTTTTCACTATAATTAGAAATAATTCGATTGCTTGTTGTCTTTCTTGGATTAAAATGTCAGTTTACGCATAGTCCAGTAACTGCGGTTTATTTACAACATAGCCAAAAAAATTATATCATCTGGATTTACCGGATCTATTTCAAGGTTATTAGGTAATAAAAATTTTACAGCTGTTATAAAAAAAGATCTGTCTGAGCGTTTTGAAAGATTGATCTCAGTCCTTCACATTTTGGAGCTATAAAGTTTTTTTTCCCCAGAAACTGTGAAAACATCTTTAAACTGTTTCCACTGAACGTTTCAGTTTTAAATACGGATGGAAAAAAGGGCGATGGATTCATGCATAAAAGTGACAAAGTTAGCTATTATTATTATTATTATTATTATTATTATTATGTGTGTTAGGTGTTGTTGTTACTGTGCGTTATTTATATAATGGTTTTATCGATATAGAAAAATTATAAAATTGGACTTTGATGTTGAACAAACTTATTTGATTCACTAGTTTACAACAAAACACATTAGTGGATGTTTGAGGCATCCACGACATATTTTATACACTTTATAATGTAAAGAGAAAGAGTGTGTGCGTGTGTGTGTGTGTGTGTGTGTGTGTGTGTGTGTGTGTGTGTGTGTGTGTGTGTGTGTGTGTGTGTGTACGTGTGTGTGTGTATGCGCGTGTGTGCCCTGCAGGCTTTTTGAATGTATTCATGTACCAGAATGCCTCTCTTGTGCAGATAACCTCAAAAGTATAACACTACACTACACTACTATAAAAGTCTGTTTTCAACTCAGCGCAACCAAAATAATAATATTAATAAAAATAATAATACATTTTAAAAAATGCAGAACTTAATAAAAAACATATCAGTGTTTGATCTTTGTGGCCGTAAAGAGACCATAAACATGGTGATGACCGTCCTCAACATTTACACACAGTCATTTTTGTTTGTTTGACTCCTGATTTCTGTCGCTTGTTTTTTACGCTGATGAACACTTCAAACTTTTTGTAATGATATCAAATATGTATGTGTGTCTGTGTGTGTCCGTGTGTGTTCTCCTCATCTAGTTGGGGTCAAACCAGCTGAATTCAGTTTCTCCACCTTTTAAGTTACCAATAGCACTTTGCGCCTCTTATTCTTGGATACTCCGAGAGAGAGAGAGAGAGAAAGTTCAGGTTATGTGGCGAAAAAAAAAGTGTTTTCTGGCGAGAAAAAGAAACACGAATGAATATTGCTTCAAAGTGACCGCCTGCCTAACGAGGGTCAAAGTTTTACTTACACCCTCATCATTCACTCATTACAACTGTGTCCCCGCGCAATTAAACATAATTGGAGCCAATCAGGCAGAGCAATGAAATGAAAATATTATCAGTTTGGAGCTTATGCCATCTGAAAACCTGTTAATTCAATTGTCCGACTCAGCTCCAATATTAAGGATTGTAATGCAGATTATCGCATTAAATGCGCCCTAATTTAATTTTGATGGCCAAAGGGACAATTTGATAGTCGGGAAGATTATGTCTCTTCTCAACTGTGTTACGCACAGAACTGCTGGGCCGCGCCGTTACGAGCTGGGATGTCCTGTGTGCTGCTGCAGAGAAAGGTTTGCTTTTGTTTTTACGCACAAAGATGAGTCTCATCTCATAAGAGGCAGGAAGATGACAACAGATCAAATGGACTTTTAAAAAGCACAGAGTTGTTGAAATAGTTTTGGACACGTGATTTTATCAGCCTGGTAGTTTAAAAAAACACAAATCAGATTCTGTCAGTTCTCTCACTCATTGGCCACTTTACGCATCTGCGCCCTTAATTGCGATCGAAACTTCCAAACCACTTACAAGTGCTTATTTTGTGGGAACACGTGGGGGTGATGAGCTGACATGTTGAAAATAACCTGCACAGGTATCAGACATGCTCAAACACAAGGCTGCTCCTGACAATATATTTCCGCTGACATTCTCATTTCCTTTACGAGGAAAACAAAGTCAACTCTGGGCTGGCCTCACCTTAACTTAGAAGCACGTTTAACTCAATCAAAAGTTGATTTGTCTCCACTCACCACAGTATGGGATGAGCGCTCCGTTGTGTCCGCTCTCCTGGTGCAGTTTGCCCTCCTCGGGGGGTGTTTTGCAAGAAGACCTCTGCATGAAGAGGTGGTATTTGCTGAAAGTGCCTTGCCCAGCTGCGGCGGCATCCAATGACTGGCACTCCTGCTGGAATGGACTCCGGGACTTTTCTCCGTAAGCCTGACCTTTGCTGGGCAGGAAGGCAGTGGGGCTGTATTTGGTGTCAGTGGCTGGGAATGTCCTAAAGTGGTCCGTCTGGTGATCCCTACCTTGCGCTGCAGTGTGGCTATAATATGAATCCATGGATGTCATATCGCTGTATGAAACGCAGGTCTCGTCGTTCATGCCTAAAAAAGAGTCAAGGGGAGAAAATGACCAAACTTCTCTCTCTCTCTCTCTCTCTCTCTCTCTCTCTCTCTCTCTCTCTCTCTCTCTCTCTCTCTCTTGGAAAGGGAAGCGCAGTCACCCCCTCCTCCCTCTACCTCATACAGATGAACACACACACATGCACGCAGAGACTGTAGCGCACACCAGACCGCAGCTGGGTTTGGTTATAAAACGATTCAGATCTTTTCCAGGAACCACTGTCGTTGACCAAACACTCCAAACTCCCCCTCAGGTTTGAAGAGAGTTACACAAACCCGTCTTTCCTCAGAGGATGGGACCCAGATCTCCTGGTTTCAAGACCTCTCCCAAGCGATTATGCTGATGACATGAACGAGTTAGGTCGCTTATTAGCTGGAAAAAAGGGGGGGGGGATGCAAAATAGGGGCGGGGGGCTTTAACACATGACATTAATGCAGTTTGGATATGAATATAGAGCATGAGTGATGGCACTGGAGCGGAGAGGGCACAATTTTACGCTGCATTCGCAATGGTTCATCAAGGGCAAATCATCCATACTCAGCCGATTGTGTTCTTGGAGACAGAGCTGTGGTCTCACTAAGTCCGTTAATAAGATATTTTTAATATCTTAATTATTAATTAATTATTATCTTAATTATTATTTGAAACTGATTTTAGAGTCACTTGTATCTTAATTATTTATTTTAACATAAAAACATTTTCATCTGTTGCGAAAAGGGTCTAAAAGAAGGGTTAGGGTTAAAATATAAACATAAATATATAAAGTTATGTTGAAATAAAAAGGGGCTCAGCATATAAAATAATAATGTTACTAAAATATTATGTGCATTAGCATCGAGGCTTATTATATCCTTCAGACTACATCATTTAAACGATTTGGGCATTAATTCGGATCTTTTGTTTTTCCAACAGATTTCTTTTATATGTGTGTAAAATTAGATTAATTATAATTGCTGCATCCGCCCGCTGTCTTTATGTATTACTCAATTGTTAATTCATAATTTATACATTTTGTTCTCATACGTGCAGCCGCGCGAATAAATGGCCGACTGATCCGTAAGTTGTTTGGAGCCTGAACATCGTGCAGACTGTGAAAAAGTGAAGTGAATTTTTGTGTCACTCTTTGCTAAGTCCGTCAGCAACAGCAACACAAATCCTTAAAATGATAATGACTTTAAAACAATGCAGTTCGTGTACAGTAAAATTGAATTCAATACAATACAGTTGCGTTCTGAGTAATTCACCTGTTTTTTTGTTGGTTTCCAAAAGCAATGCCCTGTCAGTAAAATTAAAGAAGACATACAGTACAAGACAAGTCCTAAATCAAGGATGCTATAAAACACAAACTATGCACACAATAAAACACACTCCCCTCTGTAAAGCCAGAACAGATTCATGTGAATTCTTTCGGCATTGTTATAAAATATGCTGCAGCCACTCATTTGACAATTAGAGGTATCATGAAATTTACTCATTTTACTGAATTGTTTACAGTCATGCACAAGATGCTATAGTGAGGTCAGAATACCACAGTTTATTTGTTTATAAATTACCCAGTAATTTATAACAGGCAGCCTAAATTCACCATTTTTTTATTTGAAAGAGGGAATATTATGCAGTAATCACACAGTAATTTATCTTTTAAGTAGAGCATTGAGATCTGTAAATACGTATTTAACCCAAGGAGATCTTGAATTAAACAAAAAAAAAAATCCTAAACTTTTTTGAAATTCTGGATAGACAAAATAAGAGATAAACAGCACACACTTTGATCCATCCTCTGCAGCAGGTGTGCAGCTGTACAACAGTACAATAGTGTGTGATGAACGCACACACACACACACACACACACACACACACACACACACATATACAGCTAAAAAGCAAGCAGCAGAAACAGTGACAGGCTCAAAGCTATAGAAGTTATAGTGTGCATATACACACAAACATATTCATAAAGCCATGTACACATGGTGCACACATGCAACATATACGAGCATGTGTGTGTGTGTGTGTGAGAGAGAGAGAGAGAGAGAGAGAGAGAGAGAGAGAGAGAGAGAGAAAAGAGGCAATGGAGAGAAAGAGGAGTAGAAATCTGCCCCATTTACACGATTTCAAATAAAGTCCATCAGGCTGAAAGGTGTCCCTACTTGTAAGTCTGGTGCAGTGCTCATGCTCTGAAAAAAACTGGCTCACGCTCAACTGTAAACCGACTGTCTCAAGGGGGGAAGATGAAATGACTTTACAACAGTTAATGTTTCATCTAATACACTCAAACAAATATCTAATTGCTTTGAACGCTCTCCTCATATGTCAGCAGCATGATTTATGGCAGTGAACCAGACTTAATGATTACTTAGCCAAATTTTCAACCTGCTGGAACTGTATACTTGAGTCTGTGCTATTCTT
This sequence comes from Protonibea diacanthus, assembly GCA_028641955.1. Classification (NCBI taxonomy): domain Eukaryota; kingdom Metazoa; phylum Chordata; class Actinopteri; family Sciaenidae; genus Protonibea; species Protonibea diacanthus. Next base: position 24,731,483 of record CM053976.1, on the reverse strand, counting down.
AGCAGTGAATAGATGTTAGGTAATACAATAATGTAACAGCTACACAGATTTACCTATACAGTGAGTGGGTTACTCTCATGTTTTCTATAACTCAAACCAATAATGCTTCATGTTTGCAGCATTTTTCTGCTGGATATTTTATTTTGTTCAGCACCAGGCACCAGAACTGAAAGGTCATTATTTAATCATTTTATAGACAGAAAGTTGTATGTGTGGTCACGAGTGAGAAGCATGATGGTCCCCAGCAGGAATCTGAAATTCTATATGTGCCTGAATATTGTCAAATCTGTTTTTATCTAGCTCCAGGAAGTCTGCAACCACTGTAAATAAAGACGAATATAGTGTGTTTTATATTTCTATTGGCATGTTTAGAGTGTGGTTCATGCCTTAGCCGCAAGCATTATTTGATCTCCTTTCATTTCACAGGGGAAAGTGTCCCCAGTTTTACTAAATGTAATTGTTTTGTTATCAGAGCCATGCACAGGCTTTCCTTTTTTTATAGCTCGCGATGGTCAGAGAGTGTTCTTCACTTGTGAAAAACTATTTACATGTCAGTTTTCTGGCACAGCGAGTCAAAGTTTCCCCTCAACAGTAGGCCCACCTGCAGTGGGAGCACACACACATGTATACACACACACTAAGTGCATTCATTCAAGCATACAAACAAAAAGAAAAAAGAAAAAAAAAAAACACTGCAGTCATATTTTACTTACAGAAACACAAGATTCAGGAGTTTCAGGAGTAGTAATATTAAGCAAAATTCCTTTGGAAATGAGTCACCATCAGTGGCACACGTTCAATATTTAAATTCACTGAGTGCAGTTATTAAAAGTCAAATAAAATCATGCATTTGATTTGAGTGTCTTATTTCTCCTGTGTAGAGACAACTGGTCTAAATCTGCCAGTTTATAAGGACCATATGATAACAGTCCCCTAGATGAAAAAAAGATTATATTCATTATATTTTTTATTGCATTTTATAGACAAATATATTCATTGGCAGCAGAAGTACAAATTACAGGGGATTGGGACTAATGTATTCATTACTTATGCATTTATATATGAGTAAATTATCCATGATATTCAGTACTTTTGCTTTTTTTTTTTTTGCTCTCACAATTCAGCGCTTAAGTTTCCCAGTTCAGTGAGAAAAAAAGGGGGAATTACTGTTACGATTACTGTGAAATCCACCCCTGTTGCTCATTACATGCTCTCTACACACACTATTTAGAAAACTCTGGTTAGAGCACACAATAGATAGGGTTAATAAGTGTGAAGGAAGTTTTCAGGAAGAGAAAATGTCAGCAGACAGTCGGCAGCCTTTTCTTAAATATTTCTTATTGCCGGATACTTCTAAACTAAGAGTCTATTGACTCACAGCCATGACAAATTTTTTAGGAAGCCCTGTGTAATTATGTTTTATTCTCTGAATTTTCCTCTCTCAGTGAAATACATAAAGACATTGTCCTGATGGCACAATGAGTAAGACTGTTGTCACAGTCAGTGACCTTGAAATGGCCCTTTAGTGTGTGCTGTTTTCACATGCCTTGTTCCATTAGTCGGACTTGCAAGATATTTGCAAATGTGGGGGTTAAAAGAAAACACAAGGACACGGAAGAGACATGAGCCCACATCCTCACTGCACTGACAACATTAAACTTTAGCCTCTCCAGTTTGGCTTTAGCCTGTGGCAAAGTAACTTGATTGAGGCCTTTGATGGGCATTAATACACCGTGGAGAGACGGCTTTGTTCGGGGATGGAAATGAACATAAAACGGAAAGCGGAAAAGGAAGGAGAGAGGCCCACAAGCTGATCTTATTTAATTTCACATAAAAGAGACATTCCATCTTCACAGAGCCTGTTTGGGCATCTCAGTGTACGCAAACCCAGACTTTCTCAACATGCTGGGGGATCATATGTGGCGTATGCGCACAGCAGAGGTTTGTTGAGCTTTTATGCAAACCAAAACAGCGCAGTCTGGGCCATTTTGAACACATCACACATGGCAGCAAAAACATAAGATTGGACGAACATTTCAGTGGCACTGGCCAGATCAGGAATGTTTTGAGCTGCTACCTGGCATAATGATGAGCTGCCCTACCCAAAGGCAAAACATCTGCAATTAGTCACCACCACATTCTCTGTCTTTTACAGTGTAAAGAATGAGCTAAACTCTGCCCAAGTGTTTCATCTTTGTGGCATGCAAATATCTGCAGTGTATCTGACTAAATCAAAGATTGCCCTCCTGTCATATCCTATTACAGTGCTTTTAGTGTGGAACAACAGTGCCGCACAAGTGGTGTGTTGGACTCTTTGATGACTTTGACTTGAGGCAGTTCTTGTATTTTCAGTGTAGACTTGCACTTGTTTTGACAATCTTCCATTTCTAACATTGATAACAGTGTGTTATATACTTAATATATATTTTATTATTCTGTACTGACACATTCATCTTTTATTTCTTTTACTTTATTAAAGCCATAAGTAAAGCAGAGAGCACTAGCCGAAGTTCTGTATGAGTCAGTTGAGCCAGTGGCACTGATTTGGGGATTATGAGTGAAGAACTCTGAATCTCAGATTTAATGACACACTCTAGGGAACAAACATAACATAACCTTAATGTGCTTCATAGATCTTCTCATGTGGTAAATTTGAACAAAAGAAACTTTCATGATTCTTATTGCAGTCAGTTCATCAATCGTGCAGATCACTGTAGAACATCATTCAGGAATCTTGTGGAATCAACTAATCTTTAATCATCAATTTAATGTAAATACAGAGTTTTATTACTTTTATGTTAAGTCTACATTACATCTTCAGAGCAGCTAAGAACATCTGACAGGAAGTCCTTTGACCTGAAATGATGAGTTAAATTAATGTACCACGTTGTCTTCTAAAGAAACACTAATTATATAGGATCAGACTTCCCAGAATGCATTGTTTGAGCATAAAACTCTTCGGTCACATTCATTAATTCATAATTTCATTAAAGAAATTTTAATGAAAGAAATTTTGTCATTAAAGAAATTATACATGAAAACTTGTGTGTCGGCAATGAAGTCATGACTCTTTGTCCTGATGATAGTGAAAACAATGCTAACCATGATGAAGGCTAGAATCCATTTTAGTTCCTACCAGTAACATCATAAAACAGTTTACTGGGAGCAGCCATACGTGTCTTCCCTGTATAAGTTGAGTACAAGTATAAAAGTGGCTTCAGTGGGAGCAGTCACAGCTGTAAGGCATCTGCAACAACTGAATAACTGATTCTTCAGTCTATGACAATACATTTGGAAGGCAAATTTGAATGCAACGTATCAGTGTGACAAGGCTTATTGAAGTTGATGTTTCAAGTTCAGTGATTCAACAAAGTCAGTTTTACATTACAACAGTTCATAAGCCGACTTTGAACTAATTATTCAAGTTTAGTTCAGTTCACTGGCATTATTAAAGCAGCGGGGGAACTTACATTTCAAAGTTGAACCAGTGCGTGTGAACCAGTGTACAAGATTTATTATAATTCTCAAAATTCCTCAAACTGAAACTCCGTTTAACTCCTACACTGTCTATCACGGTGTAAAAATCTCATGAAAAATATGTTGTTGTAACACTAACACGTTATACTGACTCTCAAAATGTTCTGAAATTTTATACTTTATACAATAAGTGTGTTGTTGTGGTGACACGCTGCATCTGATGTCAGCCAGAAGTTACACTTTACTTACGGGAAACTAAATCTTTACTGGCAGGTGAACAGAGTTCTGTGAAGGTACTCAGTTTAACTCTGAGGTAGGCTTCTGTGTGAGTGCCTGCTGTGGATTTCATGTGTGTTGATGAATGTCAGAAAAGAAAGAAAAGAACAAAATCCTACACAGATGTGTGAATGCTGATTTAAACACCAGTGAACAATCAATCACAATAAATGTCTAATTCAGAGAATGAACCGCAGATCTATGATTTTTACTTCATGATTCATGGTGAAACATTGAAATAACTCTAGAATAAATAAATAAATAAATAAATAAATAAATAAATAAATAAATAAATAAATAAATAAATAAATAAATAAATAAATAAATAAATAAATAAATAAATAAATAAATAAATAAATAAATAAATAAATAAATAAATAAATAAATAAATAAATAAATAAATAAATAAATAAATAAATAAATAAATAAATAAATAAATAAATAAATAAATAAATAAATAAATAAATAAATAAATAAATAAATAAATAAATAAATAAATAAATAAATAAATAAATAAATAAATAAATAAATAAATAAATAAATAAATAAATAAATAAATAAATAAATAAATAAATAAATAAATAAATAAATAAATAAATAAATAAATAAATAAATAAATAAATAAATAAATAAATAAATAAATAAATAAATAAATAAATAAATAAATAAATAAATAAATAAATAAATAAATAAATAAATAAATAAATAAATAAATAAATAAATAAATAAATAAATAAATAAATAAATAAATAAATAAATAAATAAATAAATAAATAAATAAATAAATAAATAAATAAATAAATAAATAAATAAATAAATAAATAAATAAATAAATAAAATGAAAACAGAAGATGTTAGACATTACATTGAAATATTAATGTTATTATTATGTTATTATTTATGTTATTAATTTTCAGGGGCCTTTAAAATGAAATCTTTTTATACTTCCTAATAAATCCAAATTATGACATAAAGCTACAAACGGGAATCAAATAACTTACTTTAATTTCAAATAAACACACTGCAAACAAACAGAAATGTGTTTACTGCAAACTGTGAGGACAGATATTTTCAGTAATCCTCTTTGTGTATTTTCTCTGCTGTGAAAAGAAAAGAACTGAACTGAACCATAGTTTTCTGGAAGTGGTTGGGATTAAAGGTTGGCCACATATGTGTACTTTATGGTCTAATGTGTGTTGCTGAAATCACATGAAAGTCAAACATGTAGATCAAGTCTTTTTTTAATTTTCCTGGGCATTGTTTCTGTATAAGTGACAGTGATCATAACAATGCATGTTTTAATTTTGAGAGCCATAGTGCCGTGGTGTAGTACAATGTACACCCACTCATTTTTCAGTCAGCATTGGGTACACAGTACACACATCTAAGTCTGCATCATTCAGTAGTTGTGGGAGCTGATTTTGTTTTCCTAGGACGGTGAAGACATTGTGAGTAGATGGAGTGAGAAATAAACGTCTCAGCAGTGGTCCAGTATTTACTGCAAAAACAATCTTCTGTGGCTAATGTTGATTTCATAATGATCCTTACTCCCTGAGGTCAAGCAGCAGAGGTTAAGTGACAATGTGCAAATACTATTGTACCATTTTTGGGTGAGCTAAATATATAAGAGTAGTCTTACCTGTCACTATAACCCAGAGTGTTTATCCTTTGCTGGGCAGACTGCTTTAAAAAATGGGGGTGTACATTCAAAATATACCCACTTCTCCAGGCATCACTACACCACTGGCTGTGTGGTAAACCAAAGCTGGTGTGTGCGTGTATCATATATATCTGGGTAGAGGTCTGGTTTGTCTCCCCTTCATACTGGTGCATAGATTTGTTTTTGCCACCATATCATCTTTCTGTGGTCCTGACTGCATGACACAAAACATACCGACTTTACTGTTGCTTTGTTCGTGTGCACGTCAGGTTGTGTGATAGTGTCAGCCTTCTGCTGAGTTGTGCTGAATGTGTGAAACTGTTTCTCCTCCCTCTCTTTGACCTTGCAGTGGTAAGAACACACCTGCAGGTTCACATGTCTATGCCAAGCCGGATCGAGGGTCTTCTGGGTGAGGACGAGATGAGCCTCTGCCTGTTTGAAGTGCGGCAGCAGTCTTTTATGCGCTGCCGAAATTGGTTTCACATGAGTTGGGGGACCAAACTGCGTCAGCAGATTTTCTGATCAAATTAAATGAAGAAAGAGGGGAAAGCAAAAAAGGACCCAGCGGTTGCACTTTCTTGAATTTAATAAAAGGGCCCAAGGAGGTAAAGATAGAAAAATCATCTGTTCTCGCTTTGTTCGTCCTCACTTTGAGTTTGACTTGGTGTGTAATCTTGGTGTACACAGTCAAAGCAACAGTCTGCACCTCCACTGCTCACAGTGCCAGCGAAACATCTGTTTGACTTCCTGTGGAGGAGCTTTAAACATCTGGTACCTTATGTATGGCAGATTCAAAGTTAGAACAGGTAAACTCCCTGCGGACCTCTGTGTTTCTGATTCATGAGCACAGAATTTGATTTCTAAATGTGCTTTCATGGTTCAATAAATGTACATGACATATAGAAGCAAAAGTGAAGGAACCATTTTCTTAAAATAAAATGAAAATCATAATTTTAAATGTTCTTTTCATGCGGTGTCTGTTCTCTATCTTAAATGTTTAGGCATGCATCTGTGTGCCTCGCACATACTGTAATACATACTTTAATGTGCGTGCAAGCATTTATATGTATGTGCATGTTAGTGCAGTACAGTGTGGATTCAGTTCGGGGTTATTATTTTCCATCTGCCTTTTTTAAAACATCTTGACTTTCAGGCTGTGCAGAATTTGCAGGAGGCCTGGACATGGTGCCGAGCCCATCCAGACCCTCTACATTCACAAAAGCCACAGATGAAAGTTTATTAGGATCTGGAAAAATGTTTCCCATATGTGACTACCTCCAGAATCTGGTGTTGATGTCGGGATTCCTCCTTTACTGATATGATCAGTTGAGAGAATTATCCTGCTTCATCAAATTCAGAGCACACCCAGCTGGCACACACAGCACAGCAGAGTATAGGGAGGTGTGTGTGTGTGTGTGTGTGTGTGTGTGTGTGTGTGTGTGTGTGTGTGTGTGTGTGTGTGTGTGTGTGTGTGTGTGTTCATGATTTTCTGAGAAAGAGTCTGCAATTGCAGTTAGCAGATTAAGGAAGAGTGCGTGTTGCTGGCTGGAACTGTTAGCTGTCCACTGTAGCACTATCGCTGTGCTCATTTGTGGTTGGAAGTGAGAAGTCGCTGGTAGGAAAAATTCATTACTGACCTCTGTGCATTTAAGCTCCAACGGTGAGAAAAACATGGACGCCTGTGGTGAAGTGTTTAACTGCTTACGAGCTGCTAATAGTTTTGGTTTAACCATGACCTTATTGTGCAGATTGATGTAAAAGGGTTTCATGCTGAGAATCAAAATGGAAATGTGTACAGTCCTGTCAAAGTAACATTTGAGACATTTTGGGGTGAACTACAGAAAAAGTGCAAAATGTAGTGTGCAAAATATAGTGATGAGGGACATTTTATTTAACTAACTTTTTCTAGTGAAGAGCCATACATTTCACTTTGACTAAAACTTCACAATACTTTCAGATCAGGCTCACATTACACATTACATATTACACTCAGCAGATGCTTTTTGTCTGAAGCATATACATACATTTCCCTCTCTGCTCACAGGGACTAATTTGGCATTCAGCGCATGTGACATGTGAACAGGAGTAGCAGGGATTGAACCCTCCACCTTCCTTCACAGTACAGGTCACAACAAAGGGGGGCAGCCCTCGTGCTGCAGTACACACAGGTTGTGAGTACTGTTTGTGAATACACACTTGGCAAAAAGCGATTAAGAACGTATGAGGAAGAAAAAACTGTTGCCATTAATCAAATTCTTGATGATTTAGCAATCGCCCACTGGTATTTAAATGGCTAATGCTTGGCATGTTTGGTAACCTCTTTGGCCTAGTGTGTGCCCCTACCTATAATTTAGCTCCCAGCAGCAACCGTACTGGCTCGACTGGGCAGAAAACTTTAAGGGAGGTTTTCACTTGGCTTTACAATCTCTGGAAACCACAGCCACAAATATGTCCACAGGACTCCACAGAGGATAATGACACTTGAACATGGTGATTGCGCAGCTGACAGCAACACATGTGATACCAGTGTTTCAAAATGTGCTATGTATTTTCAAGGACAGTCCAGCTTGTGTACTGTAGGTTGCTGTGATGAACAATAAATGATTTTTCCGTCACTTACATTTATCCAAAATGGTGGCCAGTTTTCAGAGAAGAGAACAAACAGTAGAATATTTTTGGAGGCATATTGATACTGATAAATCTTTCCATTGCTTGTGGGATTCATAAATTTAAAAGACGCTCTCCAGTGTCAAATCTGCCAATACAACTGAAGTAATGCACATGTTTAAGTTCCACTGTATGCTAAGTGAAAAAACAAGCAGCAGAGACATGTGATACTAATGTGTACCAGTATGAAGATACTTCAGAAATGCTGCACTGGCACCTCACCCGATTCCAACCACTTCTGAGAGATAATGCTGTGCAAATAGGTTGCAGGCTGCAATCTAGAGGGCACTGTATTCTGAATAAATTACACAAATGTCCAGCAATTTGTTGTCTCCCTCCCTACCACCCTGTCTTTGTAAATGTCCAGATGCTGAAGCGTTGGTTGATGCTGTCACCTTTTTTTTGAGAGGGGGGGGGGTTCCACTGACTCTTCTTTCATTATGCAGTTTGTTGTTTCACATGGTGTACGTCTTCATTCTTTCAAATGTAAACATATAAAAAATAGTTTTGGTTAGGACTTTGTAGACAGAAAAGAAAGTCTACAAAGCTGACAGTTGTGTTAAACCCAGAGTCTCTTGCAGTGCGCTATGTTACGGTTTGGAAAACCACTGAAAGCTTCTGCCAAATAAAAGAGTTTAACTTCTATTAATTCTTTATAGATGAGATTGGCTTTCATTGACAGTCAATAAATCCAGCTGTCTTCAATTTAGATATTTTCAAGGTTGCTAAGTGAAGATCTCCTGCCGCATGCTAACCTCAACCTTGTTGCTAAAATTTCACTCCCACACCATGAAACTTAAAAATGAAAGTTGATATAAAACCATAATGTTTCTGGCCTAGTTTTATGAGGTTTTCCAACTGATTTGTTTCAATAGCAAATAGCTTATTATATCAGACATCATTATTACTTTTTAATGGTCTATCATATGAAACACTGTGTATTTTGGATTAAGATTAACCACTTTTTTTTTTTTTTATAATCTGTAATCTTGTTATGCAACAAACCCTCAATATCTCCCATTTAAAGCTGTACTGAGTGATTCTTTGGCACTGCAGGGCACAAAGTGGACAAGCTTCTTGCACTGTGATATATTATATCTGCCAGTGGTATATTTATAACTAATGTCAGCAAATTATACTTTACTTATCATAAAGTATATAGTATAGTTATTATTCTTCTACTTTTATTGAACACAAGTTGAAAATAACACTTTTTCTGTATCTGTATCTCTTTGTTTTGCTAGTTTGATTTTCTTCAGCAGCCACAGTTTACTTCGGCTCTACATGATAACCAGTCTGAGCTGGTTTGCTGCGACTGACCCAGCCCAACTCCTTCAATAACAGATGAACAGATACATCTGGAAGGAAATATACTTCTGGCTGATCAGTTTTTCATCCATTCTCAGGTTTCTAATAAATGTATCTGCAAACAGCTCACTGATAACATATTTTATTTCTTATCCAACAATAACAGCTCCAGGCCACTAAAGTACAGTTTATTTATGGTTCAGGCATGTTGACTTTTTCAGTATTAATGAACACCAAAATCTTTACCTAACTTAATATTTTAACAGTGTAAACCATCAATATGAGAAACACTACATGGGGCTCAAATAACATTCTCAGTATCATCACCATCCGCTCCAGCCTCACCCCAACGACTTTGGTACAATGTCACGTCCTAGATGGGATTCCAAGCAGTGATTATGTTTTCTCCAATATGTATTATACAAAGTAAATGAGTCATTCAAACATATCTTGTATGAGACAAGATAGGTGGCAGGATTGCTTTGGTTGCCCACAGTTTGATATGGGAATGCTGGTGAGAGCTGGGGGATTTCATCCTCATGAAAAAAACAAACAAATTAGTCAAGAGTGGCTGGATGACACAGAAGGTCAGAGAGACGTTCATTCTCACTGGGAATGATAGAACTGGCAACCCTTTCACATAAAAAAATAATAGTTAATTGACAGATTGCTAGCCAGTACTATAACCTACAGGACTGCAACCTTTTAGTTGGCTCATGCATTGAAGGAAACAAGCTAGATACAGGTCATCTTTTAGTAGTCTAGTTTCAGAATAAAAGGAGAGAGACTCATACATATGCATACGCTTTACCTTTTTGAGATTCACAGTATGCAGTAGCATGCAAGGAGGGTGGAATGCAGGGAGGAGAGCAAAGTTGTCTTTCATGTTCCTGCAATCCTCCCATTTTTCTCTTGTATATGACTGCCATATGGAAGCACTCATAAAGAAAATTAGGTACAAATAAAAAGACTTGACAGTCCTATTTATAGTGCGAGCAGGCCAGGTTGTTTTACTCCCTTCATCTCGCAGGTGTTCCTGGGTGGGGTTTCTTTGGTAGTTTTTTTTCTTTTTTTACCTCCTTTTAGTTACTGTAGATTTTAGTTTGTTGTCATAAATGAAATGAGTAAAAGCAGTGATGAATGGTATAGATCTGACATGGTGCTGTTTCTGATATGTTTTCTAATCTAGTGACAGATGTGGACTGTTGTGTGCTTCACTTGACTTGATATGCTCTTTCACTAAGACATACTGGCTGTTTATATGTTAGCGGAGAAAAGAGAAAGAAAAACAGGTTGTGATGAAAAGCTCCTCAAACTAGAGCCCAGCAAAGGAAAACAGGCACATTCTCTGGAACAATGTCACTGGGATAAAAGTTGACTGTGATCTCCGAGCCTGACCTCCGACCCTGACAGTATTTGGATTAGAGAAGACAAGATCCTGTGCATCCTTAGTGTTTAATCTCTGAGACTCAGCCAGAACTGAACAGGGGGTGCTGTGGGAGGGCTGGAGGAGACCCTCCTGTGTTTATTTTGGTGGGCAGATAGGAGTCTCGCAGCAAGGTGCTTGCTGTCATCACTGTGACCTACGAACTCGGGCCGCCGGACATCACCAAGACTCCAGAGAAGAGATCCACAGCAGCATGTGGGATGCTCAGCGAAGAGGTCAAAGGGCAGGGCTGCTGCTGAACATGTGCACAGATGTCAAGAAACAGCCTCACTGAATTTTCTTTGACTTTGCAGTTTTTTCAAAAAGACTGGAGTAGACAGCTAATTGAAAAAAAGCAGCCTCCCATTGAGAATACTGAAGGTGAAGAGGAACATGACAGCAACGTGCATTTTAACACGAGAGGACATTCAAGCTAGCATTGCACTGAGGTTGGTCCAGGCTCCGGGTGAGACTGAACCTTTTTGTCTGTTCACTTTGGTTTAACAAGCATGAAGGCACTTGAAACATTTTATGTGGCAAGTACATGTGTTTAAAGAGCGTTTGATTCCAGTATCCAGACAACATGATCCCTCCCTCTCTGTGGAATATCGACATGTCTACATGAGTGGATGGATGAACTCTGAACTATGAAACAGATAAATCCACACAACCACATAGATCCCATGGAGAAAAATGTATTATCCAGGAGTGACGTTTTAAGCACGAAGCATTACTTCAGAGTCGCCATCTTAAATACCTACAATCCATATGGTCATGCCATATCCCACATGTTGCAAATAATCACTGTAACAGTAGAAAAAATAGATATGGTAAATGGACTGTACTTATATAGCGCCTTTCTAGTCTTCCGACCACTCAAAGCGCTTTTACAGGACATATCTCATTCACCCATTCTCACACACGTTCATACACTGATGGCATTGGCTGCCATGCAAGGTGCCAAGTGCTCATCAGTTTGAGGAGCTAACCATTCATACACATTCACACACCGATGGCGCAGCCTTCGGGAGCAATTTGGGGTTCAGTATCTTGCCCAAGGACACTTCGACATGCAGACTGGAGGGGATCGAACCGGGGATCGAACCACCGATCTTCTGATTAGTGGACGACCCGCCCTACCTCCGAGCCGCAGCCGCCCCATATAATAATATATATATATATAAAATATAATATTTTGTTTGCATATGTTTAGTGTTCTTCCCCAATGAGATCTCACACTTACAAGTGATAATCAGGACACACACAAGGCAATCTGTATATACTGTGCTTGAATGAAAATTTGTTTTCTTCTGTTTCTTCTGTGCGCATGGCTGCAATGATTGACTGTTCACTAGAGAGATTCAAAGACAGTCAAGACATTTCTTACAATCAGGAATTGTGTCTAAGAGTACCATGGGGAAGAATTAGTCTGATAAACTATGGAAGAGGAACAGATCTGGAGTTTTTCCACCAATGCTAGATACTGTATAGCGGCTGGGGCTTATATCTTAATATAGCTGGAGTCATGGAGCTTATGCTGTCTCATAAATATGTCAGTTCAGAAACGTTGCTTACAGCTGCCTCAGGAAATCCTCATCTTAGCTCCAGTATGCATTATCTTCACCTTTTATCATGTTGTAGAGAAGAAAAATATTTGATAAGAGACTGACGCATTAAATGCTTTAAATTTATGTGTTTTTGTTATCAAAAAAGAATGAAACCAAGCCAAAAAAGTGACAAGGGCCCTACACAGAGACATCCCAAGGGGATAATGTGTTTAAAAAACAGATAAAGACTTAGAATTGCTTCCAAAGTCTGTTTGTCTGTAGACACTTTGTGCGAGTTTTAAGTTGTTTATCCTCACAAATATTTCTCCAAAGAGGGTATATCTTGGATCTGCTCTGTCACAAGAATGAATAAACAGTAAATAAACAAATCAGAATCTGACTGCACATTCTCAGTAGCTTAATTTCTTAGAAAAGGCTAATCAGGAAGCTACAAAACTTATGACGCTAACATTAATTTAATGCTGGTGCAATGCCATGTTTCCAGGTTTTAACATCAATCTGGAGCCGCATCAGCTCAGTGCATATGCTCGTCTATAACAGGCGTCTGTGACAAAGATGGGTGATCATGCATCACTGAGCTACTGACACTGAGCCCAACAGCATCGATGACCAGCACTGAAACCAGAGTGACCTTTTTTAGCAAAGGTCAGCAGCAAGAGAAAACAGAGAGTTCACTCACTGGTCTAATATCCTGGAATGTCCTGGAAGCTGTGAGGAGAAAAAAAAAAGTCTTTTCAAACAGGATCTTAATCAGAGTCATGTTCCTTATTTAATTTGAGAGGACATTCGCACAGACGCAGATGCGTCTTTCTTCAGATGGTCATTTATTCACTTAAGGAAGTTTGAGGAATCATACAACTATGAATGGTTACTATTTCTGTTGCATACATACAGTCTCAGTGTTCAGAAATCAGTCCTTAGGCCTTTCCTCCTGTTAATCTATTCCCTGAGAGTGGCTCCAAGATGTGGAAGAGCTAAGGATAAATATATAATATTCATTATATATCTATGATATTTTATCCATATATCACACCCTGTTCATCTTCATTGGTCTTCCCTTTCTTCTGTGCCACGTGTCTGTGTTTGTGTTGTCATTATATGACATGAAACTATGTACTGTGTGCACATGCTCTGCCACGCTGACACAGTCTCACCAAAAGTTAAACATACTATCACATTAACTATTATTTTGTGTCGTGTTATACACTGAATTATGTTTACTCGGTGTCGCCTACTTTGCGACACACTTTGTGTTGACATCGTTGTCGAACCCACAGAGTCGTGTGTGCTATGTCCTTTATTAATTAAACCTTTAAATAGAGTTACATCTGCTACTTGTGTGAGTGCGTGACATTAGATCAGTTGGGAAACACGTCAAAGCCCACTTGGTACATTCAACAAGTGTTGTGTGTGTAAAGCAAATTAAAATCATGGCTGTGTGGAGTTAGTCATGGAAATTTATGTCAAAGTGCTCTTTCTTTTTTTCTTCTTCTTCTTTTTTTTTTTTTACAAGTCTTGCATTGCTTTTCCTGGCCGTTATCACACTACAGCTAATCGAAAATGCTGTCATTGTAATTAGCAGTAGAAGGTACTAGTAGCAGAGCTATGCATACATTACATTAGGGTTTTTAGAGGCATGCAACAGTCAAATGGTTTCTGTGGTGCAGCCACCTCTTTGGAGATATATGTATGTCAGGTTGTGGGAGCTGCCATGCTGGCAACAAAGCCCTGTTCATCCTGCTTCAGGGTGACCAAGTGATTCCAATTAAAGCTGCATGTGTTGTTTACTGAGGCTGGGGTCGTGCAAGAACCTTGGATCACTCTGACCTGAGTCTGTTCAGACAAACATTGAGATCCACTGTCTTACTTTCTTGAACCGCGCAGTCTGTTTCAGTTTCTACAGTATGCTTGTATGTATGTTTTCTAATTGATTTCCATATGCAACACGGCTACGTCTTATAATAACAGCACCCAATGCATACAAGCAGTGATGCTGGCCAGACATCCGCCCACGCTCTTAAATACAAAAAATCAGTCTGAATTGCTAACTAAAATATTATCAGTAAATTGAACAGATCAAATTGAAGGCGAGCAGGAAAAAGCAAGACAAATCAATTAGTTTTAGTATAACGTGACTTCCACTGACTGAAAAAGAGAGGTGACCAGTCAGAGAGGGCAGAGGAAGGAGAAGATATATGAGCAAGGCTGAACTGCCTGAGGAAAAGAAACATACAAAGCAACAAAGAGTGATGGAGCTTATGTGCTCTGGCAGAATCCTGTAATAAAACAGTTTTATCATCCTGCTCTGTTGTCCACACTTAACTAACACTCACAAAAACGTGGCACTTTCTGAAGCCATGTCATTAAGACAATGTAGTAAAACTTTATAACTTTCAAATGGGCAAAATAGTATCACTGTGAGAGATTACTTATGACATAAAAACGACAAAGTAGGGGTTAAGAGGTTTTTGCTTCAGGTTATAGAAGTCCTGCATTGCCCTTGATATAGCAGCAAACAGGCCCAACTATAAGGTTTCATGGTTTGTTTGTCAGATACACAAGTAAATGCAATGAACCAAACAAAACAGTTCAAGATGAAAATTATTATGCATATGTGCAAGTATGCAGTGTTCAGAGTTCAATGAACACAATGTACTATTTCAATTCAGGAAGAGAGAATGTCACTAGATGCACTCAGTTGTGCTCTACTGCATATTTTTCCCGAAATAGGCCATAGTTATCTTGAAACATACATTTTAAGGATTTTGTAGACATTTAACAGAACTGAAGGGCATTATGAAGGATTTTCTCAAGGGCTGTTTTCTTATGTTGGCAGCCTGCTCCTGACATTGTAACACTAAAATATCAATGGCGTGGTGGCTCTGTGGTTTGCCCTATGACCACACAATAGAAAAGATCCAGCTCCCGCAAGAGCCAGCTGGGCCCTTTATGTACAGAGTTTACATATTTATAAAATGTGCCAAGGCCTGTTTTTATGTCATTTTATCTTATTAAGATTTTTTTGATATGTCACAGTAAGAAAAGCACAAATGTAAATAATGCAATTTATTATGGCTGAATTCAATTTCACTCTTTCAGTTTCAGGGTCCTGATATTCTGCATACTGGCTCAGTGTCACACTGTCATGGCTTACTTACTTTACTTAACTATTAATGTTATATGTCTAATACCTAAATTAGAAATTCTGATTTCTTATTAGAAATGTTATTCCTCTATTTTGACACTTCAGTTAATCCATGAAATCTTGTGGTCTCATAAAGAGCATGAGTTGTCAATCAGCAGTAAGAGTGAGTTGGGCTTTAAATATTAATACATAGCTTTTCACTGTTATTTTAGCTGTAGATCATTACATTATTTACAGTTCTATTTATAGTTTTAATAGCTAATGGTTAAAAACCACAAACTGAGGATGCATAAAAATATTTGCAGATCAGTGACCAAAAATCTAGATAAAGTGTCCTGGTTTCTACAGGAATAGGATATGATGCTTACATGCACGAAAACAACAAGGATACACCAAAACTGGACCATAATGAGTTACTTGTGCACACACTGTGATGTTTCTTTTCAGCAGAAAGGACATTTTCTTATCAACCAAATCTTGCCTAATTAAAAATTTACGCACAGAGATGACGCCATAGATCGTCACATAATAGAGGTTTGACAAATTTTTTGTAAGTCTAAGATCTTTGAGTATGATATAAAATGACAGATGTACTGAATGAAAAAGCTTTGCATGTGAGAATGAGGAACATGAAAAGCAGACAGGATAAGTTGATTATGAAGAATGAACAAAGGAGTGTACAATTTGGCCAAACTTCAGTCCGGGTAGAGCAGCAAAAGAAAGACTGTTGGCCGAGTGTCGACATCAGCTTGTGACTTACTGACTGTCAAATCTACTGACTGTGACTGTGTAAGAAGGAAGGCTCCCTGAACAAATGTCCTTTTCATTTCATGCATTTACACCCATAAACTCTGCCCCTCTGCTGCTGATTCAATTGCAGCTAATCACTCAATTGCAATCACATGTATGAGCAAGTAAATAATCAAAGGATTGTGCACAAAAATAACTTTCTCTTCCTTTGCATGTCTGAGAAAGAAGTGAATTCTGATTCGTCCTACCGTGTCCATTGAACAGCTGTACAAAGAAGTTTGTAGTTTGTCGTGTCTATAACTTTTAGTACTTTCTTATTGTTATTTCACATACGTTTTTTTCCTAGCAGCTAATCTACAGTGTAGCCACAAACTGCGTCAGTGAGTCTTTGATAGAGTTTAGCTTGTGGGAGCTTTTGCACATGAAGAAGTGAAGGAAGGAAATAAGGTTTGGCATGTTGACTCAAGACTAAATTTCCCAGGGGGCCTAAATGGACAGCTATTAAAGTTTAATTGCTCTGCTTGCCAATTGGAAGAGCTGTGAGAGCCCTGGTGGAGTAAATTTTAGAGCTACTGTGGGAAAGCTGTTGAAGGAGTTCAGTGCTCGGCTCACACCTGTCACTGAAAGTTTTTATATCCTTATTAGCATAATCTCAGCAGTAATTATATCAAAAGGAAAAGGAAAATATTACAAAACTTGATCCAGGGGGAGAAAGCGGACAACAACAACACTTATAATTTCCAAATGCCACCCCAATTTCACCCTCATCCCAGAAGAGAAACAGAAAAGAGAGTATCTGAGCTTTGTTTCTCGATTATTTGCATAATACACTTTGATGGGTGGATACTCATCTCAATCCCTGGCTCTTTTGTATCTGCAGATTACAAAAGGCCTGTTTCCAGCGCCGTGCAGGCTACCAAGAAGAGACTATCAAAGGGAAGGAATGGGCTTTCAAGTTAGGACCCTTCGATTGTGTTACAGATTGGTTCCAGGTGAGGCAGCTTTGGGAAGTTCAGCCGGAGGAAAATTGCCCCTCCGTGCATTGCTTGTGAGAGGCAGGGAGGCTTCACGGTTGGCATGGTGCTCCGGAATTCCAAAACTACTCACGTTTGGTGGGATTTCTGAGGGATGAACGCTGGGCCTCAAAAATCTTGTTGTGGTTGATTGCAGCTACATTAAAAGCTAAGCGCAGACAAAAAAGGGGTATACAGAGTGTCTGGCTGTTTCAGAAAAAAAAAGCATGCTGAATAGCTGGATAGCACCACAGTCCGCAGACAATAATTGCCAACATAATGTTCAAAACATGCCTTTGATTCACTCATAAGATAAGTCCTGGATTTATTTTTCAAAACAGACATTTTCCAGTTCCACTCTGGTGTTAACGTGATTTTCAAAATGAGCGGTTCATGTTCTTCTTTTTCACACATGTTATTATGGCAGGAAACTATCTCAAGGACTCTTGGCAAAGACGTGTCATACACATTTCAGCAAACAAGGCTCCTAAAGTATCTCATAGGGAATAACCATACTTAACCATTATTCTATTTCCCTCATGCACTGCATTGATCGACCACACTCGCTCAGAGAGTTTTGGAGGAGGATTTCAACTTATAAAAGACTCTTACTTATTCAGTTTGATGCAATTTAGATACAGCATTAAAGCCTGTCATAATTTACCAATCAGTCCCATGATAACTTGACAACTTCACAGACTCATCCAGTGGCGCCATTAGTCCTGTAATCGATATCCTGCCACCATCATCTTTATCTTCTTTTGATACCCACCCCACCCGGCCTCAAAGCCAGGGCCATCTGTACAGTTAAACACGTATTAAACAAGCACTCAGGGGACCTCTAAACAGGCTCTAAAGTGTTTCACACGTATGCAGAGAGTGATTCTGTATGTCTGCTGCACACACTCTTGTCAGATCTGATCTGAACCAGGCCATGTGTGGGAAAGACAATTAGGTAGAGACAGAGCTGAGCAATACACGGCCGTGCCAAGCTGTGGCATTATGCATCACTCACCTGTCTGGCCAAATAAAGCGAGACAGGGAAACATCTGCTCATGTTTTCAAACTGGGCAAAAAATGTCTGCCCCATTTTGTTCTTTGTGAGTTTTGAAGCTTTGCAGCAAAAAAAGTAGTTTTTTGTTACAACATCTGCAAGAATCAGTCCACACAAAAATAAAGTCATTATATCATTAATGCAGCTTGTTTATTGTTTTATTAGAAATCACAGTCATTGCATTCATCTCTTAAGTTATTGAATTTACCTAGATTTCATTTATTCGCAGCATCATGTGCATGCTTGTGAGCATTGCACCTGTAAGATCACCCAGTAGAGACGCAGAGAAAAAAATCAAGAGGGCTGCTCGGGGAAAATTAAATTTTACAATGAGGGAATAGATTGTTTCCACCTTCGCCAAGCGCTGAGAACAACAACAAAGAGGATCATGAGGACCGAGGCCACACAGAGCAAACAAGCTGTTATTCCACTGTTGTTTGGAAGGATTGTGAAGAGATTGGTCTCATAATGAAAAGAAAATAGAAGTGATGTTCCCATGACGGATATGGTAAACTAAATTGAGAGAGGCTGCTCCGTCGGCTCGGAGTTCACACCTTTGCTCCCCCCACCACCCCCTCACATTCATCCTTCATCCTTTAACCTCATTGACTCACCCTTTCCAAAGAACCTGATCTGGCCTAGAGGCGCATGTGCTCATGTCCTGTCGAGGATTTGTTGATTTCTCTAATCACTGTTCCAGCTCTGCTTGTCTTTGTTTGTTTTGTAGAACAAGCAGCAAACACAAGCGCTTAAGATGGTCCCGTGGAACAAAGAGAACAGCTTGAGGACACTGAACTCCTGATTGCATCTCTAAGGTCACTGTAATTACTTTGTCCTGCATTGCTTTTGTCCTGAAGTACACTGTAGCAACATTATGCCAAGCGTAATTATGGATGAGATTTCTTTGTTGTTGTTGTTGTTTTTTTTCGTCAGAACCGCGTGCACAAACTAACATCAAATATGTTAAACTTAATTCTTGCTTGTTTTGTTCTGTCAGCATGTGACTGCACTGTGTTTCTTGTCATTTTGAGAGGTTGTCCATAAGTGGACACACTGTCCTGCCTAATTGGGATTGTGGGTATATTTCTGTGTGCTTTTTTTTTTTTTTGGGTCTGTGTAAGATGTGGGAGGAGATGCACAGAGTGGAGGGAGAATGCTGCTGAGAATGAAAACCATGAGGAGGAGGAAGTGCTGTATTTATGCTGTTCATGGTCTTCTCTCTTCACTGACAGGGGGAAACAAGCCCTGCTGGCGATCTGCACGGCTTGGCCTTATTTCACTGACAGGAGAGTCTGCATTCTCTGAAGCCCTCTCTGTTCCTCCTGTGGTAGTTACAGTGTGTTTAAAACCAGAACCACAGATCTGTTCCTATCCCGAGGAACCCAGACGTGTACCCCCTGACCCCCGAAAATGTTTATTGATATGATCTGAGTGGGCATGGTGGAGCTTTTGTTATATTTTGCAAAGGAGACTAAAATCAAGGGGAAAAATGTATGACTGAATAACAATAAATAATTATTTTAAGGACACGGGACATCAAAGGCCTCAGCTTGTGCACAAAATCCAAGCATCACTGCAGTCTCCTCTTTACCATGCAGATACAGAGCAACAGGAGGGATTGACCACAGCTTGACATAAACAGATGTTGTGTTTGACCAAGATACATACGGTTAGCACATATGGAGGCTACTGCAGCGCTACGTACTCATTAGTCTTGTTAGTGACACAGCCAACAGATTAGCGAGCCAGAAAGTAGCCACTTTCCTGACAGCATATCACAGGATTGGACAGGTAGACTGCAAAAATTATATTTTTGTGAAAAAAAAAACTTTGCTTTAGTAAAGAATAAGTCACATGGGCATAAAGACGTTCATTTATTTATTCATTCATTTATATATTCTTACTTGCCTGGCCTGGGTACAGCACTTATTCTCCTGTGTCTATTTTTGCTTGTTGATGCCCAAGTGGTTAATGTCTGTATTGGGTTTAATGGGCTTAAGTCAAGCTTTGTCAAAAATATCATAGTCCAAAAATTCTACCTGAGCACGTCACTCACCAGAGTGAGAATAATTTTAGAGTTTTGGTCATTGGCTCAATGAAAACAAGTTGGGAAATTCAGGAGTCAATTTTTAGCTCCACTCTTTGACTCAATCCAAATTCAAGACAGTTACCACTCACACATGTTGGTCCATAAGTGAAAGAGTATTTACCTCAGAGCTCGTGTGAGGGATGGAGCTGCTCTTTGTGAGTTCTGCTCTGTTATCAGTTTGAGAACTATATGCTCATGGTATTTTTGCCTCTGATTTAATAAACCAACTTAATTAAATGGTCGACGATGGGAAAGTAGCCAAGCTCAATTTTCTGTGGCCTGTTTTTCTCTACCTGATGTAACAGAGAACTGCTTCACAATGAATGCATAGTCACACCACCACCAATACCACTTGATCTGCAGCTTTAACTACATAATGAACTGTTGCGCCTCAGATGTCAGTCACACTCTGCAAGCCCACCCCCCTCTCCCCCCATTTATCTGCCTGTATGTCTCTCCACAATCTCTCCTTGAAGTACCATCTGCAAAATTTTTGAAGGTAAAACATGATGTTCACTGTAGGAAGAACCAAAAAATCAACATTTTTCAGCACAAACACTTTTTAAGGACCAGTACGTAGGATTTAGTGGCATCTAGAGATATATTTGCTGATAGAAATCCCTGTCTTCTCACCATCTCCTTCCTTGTGTGAAGGAGAAACCTCAGTGGCCACATTCTGTACAGTCCCCCAATTCTTACCGTATATACAGACCGTATATACAGTACAAAGTTTTACTGTATCAACACAAAATTCAGTGTTATAAATAATTCATAGACAGAATAAAATACTGTTGCTTCACATATAAGAAGAGGCCAATGTAATAAACAACATAAGGTTGTTTTTTTAATCTACTGTTAATGCCTGGGACTCAAACCCATGCTGTGATTACTTGAACATTAAAACAACGTTCAGTGATAGAATGATGGCAGTTGTGTTTTCCAAAATGTGCCTTTTTCTCACTGGGAAAATGTTAGCAAGCCAGAGAAAGCAGTACTCACAAGAGGTAACAGGTAAATAAACACATGCAAGTGTACACAGAAAGCAAAACAGGGCAATGTACCGTACACACACACACTCACACACACACACACACACACACACACACACACACACACACACACACAATGGAGACCTTAGATCTGGAATTCTGGATGACTAAACTTGGTTCTGGTCACTGTGGTGTACTCATGCTTCTGGTGTCACTCTTTGCGTGCCAGTGTTTGTGTGTGTGTCTGCGGTGACAGATGCCTGGTGCATAATGTCAAAAGTCTGCCTTTCCTTTAGAGCTCTTCAGGCTCAATCCAGAGTCTGACCCCAGATCATCCACAGAGCACCTGCCACGTCAGCCCTTCATCACCGTCCCAACGCCCACTCTCTCACCAGCTCCAGACATGACAGACATGGAGCTGGACAGAATTGTACAGAGCACTCAAGTACCACTGTGACAGCGAAGGATGGGTGGAGATGACAAACACACAGCTTCATGTTATTCCCGTCATTTGAAATAGCAATCAAAGCTGATCTAATTAAGCGAGTCTGTATAATTGAGGTCTTTCGGGAAATACTGACAGGGTCCAGATACTCTCTCTTTCTGTGCGAACGTCTCACCAGAAACACAGGGAATTCTGGGATACGAGGTTGTCATGACAGAGACTTTTGACAAGGATGTAAACCAGACGTCAACCGCCTGTGTGTCCTGATGTTGCATGAATGCTTATAGGAAACAATCATGCATACATCAGAGTTCTGTGCCCGCTCATTTAAAACAGTCGTGCATTTGTCATTGTCCAGGTCTGCACTTGTTTGTATAAGCTCTGACTTGGCATATGATGAATGTGTATTACATTTCTCATTTATTCACTGTGTTTCCAGGCCAGTCATGCGGACTTTTTCTGTGCAGGTCCCTCTGGCCTGCCTGCCCTTTTTCTTTGTATAGACATTAAATTTAAGCTGCTGCTATTGAAGCCTTGTTTATGAGAACTTTTACTTTCCCTGGCCTTGAAGTTATGGCTGTATTCTTAAAAGTAATAACTTGTCTTAAGATTTGATAGAATTTCTACTGTTGCAACACAAACTGTTTAATTTGAGCTAATATTCGAGGAGGTCAGACATTTTTGTGGCCATTCACAGTTGGTGGTTGATACCATCTTCACGGTCAGGCTACATCCAAGTATGTTTCTAGTTTGACTTGCTTGGATGAAACATGCTGTATTATTATCTCCACATCGCTTTTGTTTTGGTTTTTCAGCAGGGATACATTTCACCCGAGGTAACAGTGGAAGTCCAAGAGTCTTCCATAACTCTGAAATACACAGACTGACAGTGGAGGTTATTTGGCTCCAAGTTCAGGTTTAGATTTTCATCCAAATTGATCTGAATCTAAACGCAGAGTAAACATGACACATTCCATCTGCTTTACAGCAAAATGAATTGAGTTTTAACAAAAAAAAAAAGACAAAAAAAAAAAAACACAATGTTTTAAAGCGGTGCACGTCTTTGTATTTCAGCTCAAGTCATCTCCTGTCATCACTGGCGAGGATAGGGTTAGGGTTACTAAAATCGAGCATCTGCCTATTTGACTTTGACTATTTTGATTGTATGTAGTTATTCTTACTATTCAAATGTGGAGGTGCTAATTTATCTCATTAATTGATAGAGGTACTTACTAAATTACTCAAATATATAACTTATTTCACATCTTGTCCACATGAATTGATCTTTCTTCAACATGTATTAACACTGAAAGGTCTTGAAAATTCTTGTTAATTATTATGGAGTACTACATACATAATTATATTTTTAACATGTCTATCTCATTTAAGGCAATAATTTAGCACCAGAAAATGATAAAAGAAATCAAAAGATTAGTTTAAAATTTCTCCCGGGTGAATTGATATAATGTCTAAGATTCTTCCAGCTGGCGATCTGCCCATAACAATGTCCATGACTGACAGATGTTATTCCAAATCTAGTTTCAGAGGTGGTCGAAAGTCTATGAACCTCTTCTGGTGTTTCCCCAAGCTGGCTTTCCAAGTGTTCCCATGATGCCCTCTGGACCGGGCTCTGTAGGACAGAAAATGCAGGTCTGCTCTAGTTTCACGCTGTCAGATAAGATCAGTTTGTGTGTTGGATTCCTGTCACTGAGAAGACCGGGTTAGCGCTGACCCAATACTAAGGTTTGGACTTCAGGAGCCAACACTAGTCACGCGATGCAGAACAGGAAGTCAAAGGTCACAGTTTACCTTTTCTCCACCTTCTCACTGACTTCATCCTTCACAGTGATCTGATCATCTAACAACAACAAAACAAATACGTCTGAACTTCTCTTTGTGCATGGGAGAAGTTTCATGACTTACAGTATGGAAAAGCAGATAATAAACCACGCTGTTTGAGGCCTCAAGGGTCTTTTGGGCCAAGATATTGCTGTCACGTATATATGTAGACATATTTAATTTTTTTAGCTGAGATGTTATGTTGGACCACAGATGCAGGACAAAAAACTGTTACAAAAAATGATGACAACTCAGCCTGTAACTGATGTTGTGAATGTCCTCCTTTTTGCCACATGTGAACAATATTGTCAATATGTAAATATGGTCTCTGACACTTGATGAAGATGGATTTGGATTGGAAATATGTTGAAAAGCTGTTTGCTCTTTCACCCACAAAGAGTGTTGAATGTTTTATAGGAAATATTTCAATGTGCATCTTCGGTTATTTAAAACATGCATGCAGAAATATGCACAGCTTTTTGGTATAATTAAGTATGGAAGAACATTTGTCTTACCTGCTGCAATTACTAGTCTGTGAGCCTTTGTTACTGATAACTTGTGTCTTCCATTTAACTTGAAATCTTTCACTTATAATTTCATTTTACTCAAAATTTGGCCAAAATACAAGTTTCACTCTGGCCATTATCCTGGTTCTGACTTTATTTATATCAAGCACAAACTTTGGTTAAGTTGATAGCAATAAGATTTAAAATATGCAAACTGTTCTTGAACTATATAATATGCAAAGCAGATGTTCTGAATTGAAGCTTGACATCATCACTTTTTAACCAGCTGTCACATATATCAAACCCTGATGTCTTTAATGGTTGACTGAATTCAGTGACTTCTGTGTGGCTTTCTGATGCAGATTAAGAACTTGTGATGAAAGAAAACGTAAACATGAAAACAAGTGGAAACTGGGAACACTTGCAGCTTGGAAGACAAACCAGAAACCTGAAACTTATAAGTTATACAAGTTACCAACTTTGTTTTGTTGTTGTGGATACAAGTTACCAACATTTACTTTGACATGTAAAAATGTAGTGTTTTTAAATATCAGTTTCCAGTCACAAAAAATACATTTGTAGAAAGAAATATACTTCATATTTGTTAGACGTATATATTTTTTTTATATATACACTATATTTTTTTCTCTCAGTCGTGTTAATAAATACTTTTGCATGTCAACATTCATCATAAAGTGGCACAGTGGCTGTGGACAATAAACAACCTACCCCATCCACTCATATACTGTATACACACATAAATGTATAGTTTAGGTCTCCAGTAAGCTGCATTACACTGAATGTGGCAAAACAGGAAATGTACATATGGGTTATTTATTTAGATCATAACTCATATCACCTGTTACATGCACCTGAATGTAATTATGTGTACCCTCTGCTGATGTGCACATTATTTTGTTTTATATATGATTAAATCAAATTTGGATGATTAAAAGCAATGTGCTGGAGCTCATGATGTTATGGAAGATAACTAACTAAAATCATACTTTAGTCCTGATTATGAGACATTTTATAAGATTCATAATTTTATACAGGGATGAGTGGTTGTTTTTCTGGTCAGTGTGAGTGCCAAAAGACTCATGAGATACTTTCGCAATTATGATATATTTTTTAGGTGTGCAATATAGACAGTGCGAAGGTGTATGGGGTTGGACTGAGACCTGCTGTGAGGGACTCAAACAAAAAACAAAGAGTATGTCAGTTGCTGTGACCCCTTGTGAGTTACAACTTTTAAATCTACACAACAAAAATCAACAAAAGGTGCCTCCAGCATTACAGAGCAACTGTGCCCGTACCTTCATATATGTGATCATGAATGCCTAGTATTTTCATAGCAACTTTCTGTGCCAAAGGACATTATAACTAATGTGGCATCTTTGCAAATACCCACTTCACCAAAGTCATTACTCATATGGCCTTATAAATGCACTACTGTGAGAAAACGTATTGCATTTGGTTTTCAAATGTAAAGAACTAGAATAGTAATCATCATAGTTTATCCCAAAGGACTGAACTGTAAACAAATCCACCCTTGAACCACACTCCAAAATCAAACCTCAATCCCATGAGTCGCAAATTGCAAGATGGTGAATAAAATTCTTTGGCTGTAATAATGATAATGATGGTAGTTAAGTGGAGATGCTTGTAATCTGTCTGTAACACATGTGGGCCATGAATTATTAATGTTGCCCAACTAACTGAAGAGAGGAGTGGAAAAAGCCCCCAACCCTCTATCAAAAAACTGTAAACACACACAATCCTGATTTCACCTCGGCCTGTCTGGTGACTTATCATACAATAAAAATACTTGGCATGCAGAACATGTAGAGATAAATACATAGTTTGAAAGGGAGAGTAGAAATAGAAGAAAGGGGAAACCAGAGGGGTTGCAGGTTGCAGATGAATCTCTATGCTTGCTTAGACTACACTGCAAGTGGTCTGGGCTGAAGTTTTTGTGGGGCTCTTGTGGTTTTTCAGCCAATAAATCCTCTGCACATATTTAATCCAGTCAGATGTGCTGCAGGAGAGAAGCACCGAAGGATGTACGGTCATTAGTCAGTAGCCCACATCAGAGAGAGGAGTTAGATATCCATACACCCCCCACCTCAAAAGTTATAGACATACGCATCATCAGACAGAGAGCCAGACCTAGGGATCATAAAGGAGGTGTGAAAACTGAGCACTAAAGTTAATTTAAAAGGTCTGAAAGTCTGAAGGTCTGATGATACTGGTGCTCTCATATGCTGTTATTTTACCACATGATGTAAAGTGTGAGAAATATGAACTTTCAAAATGTTTCTGAATCGTTTTTATAAAGCTATTATTGAATAAAGCTGGAATAAAGATAAGCGTTTCATCATGTCCACAGTTTAATCATGCATGTTTTGATTTGACTCATTGGCCCATTTAACTCATTAACACTGGTGGTGTTCATTTTAAGACATGGGTATTAAATCAGCACTGCTACTGCTGGTACATGTGTACTGTGTTTTGGCTTGATAGCAGTTATGTGTTGCACCACGGCAGTTACAGTTAGTCTGGTATACTACCCAGACATATCAGACGTAAGGTCTGCTCTTTCCTTTTCCACTTCTATATTTCACTTACTTTAAGCAGTTAATACTTGTGTGCTCATCACCAAATGGTTGCTGATTCACTGGACCTTCTATGCAAATCAGTTTAAAATTTCAACAACATTACTGTGAACACACATGCGAGGGCCATCTGACACAGCAGCTACAGAATATAGCTTGGGGATGTTTTTTCAGCACATTTTAAGCATGATGCTCTTTCGGGATATGGGTCACTTGCGCCATCTTCTGTTCATTACTTGCTGTTACTAGAAGTATTTTTGTCTGGCTATACACCGTCTTTTGACACCATGAATTGATCTCATCCTGGGATTTAGCTTTACACAATTATGTATCTATGTAAGCTCAAGTTTTGCTCAAAGAGAATTCATGAGAATGCCATCAGACCTACTAGGACCTACTTTCGTTTTAACCCAACTTAAAACTCACTTAATATTATAAGCAGTTGGGTTCAGATCTTTTGTAGACCTTTTGCATGATGCTATTAATAACAAAATAACTGAGTAATCCTTTAAGGGAGTTTTAAAATAAATGATGATGATGATGTGTCTGAACCTACTAACAATCGACCAAGCTCATGTCTTATTTAATTTTAATGTAGGTGTTTTGGGAACATAGTGACAAATTTAAATTAACTAGAAGGCTTTGAGACAGTAGTTACACTTTAATATAATATAATATAGAGGAAAACAAAGAAAATAACATTACAGAAATTTCAAAAAATAAAACCGAACAATTGACTAAAAATTAGATGGGGGGGGGGGGGGGGGGGAATCATTTGGTCTAACCGTAGGATGAGTACACGTTTTTTTCTGTCAGGCAACCTTGAGGTTAGCAAAGGGGTCCTTGTAGCCGCTACCGTTAGCTCAGCAGCAGCTAGGTTGGCTGGTGTGAACCTGAGCATCCTCTAACAAACACCAGTGAGAGTAAATCTTACAAACTGCTCTCATACAGCTAACGTTTAATCCGACAGAGGAAATCTCTTTGAAGACAAAGAGTATAAAGGTATGGGGACCGTGTCATCGCCAGCAACTGGCTGTTTAACCTGCATTTGTTTAACGAATCGTCTTTAGTCATCCTGCACAAAACGAGTTGTCGCAGCGCCTCGAGCTGCTCTTTGTTTTTCATTCATAACCGTCGTGGAACGACATTTATTTTAACCGTTTTACAAACATTAAATGACCGTTACTGGTTGATTTGGTTTTAACTGGCATCCGGTTAACTTGCGGCATTAGCCGCATAACGTTACCGAGCACGCTAGCCTCTCAGCTAACAATGGGACAAGGAGATTAGGAGCGATGTCCCCCGCTTATTAAATTGATTTGATGCCGCTAGCTAACGTTTACCTTGCATCGCTGAAAGGCGAGCTTGCAAACGAAGCCAAAGAGACGAGTTTACAACGCTAACTGACACTACGTGACTTAGTGTTATATAAGTTACGCATCACTAGCGTCTGTCAATGAGGTTAGCCGGCGTCTCCAAGGGAGCTAACGCTAAGATTTTTAACTTTGAACACAAGGCCGACATTTTAACTTGTGTTAACTTCCTCCGTCTAACTACCAGTATAGTTCGGCGTCATTACACGAATCTAACCCCAGCCAGTTACGTTATTACTTGGGGACTAACATTAAGTTGTGTTATGCTTCAGGACAGTTTAAACATGATCGTTTTTATTCGTCCGCAGCCCAAATCAAAGGCTGGTTGATTTGGTCGATCACGTCGCTAGCTATCATTTCCCATGGCCCGGTGTTCCTGATGTCGACCTGAGATGTTAAGTCTGTAAAGGAATCTCCAGCATTCCTCTAAAATCACGCCGTCATCCTTGGCAACCTCAATGTCGGATACATTGATATTAAAGCTAATCTTAAGCTGATCGTCAGGTCGCAGCCCTCCCATCAGTGGAGTTGATACTGTTTAGTGACAATGTTAACAAACATGGTCTCATTGTGTACCCTGTAAAGGGAGTGATTTCACTTTCATTTTTCAGGTCAAGGTTAGATTGTATTTCAATTTAATCTTTTTTTTCCAGCGCTGACATCCATGCCACTGTTAAACTATGAAGTCTTGGTTTGTAAGACAAACAGTTTATGCTTTTATGTGCTGAGATTTGTCATGTATGTTTTAGGTTAAGTTTTAAAGGTTTTAAATAGGCTTTAAATAGGTTACATGATACAGCCCCCCTTTTTGGAATGTACCACACTAAGGTCATATGGTCAAATGTAAATAATTCGTTTAAAAAGCAATTATTTACAATTGGGCATAAACCATTGAACACAAAAAATGGAAAGAAGAGCCATTAGATGACAAAAGACTCATCTGCAAAAATTGGAGTAGTGGGAGAGTAAGTAAATGCATGAAGAAGATCTGTGATAGTACATGTGATATACAAATAATTTGTCAGCCTTGTTATTGGTAGTTTAGAATAAAGCAGTCCATTGTGGACTTCTTAGAAAAGATGGACTTCCAAATCGCTTGTAGTCTTTCTTCAGACGCACAACACAACATTGTAATCTTTAAATGTGTGTAATAACTGTTCTCACAGATGCCTTCAGCGATGGTTGGCAACAGTGCTGTCCAGTCTGCCACTCCAGACCTGGGAAATGGAAATCATTGTGAGGCCATGAAGCAGGTTCTTGGTGTGGTTGACAAGAAGGTTCGCAACATGGAAAAGAAAAAGGTATCTCTAATTCATTAAAAATGAAAATGTGTCACATTATTTTCGCTTGTTCAACACCATGCAGGGTGTGAGTTTATGAATTTATGAAAATAATGTATCTTTTCTGTAACCACAGTGATAATTTTAGGTGGCTTCAGGCACATTGTAAAAAGATAGTTTATTGTTTCATCAAATACCAACCTAAATTGGCACGACCTCCACTTGTTGCGTGGCTTGCTTAGACACGCCGTTTGTTTCCCAGTTATGCCTGATTATCAACTATCTTTCTCCAGTATCACTAACCCCCACCTTTAATGCTCTCTCATCCAGCTGTGTGAGTCGATTTCTGTTGCGCAAGGATATTATTTTTTTGTCGTATTACATTTTTATCTCCACTTCAGTTTCACATTATTGTTTCTCAATATTCTTACAGTCCAAACTGGATGACTACCAAGCAAAGAAGGATAAGGGGGAAAGACTAAATCAGGATCAGCTGGTAAGATAAGACAGATAAGACTGTTCTATGAGAGTAAAATCATTTTTATAAATTAAATATACAAATCTCAATTTTCTTTCCATGTCGCACCTGAAGGATGCGTTGTCAAAGTACCAAGAGATCATCAACAACCTTGAGTTTGCTCGAGAATTGCAAAAGAGCTTCCTGGCATTGGGCCAAGAGGTGAGTCCTGATGGTTCCCATAACTTGCTGATTGTTTGTGTCATTGATTTTAAAGTTGTTATCAGTATGATAATCCTCCCTAGTAAGATTTATTGGCTACAACATCAGGAAATCCAGCATTCCTTCTTGTGATTCTCTCCATGATTAATCTGAGAAAGCTCGTCAAACCAAATGGACCAAAACATGCTTGACTGTTTGATTGTGTGTGTGTTCAGGTTCAAAAGGCAGTGAAGAAATCTGCAAGACGGGAACAGCTGCAGCGGGAGGAGATGGAACAACGGCGGCTGAAGACAGTTTTGGAGCTTCAGTTTTTACTGGACCAGTTAGGAGATGACAGCGTGAGGCAGGAGCTTAAACGACCTGATGCCACTGGTTCTCCTTTGCTCACTGATGCTGACCTCACATCTCTTGATGAGTTTTACAAACTGGTGGGACCTGATAGGAACTATGATGTTAGGTATGAGAGTACTTGTGATTTTCAGTGCCTCTAAATAAGTTTTTATCTGCTCAGTGATTAAGGATATTGAAAAAGACCAACAGTACACTCCCAAATTGTATCTTTTATGTTTCATGTTGTATAACTTGTAGGTTGACTGACCAATATGAAGAACCCTCACTACACTTGTGGGACCTGCTTGAGGGCCGAGACAAGGCTGTGGCAGGAACCACATGTAAGTATTTTTATGGTTCTTGATTTCCCACCTCAAACATGAGTGTATATGTATGTCATTAAGCCATGCTTTTGTTTATTGTCTTTTCACCCTTTTCTTTGCTCCAGACAAGTCACTGAAGGACATTCTGGACAAAGTGCTGCTGAGTGGTTACTTCGATAGACCACAAACCCATCAAAATGGGATGTGCGAGGAAGAAGAGGAACAA
This sequence comes from Protonibea diacanthus, assembly GCA_028641955.1. Lineage (NCBI taxonomy): Eukaryota > Metazoa > Chordata > Actinopteri > Sciaenidae > Protonibea > Protonibea diacanthus. The sequence goes on along the minus strand of CM053976.1, from coordinate 24,700,445 downwards.
GAGGAGCAGACGGTGGTGGCTGAGTCTACGGCTGGGAAGCAGCCATCAGAACCTGGTAACTAAGAACAAATATAGAGATACAGTGTCTGTATGAGGTATTTCTTTGACCACACAAGAAAACTGTCTTCACATTTGGTTATTTTCTCCAGAAGGAACAGCTACTGAAAAATACACAGAGCCAGTTAAAGTGGAAACCACAGAGGTGAGACTTGTAGGATTATTGCATATATGCTGCATAATAACTCAAACAAATCATAACTTTGCAGTTGTCATATTAAATTTACATTTTCTTGTGTTACAGTTCATAAACAGACAGTTCATTCCAGAAACATCGTACAGCAGTACAGACAAAGACCAAGTGGAGGAGTGGACAGTGGAGGCTCAGGTATGTTCCTCTCCTCCATCAACACTGTCCTTAATGCCACCATGCATATTTCTCAATGTGTTGTATGTGTGTGCACCTGTCACATGTGTCTGTGTGTTGAATAGATGGTGAATTCCCTCCAGCACCAGCCCCCTGTCCAGCTGGCTACAGATCCAAATGTTACTGTGAACCATGCCACTCCCGCCCCGACCAATGACCCAGTGGTCAGAAAGCAGGCGGTGCAAGACCTCATGGCCCAGATGCAAGGGACGTACAACTTCATGCAGGTAAAAAGGTCCTGCATATGATGTAGTGTTTAGCTCAGTGCTGTTTCCGCTCAGAGGTGGACATTTAATGTGGATTCATACATTGGGATATCTAATTTGTTCATGCATTCTTCGTCCTCTCTCACATGATGCTAAAGCATACAATCAGGTACAGAACGGACAAGTGTGGACTAGGGCTGGTACCAAAAGTCATATCTCAGTATTTTTTTAGCTGAATGGCGGTACTCGATATATATTGATGTTTTTTCCTTGACCAGACAGTTTCATACATCTATTATTAATGGTCCACCGGTAAATCACACTCCCATCACTCATACTACAAATCCCACAATGCACTGCAACAGCTGACACACAGGTCAAGACCTGTGCACCACCTCTAACCCTGCTGCTTCCGTTGTTTGACACACTAATCAGTGGTCCAGTGTTGACAACTTAGTGACTTTGTCGCTATATTTAGTGACTTTTCAGACCCTCTAGTGATTTGTTTTTTTCCCAAAAAGCGACTGGCGACAAATCTAGCGACTTTTTCTGGAGTTATTGGAGACTCTGACATGATGACGTTAACAAGCAGCGGGAGACCTGGACAGAGGGAGAGCAGAAATAAATACGAACTGGCAACTCAAGGGAAGGAATGTATAGTCATTTTAACACAAAATAAACTATATCGATATAAATGATATGGTCTTGTGCTATATTGCGTTTGAAAATATATCGATTATAGATTAAAATATCAATATATCGCCTAGTTCCTAGTGTGGACCCAGTGTTTAGGAGACTTAAAAGATGATGCTGACACAGCCTTATTTTCGCACGTCCTTATTTTAAAGCCTTGAGGAGAACAAAAACTTTCTGGCCTAGGAGATTGAATTCACATCTTTCATGTAAAGCGTTAGTACCCCAGCTAACTCTGCTATGGCACCGCTGTGACACAACAATACATTTCCTCCTGTTTTGTTCTCTCAGGACTCCATGTTGGAGTTTGACGGCCAGGCTCTGGACCCAGCTATCGTGTCTGCCCAGCCGATGAAGCCTGTGCAGACGGTGGACCTGCAGCAGATGGGCTGCCCCTCAAGTGAGCACCAGTTAATTTACACAGGCTCTGAACAGATTGTCTTACATATTCTACTGAGGGTCTGATCACTGTTATTCTGAAAGTGTACAGCAGTTAGTAATATTTTTTGATTTTCTTCCAAACAGCCCTCTCAGAGTCCAGACTTCCTCAAACAAGTGCAGTGTCTGGACCACCGGAATCCTCACAAGTAAGTAGAGTGCAAGCACAGGAAGTGGTTAGTGAGACTTGTTTCAGTGATGCATATAGTGATGCATTTATTCACTAACAAGAGTAGTAAAAGCACTGCTATGTGGATTAAATGTGATGTTAATAAGGTAGAATGGAAACAATCAGAGATCCCATCATCTCCCACTGAGCTCTCTGCAATCCTTGTTTCCTTGCCTTCTGAATTCCCTTCCTCCTTCCTCCCTAGGGCTCGATGTCTTTGTCATCTGAGCAGTCCCCCGCCCCATGTTCTCTGTCCTCTGCCTTCCCACCTGTCTCCAAACCCTCCCACACTGGAGGCATCAATGTCAACGCAGCACCCTTCCAGTCAGTGCAAGCGGTATGCTTTCTACATGGGTCCAATTACTATAGTTTGGACTTATTCAATACATTCTGTTGGAAACTGTCAGGTTCCAGTCTTATTAGCTCAGTGGCAGCAATAAACTGGCTGATTGCACCAACTAAACAGAAGGAGTTTGACACGTCTCCTCATTTTCCAAACCTACAGCACATTTTGCTCCCAAGAGGTTCTGTAGAAATGATGATATTGTTTTGGTAAGGACAGACAGAAAACTTTTCTTTTCCTCTTCAGGTATTTAATTTGAACGCACCTGTACCTCCAGCGACCGACGGCCAAGCAGATCCTCTGAAGCAGCCCAGCCAGTTCCCTGGTGGCTTTGGACAGGGGTTTAGCAGCCAGTCAGAGAGTACTGTCGAACAGCCTGACATCCCACAGGAGACATTACAGTCAGGTGAGGTTAGAACTTTGGCTGGTCGCATATCTTTATACCAAGCAGCTTACATATAGTAGAAAATCTGTTGTTTCTACATTGTTTGGCATCATCTCTACATTCACCTGTTATGAGTATTAAGAGGAAAAATATACAAATTTTAAGGTTGTGAGCATTTTATGTTTTATATAGATCCCCAGAAACTCCCCAGGAAAAAAATTTATCTTGTATGAACAAGATGTTATGATAATAGATAAAAACTTGTGTGGACAAGGGGGAAATTGTGTTGTTGGGATTTCAGCAGCACCGTTTCGCCTCGCTGCTAGACAAAATATCCCTTTAGTGACTATAAAGTTGAAATTGGAGTCAAACAGCAGGCCATAAGGCAAAGGAACTGCAGTTCTATCAGCCTGCAGAAAGTTATTTTGCATTTTAAAGCTAAACTGCAGAGCTGATCTACACGTGTACCATTTATACTTAAAAGTTCTTTCTCATTTGCCTCTGTCAAGTTGTCGGTGGGTTCCAGCCACAAGACCAAGTCATGCCAACGGCCGGAGGCCATGAAGAATCCTCTCCAGGCGCAGGGTTTGGACAGTCGGGACAGTCGTTTTACAACAGCAGGGGTGTGCCCAGAGGTGGACCCAGGAACGCCCGTGGCATGATGAACGGTTACCGGGGTTCCTCCAATGGATTTAGAGGTACAAGCATCAACCTGTCATGTGGCCTCATGATTTATTCTACTGACATAATACATGTTGAAGTTACACAAATCCAATGCTAATTCTAATGTCTTTTATCATCAGGTGGATATGAAGGCTATCGACCCCCTTTCTCAAATGCTCCCAGCAGTGGTTATGGTCAAACCCAATTTAACACATCCCGGGACTATTCCAATAACACCTACCAACGGGTAAGTGTTTCTTTCATTATTAACTTCAACACATTTCATGTACCAGAACGCTCATTTTCTTTTCAGTGTATTGTATTTACAATTTCAAGATTACAAGGGTAGTCATTGTAAATTCCTGTTGTTTCTTCAAGGATGGATATCAGCAAAACTACAAGCGGGGAGCTGGCCAAGGACCTCGAGGTTTGTCCAGAGGAAACGCTCAAGCAATGCGATCGTAAAAGATCTTAAAGACCACCAAGTCGCGCCACGTTTAACATTCAGGATTTTTGAATGTGTTTGCCCCAGCTCACTTTTATAACAATGTTTTCTTTCTCATTGGTAATCTTATTTTTTTTTTTAACTCCTGGCCTACTTATCGGAGTCAGTCTGCTTTGGTCTGTCTAGATCCTCTTAATGTTTTAACACAAAATGCTGAACTTCACCACATGTAGGATTATCAGCAAGTCTGTGTGATATAAAACAACAAATAGATATTCCTGTAAACTTGAAAGATTTCATTAATTTATTTTTTGTACAAAATAAATGCAAAAAATACCCTGCCACTGTCGATCTGATTCCATGAAAATGATTTTCTTCTGCCCTATGCTGTCAGCCACTTTTTCCTCTGATCTTATAATTTTCATCAATTTTTCATATTTTTTTTTACACCCCTCTGTCACCTCTTCGCGCCATCACCTCTTTGTACGCTGATGTTATTGGTTGAGACTATTTCAATAAAGTTGTGTTCTATTACCATCTGTTGAAGGATACTACTTTCCTGCTTCGGTATGCATTTGAGGTTATAAACTCTGCTATCTTAATTCTGTATCATGTCAGAGTGGTGGAAGCGGTTTGGAGAGAGCAGAAACTGCCTGTCACTAAAGCTTTCAAACCAGTGATGGAAAGGACTACCAGTAGTGTTTCACATCATTGTACATTTAGACTTTAACATTGTATCTTGGCAAATGAAGCCTGCACATTAGCAGCACATGCCTTTTAAGATCAAACTGCAGACAAATGACAAATACATCACTCAAAATTAATCACATTATGAAGTACATTTTGCTATGTTCATACTGAAGTTTTCTATTTCAATGCCAAAGCATTTTTAATGTATGAATTGTCTGTACTTAACTGTTTTTCATGGTATTAAGTTTGAGCCATTCAAGAAATCTGTTACACAATCTGAAAGGTCATAACTGTTTTATTGTCTTGAACTGTATTTGTCATGACTGTATCTTATCCGTCAACAAGCCAGCAGAAACACTGTACATTTTGTGCAAATTATGATACAGTATTGTCTCAAAAGAACAATTGGCACACAGAAAATAATGACACCACAAAAAAAAGAACAGTATGTATTCCATGTCTAAATGATGTATTAAATAATACCACAATAAGGCAGCCCTCTTACTGGATGCAAATTAAACCATTTTCAGTAAAAATATCGAAGTTTGCCTTGATGACTGTGCCAGCGTAAAGAAACCACAATAGTATATGAAAAAAAGCATCCTGGATAGCACAACAATTACACCAAGCTGGTAATCTGCCATGCGATGATGAAAATTAGGACCAAGTAATACACACCTGGTGCTAAATATAAAGACGTGAACTGAATACAAATCCAGAGGTTTTCATGATATCACACGTAAACAGACGATCAGAAAATCAGACTCTGCTCTTACTGACTCAAGAGGTTTGCCCATTTATCTGATAAAATCTTGAACTGAACCAGTTTAACAAATCCAGCTGTTGCTCCAACAAAATATGCTGATGCAGAAAACTGATGAAAGACTCCAGAGTAAAAGTCTACATCTTAACTGAAAATGATCAAAACAGCATTATTAAAAAGCATGATCAACTAATAAATAAACATGTCACATGCTTATTTTGTGCATGAAAAGTAGACAGAAATTGAAAATGCCCATCATACTGTTAAGTGTACCAAAACAAATGTATTATATCAGAGGCCACATTTGGCCACATACTGTAAGTAACTTTAATACTTTAATATAATAAGTATCTGCAGGGCTTTGGGCTGTGATGAAGTATGGAAAATGTTTGTTGAAATTGGGGAATATTCCACAGCTATCTTTATTTTAAGAACCTAGCACCTTTATTCTAACGTCAAACTCAGCGGAGAGCTTTGTAGTGTGGCCCCAAAAATGACCTGTTTCTGTAGATCTGTACGCAATGCCTTTTTAGGATGAGCACTGAAAATCTGACTATGCTTGAAGGAGATGATATTTCAAGGTAGGTAAACATCTGACAGCAACCAAAATTAACATGTAGAAAGTAGCAAAAGTATTGGTAAAATGATTTCTTGACAAAAATATAAGGACTTTGAGCAACCTGGCTTCTTGAGGGGGTTTCTGGTTAAAATAGTGTAATATTTGGTGACACTGGCAGCTGGAGATGATGGAAATAAAATGTTTTCTACAAAGATCTGACCCCTTGTGGATTATGATTACATGACGCTGTACCTGTCTGCATCAAGAGAAATGGGTCTAGTTAGGGCATCAAAAAGTTGTATATTGGTTTAAATAGCTGAAGTGCCTCTTTTACTCCTAATACAATACAAAATCTTAAAAATGTCTCTTGCAAATCTTTGACACAATCAAATGAAACACAGTCCACTACAAATCACACATGTAAACTAATCTCTTTTTAAAATATATTTGGGGAAATTCTGACTAGTTAAGTCAGAAAATAAAGTCAGACATATCCAACAGGCTCAGGTTGTAGAGCCAGCAACATTGTAGAGGTTCTATACTTTGAACAACAAACAGCAGGTCACGACAGCTCACTGAAATTATATTTTTGTATAATCTTATTACCAGATATTCTTGGTCATTTCTAATGTAATCAAACACAATTCCTTGAAATTTTAAGTTTGCACATTTTAAGATGCACATCTGTGGTTGGTTTTCTATTGTAATACCATTAAGTAATCCAAGGATTACAGTTTTTTTTTTTTTTTTTAAATCAAACACTGGTGTCATTCAATGGGAATTCCATTTGTGCTGCTCTCCTTCATCTCAAGTGTCCTCCAAACCGTCTAAATCATGCTGGTTAAAGAGGCCTAATATGTAGGAGGGACTGCTCCTCTGCACGCTGGACTGGAGGTGCTGCAAAAGTCTGATAGTGGACGTTCAAGTTCATACAGCATTGTTGCGGCAGGTTAATGCTGGCCTTGTGCAGCTTCTTGGTGGCCTGGGGGCAGATCCTGGTGTGTCTGAGGGAGACCCTGCTGGGCCAGGACTTCAACTGGTTGTTCATGGTGTTCCTGAAGTGTATCTTGAGGAGCATGGGGTACAGGTTCATGTCCTTGTGGTTGGGCCTCTTGCTCATAATGCTGCTGGTTGTCGAATGCATGCATCTCTGGGACAGCATTTCCTTCCACTGTTGACAAAAAAGAGGGAGTTTTATATTCTCACAGGTCAGCCTGTAAAATCAAACAACTTTCAAAAGAAACAAGATGGTGCAATCGACACTCACTGTGAACCTCTGGAGGGGGTTCTACTTTCTGTGATTTCAACCGTTCCATATGCTCAACTGCCTGTAACAATACAGAGTTCATATAAGGTTTTCTTATATTTGGACAGAGCACACAGTGGATAGCAATTTGAAATCTTAAAACATCAACATAGGAAATTCTCTTATTAAGTCAGAAAATGTTTTTAACTGAGATTCCACCAGCAGATTTGGCAGCTCGTTCAGATGTAGCATCTACAGAGCTATTTTCTTACCGAGCATCAGTTTGCCATACTTAATAAGTAAACCCACAGCATGAAACCTTGTCTGCAACGCAGATATTTCAAATACCAGTATGGCACTCCTACTCCTCCTTACCTGTTGCAGCTCGATTTTCTGTGCATTAAGCTGCTCCTGTTGTCTCTCCAGCTCGTCTCTCTGTTTCTGGAGGTCAAAAGCTTTCAGGTTGAGGTCCTGTTCCTGCTGAGCAAGATGTTCCTCAAACTCCCTCATCTCCTCGTCTGTGTAAGCCTGGTTCTGCTCCAAGGTCTAAGAAACATGCAAAGTGGATGTGACACCATTTGTTACAGTGCTACTCCTTTTAACAAAATGATTTTAGGTTTATGTTGCTCTTAAATGACGTCAACATGATGAATTTATTGCATCTCACCTCCCAGCTATCTGGCTCCAAGAATTCTTTTTTCTTTGTAGCAACCAGAAACTCATCTAAAGAGACCAGCCTGTCTTTGTTAGAATCCACCTGTGAGGAAAACAGGAGCAAAGAAATCTATTATATATGCTATACGTCTCATAGGTGTTCGGTGAAAATAGGATCCTGAGTAACTGACTATACCTCGTTCATAACATGCTCTCTCATACGTAGCCTCTCTTCCTCCATCTCCACCATATCATCTTCTTCATTGGTGGGATCATAAATTTTTTCCAGCTAAAAATCACAGAAACAAAATGGTCAGTGGGAAGACCATTCACTGAAACATTACAAACATTCAGATACCATGGCTTTACCTCTTTGGTGAACAATGCCTCCAGTTCCTGCTCATCAAAAAAGCCATCTCCATTGGTATCTGCATTAACAAGAGAAAACAAATAAAAACATTATCTATTATATTATATCAGCACTGAATAAATAATAAGTTGCCGGTTGGTAAAGGTCTTACCATGCAAGTTGAAAAAGGTCTTGGGGTCAAAATCTTCAGGGTCCAAGCCATCAGCTTCCTCCCACACCTCCTTCAGTTGATTCTGGCTACCCTGCAACATGAAAGCAAAATCAGATTTAAATTAGCTGGATATATAACAACACCATTAAAGATTTAGGTGGACATTTTATGTCAATGCTAGAAATATAACTTGTACAATGAATCTGTGTCCAGTTGTCACCTGTGTGAAATCAGACTTACCGGGTGGTTGACTTTAGGGTGGTCAGCATGCTTCTTCTTCATCTCCTCATAATGCTCCTCCTCTTTCTTCCTTTCATCCTCGTCCAGTGTTTTCAGGTGTTCCCGTCTGTCGTGTTCTTTCATCATTTCATACCTCTTGAACTCATCGTGCCTCTCTTTGTCATAGTTTTCCAGATCTTTAGTGGCCTGTTGCATGAGGGGAAAAATTACAAGGGTCAGAAATCCACCTGATTCAAATTAATAATTAATATGGTGCAATTCCATTTGAACATGTCCTTAATGCATCTGGAAACTTATTCATTGCATGCATTCAATTTATTTCTGAAAGCTTTTACCCATTTAATATTCTGTTGTTTCATTTTGATGTGAAAAGCAATTTGTAAAGACCTACTACTTGAGAAAAGCAATCCATCATAGTAACCAACCTGTCTGAAATAATTCATCAAAGACTTTATCACTGTGTACCATATTAAAAGTTTTGCAGGTTCTACAAATTGTTAGCACCGACATCCCCCAAGGTGCTCTGACAGACAGTTTTATAAAGCAAATAAAAACTACAGCCATCACTAATTTTTGTTTCTGATGTTTTCTGAAGCCAAGAGGGAACTAAAATAAAACATAAAAGGTTTCTGAGTATTTATACCTCTGTCACTGTGGCCAGACCGCAGTAGAATGCAGTTGCCATATACATTATTGTCCACACACAGTACGCTGCAGTGTAAGAGCACAGCAGGGGGAATGAAACAGACATTATGATATATTTTACTCGAGTCAATCTACAATGTAGGCCTTGTTGTTTAGTCAGGTGACTGAAGGACGACTGTGTAGGCTACTCACCTGAACAGCCGTGTGTGTGTTTAGTGTCAGATGTGTAGAGGCTGTGGTTTTATGCCAATTTTAACCACTATAACCTGTGTGTGTAGTTGATTTCTCGATTGTTTTTTCAATTGTACTTGTTTAGGAGTACTGGAAATTATAGAACTATTTTTCTTGTAAAATAAATTATTCAAATGCCAACACGTTGGAAGTATGTTTTGAACACCAGGAGGGAGGAAATAAAACAGACTTTGATACATTTTACTACCGTCAACAATGACTATACTCATTATCCATATGTGCAATAAATGGCAAGACAACTGATGACGATCAATTTATCAAAAATCTTCACTTATCAAAAATCGTGAACAAGCACGACACAAACTTGTAGAAATGTGATCCGCCACTCTACAAGTGCAAACAGCTGTTTCTACACCCCTTCCTCTGGCATATTGTAGTGTCAATGATTTTGAGCTTTTTTTTCCCCCCTACTTCAAGCAGTGCTTGTGAACATCTGCCAGACCATTGTGATGCCTGTGGGGGGTGTTAGAATGCTGGTGGTCCTTGTCTTAAAGCCCCAGAGTAAGCAAAAATGAAGACCATAGCAATATCTTGTTTAAAAAAAAAAGAAAAAGAGAAGAAGCCATAAATACAGTGGTCCAATTACCAAGTAGGACAACTTTTTTCAAACTTTGAATTCCAGGTTGTCAAAGCTTTTTCAGTAATAGGAAAAAGGTTTGTGTGCAAAACCACAGTAATTCCAAATAATCAAACTTTTAAAAAAATCTGTTTACTGATTAGTTTACTGAACATTTGTTTTGATTAATGTACATACAGTCTACACTAACATGTTGAAAACTAGATGTTTATTTACACACATGAGGGAGGCGGAATCTTCTTAACTCATTAACACTCATAACTATGACCTCAGTGCGAATGCGAAAACATATAATGTAATTAATACCTCTAAGAAACTGTCAGAACACTGATCACTATAGACTTCATAAACCAAGACTTGGCAGAACAGTGGTATTTGATTGCATTAGACTGTACAGATGTATCTAACATAGTGGCCTCTGAGTTTGTATCAAAATCCAAACATGCTTTGGAAAACATGTTATGGTAATGTGAACCAAAGGTCCAATGTAGTGCATTGTGAAATCATCATTAAGAAATGGAATTTTCTTCAGGAGCAGGCCTAAACTGAAAACCACTTTTGTAAAATCTCTTTTGACAATTTGTGCTGACAATGAAAAGCAGGTCACATGACAGGAGCCAACAGGTATTGCATAGCTCCCATAATGACACCACTGTTCTCCACGTCTACAATGGCTGCCCTCTCCTTCCTGGCTGTTGAAAAGGTCTAGCTGTCGACAAAACTTGTGGTCATTCATTAGCCAATAACAGTGCCTTCCAAATAAAGCAGTTGTGTGAGGTCCTGTTGTAACGTCTCTCGACTGCAGCGCTCCACTGTGCCAAGACACAGTATCTCTATAAAGTGTGTGCTTTCCATCTGCCTTGTGTATGCGTCCTAATTACTTTACTAAAAGGGTCAATTACAGTTTAAATGAGTGGAATAGTGTGAACATAATTTGATTAAACTTAATTTAACATTTTTATGGCATGAAGTACCAATGAGATTTACCGATTTGATGAGCCGATCCAGATCATCCACTTCAAATGTATGTGGGTTCATATGGTTCAAGTACTCAAACTGTTTCAACAGAGCCTGGTGGTCCACGGCTATATCTATTCAGGGAGTAAATTTACATAAATGTTTAAATGAAAACATATATAGATACAGAACATACTGTTATGTACTATTCAGGTTCTAGCATGTTAAATATAAATCAAAGTGAAAAATACATATTGTTATAGAACATACCATTCCCTCCTTCAAGGTCTTGCTTGGCCTTAATCAGAGTCCGGAGTCGGTTTACCTCCTGCCTCTTCAATTCATCCAGTTTTGTTCTGACATGATGGCTGACAAAGTCCAGCTCTTTGGCCAGCTTACCTTGCTGTATTATACATAAATGGTGCAAAAGTAAAGTTATTTAGCAGTTCAAGTGACTGAAGTCAAAGTAATGATTAACTAATAGTTAACTGAAGGCTATTGCAAAGTTGCTCCATAGGTCTAAACAAAGGAAAAGCAGGATACCTTGATGTCTTCCATGTCTGTATTGTGGAGCTTTTCTCTGAAATGCTGATCTTTCTCGAGAAAATCAATGACTTCCCTGAGGTAGCGGTCATAGTGGAGTCCAGTGTCCTATAAAATGTAACAAATCCAATATTAATACATTACTTTAGGTAATAACACATGATTACATCAGCTCATCTTTGAGATGTCTGACATACTGAAGACTGTGAGTAACAGAAGTCTGCTGACCAACATAACATATCCTCTGCCCAGATGTTTAATGGAGCGATAACAGGTTTAGTCATGAACGTCTATAAACAGTATTACTACATTCTGCAAATTACCATATGCTGCTGCTGTGCCCTGGTTAAACACCACTTACTCACTTTCCATTAAAATGTGGCCTTTGTATGCATTCTCACTCATGTCTCACTGTATCAGTTCTCAAATACAATCTGCATAGTATTTGTTTAAGCTCTGTGAAGTCGATATGTCAACATTTAACACAAACAAACCATTTCCCTGAGGCAGAAATCAAAAGAAAATCCAATCCAATCTGTGCACTCACAAGGCTACAACATCTGGAGCTGTTGTACTGATGAAATGGATTTGTGGGATCATAACTTTTGAGCGCAGTGTCAGAGGTAATTTAATAATTAGTAGACATCAAATGAGACATCAGGCCCTCTCTCATTTAAATTAGTCCGGCTGCTGTTACTAAACTCTCTCGTTTAAAGCCAATAAAGTAGCTGATAACAGCGACACAAGTGCATAGTATCAGGGCTGCAACTAACATACTATTCTGCTGATTCATTTCTTAGCATTGCTTACCCATTAGATGTATGAAGTTAAAAAAGGAAATGCTTGTTACATGTTAACACACATATTCTTGAATCTGTTTACTCTTTCTGACTTCCCCAACAGTATTCAAATTGAAAAAGTATAACAGAATTAAACAGAAAATAAATCTCCATGTTTGTGAAGCTATGAGGAAGGATTTGTGCTTGTTTTTTTTTGTTTTTTTTAAATGCAACAGTTATTATCTATTATCAAAGCTAAATTAATGGTACGATGTTTTGTGATGTAAACACAGAGCTGTGTGTATATATCCTGTGTCTTCTTACCACACTGGCTGGAGGCTCTTCAGGCGTTTTCTCTGGCTCTTTGACTTTCGTCTTGTCCATACTGATGGGTACTGCCTCCAAACATAGCAGCTGGACCAGCAGCAGTGTCCAACAGCTGATAAGGGCCCGGCTCCAACACATCTGGAAATTAAGACACTTAACGTTACAACAGTTTTATATTAGCTGCAGTATTATTTACACTAAGTTGTATGTGGAGAGAAACAGTCGACGTGTCTCTTGGTGTACAAGGGTCGTCGACTGACTGGCTTCCTCTTCTGCTCTTAGTGTTACATCCCTTTAAGCCTACATAAGGTTGTTCACTAATAAGCAGAGGAAGCTGTTGGTGTTAGCTTTAGCACTGCCACTGACAGGTTAATGAGAGACAAGCGGCTATGCTACTCATGTCTGCTATCAGCGCAGCTCACGTTACATGTCCATGACACTAAACGTAACGTTAAAAGTTTCACTAAAGAGCACCGTAACTCTGCGTCCCTGTATTGTTTACTCACTTTATTGTGAATCCTGGACTTCATCTGCTCTGCTCTCCTCCTCTCGTCGCTTCGTCTCAGCTGAAGTTGTGTCGGTAGATAGCTCACTCGCTAGCCAGCATGGTAGGTTGTAAGCGTGGTAGCGTTAACCGCAGTGGTCAGTGCCGCTTTCTGTCAAACGGACTAGCAAGTTGCGTTGCACTGAATCGTACGTGGCGAGATGACGACGGAGCAGGTGGGCGGGTACCTCTTATTTCCGATCGAATCAATTAATTACAGCAGTTTGACAGAGTGAAGGTCAGGAAACACGTGATGATGCGAGGATGAAGCCAGTGACGAGGAACGATAAACTCTCTTTTCATGTCACTTTTTTTTTTTTACTCCAAATAAATTTTAGCTATTTCTTTATTGATTTCTCACCAGTATTAATTATAATATGCACATTTGTCTTTAGGCTATTCTAATAATGTACTGAAATCAAAACAAATAAAATAAACAAACCCCATTATACTATAAACATAAGCCTCCAACATGTTACTTAAGTAGACATGCATAATCAGTGAAATGTCTTAAAATTAGGAGTACTGTATGTGCACATCCAGATCAATATGTGAACAGGGTAGCTATTATCATTTCAAAATTATCCTAAAAAATAATACCAGGTGGCAACAATGCACCTAAACTCTGGCCAGTGTTACAAAAAAATTACAAAATACACAATAAAAATGAAAGATGAATTTGACCAGTAGTATTACTTACTTATTTTTAAGCTTTCAAGGCATTGCATTAATATCATTAACTGTGAATTATGTTGGCCATAATCATGCAGTAAAAATTTGATATTGTGACAGGCCTAGTCTGGACAAAAAAAAGTGATAAACCCACTACCATATGTTACTTGATGCCTTAGTAGTTGGCTCACCACCTAAAGGTCACAGGTTTAAAAGCAAGCCTTTATATATGTTGTAATCTAGAAACAAGAACACTAAGCTTATTTTATGTATTTCAGCTAGTATTCATCTAGTCTTCTACTTGTTTTTAACACATCAGAGCTTATTTCTTGTATTTTAGCTAATTCTTTTTGCAGCGTACAGCAATTTGAGCAGCAGTTAGCACCAGTCTGTGATTAATGGGCCCAAGTTCACCTCTTACCCCAGCCCTGCTCTCTGTGCTCAAGGGGAGATCTTACACAGAACCTTATGGCTGTACTTACAGATGGCTATAGGTACTCCTCTCGATGCCCTCTGTAGCCTGCAGGCTGATGAAATCGCCAGAGCTCCTGTGAGCTTTCTGAAGACACCAAGAACAAGTACTGTAAGTAATCTCAGCAAAGTCACCAATTTTGTAACGTATTCATTACCATACACATGATCAACTAGTCTGATGTGTTTTAATCTTGTATATACATGTGCATCTCAGTATTTCCATCCTTGAATCAGTGAACCCTAGATATTTTGAAGCCTAGTGAGTGAATGGGTGAATAGCGCATTGTAGAGCGCTCTGGATAAGATATATGAGGGAACAATTAAAGCGAAACTTATTCTTTAACCTAGTTTTTCTGTTCAGTTTTATTATAAACATTAAAAAGTCTAGATTTAAAAAAGATTTAAACTGTTTTCAAATCTGTGTGTCAACAGTTATTTGAACCAGTTCGGACAGAGAGCATATGTTTGTTGCCCAGGAGTTGTAAAAACATTGCCTTTCTGTTGGAACTGAGGGAGCTAGAATAAAAATCCAAAAAGACTATTTATGAGCCTTGGCAGCTATAGCAAGACAATGAATTTAATTTCTTATCTGGATCAGTTGGCTTGAGACTAAATATAACATCCCTGCCCTGTAGGTGTCAGTGTAATAGTTCAATGAGCTGGAAGGCAATTAATCATTGTCTTGGATCAGAACTAACATAGAAAGTGAAAGAAAGCTAGAGCAGATGGGGAAGATCAGCACTTCTTTTTAATCAACAATCATTAAAGGTGTCACATAATGAACAGACTATTGTCTAAATATTACTTGATACTGTGTGCAGTTAATGATTCAGTCACTTTAAGACGCCTATACACACTCATTTATATACTTTACCCTGCCTAAATTAAGGGATAAATTGAAAAAAAAAAACATTTTCAAAAAGGATGCTATTGATTTTCTATGTGGGCATCTGCCAGATAGATTAGGACCCAAACTATTCGAAGCTGAAGAGCAAAGCAAGATAATCTTTATTACATTTTCTGCTCAGCACCTTTAGTAAGCTGTGATTCAGCAGGAGGAGACTCTCCGAGGAGAAGACAATAACATTGAGTCACCTTGCTGCATTGTGAGCCTCTGGCAGACAAGAGGCAGGAATCAGCAGCAGCAGAGACCACACTGCAGAGCTGCACTGGACTGCGCATCAACTATGTGTGCATTTGTGTGTAAATTACTATGTATAAGTGGGTGTGTGTGTGAAATGAGGATGATGATAAATCATAGCAAGGTCAAATAATAGCAATTGAGTGAGGATACCAGATGATTACACTGCAGTATGGATGATGTTCCAGCTACCCTGTGCTTCATTTTGCAAGCTGGTTGTGCAATACACAAATTAATTGTGCACAAAATCACACTAAATTTAGGTACAGCAATATCAATAATGCAGTGGTATTATCGATTAATCCCATGTAATATTTATGCCCATTGCAGATCTCTTCTAGTCTCTGCTTGACCTTACGATGCAGAACACTGATTCTCCAAAAATGCGGCAGAGTTTCTTCTTCAAATTTGTTGCAACTGGGTGGTGCTGTTCTCATTCTGTGAAAGATGTAATAATGTACATTATGAGTCACACACTTGGTTTATTACTTTTATGATTTAGTCTATAAAGCACTCAATGATTATATTTTTGACTTGCTCACTGACTCTAACCCAATCAGGCCTCTGAGGTCAAGTGAGGGTGCCTTCAGTCACTTTGGTCCTGCTCTGTGAAACAAGCTGCCTGCTGACTTGTAGTCAGTCACAGCTGTGTCCACATTTAGGAGCAGGCTATTCATGCATGCACATGATTAGCCACTATGTATGTGCATGTGAATGTGTGTGGCACTGGGCAAGGCTTTTGATTGCACAGATATTCTTGTTTTTTGGAAGTATTTTTTTTTTATTATGTTTTTAGATTTGTGTTTATATTTTTATGTTTTACATGTAATGAAATGTGCTCTATAAATAAAATAACTTTTACCATAACAGGTGTTAGTCCATTACAAGCTGCTAAAAATTTGATCTGGTGACTGCAAAGGGCACATCATATGATTCATAGACTTTTAAAACTAAAACCATTTAGTGCCCCCTTGTGTCCTGCAGAGGCATGTGCATTTGTTCTGTTTCTATGCAGGGTTAGAAACATATTAGAGGGAAAGGAAAAATTATTTTATTCTTTGAATAATATAATAAAATATATTCTTTTGTCAGGCAGATAAGACTTTAGAAGGTTTGCAGGGAATTGGTTTCTGTACAGAAGCTGCAGTCTACTATATTGCTTTTTTTTAGAGGAAATGTTATATCTCTTTGTCTTTGAAGAACGCTGCCTTAAACCTCTGGAGTTTCAACAAAGCTTCCCCAAAAGGGAATCACAGATCAAATATTTCTAATGTTGACAGATGTTTGTTGCTCTCTGCTCAGTGAAGTCGTATTTTTCTCTAGTATTCTTCTCTCTATACTCCTTTAAAGACTATTGTAAAATTCACCTTGGGAAACTGGAACTGAAACACAGGAAGATGGCCAGGCTTTTCTGCATATCTTACTGTGATTGTTTGACAGGTTTATCGAGATAGCTTCCCCCATTAAATCCCATAATGTTCCACAGAGAGAACCATGTTAATGATAATGCATTTATATAAGTGAGCACTGTATGATGAATTGAGACCTTGCTGTTTGTCTCTTGATGCTCAGCAAAATATCTCCTGTGCCAACACTACTCTGACTTTGAACATTGCCTGCCCTCACATAGCCCAAGTGAAATTTATGGGCAGCATTGGTAAATTGGGCAGGTCTGTTTGATGCACTGTAAGCATTATTGTAATGTGTCATGGCCAGGAAGGCTCTCTGTCCTCAAAGCGTGACTGCAGTGAAGGTGATGTGAGGCTGTCAAATTTAATCTACCAGTACAGTTTATGCATGACCATACTGTACATACATTTACACATGCAGGGATGCTCTGTTCTAAGCAAACACATACTCACACCAACAGAGACCTTGTAACACTCATTTTTATTTCTCTATCTCAAGCAAATATGCATAATTAAAAAGTGTACACACACAAAGATTTTTCTCTTTCCATACTCTTGGTGGTTGTGCATTTTACATTTTTATACATATTCATGCAGTACTGCAGCAGCTACATGAGGTTGTGGCTAATTCTGTTGTTCTATATTAGAGTGGAAAAGACAAATCATATAAGCTCACAGTACAATAAATTTTATTTTTGTGGGGTTAACTTTAACATTTTTGTTTCAGGAAGATTACAGGAGTAGAAGAGGGTATATTGCATTTTTTTATTTCTAGAATTGTGAGATTATTTATGTAGGATATATAAAAACATCTGTTGAAGTGTCCACATGTCTAAACTGCAGACTTTGTTTCAATCCAATTTGTATTAAATCTGCTGGAGAAATATTTTCAGTTTCATGCAGACAACACACGTCCGGTTTAAGTTAATGTCACCTGGTGCAGACACAGACCAGAATCTCACCTGGTTGTCCTTGAGCCTGATTTTTTTTTAAAAATCTTTGTTACAGAGACCAGCCTTCTTCTGTTCCTGTGCAACAACACCTCCTCTGTTAATTATCTGGACAGTGCTGCTCTCAAACATTCCCAACTGAGGAGATGAAAATCTGGTTAAAAGCTAAGGTGAACTTAATTTCCTAGTCACCTCAGACATAGCTGCCACCCGTCTCTTATACTGTAAACCTTAGTGATGAAATATTTATGTGAGGATGGTGGGTCCCTTTATTTGTATTTCTCTAATCTCTCTTTACACACTAACATTTCCGTAGTAGCTTAAAAAGAGAAATATAAGCATGTTAAGATATTCATGTAATCCTTTAATATCCCTTAAAGAGCTTACATTTTTGTGTGTAGAATCCTACTATAATTTTTATTTCTAGGAGAGCTGCATATTTTCTTAATGTGTGTTTTATGTAGCCTATGTGCCAAACATCATTGTCCTGAAAGGTCTCAGTCATAAGTCCCAGCTTTGAGTCAGTGCACTTCTATTACACCCTCGGGGCTACACCCTACCTTTCTCCGCAGTGGGCTTCGTTTTTTACTGGGCTGTGTGGAAGTCTCAGCTTTGTTTTAATCATCTACCAGACTGTTTTCTATTGCGGGAACCGGTTAGCCCCTTTTCGTGGGCTCGAATTACATAAAAAACGGAGTCGTGGAAGTGGTCTGAGTTTGGTATTCTTCCCCTTTAAAAACTATGCAGCCCTAGCGGTGGTTATTATCTGGGCTCCCTGGAAAAGTCTGCGGAGAGGGAGAGGGGGGACAAGCCGAGTCGGAGAGATCATGGCGGCACCTCTCGGACGGGACACTCTACCTGACTACTGGTCGTATGGAGTTTGTAGAGATGGTCGAGTCTTCTTTATTAAGTGAGCGGGGTGTTTGTTTTGTTTTTACTACTCAGCGCTTGTTTCTTAACGAGGCGTTATTACCGTGAAGGATTTGTTGTTTTATTACCGTTCAGTAACAGGTGTCTTTCTTGCAGTGATAAAACTCGTAGCACTACTTGGCTACATCCACGCACTGGTGAACCTGTTAACTCTGGACACATGATACGTTCAGGTACGCGGCAAACTATCTGATTTGTACGATACCGAGGAGACATTTTTGTTGCTTTTTTCTTGCTGCAATGTGTTTTGTATCTGTGGCGGGTCGTTCAATGTGTGTGTGTATGTGTGTGTGTGTTTTTTTTTTTTTTTTGTTCCGTGTTGTAGATTTGCCAAGAGGATGGGAAGAGGGCTTCACGGACGAGGGAGCGAGCTACTTCATCAAGTGAGTGTGGCTCGTGAGCATTGTTGCATTGTTTGACCGTGTAAAATTTCAGCCCGTTAACCGGTTGTGTCGTTTTAAAGTGCTGTGTGTGAAATGCTTTCATTTCCTCCATGTCACGGTGCAGTTCTGACCCGTCTGAGTTGCAGTCAAACACCGATACTCAAACTAGATTAAAAGGCTGCGCTGCAAACGCAATATTTCATCTTTAAAAAAAACTCAGTATGCACATGACAAATGACACCAGCATATGGATTAACACACAGGGGTCCCATCAGATAGGTGAAACCAATTACCTCTGCCTGCATTGTGAATGGGAAGTAGCAGTGCCTAGCAGGACAGGAAGAAGGCTATTAAAATTCTCCTCACATCCTCCATGCAGGACCTCTACTCTCTCCATTAGATAGGTGCACAGCCTTGGTTTGTGTGTGTGTGTGTGGCAGTGTAACAGAGTGTGTGTGATGGAGAGACTGTAAAGGTTGCACATGAGGGGTGTGACCATGTGGTGACAGAGATGTATGGCATGATTGCATTATTGAAGCAAAGAGGACAGGATTCGCAAAGTCACAGCCTGCAGTGTGAAGTCGTCTTTCTCTTTTGGCAGATTTTCACACGTTCTTCACACATTAACATTTGTAGGATTCCTCAGTGAAAGACACACATCAGTGCCACACAGACACGTCCGTCACATCACATAATAACTCAGCGATTATTTGCATTATATTTGCATTTCCATTGACAGTGTTTTCCATAATGGATTTTTCGTATGCATTCTGGACTGCGGCTGTCATTGTCTATCAGATGGTGAGGAACACTGGGACGCAAGAGCAACCCAGCAAATCATGCTGGAAGAAATCAAATAAGTCAAGCTAACAATGACAAACAGAAAGCCTACTGTAAAACAAAGTGGAGACAAATTCTTTATTGGTGCTGGATCATTGGGAATTACAATGACTCCTCCCACTGTGGCTTGTTTAAGGTTTTGTAATTCCACTAGTCGTAGTCCTGTTGTGGCCCTTTTAGTTTGCCCCATTTGTTCCAAACAGAAGGCCTGTATGGTGAGCTTTTATATCCACATAGCTGCAGTGTTTGAGGTTGATAGTTACCAATAAGAGGTCTTTGCTCAATAGGTGCAATGCTCTGCAGTCACAAGTTTGCAGCCTTCACAGACAGTTTCTTTTGTTTTCATTTTGGCAATGCCTGCCACTAAGTATAAAACCGTGTAATAAAATAGCTCATATTGTAGTTGTTTTGAAAAGCCTGTCAAGGATTATAAATTATGAATACAGGTTGTACCGAGCCAAACAAATGGATGTCAATGATTCAATTGCCTCTCCAAAAGACATTCTGCCATCCAAAGATGTGGGCTTTTAAAAAAGACACATAAAATGGTTTTAATAACAAATTTGTTGTTGCTGACACTTATATTGTGTGTAGAATAAAGACCCTCGTTGTGCTTCCTTCATTCATGCACTTTTTCTCTGTGAGAAGTGAGAACAATACGGCTGTGAGTTGTGTGATATATGGTAGACTAAATGTCAAGGCTGTTAAATCAGTCGCCTACTTGTTGCCGAGTTGGCTTGGTGGAAAGATCCTGTTATACTCCTGCTCTCTGCTTGTTTCTTTTGTTTTCGAGGACTAATTTCTCAAACAAACAGTGGACAGGAACACACCAGGACTGCTCTCTTGTATCATTCAGCTTATCTTGAGCACAGTTGACATCCACGTTCCCTTGGTGTGTGAAAGAAAGTCAAATCATTGTATGTTTGCCAGGGTGTGTTAAACCGCTTTGTGATTATTTATATTTGTAATATAATTGAATTGTGAGAAGTTGTTAACATAGCGACATTTTTGTTCAGCTTCTCAAGTTCTCAGCTTCAGTGAAAACAAACATAAATTTGAGTTTGTATTATGTGACTTTGACTGTGTAAATATTTGACAGTAAATCATAGCACATTGATTTTGAGATAATGCTGTAATAATGATCACAGTATTAACATTGTTTATGTTTATTAACAGCCACCCCAGGTATTAACATATATAACTGTAAAGCTAAAAATGTGTTGAAATACAGCATTGACTCAGCTGCTTTATGACAAATTGATTGGACTTGGTTTAAGTTCCATATTGAGGTTTAGTGTTCATAATACCTTCGACAAATAGCTGATGTACAGCTCAGTGTGTGAAATTGCTCTTCATGCGACCATTTGTTATTCTCTGGTGATGGACTGCTGTCATTTTCTCATTGTGGAGAGGGTTATCTCTGGTGGTCTGTTTGATTTATTGCAGACCTGTATGATGCCAGGTTTCTGTATTTGTCCCATGTGTCTACAGGGTAATTATAGAAAGTCGCTTGTGTCAAGCTTACCTGGCTTTTAACTCCAGCACTCAGCTAATTAAGCGATGAGTGGAAACCGAGGCAGGGTTAATTTATTACGACTTTGTTCTGAAAAATATGGGCTTACTCTCCAGGAGTATCTTAACAGCTTTGATGCAAGATATGCTTTGGTTATTAATGTAGCTGGCTAAACTCAAACACTGAAGACAGGGAAGATGGCTTCAGCTCAGTGGGATTAATCCTTAAAATCATGGAAAGAGAAAGGACAGCTTGGACTGTGGCCCTATTTCAGATGATTAAAATCCTCACAAATGTTTTTGACTGCAACTTAAAATTCCTGAGTGAGTGAGTTTATTTTTTTCTGCCTTAATGTGCGAATCATCTTATCGTTTCACATATTTTCACTCAAACATCAGACGTTCTTTGATACAAATCAGAGCTGTCCACCCACCTCCTCTTCTCATCTTGTAGTTGTCCCGTTTGTTGCTGTATACTTCAACAAACTCAAGCAGGACTCGAGTCCACAAGGTGCTGCCGTGACAACGGTCAGTAGATTTGGTTGTGTGTTGATGGTGGAATTTAGCCGAGGTGGAGTACAAAGGAAGGATTGTTCAGACGCTGCTGCTGTGGCAAAACTCACATTTGTTTACACCTCGCTGAAGGCCGACCTGAACTATCTGTTTAATGTGTGCAGTGCTTTATCTTTGGTGCCCTAACAATGTGAAGCTTTTTTTTCAATATCTTAGATCAGTATCAGACTAAAGAGGATTACTATTATTTATAAAGTGTATGATAAAATATGTTTTCAAACTTTGTAGCTTTTACATAAAGAGTTTGGTTTTAGTTCATTTAAGTTATGGCTGATGACATTAACCCCATGACTGAAGACTGAACTATGAAGACTAGAGGAGGAGATTGTCAAATCTAATGGGTGAGGTCTGTTGTCATCTGTGGCAGCAGATTGAAATAGAGTCTCTGGCTGTCATACTTCTGCCAAATCTCCAAGGAAGTGACCCAATTTGGAAAACATCTTCCAAAATCATCCCATTTCAATCCCTGCAGATGATATGCTTAAAATGAAACAGGCCTGTGTGTTGACGTGTGATTGATGTACATCAATTTAAGTAAGGAATTAGACAGAAAAAGAGGTCTGGTTATGAGACATGACATTATGTGTAATTAGTTACAGCATTAACATTATAATAATAAGAGGCCACAACTTTCATGAACCTTAATGCATCCCTCATATGGTTAGATAGATCTATTATAACAGGTATAACTCTTATAACAGGTGACATGACTGGAAGAATAATTAAAGATAATGTAAACGATTACTTACATTACTTACAGATCCTCAGAATTATATAATGATTAATTTAATTATTAACTTATGTCACATTTATGTATGTTCATATGACCTTGTGTGAAATAATTCACAAGTAAAAGCTGGGAAACTGAGTTGATTCAGGTGTGCTCTCCAACACATCACTGGCACTCACTGAGCAAAGGAAATGTGCAATTCTATAGCTCCCTGAGGGAAAAAATGACCCCACTGAGGTACAATGGTGTCCTGTTGAGGACACAGTTCACATTGTTCAGTGAGCTTCGATGCTGTGGGACCGACATAAAACTCACATAGATTTCAACTTTCTCGTCAGATGTGAAAACACAAATGATATTTTGTTGTTATCCCAGATTTGTAGGACTGATGATCTTTCCATTCTTTAGGCTGTGCTTACACTATCTTTTGATCAGGGAAGTTTAGTAGCCATGAGGTGTTTTGGGAGTTTTATAGAAAAACATTTTAAAAGGGGATGAAAGGAGAGTTTGGTGTCCTTACAGGCCCTCGTCTTAAGGCTGTCTTAATGAAGCTTTCTTTTTCTGCAAACACAGCAAATCCATATCTCATTGCTATACCTATTGCCAAAAAAGATAGAGCATAGTTTAGTCCTCAAAATGACCTTTGCATTTCCAGACTTTAGATTAATTTTAGATGAAAGATCATTGTGCATGTCAGAATTCCTCCAATTATAAAAAAATGTTTATTTTTAGTTATTTGGGAACACTGTGTCTCTTTTTCGATCTGACTTTGAAACTTAAAACTTGTTCTTTGCGCAGGGCCCTTCACTGTGAGACAACTTGACCACAGTGGATTTAGGATATGAGTTTAGCTTGACATCATTTTCAAACTCTTTTCCCCACTGGTCCTCCTTTGGACTCAGGCAGGAAGACAGTCCAGATAGTTTTTGTTTTTCAAAGAGGCAAAGAATCTCACTAGTTCCTTCAGAAACGGTCACTGCTCAGATTAAAACTCCTGTAATGGGACCTCAAACTTCATTCTTGAGATGTATTGAAGCTTAACAACATAATTCGCCAACATTAGTCTGAAATTCCACTGGGTATTGTAGACGAGGCTGGCTGCTGTTAGATATGCTAAGTAACCTTCATGTTTGCTCAGAGGTCTGTGGAAGTAAAGGGACATTGTTTGGAAATCTTTGTTGAGTGCCATGGGAAGTAATGAAGAAAGATTGCAAACCCATCGCTGAATACCAATCAGCTATCCCGCCACAGGCAGCAGACAGGAGAAGGATCAGGATCATGCAAATACTTTTGTTTCAGCAAAGCTGAGGTGAGGGTGATAGAAGAAGAAGATGATGAACAGCAGGCTCATGAACACTGCGGTCCTCTGTGTATAGCAACCTGGAAAATGATATCTATAAATCCATTGTTCTATCTGAGTGAATGCTTGTGTATAAACTGGTTCAGATGTTACAAACAAGAGGGTATGGATGAAATTGGGTATGTCATTAGGTTCATCCAATCGGAACAGATGTTTCACTTAATGAGATCCCATAACACCAACAGCTTCCCCACTGCATGCGTGCTCCAGTGAGCAAATATTAATTACATATTTTATAGGTCTGCCCTCAACTCTGCTCTTTATGAGACAGACTGAAATAATTTCACTCTTTCATACACTTTCACAGTTTATTCTTCACCTGGTTGCTGTGAATAACTGCTTTGGCACACCTTGCAGACTGTGTTGCATTTGCGTCACACTTTTCTAGTCCATGAGGGCCAAGTGTGCTTGTTGAACTGCCACTATAGAGCTCCGCAGAGTACTGTAGAAACAATATTTCTCGAAGCGGTGTCTTCAGACTCCGATAGCATCACTTTCAGTGTAGTTTATGCACCTTTGGATTGCATGGCCACTTAGAATCTACTTCCTCTACAGCACCACAAAGCAAAGATGTTCACGCCAAGGCATCAAAGGAACCACAGTGTGAATAATTATCTCAAACCTTTTTATTTACTCTGTAACAGAAACTTTCTTGACACATCCTGAATACTGAATGTGCTCTGTGGCTGCAGAATTTCCATAATGCCTGTTTGTAGACCCTGAAAAGCTGTTTGTGAACTGTTTTTGTGTTGACTGACAGGTTTCTGTTTACATGCCTGATAAGCACAAGATCAGCATTCACGTACAACATGCTGCAACAAGCTGCAGAATTATTTGATTTCTTGTGTATTTGCTTCAGTGAGCAGACACAACAAAAAGGCTACGCCACCTACTAATTTATACACTTCAGGCCAGTGAACCACATTTTACAAATCTTATTCATTTATTTGTACACGTTTGCACGTTTGTAAGATGTCAGCCAAATACAGTATTTAACTGTATAGTCTAGACTAACCCTGTCTCAGATATCACCCCCCTCTTCTCGGCTTCATATTTAGATTCATTTTATCATTTTGTGGTACTGATGTTACACTATAGTGGGCTTATATTTTTAATTGTGGCATTTCGCTCAGGACACCCATCATTATCATCTTCATCAGATAAAGTTTCCTTTTTTTTTCCCCCCATGGGTTTATATTATGCATTGTGACATGGTATTCATCATTTGGCTCAATATCCATCATTTCTGCAGACCCTTGTGTGTAAACACAGTTCAGTTTTGTTCTCTACCTTCCCTGAAGCTGTATGTTGAGACAGTGACCTTCAGCTGAAAATAGAAACTCTAAAATCGTTGTGTCATTCTTGACAGGCAAATTCCTGATGGATCAGATTACTCCTGCCTTATCTTTGCAAAATAAAGAAATGTAATTTTGGGGACATTATTGCTATGACAGAACTAAAAACACTGCTCTCCTATACCACAATGTACGAAATGCTTTTCAAGTTAGCCAGACTTCCCCTCTTTATCTTTTTCTATCTATTTTTATTATCCTATGATTGAGGGATTACGGTGATGCATTTTATTTATACTTTCTGTTGAAATGAGCAAATCATCCAATGAGTGATGACCTGAGAACATATATAGTCCTTGATCGTTTTTATAACATCATCAGTCCAAGTCTTTGACAAAAAAATACCAGCACCTAAGCTCGCTCTGCCTCATTTTAATTTAACTCCCAGCTTGTTGCCTTTCTTTTCCCACCATTGCACCATGTGTTCTGTGCAGGAAATGAAAAAAAAACAAATGAAAAGTCAGTGCAGAGAAGCTACATGGAATATTGCTAACGCTTCATTTCCTTATAACAGGCACACATAGACACACAGCCTTGCCTTGAAGCATGAATCATTAATCCTGTGAAGATGGCAACGGTGCCCGTCTTTAGTGGCAGATGCAGGGATACTCAAATTGATATTAGGATTCATGTCCAAGGAATTGCAAATGGGCTGCTTGTGAGGTAGTGAGTCCTCTCTCTCGTAGGATGATTTATGTTGACCATTTGTCATTATCAGTAGATCCTTGTATCATGTTTAAATCGTGTCCAGCGATTATGTTTGTGCATCTATCTTCTTTCCTTGCTTTTAAGGCGCCCCGAACTTTCACTTAAGGCCACAGCATTTTGTAAATGGAGCTGCGTTGTCAATATCATGTCCAAGTTGACTTATTACGAGGCGTGTGACAGTTAAACAATACATACTGTACAGTACTGTCTGGGCCTACAAATAGAGTCGGAGTTTAAAGCAGCGGACTGAATAAAGACTGTGAAAACAAAGCCGAGATTGAGAGTCTCAGACAGTGGACATTTGTGCTGCAGAACAGAAAGGAAGCTTTCCATCAGGCCTTGTTTGGACAATATTTAACCCAGGGAGCCTGCAATGAATGAATACATTAAGAGCTGCGGGCCTGAGGTGTGCTCTGTGTGATGATATACTTTATCCTAGAATGAGTCATTCACTGTCCGGACAGCTTGAGCAGGTTTACCAGTCAGAACTGGAGCAGCGGGAGTCAGAGCAGAAACAGGGCAGGGGAGATGCCCGAGCCGGGATGGGGACCTGCTGTTGCAGTTGCCTGCCCCTTGGCCAGGGGACTGACTCAGCTGATCATGAAACAGAGGTGGTCGCTGAGCTCGAGCTCTCCAGTTTGGAGAAAGAGGAGAGGCAGATTGAGACAAGGTAACACTAGTTTCATGATATTATCACTTTAGCTTTGTGTAAGAGAGATGCCTGTTTTTATACAGTAATGCTACTGCAATGTGGATATCTTGAACATACTCCAGTAATGTACAGCAAATGTAAGTGGAACTGGCATGCAAGAAACAGCTGACAAGAACCTAATTATATAGGAAGACTTTTTTTTCTATAGGTGCTTATTTTCATGTTGTTAAAGAAGGAAGCACTACACCTGAGTCATTTGAGCTGGCTCTCTGGAAGAAAGATAGAGTTTGTATACCCTCCCTCTGAATGAATTCAGATGACAGTTTGTTCTGCCGCATTCTGTCAGAGGCTGAGTGTGACTGGAGTCGCTGCAGAGAGAAGCAGGTCCCACACTGTTTTTATCTCACCAGACGGGTCAGAAGAGATGTGATTAGTTAGCGGCCACAAAGGTGGAAGATGGATGTTGTGTGAAAAGAGAAAGTCTTTCTGCGGAGTATATCTGAGACTTTAACTGTTTCTTGAATCACTCGTTTTCATTTTGTCCAAAAGATCCCAGTGTTTGGTGTACAAGTGATGAACTATTAGATAGATAATTCAAATTTGAAAAGCTCACATCACCAGTAGAAAATGTGATGCACAATAGCACTGTGGCACTGACTTTTTGCAGACAGAAAATGTGCTTTTAGATAAATCTTTTGAAAGATACTGCATGAAAAGGAGTTCACTGAGTTCTACAATGAAACTCCTACAGAGGACTTATCACACTTGCTGGATGCAGAGCAGAATTACAGCCTTTTCTATCTGCATTACGGTTTAAACAACACTGGTAAATCAATATATTCATATTACAGTGCTTAAAATGAATGGGCTTAATGTGAAAGGCGCATTTGTATTGAAAAACCCACAGAGAATATCACCCAGCATTCCAATCTTCTCAGCTCTAATCGGCATTTTTCACGTTTGTTGCATTAGTTTTACTGCTTTGATTCAATCTCACTGCCTCCGTCGTTGTTGTTCCTAGTTTTAGCAGGCAGGCCGTTTCATTAAACAAGCCCTGATAAACCCACTGTATAATACCTGCCCTCACAGAGAAGAGTATTTCCCCCAGGAGATGGCGAGGACCAAAAATAGCTCCAAAGACGGTGAATATTGGAGTTTAATATTCATCAGGTGGCCAGAAACATGACTCCAAATGCTAATGTTTCTCTTCTCGCAACTGCATAACTGCATTACAGGGTGATAATATGTCAATGCTGTTTTTCTGCTTGCTCAATCAGGTTGGGGCAAAGAGCAATGAAAGACTTGTTAAATACAAGATGACCTTGAACCTAACTGATTTTCCTGTGCACCCTGTGGTTGTGTGAGAGCAGGAAATAGTGCCATGTCCTGATTGAAAAGTAATTATACAAATTCACAACATAGCACCTGGAAGATCCACTTAATGTTACATTGACTGATCATAGGATTTGTAGCAATAAAGGTGTTTTGTGGTACTTTTAGGCTGTACATAGTCCTTAAGGTGTAAGTCGGAATAATCTAATACTTCAATAAGATCATGTTCAGCCACATATTGAGTGTATGAGCTCTTAAAATGTTTCTCGGTCTGGTTACTTGATTGAGTATTGCTGTTCCCATTAATGTAATATCGAGTGTGAAAAAAGATAAATGAAAAGGCCCCTGAGTCCAGTGCTGGTGAGAGCAGATCTGGTGGTTAGGGCAATCTGACTCACTGCAGCATTTATTGAACACATTGACCACACAGCTGTGTGAGTTCTCACAAACCAATCCAATTAGATTTGTTTTAGTGCAGAGATGCAAGGCTAATTGCTTATTCATGAGCTGATTGATCCTGCTTTTTACTATTTCAAATTATTTTTTTAAGGTGTGATCACTCTCCACCTCCAGCTATCCATCGTCTGTAATTTACTCAGTGAGATCAAATCTGGATTCTGCAGCAAAGATGTAGTGCGTAAGTTTTCAAATCACTGTTTTGACTCAGTGGGGATGTACGCCCTTATCTGTCAGTGCATCATTGAGACGTGGTGGAGAATATGCATGAAAGGTTTGTTGGGAGGTGCAGTATTTCTGTAGGCAGCCACTAGATATTGCTGTTGAGTCTTTGTCTATGAGACAGTTTGATGCGATTTCACATTTGTTTCTGTCTTATTTTTTTTATCAAGACAGGTAATTCATTAAGCTTTTCTTATTGTGCAGGCTTGTGTCTACTACCTGTCATGTTGAAAAGAAATTCTATTTATTAACTTCATAGTGACAGTAATAAATGACTCACCTCTGCATCATATATGGATTTATTAATCATTTCTCATTCCTATACTTGCTGAAAAGTTCTTGTGTCAGTCTTGTGTCTGCATACTTACTTGACAATATATCCTACCAGTAATTTTAGTCCAACTTTAGTATCAGCTGTGGGTACATCTGCAAAGCCCTTTTTTTCTGGAATTGGTACATTTTTATGAGCTTGTTTTGTTACACAAAAGCCCAGAGGACAACAGTATAAGTTAATGATAGAGTGAGGCATGAATGTTGACCTGGCTGTCCATCGTATGTATCGACCTACACCACCCACCTCCAGCCCTCTGCTCTTATCTATATGTCTGTCGGTGGATTATTGAACCAGCACTGCAGCAGCCAGAGCTCAGCTATAGTCTGCCCTCCATCCTCTCTCCCTCTCTCCCTGGCCAACTGGGATGTGATCTGATAAAGAGGATTCGAGGAGAGAGTGAAGGCTCTGGTTGCAGTCAGAGATCAAGGTCAGCACTTTATGTTGTCTGGACAACATAGTGAAGTGAGCACCGCTCCATCTGTGATCACCAGAAAGAGTGGTGGCTTCAGGGTTTCTTAGCAAGTCGGGCCCTTCCACTTTCCTCCCTCCTTCATCTTCTGTATAGGACCGAACAATGGAACATTATCATTTTATTTCTCCCTGGAGAGGCTAAGTAGAGCTGCATGCTGCAAGTGCTGGCAGTGTTACTGAGTGATCGAGAGTAAAGGGAGAGGGCTGAAACAGCAGTTATACTCCTATCTGACACCGCTCTTTGTGCCCTTTCTAGCACACCCACCTAGCGCAGTGCACACAGTTAAAACAGGCTCAGTTACCATACGTTGGACACTCTTTATTGGTCGTCTTCAGGATCAGGACAGATTTGGAAATTTGAGACGTTTGAATTGGACTTACTTCTTTCTGCATTGGCCATTAACTGGTGAGTAACAATGTAGCAACATGTACTATTGGGAGCACTCTAGCTATCAGAGGCACTCTGAGGAGACTGAATCTAATGTGTATTATACTGAGACAACAGCAGAAATTGTTGGTCTGTTTTATAAGTGAAAGCTAGCCTGTTTTATCTTTTTGAAACTACAACAAATTATATTCTAATTGTTTAAATGCTGTTTTGTGTATGTATATGTTTCATTATA
Organism: Protonibea diacanthus; assembly: GCA_028641955.1. NCBI lineage: Eukaryota > Metazoa > Chordata > Actinopteri > Sciaenidae > Protonibea > Protonibea diacanthus. Next base: position 24,670,258 of record CM053976.1, on the reverse strand, counting down.
TGCAAATGTTCCATTGCTTTATGAGCATAGAAGCATGATAAAAAGTACATTAACATAATTCAGTCACTTTCCATTCTGAATATTTTTTAACTTCATTAGTGGTCATACAGTTTATTGAAGGGTCATGCTGTTGATTGTGGGCAGTGGTGGAAGATGTATTAATCTTGAATTCAAAATCTCACATAAGTAAAAGTATTTATTTTAAAGTATTCAAAGAGACCTCCTCTCTCTCAGTGTTATATTATTAGAAACATGTTATTAGATTATTATTGTATTTCTAGTCTACAATTGTATATGTTGTTGGGTAGTTTAATCAATAACACTGCATCATATTGTATAAACTAATTACATTTTTTTTTTACTTCTGCCAGGTAACTAGTAACTACAGTATATTTAACTGTCCAATAAATGTGGACTTACAGGTAAAATGTTTCCCTTTGAATTGTGTAAAGACAGATAGAGAACTTGAAAGTCCAGAGTACTTGTGTACAGTACTTGAGTAAATGTACTTACTGTACTCTCCATGAGTGACTGAAGGTGGGTGTTGGTTTCATCATTCTTTTAATATTACAAAACATATCCCAAAAGATTTCCCCTTTCACAAATAAACATTTGTTTTTCTTAAAACCTCATTTGTATTCATTAAAGAACATTTTACGATATTGCTTTGCACATCCTTGTAAGACTTTTTTTTTTACATTTGAATGGCGTGCATGTTAAAATGTATTCCACACAGTCAAATGAATCACTGCAGGAGAGGGCTAATTCACAATTCAAATAACCGTTGGTGGTGGTTAGACCCAGAGATCTATCAGACTGGTATCATCACCACAGCATTGAAGTGGTCTTTGCTTGCAGTGCGAGTGCCTTCGACTCCTGGGGTATGCTAACAAGATGTGCAGGAGAGTGTAGATGGATGAGAAAGAGCAGCAGAGGATGAAACTCAAGGGGATGAGGGCAACAGCAGCTGGATGCCTGGTTACCTGCATGTGTGTGTGCGTGCATGTGTGCAGGTGCTGTCAGTTTAATCTGTGAGTTGACTTCCTGTGTCTGGGATGGTGCAGGAAACATTTTTCACCTGCCCCCACCCCACCCACTCTCTTTATTAGCTGATAGAAAGCATTTGTAGCATGGTATAGTCATCAGTCTTTTCAGCTGTTAGGTCATAGCCCAGTCTTCACTTCCATTTTTCATGTCATGAATAATGTCTTCCCAACTCACACTCTCCCTCCTTCATCTGATCTGGCTGTTGTCACATCATCCTGCATAGTAAAGTTACTCCATCTTTGAGTTGAGATGTTGTCGGATACAAACATAGGAGCTTTTGCCACCAAGATCATCTCTGCGTAAAATGATAACATATCCTCTGAGATCATTTTTAGTTTACAAAACTGAAATTGATAGCAGTTAAAAATAAATGCCCTATAGTGGCACTCATGGGTGTGCACCTTTGATCATTTCCAGTCAGTACAAAATTATAGAAAATTTCTTGCTAAAATAGAGTATGAAGATCAGCACATACTTAATACAATTTTCTGTTGTTGCATAGCTAATGTGCAATGTTAAAGTTGCAGCAGATTTTCTCTTGTTTTAAGTCCGTCACCTCCTCATCTCTTTCTCTTTTTTTCCTTACTCACTACAGTAATTCGTGCACTGTATTGCCTGCATGACTGCAGAGGGAATGGAGCAGAGAGGGCGTCCAGTTCAGGGAAGTGCTCTGACGGCAGAGCTCTGCTGAGGAACGCATATATTAAAAGAGAGCTGAGGAGAGGTGAGGAGAGAAAGAGTGCCACTACAGGGAGGGAATGTTAAGAGAGGAAATATGATTACATGGGTTATGGCTAGTGCTTTGTACCTGTGGTTGTACTTGCTGCTCTGGGGCCTCTTACATGATGTATCCGTGAGGTTGGCTGGCTTTAATAATACCCATCACAAGCCTAATGCTCTCTGAGACAGGGGACAGTTCAATGATCGCGTGTATTTTTAGCTCCACCTCAGCAGCCCTAACAAAGCAGAAGCGGGAAAGAGGATGTTTTGAATGAATCGACGCCTCAGTGCACAGCAAAGGACGTCATCAACGGCAGCACTACCAGCTGAGAGGAATACACACACACAGGCACCACTGAGAAGAGCAGAGCAGAGCACAGCAAATCACAGACCTGCAGCTAACATGTTGGGCCAACCAGGACAGTCAACCTCACACATCCCTTACAAGAGGCAGCCAGTGTATCGTGCGACTCACAGGTGTGTATTCCAGCCCCTCTCCCAGCACATATGTGGGATGTCATTGCTACGTAGCTGCTCAGGTGGTGTGTCTGCTAAAGCTCTCCAGCAGCTGCAGGAGATAAAGTGCTTCGGATCGCATGCCGTTAAGTGTTTGTGTAAAGTATATATGCGGGCAGGAGAATTTACATGCATGCTGGAAAGTGTCTGTTTTTTTGTGGAAGAGAAGGCAGCTGGCTGTTTTGCCTTAAAATCATTGAGTTGCCTTAGGGGAGAGCGTACATCACTGTACTAATGGAGCAATCTTTACAGGGATGAGGAGACGAGAGGGGAAAAAGAGAGATGTTCACTGCAGTGCTTGATGATCTCAGGTCACTGACTGCTGTGTTGATGTCAGCAGGACTGTGATCTCTCAGGCAGATTCTGATGCTCTTCTATATTCATGGTTAATGTGGAATGCCTCTGTAGGTTAGACTGTAGTGTTTTGATGCAGTCCTCCACACCTCTCAGTGGGCCATATATACACTTCTCAAAGGAATGCACTTGTTTACATGGGTTCGCTTCTGAAGCCTTAGCACAGCTGCTAATAGGGCTCAGCCCACACACAGACCACAGACCCACAGAGATACTGTATATATACAGACTGATACATTCAATGTCACATCTGCTGCAGTTCTCTTTTTGCTGAAACTGTATGTTGTTTTCACTCTAGCAAAACCACAGAGAGCTCTCTAGCCAAAGTGTTAGCGTAGATGTAGAAATTTCACCTATCAGCATCAAAGTGGACTTATGCTGCTGTATGTAGCCTGTGATACATTAACATGCTTTGAAATCCAGGGATTCGCCAGATTTTGCACCAAGGTCAAAATTTTCAGGTATATGAACTGACAAACTACAATTCTAAAGCTCTTCTTTTGGTTAATTATGTCAACTTGAATTGGTTTGTGACAGAAACCACGCCACAGACCCAAACACTGATAGATCCATTCGCAAGATATCGAGCTTATTATCATTCTGTCAGCGTGTCGATGTCAGCTGCAGCGATAAGGTTACTTAGCCTATTTATCATTCCTGTATGTGCCCCCCCCCCCCCCCCCCCCCCCCATTGGTCAGCCCTCTTGCTGTGTTCTTTGCCATAAAGGCAGTGGGCTGTAAACCACCAGACCACGAAATTTCACCTACAGTATGAGCAGCAGATAGCAGAGGTTTATATCAGCTTTAAATCATTTCAGGATATATCGCTGTGTTCACAACCTTTTTAAACTAACATAAATGAACCTCTTATGACTTTGTACATTCTTTCATGGTGGTTTGTTTTTAATGGATTATGCAATGGTCATTTTTAGCTTGCATCTGGTTCTACTCAGGGTGTTGGATACCATCTGATTTCTTGTTTAATTCATCCAAACAGTTCCAGTAATGTTGAGTACAACCCCAGTCACACCCAGCCCAGCTCATCCCTCAGCCACAAATGTGGCCAAAAGACACAGCACTTCATTTGTATGCTCAGCTGATAATAGAGGTCATGTCTTTATTAACTGTGGCTTTGAATGGCCAGACCACTTCAGCCTAAAAAATGACACACCTAAAATTGGTGCAGGGGACAGGAAATCCATGCATAGAGGGAGGACAGTATAGAAGGAAGGAGAAGACCTCTTGTTAACCACTGACATTTCCAGCACCTTTCCAGGGAGACGTAATACTTCTAGGAATAGTCATAGTGATGATACCTAACAGAAGGTTAAGGTATTTGAAAAGGGAGTATTCTATGTGCATCAAGACTGTAACAGTAAACAGTAAACTGTAAAATTCCCCAAATTGTGATTTAGATGATCCTCTGTACGTGGGATAGAAATTCTAGGGAAGGGCTGTTCTGGTAAAATATCGGTCCTGCAGGCCAGTTAGAGTTTTAGAGCTGTGCACCAGATGTGGCTTACCTTCCTCTACTGACGCCTGGCACTTAATAAACCTCCTAAGTCTTTACAAGCTCTCCCCACTCTGAGGATACGGAGATCCAAAAATAGCCTGTAAATTCAGTTACCCTCTGCCAGTCAAGTGGAACCTTACCTAATTCATTTAATCCATCTGTTTAATTTCCTCAAGAAAATGATAATGTGATAGTCTGCATGCTTTAGGGATCCAAGATGGACAGATGGGAGTGGGCTTCAACCAAAAGATTAAAGCATACTTTTAATACTTTCTGTAACATTGTCTACAATGTTAAAATAACTATTGTTTGATGTGTGATTCTGCAGTGTGGTGATGGGGTATTTGAGGTCATTTACTGAAAATGGTGCTTTTGTGATCTAAGCAGGGGAATACCAGAGACTGAATTTACAACTTAGAAGGAACAGATGTAAAAAAAAACTGCAGTGCCTCAATAGATTTGTGTGCAGTATGTTAATACTGCATAATATAAGAAGTCTAAAAAAAATCTCTTTGCTTCCAAGTCGATTTTGTTTGCTTTTTTGGCCACTGGGGTCTCTGTGTGCAGTGCCACTGAGCATTGCAGTCATGGAGTAGCTGCGCTGTCTTAACCCTATGTATCACTGTAATGTAACTCCCCAGCGGGAGTGTGTTCAATGGCTGCTTTTGCACTGCGGTGTGTGTCTCTGCTCAGATTCTGTAATGAGAACTGCAGGAGAATGGTCCCTCCAAGCTTGGAGCCAGTCTGGACACAGTTAGCTCCCAGCAGAGAACAGATAGCACACTCACACACACACACACACACACATACACACAAAGAGCTGACTCAGACTTCAGGATTGTAGGAGGAGTATTGGCCAGTCTTGATGAGAAGTCAGAAATGTCTTTGTTTTCCTCCATAGATCACCAATGTCATATTATAGATGCACTGCACTGTACACACTGAAGCAAACACTGTTGTAAACACAGGCCTGCTGCAGTAAAGTGTGCTGCGCTATAAGAGCTCGGACACAGTCATGGCCAAGATTCTCTGCAGCAAAATTTACCAGACTAATCAAATTTCTCTCATACGGCAGCTTCTGTATGTTTGCTCAAATGTGATGACTTTATCATTTACCACTGTACTAAATCCAAAGGAATAATGTAACGTAATCAAAGGTTTGAACAATAGATTTGTGTCTTAGTATTCTTTACAGTGCATTTTTCAGCAGCTGGATAATTTGATACATTCCTCCACTGTCATCTTGCTGACAAAAGCTCCCCAGTGTTAAAAAAGTGTGTGTGTGTGTATGTGTATGTGTCAGACAAGGGTTGGATGGAGAAGGGTATTTAGTGGTGGGTTGACATGAAAATGCATCTGACGTGATTGTGGAAGGGATTTAGACATGTTTCACAGCATGAGGGTTAGCTGAATCCAATTGTTAAAGGATCTGGTGACTGTTCATCTGCACCTCTGATTTTGGACAAAGGCACTGGCAAGTGACAGAGCTTTCATGAAATGGTATTGGAAAACAGGGATTACCCTGGTTCAGATAATGTAATCCTTAAGATTACAACGAAATTCAACTTCGTCTGTCCTATTTTGTTTCTCTCCATCATGAAGAGCATGGTAAAAGGGACGACAGTCATGAAGTTGCTGTATCTTAACATACTTTCTTGGGAGGATGTCTCCTATTTATTATTCTATTCATTTATGATTTAGTCGTATAATTCTATTATATTTGAAGAACAAGTAGGTGAGAAGATTTGTGCATGAGTTTTTTTTAGCTTGGTAACATCCAGCTCTTACAGAGGTGTTTTCCCAGGAGCACGTTAATGATGTGATCTACCCATAGGAACAGATAGGCTGCTGACACGTTCATCTTTGTGTTGGCCATCATTATACAACTTACCTGCAGCGTTTCCACCTCCTTGTGGCATTTTATTCACAAATGTGATGTCATTAAAGCTATCTCCGTAACTACCTACCCACTTAGATAGCTACCCACCAGGCTACCTGCTTACCTGTCAACCATTATTTTATGGGGTTAACACCAGTTCGATCTGTGATGTGTAAGTCATTTCATTATTTGTGGAAGTTGCTCCGACATAGCACTGGATTTTTGCTTTAATAACAGTAAAAGGTGAACTGTTTCTGTTTCTGATCATCTAGTCATGTGGTTTCTTGTTTTTGAGTTGAGTATTTTTGCCGTGCTTGTCTGTTACAGTTTGAGTTTTTTGTGATGTTTGATTTATTTTTGATGTTGGCGGATTATGGGGATCAGAGATCAAACAGATAATCTGACCACAAACATATGCAATTTGTGTCTGTGTGTGCTCAGGGGAGTGTGCACGCAGTATGACAGATTGCCTAACTTTGGCTGAATTGGAGAGAGTCGTACTGCAGATCATCCATTTGGCACTGTAAAACCTCAGGGAGCAGACAGCTCTTTCGAGCATGAAGACAAAGAAAAACGCCTGTGGTTAGTCTAGCAAATGATGACTGCTGCTGCATGGGACCTGTATTGACAACCTGCTGGTAGGTCACCTTTGTTTTGGTACGCTTGCTCTGCGTGTCATATCTGTTTGTGATTTGGAAAGTGCACGTGGCTGCCTAGATATTGATGCTTATTGATTTGTGTTAGTCATAGCCTTATGACTAGTGACCAGGGAGATCATTATCTTTTATCATAAAAAGCTGACTTTACTTTCCTCACTTTTGTTTTGCAACTCAGCATTCTGTTGTTGTTTTATACTTGGTTAATGCCAGCTGAGAGTGATTTATTGCTTTGTTTTTATTCTAAATGTGTCATATCTGACTGACATCTGTGCTGCAGAATTGCTGCAGAACAGGCAAGCTGCCTCACCATAAATTCTCTTGAAAGCCCTAAACAGCAGCATAAGTAGGCAATTCACATGGATGTACACATACACCTTGTAGGAAGAGATTATAGAGCGTGTGCAGTGATGCAGCATCTCCATTACGAATCAAGAATCAGTTTTATCACAGGGAGGATGCTGTGACACTTCTGGCAGTGTTCTTTATATGAATACTAAATGATAAACGCAGCACATGTGTGATACAGAGCCAGTTTTCCCAGAATCCCTCTCTGCTCCTCATTTTGTTTTGGCACTCAACGGAGAAATGGTTGAGAAACATATTTAATCTGACAGCACGAGTGAATGCACGATGCAGTGCAATAATGTTGCTCCACCCCTAACATAGGCAAAGAGTGGTTGTTACATGATTGATGAGTAGATGATAGGTTGTAGCGAATAGTTAGGATTGCTGTACTTCACTACTACATTGATGGGAATAAATCATAAAACGTCTTGATCATCAGGTTCACTTGTACATGCTACTGTTCAAACTATACTTGATGCACATTTTAATGACTACATTTCTCTGATTTGATTTGAGAAAACCTCCTGCTGTGCTGAGAGCAAAATCTCATTAAAAGTGAGTACAAGGTGCAAATGTTAACATGCTCAGAGCAAACAATATATGTCGTTATTTTAGGTTCTAATACACATTACTTTGATATTTCAGTTGACAGCAATTCAAAATGCTTGTTATTGAAAGCTTTTTAAACATTTTGTCCCATAATTGCTGTCCTCGAGGACACTTAACACTATGTATTTATCATCAAGTTTCCATTTAATACACAGAGGTAAGATGACAGAACTGTAAAGTATTCCTGGAAAATGAATTACATCCAGAAGTGGTATCCTAATTTAAAATGTTACTTAATGGCACATTTTTTCCGCCTTCATGCCAATGAGAAGCAACAGAGCTAAACAAAATTAGCCAATGTTGACTTTGTGTTTGGTTTTCCAGTTAATGTGCAGTCTCGATGGTTACAGTGCTCTGCTCAGCTCTGGTGCTGGGATTTTTTGTTGAAATTAGATGCAAATATGTGCCGTGTACAGGATGTCCCTGACCTGCGAGGAATTGTATCTTTCTGTTGCTGTTATGCACTGCCTTGCTTCAGTTCATAAGTTACCCAGATGGGAGCTTGTAGATAAGGACAGTGAGGTTGAGTAGAAGGCGACGGGGACCTAACATCTCTTTATCTTGTCTGATGCTTTTTTTTTGTTATTGTTCAGAACCCCATGCACTCTGATATTCTTCTGATAGTTTTTATTCTGCTGACAGTGCGGTGATCATTTTGCTAGTTAAGCCTCCTACACATGGGTGGAGATCCCTGAAGGGATTCAAGGGTGAGTCGGTCAAATTCAAATGAATTACCACTTAAGTCTCTTTCTCTGGGAAGTAATAAAAGTTTAATCAGTTACCTCCATTTCACACTACGAGAATGGACTTCATTGGTATGTTTTGTTGAAAATGGAACAGACTGTTTTTAGATACTGCTGAGATTGTTGCCTGTGAATGAGATATCATCAGACAGTATTTTGCATGCTTTTCGCCTTGATTTTCTCGTGCCGTGTCATTACTCTACAGTAATGTTTCTTGATGGGTTTGTTTGTTTAGCTACAGATGACAGCACAATCAGCAGGGCTTGCTGCACACCATTCTTCGACTATCTCCTGCCTGAGATTTTAAGCTTTAACATTCCCCTGCACTTCACATCCCTTTCTGTCCTACATTGCACAGCACAAAGTGATTAGCTGTGTTTGGCTTTGCAATGTGGGTTGGACACTTAAGCAGATGCTCTAGTTTAGTAGCCACAAAAAGTATACAGTGTCAGGTTGTAAAAGGCACAAATTTGATCTACTTTTGCTGGTTTACATATGATGCTTAATAGATTCAGCTATGGAGTGGTTGTGTTTGACTGAAGATACAGTGGAATTATCTATGATGCCTTCCTGTCTGCCTGCCGTCATTCCATTAAGTCAGTGAGAGGAGAGCTGCGTCAGTGTGGAAAAGGCAAGGCAAGAAATATTCCTGGGTTTAACTCTAGATGGAGCATATTTACACGCATTTGATTACATTCATTGTAAATATGGACCACTGCTGATCATCCAGCCTGCTGTGCTGGCGGGCAGTTGATCTATGTGCTTAATTGTCCCTCAGTTCCTTCTGTGTGTGTTTCATTGACAGTATAAAGAAAAGATGTTGTACCTGTGATGTCACCCACAGGTTTCTGAAGAGCTATTTTCAAGTTCAAAATGTGTGGCCGCCACCATCTTGTCCTACCTCTTCTGCCTCATGGCTAATCTAAAAATCAACAAAGACGTGGCTCATCAGTGGACCTGAGGTGGGCTGCATGATGCCTGGGTGCTTAAACACGCCAACTGTAACGGCACCCATCTGTCAATCAGAGTGTTAATTATGCATAACTTAAAGCTTTAATATAATTTGAATACGTGAGTTAAATAGAAATTCAGACTCAGCGGTTACAGCTGTAAACATGTGTGTTTCTGCTGTGAAGTTGGACATTTTAATATGTGGGTTTATGGAACTGCAGTTTTTGGCTTCAGAGCCACAGAGGTTGCTGCTTGGTGTGTTTCCATACGAGACACCAAGGGAGAACCTCTTCATCAGAACTGTTTTTTACCTGACCTGGAATCATTTGCTCGAACCCAGACCTCAATCTGTTCTCTCTGGGCTGAGAGCTAAGCCGATCATACTGCGACAGCTTTCTTGCTGATGTTTGTCTGCTGGAAAGATAGAAGAGATGGTGGAGTGCACACATTGATAGGCATTACATTTTTTCCGGCAGTGCAAGTACTAGGGCATTGGTCTAATAAGAACAAGGGTAGAAGTACAGTTCAACCTTTGGACTCAACATGACAAAGTTATTGTAATTTTGTAATGGCTTTAGTCCTTGAATCTTGAAATGGCTGAAATGACAGTAGGATGAACACATCCAAACACAGACAACCTTTAACATAACCACACTTCAATGCATTTTTTATCGTTACGGCTACAGGGACCATTGGCAATGACTGAATGGAGAGTATATGTTTTACATGACGTTCAAAATATATTTATTCTATTAGAATATATATTCTATTCTGTAGTCTTTGCTGTCAAATCCAATTTGCAGCCTCATATTTTCAGTAAGGAGAGGTTTCACTGCTTGTGAAAGTAAGTTGGTGCGATGACATTAATATCCCAAATGTGCTTGGTTCAGCTGAGCATATTTTTAAAAAAAGTGCCACCACAGTAAATAAGCTTTTAAACTGATGACACAAGCATGCTTTAGGTGTGATTTCGGGTGCTTGATGGGCAGCCTGTAGTGTAACGTGACGTGTAAGTGACGTACAAACAAGGCAAACCCTGCAAGATGATACATTTGTGATTCTGTTCAGTACACAGTTCTGATTTTTTTTGTCTGCAATTGTTTGCAGTTTTGTTTTATTTTTGTCAATTGTAATGTTACCATGTTTATTATTGCCAAATTGTTCCTACTCCTTCTTTTCATGCAGCAAACTAAACCTTTGGGTGACTCTTTGCTGTATCGTGCACTACAGAGTAAGAGTGCTCATGCTTTGTCTGTGTAAGTGCTGCAGCCTAACAGATCCGGTGTAGCAGAGGACATAAGGCTCTTGTTGTTGTCCTGCTGGGTGCTGACGTGTTGTTTTCGCTTTGCAGCTGTGAACAGTTATGACCTAACTTTAGTTCATCTCTCATGGTCAAATTCCTTAATGTCAGTCAGTCTCACCTGCTTCTGACCTACAGCGATAGGAGGCTAAGCTATGCAAAGCACCCATGGAACCCGTGGAGGATGAAGGTCAGAAGTCACCATATTATTTCTCATTACCCTGTGATTTCCAGAGGCAAGTGGCTCATGTTGTGTTTTAGCTGATCTGAGATTGGGTCAGACCTTTGATGACAAAGCTTGAATAAGTGTTGTGAAGTTGTGCCTGTATGTTGTGTGTGTCTTTGAACCTCCACTATTGATGTGCAGATCACAGTGAGAGAGGAAAGAGTAGAGACAAAGCCTGTTTCATCTGTTCCAGAGTTGGCTCGAAGAAGATTTGATTCATTTTCGGTCAGCTTATCTCTTTGTCTGATTGATTAGACATTTTTAGATCTTCTGTTTATTAGAGAAATACATCACATATATACGTGAGCTCCACTGATCACGTCCAGGTGCAAGTAAGGGCTACAGCAGAGATTAGCAGCATCCCCTGACGAGCTTTGCAGACTGTCTGGTCTCTTTTGCACTGTCAGGTATGCAATGTTTTTGCTGATTGTGTGTTTTTGTCTTGGTAAGAGATTTGATTTGCAAAATCTTGTCTCCCGTAGCTGGTCAGTACCCCAAGAAGAGATTTGCTCGAACTAGATCAAATGTCAGAACTTTCAAACAACGCTGCTGTGATGTTGAGAATTACACAAGGCAGAATTTTTCACCTATAAAATACTTGTACGTCAGCCTCTTTGTGTACTTTACTGTAGTTCTGTCGTCATTAACCAGTGAGAATTTGCTGCAGACTGTTGATAAACTTTGGGTGTGCACATTAATAAATAAAAAAATGGACACCTGGGTTGAAAACCAATGAGGCCATCCTTTAGGATTACTTTTAATTTTGATTGAGTGTGCAACTATATCAAACAGCGTATAGCCATTCTTGTTAGCGCAAATGAAGAGATGAAATAAAGAGGACTCCTGGTTGTTCTGGGTCATCATTATTCAGTGAGTAAGGTGCAGGATAAATCTGTGGTATTAAATATTCCCCTTAAACTGCAGGGACCCATTGATTTATTCCCCAGAGTAAAGCTCGCTCCAGAAAACTTCCTAACTTTTTTCTTTGTCACAGCATATTCCTGTCGTTATTGATCCCTAAGATAAGTGCTTTTGAAAGTCATTTTATTGTCATGGTCGGAAGCATTATAAAACCACAATTTCTTTGATGAGTTACTTCAAATCACCCTTTATAAATATTTATCAGTCAGCTAAATTTGTGCCAATGGAGCAGAGGAAGTGCTGATGTGCTCACGGTCCTGTAGATAACCAACTCTTGCTGCAGGTAGTTGTTTGGACATCTTAAGGTTATAAAAAAAGAAGAGTAAACCTTCTTGGGTACAAGATACGAATATGGGTTTCTGGCTCTTAATGAAGTCTGTGTTTTTACACTGGAGTTCAGACCCCGTTAGACTTTTTGCTCTCCTTTTTAGTGTAATTTCCAAATGAGCAGGCATGAAATGAGATATAACTGATGAGCAGCACCTAAAGACAAAAGATTTCAGTTCCCAGACCAGGATCCAGGATATCAACATTTTCACTCAGAGCAATGGTTCTTTTTCAGAATTAGTTTCTGTGCATGGAGAGTAGTGTTTCCTCGCATCTTAATTCTTTATTATTGGCCCAACACAACACGCAAGAAAGGCTTCTGCCATTCACTGCAATGCAATTAGCTGTTGCCTTGCTTATGTTTTGGAACTGCATGGCCTAAAGGACCATTGTGATTGCAACAAGATGTGCTGTGTCAGAACTGTGTGTGTTGAATGTTAATGAGGTGACGGCTCTTTCAATTTTTGCCAAACCCTCTGTTTGACAGAGGTACAGACACTGGCAAGTCCTTGCACCTGTTCTCCATTGGGCCTGTTTGAGCCTGTCTTTACCGCTTGTTGCCCAGTATCGCTTGAGTGGTTTGCTGGATCGGTACAGGCTCCATAAAAGCAGAGCTAAGACCAGGGTTTTTCTCTTTCTGTTGATGCTATTTTAACTACTGTATATGGATGTATAGAGAGGCCTAACTACTCTCCAGTAGGGTTGTAATAAGTGAATCAGACTGTCAACTCAGCTTGGAGTTTCTGCAGTTGTAAACAATGATGACGATGATGGTAGTAGCAGGGAAAGGCCAGTCAGTCAGTGTGAAATGTGTTTGGTTGGCTTCCCTCATTTTCACACTGAATGACAATGGAGTCTCCCAGTAACTCCGTGGAGAGACTGCCCGGATAATTCCTCCAGAAATGTCAGGGAAATGAAGCTGAGCGAGGCTGCTGCTGCAGTGCTCTGCTATGAAACTGATAAAGGTCAGTCAACATGTACAAATCCTGCTGCAGAATGCTTATCTCCTTAATGGCTCCCCATGTCTGGGTACTGCGCACAAACCACTGCTATTAAGGCTTAATTAATTTTGCCTGCTAGGCCTGGGATGTGACATAGTGTTTCTGGAGGTCCTTGATATCTCGTTCCCACAATTCAGTGTTTCACACTGCCTGGGTGTGGTGGTTGTACACACAGAAATGACAGTTCAGTATTGGTTCATGGTACCTCATTTGACCTATCTTGTGTTCATCTGATTTGCTTTCATCTCGTCCTCTTCTGCAGAAGCGTATCATCTTCCTACTAACAGCTTGCTGATATTAATGATACATTCGTTACAGCTAATTGAATTGGTTTGGAAATGAAGTCAGCAGCCCAACTGGAATAAGTGATTGCCGTTGTGTGTTCTCTGGTGATTAGTTGCACATTATTGATTTGTGTTTTACTTCACTCAGAGCTTCAATGTCAGGCCAAAGGCTTCTACAGTATATGACATTTATTACACCACACTGATTCAAGAGATGAGTTTGTGATGAGCACAGACTCACTTTAATCAGTCAGTTGATACTTTAATCATCAGCTAGGGTTGTGTACAAAAATATACATATTACATTATCTTTATGAGGAGCAGAAGACATTCTCTGCCTTTGATAATGTCTATTTTTTAAACTCAGTTTGTTGTTTAATGGATAGCTTAATTAAGTAGCATTGAGTGTGACCATGGAATGAGTTTTCAGTGTGTTTTTGTATCATTTGTTCAATGAATTAGAAATATTTTCAGGAAAAACATGTGTTTTTATTCATTATACATTATAGTTAGAATATTCATGTTCAGTTTCACTTTGTCACAGAGAAATAGCTGGGCTCTCACTTGCCAAACTCTTACATGATTCATGCTCCTTGAGTTTTCAGACACCTTGTCGATGCTCTGATGCTTATTATTAAGGCCACATGAAGGGAGACAAGAGGCTCTTCTTGCTCCTGTTGCTCCTGAAAATATGCCTGAAGGGCTCTTGTTTCTGTCCTTCTCCGTGGGTTGGACCTTGAGTGTATCACATTGTCTGAATGTATTTAAGTTGAAGAGAGGTTGCAGTTTTGCTTGCTTTTTGCTTTAACTGTTTCAGTATTTACCACAGGCACAGTATGTTGGTACCACCTGCTCCTCTGGGCAGCATTCCTTGGGATTAGTTACAATTCCCTCTTAGCGTAGGTCACAGGTCAACCTTACTGTTAAACCAGCGCTTCAAAAAGTAGACACCGGCGACCTTGAGGTGACCTTGAAGGGGCCCATGAAGTATGAGAGCTTATCTGTTTTAGGAGTTAGGAAGAAAATAGGAAAAAAATATCTGGATCATGGTTTAAATGCTCAACACTCTGTTTGTCTTGTGCTTAACATAAATGTCATGGTCATTATTTAAATACTTTATACTTTAAAGAATCATCCTAGCATAAAACAATCTGGGTACATGCAGATATTTAGCAAGAGCTGATGTGAATGCTACGGGTGTGTGAGTGTGTGATGTCACATGTGATGTCACAGCCCACTGTCATTGTCATGTGAACTCGTGTACATAATATTATAGACGAATATCTATCAGAGAAAGTCATCTTATTGATTGAGAAAAAGCAAAATGACCATTTTGCCTGTTTGTCTTCATTACTTTAGCTGCAATGCTGCCACTCAGAGGATATCAGTGGTATAAGTGTGACAAACAGAAGCCAAAATATATCTAAACATATGACAGCTTCAGAAATTTTAACAGAAAAGTACCAACCCCCCCCCCTTTTGACACTTTTCTCCAAGTAATATTTCTACATCAACTGCAGCTACACAACTCACTGTTTCCTTAAAAGCAATAAGTGTTTGGTAAATTCACTTCCAGAGGGAGTGAGAGGTGGAGAGTGGGAACTAGAAAATGGAAAGGGAGGGAGTTTCTGATAAGCAACTGAGGTATTCCCCTGATGGGAGGGAGTTACATCTCTACCATCCACTCAGCAAGTGTGGGGTGAAACTCTCAGACAGCACGCCCGAGAAGGAGAAAGCAGAGATAAAGAGCCTCCCCTCCTGTTCTCCTCCTGCTGGCTCCACTTTACTCCCCTTTGCGGATGTTAGCTGCATACGAGAGACCCTCTCTGCATCTTCCCACCTTCCCTGACAATGCCGAGAGGATTTCCATGACCTGCAGCAACCACAGCGAGTCTAGCAGCTGATTCGTGATGATTCACTCTCACGCAGCAGGTGAGACTGTTTCCACTGTGTGCTTCATACAGCAGGGCAGAGTATAGTAAGTAGCAGACAGAAGCAAAGAGAGATCTGTGCTACCAGTGGGTACTGTTTCTTTTAGTGTAAATAGATAGAGGAGTTGAGACTGTGAAAGGGTGGTTTGAACCCTGTCTTTGATGTGTGTTGTGGAGCCTGTGTGTTTCTATTGGTTTGAGAAAAAGAGGGAGAGGTGTGCAAACCACAGAGCCGTGCCCCTGGTGCCCCCACTGCCAAGACTTGGACCATTTTTGGACAGGGATTACTCTGAGCTCCTTGTTTTTGCTGAAAGAAATCAGTATGGCATGCCAGGGCTGTACTGTGGACTCTGGTTGTTGCAGCATTGAGAGAGAGAGAGAGAGAGAGAGAGAGAGAGAGAGAAAAAGAGAGAGAGGGAGCTGATTTGAGCTGCAGTGCTGCTGTTTCCACACATTTCTTGGGAGAAGCTTTAGCTGAAATCAAAACCAGGCTGTCCTTCTACTCTCAGGTTACTCTCCATTCACAGTTTGCCCACTTGTCACACTACTACTGGTAAAAAAAAAACTGCTATTTTTACTTCATATATGTTACCTTTTTAACTGACAGCTACCTCTTATGTCAGCTAGAATTGAACACTCTACAGTACTACAGTACATGTAAACACAGCCACATTGAGAAAAGACACCTTGAGGCTCTCTGTCAGTAGAGATGCCAGTCATTCTTTCTCGTCTTTATCTGGCTTAATGGAAACAGAAACTCTTCTTGACCTGATGGTTAGCGTTTTGGGGCCCTGAAACATGCTTGTGATGTGAGGCAATGTTGGTGTATACCACTGAACAAATATCAAAAGCATTTACAAACTTGCTCCTCACTGCTGTGTTGGTATATTAAGCTTCTTTGGTGCCAGTGGTTTCTTTTTACCATTGCTTTATTATAGTAGCTGTAGTGGAAGAAATAGGAGCTTTTGTAATAAACTAGAGTGATACCGCAGTAGCATTTTGTAAATAAAATGGCTTTCATTGGATTTTTTTTGTTCATTAGCAAATTAGATGTTGAGATATAAGTAGTAGCTTGGTATGTCTGTGTCTTCTGTGTCTACAGTGTGCACAATATCCTTAAGATGTTTTTGACTAGGTATTGATGTGAATGACTGCATTAAAGATTGACTGCACTCAAATTAATGTCATCTAAACCACCTTTCACAGAGAGGCAGAGGAGACTGCAAGGTTCTTCTGTTATGTTTTTTACCTTGAATAATATATTACAGTCCATGATTTATGTAGAGTCACTACACAGAATCATGTTTGTGACATTAAATTCGAGCAGCTACAACTCACTGGCACTGACAACAAAGCTGTTTCCCGAGTACACAGTTTAGACGAGAAGGCAGCTCTTCTGCAGCAGGAGTTCTTTTTGCCCGTTGGGACAGCGTTGTCACAAGAGTTGATGGAAGCTAGTTCTCAGCAAACAAATAGCCCTACTGTGCTGCAGCGTTAGTACACTAACCGGAGATGCTGCAAATTCCGTGACAAATAGTTCAGAAGTAATGCGGCTAAAAACAAAAGCCTCAAAGAATGCAGATTCCTAATTAACAGGCCATCCTGGTGCAGTGCTGTATGCGCCCAGTGCAGCTCAGCAAATTATGAGCTGTTACCAGGAACAAGCCTGACCAAGCCTGTATTGTGTGTGTGTGTGTGTGTTTATATATGTATGACCAAGTGCTGTTTTCACATGAGTGTTTGTGTAGGTTTTATGTATTGTTTATATTTGATGCCATGTTGTTTGTGTGTGCAGAATCACTCAGCATTATTTCTGTTCAATACACCCCCTGAACTTTTATGAAATGTCAACTCATAAATCTTTCTACCCAGCTCAGTCTGTCTCCCCTCCCTTTGCTGCATGGTGATGCAGTGAGGCACCACACTCTGTCTCTCTCTTTGTATCACTCTGCACCTTTATAGCACTGACGTTTCACAGCTGTCCTTCAGAGAATTCACCTGTCACTGCTGGTTATATAATCATTTATTTACCCTTGTTACACTTAAATTTGGGATAGTGTAAGCATGTTTATGTTGGCGATCTGTTTATCTGTACCAGCGTGTTTATAAAAAAGCAGCATATGGATTTAGCTTCTGCGCAGCATTATTTACTCTATGGTTTTATTGCACGCTTGTGCACAGTATTTCATAGCTCCTGTTAGAGAATAGTGTTGTTTTTCTGCTGTAATAGACCGTGTATGATGGCAATGGGAGAAGATAAGAAAGAGTTAGGAGGGGGTGAAATACAATACTAACAAAAGCAAGGCCTGAAAGCATAATATTGCAGTTCAGGTAACAAGATTTCAACACTTTGTATCTGTTGTCCTCACACTATAACAAATCTCACTAGCTACACCTGAGAGGATAGAACGCGCAGTCCTTTCTAAATTATAACATATTATATCTGTAATGGCAGAGGAATGTCAAAGCTGTAAATTCTTCTATAACATTGCCTTGTATAATGTCTCGACATAACTTAAGCTTCTAAAGCTTGAGTTAACGATAATTGTGATATTTAAAAATGAAATATTAACATGATAATAGTATACACATGTTATTGTGTAATTAATCATTTCCATTTCTTTCTGTTCCTGCTTTGTGGTTCACACATAGTAGGTGGTGGTAGTGCACCTCGATGCTGGTAACCAGTGTCAACAGTTGAGTGTAATTCACTGACCAAAAAAGAGACAAAGCACACAATAAATGTTAAAGATGAATTTGACTGATAGCATCATTATATATATATAATGGATGGTAGTATCAGTGCAACTAACTAGTCCTTGGTAACCTTCAGTTTTTCAGGTCTATGTGGTTTGACACAAAACTGTTGACCTTTAATTTCACACTGTATAAACTAGATATTTTCAGTGATTTTGTTTTCTGTAAATGGAATAGCCCAAATCTTGCCTAGTCAGATAAATATACATTACGACAGCAACAAATAGAAAAAGTCATGGCGTAATATTTCAGTCCTCTCAACGCCAGCTCTAATAGTCACTTATCTGTTTCTTATCCTGTGACAGTAAACATGCGTTCATGTTCTAGTTAAAACAATGAATGGCCCCATTTAATTGAAATCAATAAAACCTGGCGAGCTGGCTAAGAAAAGAGTGCTGAGCTTTACACTTCGTGTAAAAGAATATAAGCAGCGGTTCCTGACCTGGCTGAAGTGCGACCATAGATTCTTTTACAGTTGACTGAAACGTTCATTGTCAGCTAATCTTTTTGTTGTAAACCCCAGCCAGCAGCCAAATGGAAGTATAAAAAAATGTGATCAGACACGAATATGATTAATGACTCAATACAAATTTTGTTTTTCTCTCCACCCTCCCTCTATCCTGCAGCCACAATCTTAGGACTACATCATTTCGGCACCCCGTGA
Organism: Protonibea diacanthus; assembly: GCA_028641955.1. NCBI lineage: Eukaryota > Metazoa > Chordata > Actinopteri > Sciaenidae > Protonibea > Protonibea diacanthus. The sequence goes on along the minus strand of CM053976.1, from coordinate 24,651,511 downwards.
CTGGACAGATTTCCCCAGAAAACACAGAATACACACTACAAGACAGGTGAGTGGGTCTTTTTTTTCATCCTAGGAATGATGCATACATGCATGCTTAAATGTAAGGATAGGTTAGCTCAAGGACATGCAGTGGGAGTCTAGAAATAGATGGAGAAATAGCCTGTCCCCCAATGAAGCATATCATGACATGGGGATAGAGTCTGTAGTAACAAGCAGAGTAAAAACAGTTCATCAGGTAAATGGTCAAAGTCAGAGCACTAAAGAATCAAATTATATGTTATTATAGTCATCACCATCATAACTGACTACACTCACTTGTCAGTGGCTTTGGAGACTCTTAAGTATTTTTCCTCAAATTACTGGCTTAATAGGATTTATGGTAATGTTATAACTGGCACTCACGTATGCTTTTGACCGTGTTCATATCATATCTAGAGTCATAAATCTGTCTCATCAATCAGCCAAGTTACGCTTATGTTGGCTTCATTTTTTCCTGGTCCATCCTATTTTTCCCAGTGTACCTGAAGAAAATGACCTGACTCTGTGGCCTAGGCACTGCTAACAATTTTTAACATGACACTTTGACATATTGACATGTAAATATTGTATATTAAATACCAACATGCCATTGAAATTGAGAAGTGGAATTACACTAGAATGGTGTTGCTTTCATTTACTGAAGTATATATTGCCATGGCATGGCATTCGGATTTATTGTTGTTGTTTTATGTCATTGTGTGAAACTCATTCGGCAAAGCCATCAAAGCTGTATGGCAGGTTTAGAGCACAATATAATGCAGCAGGTGTCCGATCGTATTGAAGCTGGCTGGTGTAAGATGATCGCGCATAGCGCGGATTCCACTATCGGCAGAAACAGAGACAAGCATGTGACGCGCACATTCTCACTAATTAAAACATGGTCTGTTAAAGCAATGCAAAACTAATTCATCTGCATCCTCCAATGTCATTCATGTCCTGAAATTCTCCCTAATCATCCCTAGTTTAGTTGTGTTGAGCCATGGATTTGTTTACCATCAAGGGGCTTACTTAAGGGGCATATTTTTAACAGCGATGCAACAGAATATGCTTTTACTTCTACTTTTCTCTTTAAGCTATGGTAAGAATAGCATCAGTGATTCACTGGGATGTCATGAAATGGGCAGAACAACATTAAAAAATCTAGCCTCAGCATACAGTAAGCATAATAAAATGATGCATTCGTAATTTTTATTATTAAAAGGACACAACAATCACCTCTGTGTGGACAGCTCTCCAGTAGTTGGCCACACAGAGGTGACACAGAAGTTGTGCTCTCAGCAAACAGATTTAAGAAGTTCAGCAAAAACCAGGACAGAGTTCTGAACAACATCCAGGACAGATATGTTATTATTAAAGACAGATCGTGACTTCAGCTGTACTCCTACATATTTTTGAAATTAAGAATCGCAGCTGATCACAACACAGCTGGAAATAGCTTGTGTGCTACCGGTAAATGTAATATTTTATTTTTAGTTGCCTGTGTATTTATCTGTCGATCAGCAGCTTCTTCTCCTCATCACTCACTCTCAAAACCATATAATATGCTATTTTAATGTGGTGGATTACACATCGTACAGTTTTCAGTTTATATATAACCACCTCAATCATTTCCTTGTAATTCCAGTCTTCATGCTAAGCTAGGCCACTCTGTTGGTCGGCCGATGTTATCGGCTGGTATTGGCAGTCATGTTGACATGTTATGTGATACATGCCAATATGAAGACAGGTAATAGAAAATAGAAAAAACTTCTTGTGGTAATATATCGATGTCACCCAAAGTTTATCCAGCAGAGTGCGCTGCTATTTACAATACTGGCAAGCAGCTCAGAGTAGAGACGAAGAGAGAAGAAGCAGCTCTCATCAAGGTCACCACTGTTGGCAATGTAAATGTTAAATTATTAAACATGATAAAGAATATTTAACCTAAATATTCTTCACTAAAGTTATTTGGAAGAAGCCTTTGATGAGTGCCTTTGCATAATCATATTGTCTCACAATGCACATAGAAGATGTCAACTTAATTCAAAACAACAAGAAATTGCTCAAAAAATTCACGATAGTGGCGTCATATCAGTAATCTGTGAATTTTTCCCCTCTAAAATCGTTATCGTTTAATTGCTTTAAATGGTGGTTACATATACTACAGGATTCAATGAGTTTATCTGTTTGGCCATAAATCTTTGAGCAGCTTTACCTTATAGAATAATGTGTGTGGATTGTTGTAGTTTTAGTTCAGTCTTATGTAAAGTTATCTAGAAAAGGAGCAATGTCAAAAAGACAGACTTAGTGCAGATGGAGGCAACAAAGAAAGTGATTTTTAATTAACTATTTCAACTCAAGTGTCTTCTCCAAATGACTCATTGCTGCAGGCATACACACTGCTAACTGCTGACTGAGGATACTTTCTCTTATGAAGCAACTATTCATTTTATACCGTATTTTCGTGCCTCTCTTGTCCACCCATCTTTTTATAATGCTGTTATATAGTCGAGTGTGAGAGCGTGACAGCCGGGTGCAATCTTGGTATTGAATGTGTGCGACAGGCATGACCTCGCTGTGGCTGCAAAATATTGCTTCTGTTCACTGTCATGGTGATGCCATGGTCTTCATTCTGTGTGTACTGATATCTGTAAAAGAAGTTGTTTTCTTCCGTGAATCACTGACTTCCTTCCAAGTGAGGAGAACCACAGTGTGTTCTCTGAAAACCCATATAGGATTGAAGGCAGAGAAGGAAAAAGAGCTTCAGGAGGCCATTCCCCACAGAGGGGTCGATCAGCCTATGCTTTTCTGGGCTGAAGGCTTTGACTTTGTTATGGATTATCGCACTATGATCAATTCGTCAACTCTCCTCATGTAGTCCCGGCTTAAAAGGATTTGAAGACGTCAAATATGCCCTGATTTCCATCATAGCAAGAGAAGCAGCGAGAAATGGAGCTTAGTGTCCCCCCTTCTACTCTACGTGATGTGAAATATCGCTCCCCTCCACCACATGCCACAACAAATCTCCGGGGGAACCATTCCAATGACAGTGGTGGTAAACAGTATGAAAGCTTCACATAAAATAGCAGAGTCCCCTTGATACGACAGAATGAAACATCCTAAATGGCTGGCTGCTGTCCAGACTGAGTGCAGATACTGTAACTTTTGTTCCACTGAGGTTTCTCTCTTTACCTACTTTTTTGACACTTCATTTCTGTCGCAGATTTCTATTCACATATAACAACAACAAAACAACGCAACGGTTTGGGCTTGCACATCTTATTCTTACAGTCACAATCTTAAAGATTGACTTTTATCCACTTATTTGTGTTGCTGTCACTTGTTAGTTTCTTCATTACAGTTATATCTTACTTAGACTATATCCAGCCACTATTGTTGCATAGATAACTCTTTATTATACCATTTTCTGGTGCAGTACTGTTTTCTTACTAGCTTACCTAAATTAATTATTATATCTTCTCTCTACCAGCATTTTTTTTGCTTTAGCCTCTGATACATCTCTAGCTTATCTCCTTAGCTTCAGCGTAGTGCAGCACACAAAGCAGGAAAAAACAGGGTTAGGGTTTGTGCTGCCTTTAACCCCTTTGTGGAACAATGTAGTAGTGGTGTCAGAGAGACAGGTCACACATTGTTGGCTATTGAAAGCTCACTCCTGAAAGTCAGGAAGAGGCTCTTCCAAAGACTGGGCAGTTACATGTCAGTTATACTGGCTGATTGGCTCCAGATGCTTTCAAAATGTTTTACTGTTTGCAACGTTGCATAGAAATCTGTATTTTAATATTTTTGGGGCCCCAATTTCAAAGTGCAATATCACTGTTGTAAATATGGACTGCATTCTATCTAATAATTTCTATAAAAAAACTATTGAGTTGGCAGCTCTGCTTATACAGCCAGACTTCAAGCAAGGTCAACAACACAAGACATAGCAGCCAGCTAATAATACTTACTAGTCCAACAGCAAGAAGCTCAGCTCGGCGTCTGTCTTTCAGACTTTTATTAACTTTGTCAACTCTCGCCATTGACTAAAAGTCAGTCCCAGATTTATGCTTGTCCAGCAGCCTCGCGCACGGTCACTCTCTCCTTTTCCCTTCTTAGCTTCCTCCGCCAGCGTCCTCATCAGTCTCTTCACATCTGCCATTATGTCCACAGAGGCTGCTTAGCCTGGTTACACATTGCCCACTTGCCCAGCTCGGGTTCTGCAGAAACAGGTATACAGGCCAGAGTGGAAATGACACCATTCACCCGATAACAAGTCAGTGAAGTATGATTTAAAATGTGGTATTTTATGGTTGAAAAGTTACACAGTAATGCTTCAAGACGTGAAGTATTTTCTAGGCCTGAGCACACCTATGAGCAAATTACTAACCAAAGGAAGTGAGTATAATATGGTTTGACTGTTGTTGCCTGACCTTTTGGTTCCAGAAATAATGTCTCTCCAGGTAATGAAGAGCATCACCGAACTCAACTAAATATTGAAGTTGTAGAAGATTGTACCAGGTTCTACTAGTATCACCTGGTATCTCTCATCTTAAAAATTTCAATTTGAATTAAATTTCAGATATCACGTAAAGATGTTAGGTCCACGTGACAGCAGTCCACGGACCCTGGTTGTGGTATAGGTTAGTGGTGTTGGTGGGATTCCCCTTATGCCCATAAATAAACCAGCAGAACATCTCGAGGGTGAGATGTAACTGCAAGATATGTGTATGAAAAATCTGCTGGAACTTCATGTTATCACTTAATCAGCACTGCCTCAACTTCCCAAGAAACATCTCTGAGACCTTTTTATATCAAATTGATCCTCGCTGTCTTCTTCAGTTTTCTTGTTATCTGTGATGCATCTCCTTTTGAGCACATACAACAAATCAAAAGCTGCAGCAGCCTGGGAGTGAATACAAGGTTATAATTGGAGAAAAAAAGGTGCCTAAAAGCAACGACTGTGCTTGCAATGCCTGCCAACATGGCCACTTAAAAATCTGAATTTCCAGTTTACTTTTTTACTATTCATGTAATTATTTCTCATGATTACTGTCATATCCTTAACCCATGCAAAAAGTACAACTCCGACCACTTAATTTGCAGCAGAAGAAGCTGCTGTAATGTTTGGGTCTATACAGTGACATCAGGCTTCGGGAGCTTTGTAAGCACTTATTAACTGTAACCATTAGGCTGCTTTTTTGTCACATTCTTCTGCATTTGAGTCTTTTAATTTTAATTTATGCAAAGTATTTTTAACTTTTAACTTTTAACTTTTTTTCTAACAAATGCATTATTACCCTGGCACACTGACATTTGTTTTCTACTTTGGTGCTGAAGGATAAATCACAGTAATCATCTCAATGTCAGCTGAGATAGTCCCTTTTGTGACCTGCATGTGTGTAATTCTGTGCTGAAGCTTGTAGCTGTTGACTCCCTTATTCCATTAACCTTCAGGAGTTACTATTTGAGGTATCAAATAATGTTGTGCAAAGCTTTTGGTGCATATCTTACATGAAGAGTTCACTTAAAAAAAACCCAACAACAACAACAAAACAGCCAGTTGACATATTTTCTTTTTACTAAATTGAATTGAAATGAGTATGGTAAGCTCACAGCAGGGAGGTGAAGTACTGAAGATCTTGGGACACATAAGGAATAAATAATCTGAGACTGAGTTTCAAGTTTTATTTACAGTTGAACTTTGAGCGCCTAAATCAGGAAGAAAAACAACTACTACTTACTAAAATGTAATCTGTCTGGTGTTATTAGTATGAACATGTTAATACAAGTATAAATCTATTCATAAATCATGAATGTACCACTCACAAGGAATATTACATTTTTCTGAACCCATAGCAATATGATGATGTCATGAGGAAATGTGAAGTGGGATGTGGTTTCGAAGCTGTCCAAAGATTTGGTGTGTGTGTGTGCGTGGGTGTGTGTGAGAGAGAGAGATAGAGAGAGAGAGATATCTGTATATGGCTTTAACACAAGACTTTTTTGTTTTTTATCTGGGTGTGTATAAGCCCCAGGTTGTGTGTCAGTCAGGTCAACTGTCACTAGAGTATTTGGAACACAAACCTTCCACTATTAACACGTCCACTGTAAAGCTATTGGCTCTGACAGGTCGCGTGGCGGGTGTCAGGAAATAGTCATATCCTTTATATGTGAAAGCTCAGCCCAGAGCTGCACTCTGTTTCCCTGCGTGACTTTAGTTTGTCAGAGGAGAGAAGGACTATCACTATCCAATGCTTCTCATCCTGTCTGTATTACTGACCTTCTTCTTCGCTGCCTTCTCGACTCTAGGATAGAATCCCGTATGTCCAAGTCAGCAGCCAATCAGAGATCCCCCAGCATGGTCACAGACTCCTCCAAGGCTGTGACCTCAGCAGCAGTGGATGTCACCTCGGGGTCAAAGGTGAGAATCAGTGTTTCTCTTCTCTGTCGAGTATGTTATTCTGTTTTACTGTCGAACCTAAACTTTAAAATTCTTTAAATGTTTTAAGAGAAAATGAATTATAAAACAAGATTCTGTTTTATAATGATGTTTTTTTCGTGTTTTCTTATTTGATGCTTATCATAACTGACCAACCATTTCTTTTTAGGGTAGTGAATTGCTTTAGGGGCTCTCTTGATGCTCATGATGATACATTGGTTTAATCAACTGTAGAAGATATTATCTCACTCTGATTAATGGCCTCAGAGAGCAATAATTTAGTGATTTTTTTCAAACATAATAAAACTCAAATGGACATCCTGTGGGATAGGACAGGGGTGCGGTGTCCAGTATGCATCTGTAATAGACTTGCTGTTGTTTCCACAGCGATCATGGAAATTTTCACTGCAAATATATTTTGTCAGTGTATATGGCACACACCACAGAGCTGACACCAACACAGACACAGACACAAACAAAATCGCAGAAGCCTGAAACTGCTTATGGTACCCCTGGAAGCCACTGACAGACTTTACTCACTTTTTCAGCACAACACACCTCAGTACTGTAAGAAACAACTATTGGTTGATAGTCTTGATAATCTTGAAAGTTATTTTATTTAGATCAATTAGTCAATAAAAATGACTTACAAGCAGCAATTCTTAATTGACTGATCCATTAATCTGCTTAATTGCAAAGCAAAAGTGTCAAACATTTGCTGGCGCTCAAATGTTTTCTTTGTCTGATATGACACTCAATATCTTTGGGGTTGTGAACTGTTGATCTGACCAAGCAAGGAATACTGAAGACATTAGCATGGACTTTCGGAGGTTGTGAAGGATATACTTTACTAGTTTCTGACACGTTAAGGACCAAATGATCAATCAAAATATTTGGTAGATCTACTGTGTGATGATTGTTTTGTGTGACTGACTCATCTCTTCTTCATCTTGTCTAATTAAAACATGTCAAACTCATGACTCTTTATAAAGAATTGGGTATGCCAATTTGTTTGAGTTTAATTTTTTACACAGAATAGGTAGTCAAAAATGACCTTGCCTAAAAATATGCCTGTTTATAAATAGATACATCCACAGGAATAGCCAGTTGATATTTCCTCTTTTCATTATGGGTGTTAAACTAAGGAAGTTCCAGGAAAGAATGACATTTTACTATTTTTTCCAAGTAACAAAGTTTTGCATTTTATCATTTGCACTGCCATGGAGTGTTTCTCAAACACGCTCAACTTCATAAGCCCAAAAGAGCCCTCCACCCTCCTGTAAACTGATAAACTTAAGAATATTGGGTAACCTACTCGTAAAATAAACCATGTTTAATGTAATTGATATTTTAAGAGGTTTTAAAATGTTAGGAAGATAACCTTGAAAGCATCAGACCATTCTTTTTGTTTATTGTCCGTACACAAACCACATTCATTGAACTTTAAAGTTGCTCCACATTTTTCCTCCTGGTTATTTATGCATGCCCTATAATGGAGCTATGCCCCCACTGCAGCACCGGTCCACCAGTTTGAGAAGCAATATGCAATATACACCATATTACTCTCTATTAATAACTATGTTACCTCAGGTAAGAGCAGTAAATTGTCTCACAGTTCTTCAGCAAAGCTACCACATACAGTAATGAACTCTGTAATGAGCTCTGTCTTTTTTCTGTTTTCTGCAGGCCTCCAGAGGTACGGGGAAAGTACACAGTTTCGGCAAGAGGGATCATGCTATTAAAAGAAACCTCAACATCCCAGTGGTGGTGAGAGGCTGGCTCTATAAACAGGTGAGCTCTTATTATGAGTTTGACAGAAAGACCTCACCTGTCATGTGTCAAAGAGCTCATGTTTGACTCCAACGTATGTTCAAATCTATCACAGTAATAGTAGTTGCAGAAATTGAGATTTCTTTTTATGTAGTCTGATCTTCCGTGAACCATAACATTTACCTAATGAATGTGCAGACTGCCTTTAAAGAACACTTTAATGTGGACTTGAGTGTCTCATGAGGCGCAGTCCTAAAAAGTATAAGACAAAAATCCCCAGTTAGAGACCTACAGTACTGAGTTAAATGAGGCTGCAGCTTTGTGCCAAATGCTGTGAGAAAAAGATGTAAATGAAATGAAATTATTGTTCTAATGATATGCACAAAGCCCCCCACTCACTCCCTTGCTGCTAACTATGCTTTTTAATTAAAATGTGAATTAAGATCCGTTCCTGCAAGGAGGATTTCTAAATACACTGCGTTGTGTTTCCTCCTTCACCTCCAGGACAGCTCTGGAATGCGACTGTGGAAACGGAAGTGGTTTGTTTTGTCAGACTACTGCTTGTTTTACTACAAAGGTGAGTCTATGAAAAATTCACTTAAAATGATCTAGATTGTTGAATCAGACATACATACCTGTGGTGATCTCTGTGGGAAGATATATTTCTTGATTAATGGCAGTCTATAATTAGATGTATGACATATCTTGCCATCTTTAACTCTCATGTGCTTTCTCCCTCCTTATTAACTTGAGTGTTTTATTATGGGATGTAATTTGCGCTTGTGTTGCTGGAGCATCTACCTCCTCTCCTCCATTAATCACACTGAATAATAGATAAGCCACATGCCACTTTGTGCCACATGCTGCCACGCTGACTTGTCCAGAGTCACCCATGAATTATGCCTCACTAATTTTCCTGCTGCTTGTAAAAGATCTTGGCAGGATTGGAGTTCGTTGTTTTTGGATGCCCCTAACAGCGCTGTGTGTTTGTGTGTGCTTGCTTCACAGACAGCCGAGAGGAGACGGTGCTCGGTAGCATCCCTCTGCCCAGTTATGTCATTGCACCAGTTGAGCCCGATGACCACATAAACCGTAAATACGCGTTCAAGGTAACACTGAAGTGGCACAGAATCAGATCTATGAAAGGTGTTTATTATGTCCATGTGTAGCCAGAGAAACTTGATCACTACTTACAGTTTTTCTAAGAATATTCATTGCTATATCATTTCTGCAACACAGGAAAACCTTGTTGGGTACTCCCTACTGCCTAGATCATATTTTTGTTTCTCCTTCTTTTTGTTTTTCCTGTTTTTTTCTTGTATTTTATTATTAGGGCTGGGAATTGTTGTCAAAAAATGGAATCAGGTCATAGTTTAGAGATTATTTTATTCATGCAAACCAGCTGCTTATGTTCCAGGAAAAAACAACATGAAATGGCTAATTTTGTCAGATTAACAAAAAACATTTTTGACAAAAAGTATTGTCTTACACTGCTATTTGGAAATGTTTAATTCACATTCAGTTTTGTGGAAGAAAGCTATTAAATTCTTTGAAGACTTTTTTTCTGAAGTCCAGTTGTTTGGAATGAGATGGAATTTCTGACCCTCTAGTCGTGTTTCAGTGGATGGCTGCAGTACAATCCTTTATGTAATCTGAGTAGATTAGAGTAGAGACTGTTAATATTGGCCTGGGTATTTCTAGAAAAACAAACTTTGCACATCTGATTTTGATCACCTATTGTGAGCAGAGGCTGTGTTTCAGTAGTTGGCTGTTGTGCTGGACAGGCTGCAACAGCGCAGTCTTCGGACTTTGTTGTTTCGCTGAAATCTGGTTGGCACACAACTCGCTTGTTGTACTCCATCTATTACAGGCGTCATTGGGTAATAGTGTCATTTTGATTTGAAAGGGTGTGACGGAACTTCTCCTTGTGTGTGGTTTTTTTCTTTGTTTTCCTTTTGTGACTTCTTTTTCTCGTTTCCTTCTGTGACAGCAAAAGGAATTTATGTCTTTTGGTTACAGTGAGAGTGTTAACATTATCCAGCTCCTCCTTTTGTGGAAACACAGAGCCTGTTGCAAAGAACAATAGTGCCTTAATGTTTGATGCACCATTGCAGCTTCAGCAGCTTCAGGGCATTCTGTTGCAATCCTTTCAGCTCCTTTGTACGTTGGCTTTTGTTCTTGTATTCTGTGCGTACGTCTGCGTGTGTGTGCTCATGTCTGTGTGAGTATGACTGCCTGTGCTCTCATGGTACATGTCTTTATAAAGATCACATTACATACAATGGAATTTGTATGATAATTGCGCTGCTGGGAATATTAATTATACATTCAGCGTTCACCGTCTCCTCCTACCACTTGCTGGGGAGTGTGTGTAAGGTTAGATGAAATTAGCCTGGGCTTTGCTGTACCTCCCTGTATTTGAGAGATCTGTATTCCCCCTCAGCTTTCTCTGAGACATCATGCATTAAAGAGCAGGAGATTACATTACGTCTATCTGAGGTGTTTTGCAAGATTTCAGGTAGGTAGTGCTAAGTAAGCACGACAACAGCTCAGTATGTGTGTGGTGTTGTTCAACAATGGGATGTAGAGGTATTTATATGTACAGTGAATTAGAGGCTACACTACAAGAATGGACTACAGATGATGACACTAGAATGATTCTAAAAATCAATTTGATTAGCACTTGAATAAAGAAGATGGTTGTGCAAGTCAGTACAGTACTTCTCTGAAATATTTATACTTGAGTTTTTTTTGTTTGTTTTTTTTACCTTTCTTGAAGCACTGCAGACTGTTCAGAGTTGCCATGCTGATGCGTCTGATTGTGAAGAATCGAGACACTTTTGACGCTGCCACTGTTACCCTTTCTTGCCTCTGTGATGACCGCCATAAGACCACAGCTGGAGCCATTTCTGTTTCTTATTGAGTCAGCACTGATCTGCTGTAACTTCCTGTTGTTTTCTGTTCACTTATTTTTGCTCATCTCACTGTGTTTCTCTCATTCCCTGTTGGTCAATTGCCTCCCATTGTGACCCGGTGTGTGTGCGCGGGCGGAGTGAGTACTGTTCTCGGCGGGGCGGCGGTCCTGAATCACACAGGCTTCCTGTCTTGCATGAATAGGTATTTGATTTCACTTGAGCCTCATCAGTGGACCGCCATCCTCAGCTCATTTTGTTTCATATCATGCTAGTAGCTGCTGAATGCACATTTCTACATGTGCATTAAAGTCTTATCATGTACAGTCATCTGCGGACAATGCCAGAGCTCATGGGACACCATTAGATTTGATAAAAAAACTTTGTGGGAAAGTTTTGGGGAAAGAAATCTTAGCTTTTGTTTTACATTTGTTATTGATGTGGCACTGTATTCCAGCAAATTGGAACTGAAATGAAACAGAAAATTGCACTTTCAGTGCAGGACTCATAACTCTCTTTAGTCCCCCAATTCTTAGGCAGTGTGAGAGGACAACGGTTACTCATTTCATCAATCTCACATACTTATTATGCTCAGTGGCTCTGGTATTTGTCTTGTCAAGCTGCATATCACCTATCACATTCTCATCGTTATTGGAGTGGTGGGGGGTTTCCCGCAATCTTTGATCTCTGATTTCATTGCATTTCTTTGGATGTTTGTTACCATCAGCAATTTCCCCCCTGCTGTACACACATTCATCTTACATCGTTTTACACTAGAAAATACAATATAAACTGCTAACTCGTTTCTCTACATCTGTTTTGAAGCAGGGCCTTGTTTGGTTTGTGTTTGCCTTCTCACATATTGCCTTAAGATTAAAGACTGCATTCAATTTACAGTTTTCAGAATTGATAAATCATGGTGATGATTGGATCCAGTGTTCAAATTTTGAAGCTGTACATAAGTTTATTCACTTAGAAGTTTAGAAACCACGCAGACTGTGTGCAGTTGTGCAACGAAGGCAGAGCTCATTTTACAATTAAATCAACTTTGCACAGCTGTGTATATACGTGTTTATGGAGTTCTGTTTGTTGTTTATATATGAATAAATAAATAAATAAATAAATAGATAAATAAGGTTCGTATTTTCATAATTAATAAGGAACTCATTGTTCTGCCTCCGTGGATATATTTTATCAGATTTTCTGTTTATTTCGCATGTTGTGGTATTGAATCCAGCCAGGATCACTCTTTTTCCAAGATGTTTATATTGCAGTTTCTTCTTCTCTCGTGTGGCATTATCAGCAGTAGTATCAGTATTAGACATGCATTTTGTTATGGTGAAGCTACATTTAGTGTGAAATGAATACAGTGTTACACAAAAACACTGATTATGGAGATATCCAGCATGACTTAACGTTATTAACTAAAGATTTACAGACTTATTGAATAGTATCAGTATGACATATTTTGCAATTTAAAATGAAAGTCTGTACGCTTGTGGAAGGGAAAGAAAAAATGAAACAATAAAGACAAAATACTAGCTATGAAGCTAGGAGCATAGCTAGTAGCTATGAAAATGTACAAAAAAAAGTGCTGAATGCTTTACTGTGGAACCGCTGGTTGTCTGCATCAGAATCAAGTCTCAAGCTCATTTACACCACCGCATAGAATAACTATAAGAAGAATAATGTTACAGTATGTTATAATATTATATGATGTGTGGTTATGTGTGTGTGTGTATCCTGACTAAAGTGGTGACAGATGTCCATTGTTGCCTTTCCGTTGCTAATATTTGGTTGTTTGCTGCCGTTGCTGTCTAATTTCTGTGCGCTAAAAAGATTGTGTATTTTTTTTTGCTGATTTTTTTGGAAAACAGTTGGATAATATAACCTGTGTTGTGCTTTGTTTTTTTGTGTGGCCAGAAACTGCACAATGTTCACATTGTTTCTGCTGCAGCACTTTGCTCCCACCCTTTTTTTTTCCAGTGAAATGTTGCTGTAAACTTTGTCCTCACTCAGTTGACGGGCTGTCAGTGTCAGTAAAGCCAAGTTTTTTACTCATCAGCCTCCCTGGCAGCTTATTTCCTGTCTCCAGTTCTCATATCCATCCTCTCTCCCTCTCTCTCCCTCCTGATCTCTCTCTCTCTCTCTTTTTGATAGGCGAGCCATACAGGAATGCGCTCCTACATTTACAATAAGAACTCTGTGATTGGCTCACAGGCTGAACACTGCGGGATGCGGACATATTTCTTCAGTGCGGACACACAGGAGGACATGAATGGCTGGATCCGGGCCATGAACCAGGCTGCGCTGATGCAGCAGAGTCACACTATAAAGAGGTTGGTCTCGCTCTACAGAATAGGATTCACGTCTCCCATTGGTTGGGCTTCTAGTACTAACATCTCTCCTTTCATAAAGCACAGCAGTCTCTGAACCGGATACGTGTTGAGATGATATCATAAAGGGAAGCTTGACGTCACAGTACTCGACCAAATAACACCTTTCAGTCAACAGATTTCTCTAGTGTATGCATCAACTGCAGCATTGAACTAGTTTCATCATTGAAAATTTCCTCTTTTTTCTACCTATGTGGGCTTTATTTTAACAGCACGAGCAATCCTCCACAGCAGGTCCAACTCTGCCCGTCTGTTCTGGGGCTCGACAGTTTTTATGTGTCTATAATACATCTGGCCACACATAAGCAAACTTGTACTGTAGAATGTGTTTCTATGACAGTAATTACACTGTGCAAAGCAGATTAGTGCATAATTTTCTTTATTTATTTTTAAATATTCATAGTGAATGGCAGAAATTGCCTGCAATACAGTCTGATGATTGTGGTAAATGGACGCCAAACTGTATTTAGACATCTGAGATTAGCGGGATGGCTTCAATGGTCTGTGCAATAGAGCCACCTAGAGGCCAATGTAAGTCAGTACTACATTCCACATGAATTGATTTGGTCCCTTGAAATGAAACATTACTTACATGAAACACTTGAAGAAATAATAAGTAATAGCGCTAAATTTACTAAGCTGCTGTCTGCCATGGGACCATGTACCTGTGTATATGTAATGAACCCCAATCAACTGAAATGCACCTTTTATTACTGTTCCCACTGTCATATTTTACCTCTTAGGAATTACTTCTGCAGACATGAGCACCTAAACACAGAGGCATTTTAAATTATGTCTTATTTCCGTGACTGGGAAAAGGATGAATGTAAAAATGTGAAACCTTAGTGTGACAAAGTGAGTCATTTGTGTCCTCCGGGGATTCATTCATACTCCAGCATTATCCTTCTTTCCACTCTATCGAGGAATATAAAGAAAAATGCAGATTGAATAACTCCCTGTGGTTTCTCAGGGAAAGTCAGCATAAGTAAATTACCTTATGGGTCACTAAAGGTTAATTTCATTGTGACACAGTTTCATTATGTTTTTTAACTGCTTACTGTAGTGTAATCCAGTGTTTTGAGAATAGTGCCGCACTTCATCATAATATACAGTGAAGATGGGGAATTGGATGATGGTTAAATAACTGAAAGAGTGCAGTCTTGTGTAATAGTTGAAAGATGAAGTGGTTTAACACTTCAGTGCATACTCCACCAAGCAATTTATTTCGCTTACAGGCAGGATTCACGTTGGCTGATATATTTAATAATCCTCTCTCATTTGTTCACAGAGAGGTGGAGAAGCCAAAGAAGGCTGCGCAGCAGGCAGTCCCGCAGACCAACCATGTCCACATCAACCAGAACTCTCAGCCGGAAAGCCATCGCAGGACAGACAGAGAGGAACCTCCAGATAACGGTACCCAACTGACGCATGGAGAAGAAGTGAGATATGAGATCCAAGGGAGGCCAAGTCAGTCAGCCACAGAGGAAAGAGCAGAGAGACTCTCTCCTGACTCTGTCGATGGTGCCACCCACAAGAACGGACAGCAAACTGTGATCCAAGTGGCTCTGCCACCGGAACAGAATGGAAATCTTGTCTATCAGAGGGGCTTTGTTTCGCGGGCAGACCCTGACAAACATGTGCAGAGGAAAAACACACTGGCTCAGGTGGAGCAGTGGGTCAAAGTGCATAAAGGAGACCCACCAAAGAGGTCAGTTTATCTTAATACAATCAGTCTGAATAAAGTAAATGCCTCCCTCTAGTGGCTAATATAAGGACACATTTATTTGAATTAGTTTTATTTAGTTTTATTCAAATTCATGGAGAGAAATAATTCAGATTGTGGAATGATCATCTGAAATTCTTTATATCAAATAATTCCCTGTGTTTTTTTTGGTCTCAGTGCTCCCTCTGCTGAGTACAACCTCCCTCGGCGTACTCCTCCATTAAAGCCCAAAGCCAGCACAGCGGACGCCACCTATCAGTCGTTGCCAAAGTCTCCCCGTCTCCCATCTGGCAGCAACTCTCCTCCAGCAACATGCAACCTGCCCAGTGACTACAAGTATGCCCATGACCGGCTCAGCCACTTCCGCATGTCCACCGATGAGCGCATGGCCACCAAGGAGGGAATGGTGTGGCAGCTGTACGAATGGCAGCAGCGACAGCAGTTCCGTCACGGCAGCCCCACCGCTCCTATCTACACCGGCCCCAACTTCACAGACTCTTCTTCTTTTAGAGTCACAGTGGAGATGCCACGTTCCATCTCTGTCCCTCCGTCCCCATGTGAAGTCCCTCCATCAGTCCCCACTTCTTTCAAACCCCTGTCTCCTCGCAGGCCACACACTCCCTCAGACAGACGCACAGTCAGGCCCCTGGATGAAGTGGCACCTGGGGACAGCACAAGGTCCAGCTCCCCCGGCCATATTTGTGCTCAACTTTCTCAGGTAGGGCACATACCCAGGGAGAGGAGCCATGTCTGATATTTTTAGTAAGAGTTGTCTCTGAAATCTTCTCTAGACAATTAGGACAACAATCGACTTTACCATTGCAGTATGAAATATAAAACATATGCCCTATTTCCAGTCAAACTTAGTATTAAATGTTACAATACTAATGAATAATTTCATATCAATCCCGGTGATCATGATGCTCTGTAGCCTAGGATAACAAACATACAGCCTGGTCTAGGAATAAGCTATCCATGTAGAACAATAAGTCAACATTAATCATGGAATCACAAACTAAATCATGCAAATATTTTTGTACGGATTAAAGATAAATTATATTTTTAGCAGTATCAGCAAATTCCATGAAAAGACCAAAACCGGCAAGGACTATCACATTTATCCTCCTAACCAGTATTGTCCATGTAGCCACAGGCTCATACATGCTACAGAGTCATCCAAAGATTAAAATGCATAAAAGAGCCAGAGCATTGCAGTCATATATATTCATTCATTATGATGAACATGGTCAGTGTAGTTTATTCCTTTCGGCAGTGCAAATGCCTACCCATGTCCTAGATGCCCAGTAACATCTGACACAAAACTACAGTCAACTATGGTTATGTAAACTACATGTACTGGACATTGACCAGATCAATGGTGTCATAGATATAATGAAGGCTTTGAACAGAAACGTAATTACCAACTATTTTGATAATTAATTCACCAATTTATGTAAGTTAAGCAAAACACTGATCATCCCCTGGTTTTACAATTGGAGTATATTCTGCTGAGTTTTGATCTGCTAGGGGCCCCAGTAGGTTTGTTCCTAGTGCGGTATCACCCTACTGTCACAGTCACACCAGTCAAAACTGGTTGAAGTGGATTATCCACCCCGATAGATGGAGTCAATTGCCCAACATGTGCTGTGTGGGGTCCCTCACAACATTGCGCAGTATAAACAAGTATAAATAATGGATGGATGGAAGTCCCACCCTTGAAGAACTTATGGGCTGATGCTTAATCTTTGGTGCTTTAACACTGTAATACCGACACAAAGTGACTGTCAGCAGCCTGTCATTGGCATGAGACTGAAGTGAAATATGACGATTCACACGTTGTGAACCAAATGACAAAGGTCTCATTCTCACGGTGCCTTGGATAGTGAGGTATCTACTGACTTGAAGGATGTTGTGCGCTCACAAGAACAGCATGGGAAGATTAGCAGGAGGAGCATGAGAAGGCTCCGAACTTCTCAGCGCATGCACTTTGATGCTCATGTGAATCATTTGCAGATTCACACAGTCCACACCCAGGCCCCGTTCCACAGGTGGTGTGAGCATGTGCGAGAGAAAGCTTGCTACACTGCCTTTCCCCAAACCGTAGTAACGCTCAGACAGCACCACCACCGCCGCAGGAGACGGAGCGAGGGGCCGTCCTGTTATCCACACCCTGCGCTGTCTACCCACCACACCCTCCACATGTGAAAAGATCTCCCTCCAAACCATCGCCACATTTGCCAACACACACAAGCCTCATAACCAACCCGTTGGCCTTACACAAGTAAACAAAGTGTCGCAGATGCTCTGTTTCTTCCATCATTCACCCGAGTGTCAAGACACTAATTATAACTGTAAAACAGAATGACGCACAATTATGGAAAACTCTTTAGAAGAACATACATTTTTAACAAAGGGAGCCACAGTGACTGTGCACGATGATCCAAGGGAGCGATGTTTATGGGAACTAAATTTAGTCAGAAATGAACTTAGTTTTGGTGCACCCAGCATCTTTGAGGCTGATGGTACTCTTTGGCTGGAGTGCGCTGAAGCAATAGCTATCTGTATACCTCTGTGGAATATCATTAAGAAGTATGTTTTATTAGCAGCTAATCTAATTTGCCCAGGGCTCCTCAGCACCCTATAAACATCTCTACTCTATCTCAAACATCAGCAGCGGTCTCTTTCTTCTGATCTCGCATTTAAATAAAAAACCTATTATACAGCAAAAAAATAGTGGCATGGGAATCTCAAAGGGAATGGCTTACAGTGCTTCTCTTGCTGGTAGCAAACAAATGTTATTTTAAGAAAGCAGGTTTAGTATAATTTATGTGGAGTTAATTAAATCTCTTGTTGTTTGTGTCCTTTTAAGGTTCTGTAGTGGGCCTGGTTTTCACTAATTCTGTGTATTAAGCAAAAACGTCAAATTTTCCAAGCCCTGTAGCATCTGATACTCAGGGCACACCTTGTTTCGAATAAGAGTAGGAGTGATGAAAGGGAGAAAACGATAGATGAAAAAATAAATCTGCTGTGTAGTCAAGTTTGTTTGCAGACTTGGAGGCAATGGTTTAACTTTGATAGTGGTCTCTCGCTCACTTTCAACACTATTGAAGATTACTTAGTGAATTAGACATTCTGTTTGACTTGACTCTATTAGATCTGTGATAACAAGATGATGAATTTTGTTCCTCTGCAGACTTCTCAAATAGAGAGGAGGTCCATGCCAGCCATGGGCTACATCACACACACTGTCAGCGCACCCAGCTTGCATGGCAAAACGGTATGATCCTCTTTATTGCACTCATTATACATCTTGGTTTCATTACTAAAGATATTTGTCATATAGTATTAACATGGTTTGCCAGTGGTCGAGGACACTCAATCCAGATATGAACAGGAATAACTCAGCCCATTTTGAGTGGCAAGACTCATCTTGGTGACAGTATCAAGATGTAGAATCTAGACCTGATTGAGCTGACTGATTTTGTGAACTCCCATGAATCTGGTTTAGGTTGTGATGCCATTATATTTAATCTTCAATCCTTGATAACCCAATAAACCATCCTCCCAGTCACTTTAGTGCAGCCTTAGCTTTCACATTTGAAGTTATCATTAGGACATTGATGAAACACTGGCCTTTCAACCACTTGGCTCTCTCAGCTAATGTACTGCCCAGATGGTTCTCAAGTATTTTTTCTCATCCCTTTGCGCTTTCAATGGCCTCCGGCCCCCTAAACCCGGGCTTGGCTCCAGCCAGAGGAGCTGACTCTGCTCCTCATTCAGCTTCGGAGGCACCAGGCCAAGATGGCTGGTGTGCATAGCCCCAGCGATGCGTTTGCTCACCTGCAGCACCACCAGCACAACGGCCTTCTAGGCCCCAGCATGCAGGTCAGGGGCCCCCCGTACATCCCTAACCTTCTTTACTGCACACTGCAACCCCTGCCAGTGCATTGTGCCCCTCAACCCCCCTCCCCAGCCAATCCCATACATTACTTCCCTGTCATTCATAAGACTGTGCGGTCAGTGGGCATTGCTCGGTTGTCTTGCTTATTCAACCATTTTGGCATGCGCTGTGTTGCACTTCAGACTGTCCAGATTGCTTTTGAGCTATACATTAGCGTCTTTATAGTCAGTGTCACTCTCCAACCTCATTCAAAACGTGAAAAAGCTTCACAAAACGTGTGCCACATTTGAAGCATGCTGCTTCTCGACTGTGCCTGCATCTTATACTTTTCCTGTGTTTTATAGATGTATAACCTTGCACAGCCACAAAAAGAGTATGTGATGAATACGACACACTCGTATCTACATGTCTGTGTGCTTCGATGAATCTTTTGCTCTTTGTGTTTTCATTCTGAAGCAGCCATTAGGCCACAGTCTCCTTTATGAGCGTGTTCACAAACAGTGCATTGCTGTAAGACAAGCAGACCACAGTGAAGCTGCAACAGTGCTCAGTAATGACAACTCCACCCAGTTTCTAACATCCAACCATTCTCTGGCTATCCTCCATGCTTACACTCGGTTTGACCACATGTCATGCACAAGACCTGCATTGCTCAGTTGTGTATGAGGTCAAACATGAGACATTAAACCAGTTCAAAAATGACACAATTACTTAATTACAGTTTGGTTTTACTAACTGTGGATAAAAATACGGAGGTAGAAGTAAACTGTAATTGAGACCAAGTTAATTAAAGTTCTGTTAGTAAAGCCTGAACAGCAAATAAAGGCCTTAGGAGTCATCTGGTCACCCATTATCCTTTGCAGCTTCATTTCAAATGATTTATCTCTCCACTGCTCATTTAAAGGCTGATGATACTTACATACAACTGAAGAAGGACCTGGAGTATCTAGATCTGAAGGTGGGCCCCAACAAAGTAAATGCCACTTTATCCTTTTCATCCTCTTCTCCATCTCCCTTCTGTGGACTGCAATCTTGTTTTCCTGCTGCTGCCTCCTAACATCTGCCTCCCTGTTTCCCCCTTCTCCTGTCTTTCCTCTGTTCTGCGCTGTGCTTTTTCTACTGTCTCCTTATGATGAAATTAACATGTCTTTTAACTGTTTCCTTATTATGTAAAATACCCATTTTTGCTTTAATAATCTGGTGAAACCAACAGATCCAATGAGCCTGACATAAAACACGATGTTTGGCTTTTTACTTAAATACTCAAGTAGAAGCCTAAAGTCAGATTAGATGTACTTTCAGATGCAGCTATGCCACCTCAGCACACATTGACGTTAAGCTCGTCCTGATGGGAATTGAAGTTTTTAAAAGCACATGGCTGAATTTTAAACAGTTTGAGTCATGTGAACTCCAATTCCTTTGTGAGTGTACAGATAATATAAATGCAAAGGCCAATCGCTGCTGTGTTTAAGCAGTCTGCCTCATCTATGATTTATATGTTCCATTTACACCTGTGCAAAGCATCTGATCCTAAATTAGATTTGTATGTTTAACACCACAGCGCTTTAATTAGAAATCTGGGTTGTGTTTTGGAACGGAGGGAGGTCATCTAATGATGTACAGTACATCCTGTAACACCTCTCCATTTCCTGTTTCAAAACAGATCCAAAGTATTGACCCGATGATCGTTTCAGTACACAATGTGTTTGAAAACTCCACTCCGAGTTTTGGGTACTGTTGGAATGTAAGGATGGTGTGCATACAAAGTTAAACAGACCATTCCACTGCTTTTCAAAAGGAATGTGATGCATCCCTGGAAATTATGCAGGATTTTGCACACGGTTATCTTGATCCCATCATTCACTGTGTGATACTCCCAACACTGCTATGAGATTTGAGCTGATGACGTTGTTATGCCAGAGGGCTTCGTTGCATGCCGTTAAGCATCTCTGAATGTACTGAATGTTTGTTATGATATCCTCACTTTGCTTTTGTTTTGCTTGTTAGAGCCTAAGAGATGACCCAATGGTGCTCTTTAGGAAAAACACTGGCAATGTGATTATGATATGGCAGTGACAACACAAGGGCTCTAGTTTCATTGTGGTAACTGGCGGATGATAACGTGAGGTGTTGTGTGTTCACCACAGTCTTGAAATTGATTACAGGAACTTAGTATTGTATTTATTTATTTGTTTATTTTGATTTTTTTTAACTTGGTCTAGTGTGACCCTCACTGACTGGTAAACATCCACGTCTCTCAAACTTAATGACCCTAGTACTGTACATAACGCAGACCTTCTTTTAAAAAACTTGTAGTTTCCAGCCCAAGCTGAGATATCCTGGTGATCACTTGAGTCGTTTTCCCAGACTTGACAAAGCTCCCACTAGAACCACAGAATACATTATAAAACTGTTCTCACAGCCCGTGCAGGGCTCCACATGGCTCGTAATTGACTTTGACATGTAAAATAGGTGGAATGCCCCTTTACATGAGTCTCCCATTTGCACTGGTTCATACCGCCGTACTGGGTGTGGTGATGTGGGTGTGTTATGAATATTCCACCCACACTTTTCAGCTTCATGCATTGCTAACTGTGACAGATGACCTGAAGACAAATCTGTGCCCCGTTATCTGGGGAACATCTGGATAGGATGCACAGACTGTCAGTCCCTGTGTTATTATACTGATAGCAGAAAAGAAGAAATATGATAAAGTCACTTCTAACTACCACAGAACTGATTACAGAGGATATAATAACAGTAATGTTGTCAATTTCCAAAAATAAGAATAGAAGAAGAGTGCATAATAAGCTCACTATAAAGACATTAGTCCATATAGGGACATAATGGGAACATACTGTACAGGCCTTGAAATAATAAAGTGAGTGAACACATGCAGTGTTATGATACAGTACTTTTTATACTTTGATTCCCACCTGCAGATTGCTCATGTTTTTCATGCAGATCTGCTGAATAATATATTTTAATGCATCTTCTGACACTTTTGTGATACAGAAATACAATCGTCATAATCAATTACACATTTCAAGAATAGGGCATGTGTTACTTTCTTTTCACATGGAAATGGATTTGGTAAACTAAGAAGAAGCTAAGAATTATAATATAAGTTATTTAGCAGCATATTTCCTAACTTTTAGCCATGCTAGTTGTGTGGCTCTAGAGATTACAAATTTCTCTCATAGCTGCCTGCAGTTGTTTGTTTGTCCGGAGGCAGATCACTCTCGTTGGTGAACTGAAATTTTACAGAGCTAAAGCAAAGGTATGTTAAACTATGCTGAGGTCCATGATATCCATAATGCCATGGCTGCTGCAGCTACACACAGCTCATTATTTTTAATTAATCCCACTTTTTCAGTGTTTTACGACTAGCTTTGCCCACACTGTCACTGCTCTTTCTGCCAGTACATACATACTGCCTTACCATATGAAACTAGAGGCCTTGCTAACATTAGAGTAACAGTATCATCAACCCAGGTGGCACACTGTAGCTTTTTGAAGTAGAAATAATAAAATTAAAGTATACATCCACCTTAAATCTTTCAAATGTGAGCCAATATGTTTATGAATAATGAATTCAGCATTTCAAAATTCATTTTCCTCCCTCATGGTTCATATAAAGGACAAAGGGAAGAGCAGCTTTGGGGGTTTTCAAGTTTCCCTGAACAAAACGATGCAGAAACTCTCTGCATAAATGTTTTTGCTCAGCTTCTGCACAAAGTTTTGTTAAACCAGCTCATGCTTTTTTTTTGGGTTGTGTGAATTTTTTTAATATCTTATATTCTTTTTTATGTTTTATTATATCAAAATCCATCCAGCTTGATTTGTCTCGCAGTCTCACTATATGTTTGTAAAAAAGTCTAAAAGTTGTTATCTGTTCACTGGAAGTATTAAAGTAAAGGTATTCATAATATATAACTTGATTACTCATATTGAACATTTAATTTCATTGTGGCTATTGGGAATTTCAGGTTACTGGACGCGAGAGTTTAAAAACAGAAAGACCATCAAGGCCTGTGAAAATAGCAGAAAGTGATGCTGATGTAAGTGATTCATTACGTTCTCGAGGTTTAAAGGATAAGCACCCTGTTTATCCATCTCTTCCTTTTCGTTAAGATCCGACTTCTTCCAATCCACTACAGAGAAGCAGCTGACTTTAGTCTGACTTTACTGTGTGTTTTAGTGTGGTTTTTGTGTGTGTGCGTTCTTAAGTTGTGGTAAACAGAGGCTGCGGAGGGAAGGGAACGTATGTACATTGCAACACTGTGGGGACACCCATCCACACTGCACAGTGAGGGCCTGAGAGTATCGACCAGAGCTTTTATTTTCCTCCCTGCAATTTAAAGGGAAAAATACATGTAATGGGAGTTTTAGATGTTGAGCTGTTAAATTTTTCAGTTTGATTAGCCTGATCCTGCTTTTTTCACTCTTTGTTTTCTGCTGAATGGAGGTAAATAAGATGGGTGTCCTGGCTTTTCATCATTAGCATTGTTCCACTTTAACAATTTATAAGAAAATGCCAGTAAATTTGTCTGAACAATGAATATTTCATGCAATTAAAAACAACAATATACGGCAGCAAAATAAAAACAGCTTAATTATTAATTGAACAGAATGATAAATAGATCTGAGAAAAAATACACTGTGTGAGAAAGACTGTGAACTAGGCAGTCTTATGTTGTTTTCATAAACACATAACCCATTTCTGGGAAAACAAATCTGTCACTCTCAATAAACACGGTTTTCTCCAAAAGTGAATTTGAAAATATGGATTTTTGATTATGATTACTCATAATGGGTATTACCAGACCCCCCCACCCCCCCTTATCTGAAAACTAGACAGTATGGAGCCTTTTGATATTTCTCACTGCGCTGATGAGAGGAATTCCTCTGGGCTTCTCACATAGATGAGCCTTATTGACATATTTACAGACAGCGAAGACTACAGTAGACGATCAATTCGTCTTATCTGGCTGCGTTGTGAATATAGTTCACCGAAGACAAGAATGGAGCAGTCGACCTCTCTTGTAAACACATTCTGTATCTCATCAGCCCAGTCACTGTTGTCGCTTTTCTGTTTCTTATCCTGTCTGCACTTTGTGGACTGTTCAGATATAAACAGAAATGTTAGATTATATCTTTTGTTTTCCTGCGTTACTTTTTTTTTTTCAATATCTTTTCCTTCTAGGTGAAATTAAGTCGCCTGTGTGAACAAGACAAGATTCTACAGGAGCTAGAGGCCACGATACGCACTTTGAAGGAGGACAAGGTGTTTGTCTTGTGGAAAATTTCGCTTTTTTTTTAGCAGTGTTTATATGTGTTTGGTCCATAAATGCTACTTGTGGTATGACTGTGTCTTTCATGTCCCTATCTAGGACAAGCTGGAGTCTGTGCTAGATGTTTCCCACCAGCAGATGGAGCAGTACAGAGATCAGCCGGCCCATGCTGAGAAGATTGCCTATCAGCAGAAATTACTACAAGAAGATGTGGTTCACATCAGGGCTGAAATATCCCAAGTGTCCACAGTAAGACACTATTTGCACTCATACACATTTTATTGCACTTATAAAGAAAAATACAACTTCTGTGACTTCTTTGTTTAAGTTAAACTACATAATGTGCCTCCTTTGACGAAGTTATTTTAGTTTTGGCAGGTAAGGTGCTGAATCAAAGCACTCAGACTGTCTCTTCTACTACTACAAAGTACATGCTACCATTTGTATTGTGTTTTTATTGGTTGGAAACAAGATGTGCACTTCTGTTTTTAGTTCCCTTTTGATGGTTTCTGCAACTGGCACATTGTTTCAGGTTGACTGAGACTATCAAAATGAGTGATCGGGGACAAACCTGAGGCTACAAAGAAACTCATGACTACATTTCTCCACCACTTTAGTCAAAATGTTCACAAGTATTCAAAATATTCAGTGTTGAAATGAAAGAAGAAGAGTTTCAATAGAACATTTACAAATAAAGCCCCAGATTACACAAGAGTAAACAAGAGTATTTTTGGTTCTCAGTGTCAAACACATTTGCGACCACACTGGTTGCGTTCAAGCATTTGTGACACTGCAAGTATGTATAAGATGACTGAACAGTACAAACAAAAGATCAGTTCACCAGTGATTCAGATTAAATAACCTGAAGTAAGACAAAAATAATAATAACAAACCTGAAGTAACTCAAGACACCTGCTCTCAACTACTCCCAACTGTATCTCACCACACATGGGCTTTATTGTTCATGTTACGCGTGACCATAAATCTTTCAATAATGTATTGGAACCTCATGAGGTATCTTATCATAATAACATGAGTGTGCTTTTATTTTGCAGGAGATGGAGAACGCATGGAATGAGTACAGCCGGCTGGAGAGAGACGTGGACTGGCTGAAGTCGGCTCTGCAGGGACATATGAGCCGCAGCGATCTCTCTCAGGTCTGTGCCCCAGTGATCTCTGTTAACACACACAAACAACTCTCACGGATGGGTGTGTGTGGGAATGAGTTACAGCGTACTGATTTTATGTGCACAGACAAAGCAAAGAGTTCTGTATGTCTGATCTCTTTAGAAGATCGTGTGTCAGCCTCAAATTAAAAAACAGATTTTGGCTAAATCATCGGTATTTAGTTGACTTGGTACACAAGTAATTTTACTGCGTGTGTCTGTGTTTCTTTACAGCAAGAGAAAGTCCAGATCAGAAAAGAGCTGTGGAGGATTGAGGATGTTATCGCAGGCCTCAGCACCAGTAAAGCCAACTACAAAGTCACTATCTCCTCTGTTACCAACCCAGGTGAGATAAGCATTACCCAGAGGTTTTCATTTGTACAAGCCATGTGGTCGTGCTATTGTATCTCACCATTAAAGCGCTTAATCACATACTCAATACTATTGCCTTGAACATTTCCCTTGGGAAAAGAAAGCACTGTCTTTACAGCACGTGTGTATTCATGTTACATGTTCATACATCGAACTCCCCAGAGAGGAAATTTGTGCCTTCAGTGTCGGCGTCATCAGTGCCTTCTATGTCTGGGAGCCCATCTGCTATGGAGATGAGATTGTCCCAGCAGCACCAACAGCAGCACAGCCCCCACCTCAGCCCCAGTAGCCACACCCCCACCCTTTCCTCCAGCCCGAGCCAGCAGCCTTTACGCCACTCTGCAACCATCGCCGGTGGGCTTAAATGGGTGAGTTAGCCCAGCCATGGGAGTAAACATCAGCTGGATCTTTACACTAGAATGGAAACGTTTGTATGAAAAGCTTTTTTCCATAAAATGTCAAAAAAAAAAAAAAAAAAATATGGGCGTAGTCTCTGTGATGTCGTTCTGAAGAGCCGTTGTGAAGTTGAGAGTGTAGTGGCTCTGGCTGCCACCATCTTGGCAGTCTTGCCTCCACTGACTCAAAAATTGTCAAAGACGTGGAGCGTGAGTGAATCCTGCTTCACTCAACTCACTTGGTCAGACAAGCCACCTGTGACAACACCCACCTGTCAATCAAAGCAGCCATGCCCTAATTATGTATAACTTTAATCCAGTTGTCATGAATGGGGAAATTAACTACAGAAATGTTCTTCTCTGCGTTTGCTGGCTCCAGATGAGGTCAAAAAGTCCACAGATGTTCATTAGTGGTTTTGTGGTCTTTTAGAAAGGACTGATGTAACAGTGAGATGCCCATGCTTGGTTCTCATTTTAAGCCCAGTTGTTCTGTGTGCAGGGTGAGGATGATGTGCCTCCCAGACCTCCTCTACCTCAGCTCTACAGTCCTGAAGAGCATCCCCCTGCTGTGCCCCCATTACCCCGGGAGACAACGGTCATCAGACACACTTCTGTACGCGGCCTCAAACGACAGTCAGATGAACGCAAAAGGGACAGAGAGATTGGCCAGTACACCAATGGAGACGGCAAGGTACATAGAGTGTGTGTGTGAAATTTAGACATCTGAGTAGCACCAGCACTCACTTTCTAATCTCTGTCTGTGTATCTCAGGTGGAACTTCGGCCTTTCCTGAGCGATCCAGAGCTCATGGGAGCTGGAGACGGTTCCAGCCACATCAGTGTAGTAGTGTCTGGACATGATGGTTACCAGACATTACCTAGCAGAGGTACACCGATGATAGGGCCAGTAGAACTGATTTATTTAGCTGTAGCATGATAATTTTGTTAACAATCTTATCTGTATTGCCAAATCAAGAACAACGTTTTAATGTTTGTTGGGTTTCCCTCAGGAGTGGCTGGCTCCTCGCTTAGGCTAAATCAATCTTCAAGTATCTCCTCATATGTGACCCTCCGAAGAGCAAGCTCAGCTGCCGGCATGAAGGTGAGGCTCATAAGTAACTAACAACAAAAAAGTAAAGAGTGAATCAATAGTGAGTATCTGAATCACTGGAGACATACAGTAGATACTGTAAGTCCAGTTCTCGATGGTATCATTGAAATTCATGAAGGAGTTAATGGAGAGTTAATGTCTTTGATATTTGGAGCTTAATACCCACGTTAATACCTGGAAGCTGGAAGTCTT
The DNA here is from genome assembly GCA_028641955.1 of Protonibea diacanthus. Lineage (NCBI taxonomy): Eukaryota > Metazoa > Chordata > Actinopteri > Sciaenidae > Protonibea > Protonibea diacanthus. The sequence goes on along the minus strand of CM053976.1, from coordinate 24,623,823 downwards.
CATAGGTGGGAAGTCAGTGAGGGATACTGTGTTTATTTCTCCACTAGAGACTTGAAAAATACAATGATCTGAAAAAATGTATGAAGTATTTATAAAATGTGTTAAATTATAGCAAATGGAGATAATCACTGTGTGCTGGGTGGTGCTATAAGATTTAATAAAGTCAAAGCCAAGATAATTACATTTAAAGGCAATTTAAAAATGATGGTATGTATCATATATATTGAAAAAAAATGTAAAAGTAATTTTTAAGAATTGCACAGCACTATCTTCATATTCAGATCTTGATATTTATGCTTTTTGGTATTTAAAAATCACATGGTAAAAACTTATGTCCACCCCAGTGAATCACTGAGTTTTCAAAAAGGATATTCAAGTTTCTCAAATCTTGGTCAAATTTATATTAATAATTTAGACATGACAGCCTTAAACTCAACTCATATCACTCAAATCATATTTTGACTGGGAAATTTGTCAAGCTACAAATTTAGAGATAAACATGAATATTAGCTTATAGCTAATAGCTTATATTAGCTATTAGTATACTTTATATAACCATCTACTAAATATATTTAAATTACTTTTAAATAAGCATAATTCTGCAGCTGATTCTCTGTTTGCTCCACTCATGACCTCAGAAATGTCTGAGTTGTGAAAAACTGAGTTGTGTGTCCTTTTTCACTCTTTATTAACACTTGATAAGCTTTTACCTTCTCATTAGATTTATTTTTATTTTCTTCCCTGCTCATGTTATCAACTCTCTCCTCCCACTCCTCTCAGGAGAGACCAAAAAGTGCCTTGGAGCGTCTGTACTCTGGGGACCCGGCACAGCAGCAGCAGAGGGGCAAGATGAGTGCCGATGAGCAGCTGGAGAGGATGAAGAGGCACCAGAAGGCACTGGTCCGCCAGCGCAAACGCACCCTGAGTCACGGAGACCGCCATGCCTCTCCATCATCGCGCCCCTCGTCCTCGGCCCCATCGTCGCGCCCGCTCTCAGCAGACTTGGGATCAGTATGTTACTAGAACAGTATCACACGTCACACTCTCATGCATGACGACAACCAAACGAGAGTGGCGATCAACGGTAGTCATGCATGCCTTTACTCAGTGTAGTCTGTCTTTTCTCTGTTCCTGACATTACACAGTTGATAGTAATACATTTAATTAGTGCAGTTTGGTAATTCACTGTGTGGCTCTAACTGTGCTTATTTCATGCATGTTGTTTTTAGATTTTAGAAGTCCTTTTTCACAGCAGACATTTTGACTGGCTCCTACTGTGACATGTCAGAATGACTGTGAAAAAAGGCCTACACAGACGACTGGTTTCTGCTTTACACTTAACACTTAACTGTAGCACAAAAAGTGTGTACAGTACTACTGTATAATTGTCAAAAAGTGTTTCATTCATTTGACATTGACTAGGGATGGTATTCTTGCTCAAAACCTTTGATACGTCTCGCCTCTCAAACACATAACACACTAATTACCTTAGGCCTTCAGTGCCATCTACACCTCATAACCATCAATTTATGGGTATTTTTCTATCTGTTATAGACACTAACATTGTTTTATCCATCCATTCTCACTCTGACAGTATACTTTTACCACCATACTGTTTCCTACCCTCTAACATTGGCTTGTGCTGTCAGAATAACATCTAGGTGTCTGTTTAGATATTAATGCTCGCTGTTCTTCGGTAGGTACTGTTTCTGTCTCTAAGCAGTCTATGCGTGAGGTCTATGTGTGTGTGTGTGTGTGTGTGTGTGTGTGTGTGTGTGTGTGTGAAAGAGAAAGAAAGTGCCTTCTTATTTTCTACTCACCAAAACATTGTCATACACTTAGCAAAGATCATCTCAACCTAATCATGGCATTTTTCTTCCTGTATTTGTTTTTATTTGCTTAACTGCAGAAGATAAAGATGGTGTAATGTTAATGGACTGGGATCTACTGTTGTCCCATCTATCACTTCCCAGTCTTTGTGAGAGGAAGCCTTTATTTAGACAGACTAATGTGTATGACATCCATTTCATACAGGTTGAGTGATTTCAGTGTTTTCTCAGCATCTTTACCTGCTAATTGTTAGTTTTGAAAGCCCTTTAAGAACTTTTTTTTTTTAAATGTGAATGTTTGCAAATAAATAAACATTATTTTATGAACTCATATTGCCATGTTTTTTATTTGTTATATTTTTTTCTCTGAGTACATACAATATGACTGTGTTTGGTGAAACTGTCATCAGAATGAGTGATGTGACGTCTCCTGTTTGTTTCTGTGTCATTGTTCTGTCCTCTCTCTGTCACTTCTGTAGAGAATTTTCAGCATGCTGTGACTTTAGAGCTTTCAATTGCATATACGCATGCATATATACTGTATCTCATACATATCGATGCATGCTCCCTCTTTTTTTCTTTTTAACACCTGTACACACACACACAGACGCTTACTCGCTCTCTGCAGCCAGTAACCAGTGATAACTAGAGTGTTGTACAGTACTTGTCACATGAAATGATGTGTGAAGGCAAGTGAAACTCTCACACTTACTTGATGAACAAGACAACGCGATGGCAGCATGCTGTAATCTGTTTTGTTTCCTTTGTGCGTTGTCCAGTGGAAGAGAGAGCAGGACTTTGATCTGCAGTTGCTCGAGAGGGCTGTGCAGGGGGAGGAGGCGCAGGGAGTTAGGAGCGTTCAGGGGGAGGAAAGGCCTCCTGAGCACAAAGAGAGGCCTCGCTCACACTCTGACGAATGGCTGACCTTCCGCTCCACAGCCACAACCCCTCCCACTCATGAAGCTGACCTGGAGCCACTAGACTATGATGTGGACCTTAACAAAGAGGTAAGTTAGTTTTGTCTTAGTGAAGAAATATAGTTAATGAGTTAAAGGACCAGTGTGTGAGATTTAGTGGCATCTACCGGTGTAGCTGCTGATTGCAACCCCTCCACCTAGTGTGAAGGAGAAACTACGGTGTCCAAGCGAAAACTGCGAAAGGCCCCATCTAGAGCCAATGTTTGGTTTATCCATTCTAATCGACTACAGGAACTTAGGCTTTATTGCACTCTACGTTGAATATACATGACAGTGAGAAGTTCTGTGAGTGCTGCTACTCTGTCCCCGAAATAAGCTAGGAGCCGTCTGCCTGAAATTGATTGCAGGTTTTATTCTAAGGTGTGTGGTGGAGGGTAAAACACATTTGCTGACTATGCAGGGAATACATTTTCTGTTGAAAGTGATGCTAGTTTTGCACAAAAAAGATCACGTTATCCTCACATGAGCACCTCCTTCTGGTAACGGTGAAAAAACATATAGATCCTCACAGCAAAAGCATTGAATGGTGCTCATTCTGTAAAGTGGACAGGTGAGGTAGAAGAAAACAGACTTCTAACATTACTTCAAAACTAACTAATAGTACAATGATCCATCGATGTGCAGCTACATTATGTCTGATCTGTGTTGTTACTGTAGATCAAATTTTTTTGCAGTTTTAGCTAAGTGTCCGAGAACAGTCTGTTGTAAACTTAGCTTTGGGAACGGTGTATATCCCTGTAAATATACCCTAGTAAATATGACAATAAAGCATCTTGGAGCTTAACACACACTATCTTACGTAGCTGTCCAAGCCTCAGAAAGTGTTGATTCCGGAGCGCTATGTGGACTCAGAGCCAGAGGAGCCTCTCAGTCCGCAGGAGGTGGAGGACCGACATCGCAAGGTGGAGCGCATCAAGAGCATCTTGGCAAAGTCCAGGTAAACTGATTTTCCATTTACGTGTGACTGATGATAAACAACTGGCCATTCCCTACGGACGTGTCCATGAGCAAGGTGCTAAATTCTCATCGTCTTCAAAGGCACTGGACTCTGTGGCAAGATAATGCCCTCAGTATTAATTATTAACACATTACATTTGGTGTCTTATTTCTTTCTGCATGGGACAGTGTGCAAAACCTAGCATCTACAGTGCCTGCAGATAAGCCAGAGGTGGGGGTGGTGGCACTCGACTCAGCTCTGCAGGAGCAGGAGAGGATCATCACCATGTCCTACGCCCTCGCCTCAGAGGCTTCACTCAAAAGCAAACTAGTTGCAGGTTGGTCATTTATATCGTGAAATTTTCTATACGTTTAAACATGTAGGTTGTTTCAGGTTTATACATCTTTGCTTTATAAAGAAATGTAAAAATCACTATTCTGCAGAAGCACTTACAGAAATAATTACTGTATCTGTCAAAAGAGAAAAAAAATGTATCAGCGCTAACAGTTCTCATTGCATCAAATCAACATCTTTTGGTTGATGAAGGGATCATATTGAGAATTCTGGATTGATGCGGTGGAGATGAGAAGGACATAAGGTGCAGAGTCAAGCAATAAGGCTGTTCATTTCCTAATAACTGAACATTATTCCTTCTTAGGAGCGCAGATAGCCTCTAATTGCAATCCATGTAGAATCTTTCAGACAGGGGAGGAATCGCTTGATGAGGCCATTTTGTGTGCTGATCAATGACCCAGTCAAACTCTACTCTCCTCCTGCATACCATTGCTGCTCCTTTGAACGTAGCTCTGAACCTGCATAAAAGACACTGCGCTCACTTTTCATCTTTTTCATACTCTACCGCAGACAGGCAAGTTCATTTTCACTGTAGCTGCAGCAGGTTGTCAGTCTGTCTGCCGCATACACACATACACACACATGCATGCACACACACACACACACACACACGCATGCACGCACGCACGCACACACACACACACACACACACAAACACATATATCTGTCACAGACAGTAACACTCAAGCTGTCAGCGTATGTGGAAGCTTAATATGCACAGTGAGGCAAAGTCAACAATTATAACATTATTTCCAGCATAGAGAAATGTCAGAGAATATAACTGGTGGCATCTTGTCAGCGGAGACTGAATCAATGACTTTCTCTCCCTTTGGTGTTAAAGTAAGGTATGCTGGTGCACTTTCAAATCCCTGAATTAAAAGAAGAGACTTTTTCACAGTATTATGCATGAGAGAGTTCAGTAATGCCGACATAAAAGCAGGAATATGCAGCACTGAAATTGCATACAGTATATATTAAAAAGGTGTTTTTGACTGTTGAATTTGTTATTCTAAATTTGGTATTTTGTAATTACTCGTCCGTAATACTGAAAAGAATCTTCAATTTATCTGCAAAATATAAATTATCTACAAAATAAACTTCCTTGTATAATGCCTCTTCAATTATTAATTGCTTTTTCTTTTTTTAAAGATGATGAAATGTTCAAATGATGAAGAAATGAAGCACACATCTCACCACTGCATACAGATTACTATAAGCCTCAAACAGCTGGTGGTGGGGGTGATATTATTATAGAGATACTACAGACGTGCACCATCCTAATGTCGGCCTTTGGGATTCTGAAGCAAAAATACATGTTGCCTGAAATCACGTCATAAAATTAGTATAGACTATTTTATTAACACACACCTGAAAACATGTAAAAACAAAAAAGTTTAGAAATGTAAAGAATTGAATGAATAAAGGAAGGGCATCTTTATCTACACAAAATAGCCTGCAGATACTTTTGTAATTGATAAATTGATTTTAAATAATAATGGCCAAACTTGCTGGTTTAAGCTTTTAAAATTAAAGGATTTAATTATTTTCTTTGTCATGTATGATAGTAAATATTAGTAATATATTGGGGGTATTAGACAAAACAAGATACTTGAAGAAACCACCTTGGGCTGTGAGAAAATATGATGGGCATTTTCACTGATTTGTAGACAAAACAATTAGTTGATTAAAGCAGATTAATCAATCCTACAAAATAATTGTTAGCAGCAGCTTTAACCTCCATACATCTTGTTTGGATGTTATTACAGTTATGCTATGTGACCACTATGTATGTGTGTTTTGATCTTCCATCACTTGAGTTTGGTTGACAATATAAACTGAGATAAGAAATGTGTCAGCAGTCAGCAGCAGATTTGTCTTTATATTAGGACTGAAACTATCATCGTTTTCATTATGACGCAATCTATCAATTATTTCTTATTCTTATTTATTATCAATCTGTTTATGCAGTGACAGCTATCCAGTTGTATCATGCCACTGTGGAAAATGTTGCAGATCACTGAGCAGGACTGCTTCATGGCAGTTTTGGATTTACGAACAAGGTTTCTAAACAGACATTTCAGAGAATAATGAAATGAACATTGATGTTAGATTTTATCCACGCTGGCCACCCACAGCGTCGTCAGTTCAGAGAGCACAGGAGTAAATGGGGTTTCATAGTGGTGTTCTTTCAGAAAACATGATGTGGTTCTCGGTTCTGTCCTTCATTGTGGCCTATAAACTGTCACAGAGGCCATTCCACTAACAACCAATGTCATTTTCTCTGTTTTCCCTCTGTCCTCTCCTCCGTAGTTCCAACACAGGCTAACCTCCCCACCCCTCCTCCCCCACCACCTCCACCTCCTCCTCCTCTTCCTCCTGTATCTCTGGCGCCTGCCTCTCCCTCTCCTATAAGCAACGGGATTCACTACACGTTTGTCTAATCCGAGAAATAAAGTAAGGCCTAACTGCATGTTTTTACAGTGCTAATGTTTTCGAGGCCTCTAATTCTCTTTAACAAGGGGCTCCTGTGTGCTTTGCACCTCTCTGCATGTTTACCGCTGTGTTGTGATTGTAGGAAACACATCTTGTCTGGGTTAGGGGAAGCCCTGCCTCTGCTCCCATTATAATCCAAACAAACATCTGCAGGCAGTCTGCTCATCCCACTGTGATAATTGTGTGTAAATTGTTTTTTTTTTTCTTCTTTTTTTTTCTTCTTTTTGTACCACTGCCAAAATATTTATGGATGGTTGAGGAAAGAAAGAGCTCAAACGAACACGACTGTTTGTAGCATTGTGTATAATTAACAAAAGAGACACCTTTTGATTTAGCACCTTGACAGTTCAGCAGTCAGCACAGCTGCATTCCACAGCACCAATTAGCTCCCCATCTGTAGCCTGGCAGCGAGAAGTCAGAAAAAAAGCACAGCAGATATCACTGTTGTTACTGTACAAAGAGGGTTTGTGTCATTTTAGCGCCTCATTAAAAAAACCTTCATGAATCAGACAAATATTTAATTATTAAGTATTGTTTCTGATTATCATTTACCCTCCAGGGACAAATGCTGATAAAATAAATGACTGGATGGAGATTTAAAAAATGTGCAGGACATCATCAGATGTTGATGAATGAACACACGCAGTAACAAAGTGTCTATCTAGCTCTGTCTGACCTTTGACTTGGGACTTAAATATGTTATTATCTACTGTATAAGGAATCTTCATTGGTTGAGAACGCCCCACTGATCAGGTCAGCTGTTAGAGGGAGCTGTGATGGGTAGATGGTTTGTAAAAGTTGCTCTGCCACTCTGAAGATCAGAATGACATGCAGGATCTACTAATTGGATCAAGTTACTGTATTGTTAACAGTTGTACCATTTCCTCATAACTGACCACCAGCCAGCTGAAATGCAACAAAACGCAAAAGCTGCTTTAAGAGTGAGGAAGAGAATGGGATGCGTACGCAATGAATCAGTGCTAGTCACTCATTATGACTTTCACATGGCAGCTGTTGATTGACTTTTGTGTGACAGTGTGAGAATATCTTAAAAAATGAGTGTCCTTCACTGTTCTTCCCCTTTGCTTAACTTTTACATTCTCAATGTTAAGTGAAAAAAATAGATTTGGGTAACATGTTTTGGTCATTGTGCATGGACAGGAAGAGAGAGAGCATGGACTCTAGTATTTATGAATTATAGTTTGTTTGTTTTTTGACACATTCACGGTGGCTCCAAAACTCCAGCATCAATTCATTTGGATAAATTCTGCTGTCAGGGTTATCTTGTTTTCTCACATTTACTGTTCTTGTACTCACTTTGTCTTTCTCTCTTATCGCTCCTCAGCTCAAGCTATTTCTGGACACTGAGGTGCTATTCTACAATGAGAACAGACAACTGGATTCTGCGAGGAAAGAGGATTTTGTCTGAGTTTGAACATTTCACAGCCTTTCCATACAGCAGTACAAGAACTGTACTAAACATTTAACCTGCTCTCTGCGGCTCACGCAGCATTGACTCGTTAAAGCGTTTCTGGTTGCTGAAAGCGACGTGGAAATAGAAGACTTTGCAATGGGAGCTGCTGTGCTTATTAACTATGGACGTGTCTAACAAATGTTAATCTCATAATAATAAAAAAATATTTTCTACATATCATTGCACTTTGAATTATACACTGTATCATCTTTTCAATGTATGACTGGATTGCTCTTACTTGCAGTGTGATCTAAACTGGGAACTTGTTTGAGTTTTTTTTTTTTGTCAGGTACAGAATGTTAAGAACAAGAGGTACTAAATGTGTCATGATGGTAGTATTTTTGTCAAAACTCAGATAATATTCTTACACCAAACCACTTGAAATATCATATGTATGTACCTGTAGCACTGCCAGTCTCCTTTTAGCTTGCCAAAATGAATTTTATTTTTGCTTACATCAGGATGAAAATAACCTTTAACATATTTTCTGTGCGACTGGGGAAGGTTGCACAATGGAAATTTATAAAAATGTGAATATTAAAGATATTAACACAACATCTGATTCATCACATATGTATTTTTTTCATCTTTTGATTATTTTAGCTCATATTTATTAGATGTATTTTTTATTTTAATTGACTCAGTTGTTTGGTGCTGGTTTGCCATTGGAAGGTTTACCTGTTGCTCCTGTAAAGAGAATCCAGAGGAAAAGAACCAAGACAATATTATGTGACAGTTCCTCCATCACTAACAGTAAGAGAGTGACGTTGAATATTCATTTTAACTTTGACACCCAAATGAGCTGTATTTAAAAAGCAGTTTTCAATGGGATTGAAACTTTATTCTCAATTAAGTCTCCTTGTCCCTGTCATTGATTTCCAGTGCAGTGTACACAAATCTTCAAAATGTCCAAATCCAATCCAAAGATTTGGGGTTTATTATTCTTTGACTGAGAAATGAGGCAACTTTTATTTAAAACATTAACTTTTAACCTAGAACAGCCTTTGTTCTTTATTATATTTCACACGAGTTTATCGATTGTGTCTTTATTCTAATCATGCACAAAGAAAAAAGTACAAAATGTGCACTCATCATAGCTCCATGATTCTGTTTGAACCTCCACATTGATTGCCTTGACCTATTAAACTTCATTCTATTATTTGGAAAGGGAACCCAACTATGGCATGCTCAAAGGAGGTGAACTTTCAATACAAAAAAAAAGAAAGAGAGAGGCTTCTTGAAATGTTTCTTAAGTTCAAAGCTTTTTCCATCTCAAAAGGGCATTTTTAATTCCATGTATTTTCAACCAAGAAGGTGGATACTAATAACTCTGGAATCTGAAGTACAGAATTCATATCTTTAAATCATGAACTATGTCTCCATTGCAATTGTAAAAGAAACCTCTGAGAAATACATGTATTGAACTTGTGATTCAAAAAGAAAAGAATATATAGAGAGAATGTTTAAAGTAGAGAGCGCCTTGCTGTGCCTATTCGCTAATTTTGCAGTTTTGAACACAAATATTTGTGTTGCGTTTGTTATGAATCACCCAGATACATACACTGATAGGACATGATGCACACACTTTCAATAGATACAGCTCCCTCGCCTTCCTTTGCTTGTCTCATAGTGAGCCGCTGCTCCCTCCCAAGTGATATCTTTATCTTTAATTGGGGAGTAATTACTTTCACTCGTCTGCATCGTGGTGCACTTTGAAAACACCTGAGAGAGGAGGATGCACCTCCCTCAGCAACCACATCCTCTTTGCCTCCATCTCTCCTCCAGGATCAGGGGAGCCCCACAGCGCCTGCTGGCCCTGGTGGCTAGGAGACCCATCACATTCTAATATTCTGCTTATTTTGCAATAAAATGGGATGTTTTTCCCTCCTCCTGCAAAAATTCACCCAAGACCCTCCACTGAGGATTGTGGCATTTCCATGTATTGACGTTTGGCTGCTGGTTCATATACATTTGTTATTCTATGCTCTGGACTTCAAAGAGAATGAAAGAGGGCCTATTATGCTAATTGGGTCCTGTTCTGTTAAACGCAATCAAGGCCTCCCGCATTAATCCTTTACTAAATACTTACTGGCTTCAGAAATGCCTTTTCTACTAAGACACATTCTGCTCAGCTCCTTGATGTTTGTAAGAGAGGAGTTTTTCTAGAAGTAAATAAAAGATAATAAGTAAATAAAATGTCTCATTTTAAATCACAAAATTAAAACTGCCCTCTAAAGTGTGATTAAAATGGCTCTTCAGGATAGAAGCTCTGACTTCAGTTGCTTTTTTTGTGGGTCAGGTTTCATTTTTGCAAGGTCTGTGCTTGAAAGGAACAGCCCATTGAGACCACACTAAGGAGTCTGACCTTGTTCTCAGGTCTATATTGTTCACCGTGCTGCACACTGCATATGTAACATATTCACAGTTTTCCCCGGGTAGGGGAAGAGAAAGGAGAAATCCTACATTGATTCCCAGTGATACCTATTTCCATCACATAAATATTATTGTTACTTGCTGTGAATGTCTGAGGATTAGACTACAGTGGAAGCACAGCCGGCGCCTCCTTTGCACACTGTGGGGATCCAGATTGTAGTCCAATTGTACAAATACAAAACCAAGGCAGCCGATGCAATAGGTGCTTTGATTTCAAAAGAGTATTTTATGCTGTTTTATCATCCTCAAGCTCCACATACGGTACATTTTTTAATATGTAAGAAATAGATGGTGATTTGTTGAATAATTGAAGAGTTAGGAATCTCTGAATAGTCTTCCCAACGTGCGTGCATGCTTGAAAAAGAATAAAGGGAAGGCTGAATTACAGTCGTGCTGCACCACATTGACCTCACTATTTGCACTAACTAACACAATGCCTTTTGTGTAATCTTTTATTTCAAAGCAATTATGTTTAGAATTCACACTTGTGATATCTTTTGGGAGATGACACAAATGTGAAAATATTAAATATTGAATAATACGTTTGCGGGCTTAATATATTTAACAGCAAGAGAACACAATTCCTTCAACATAAATGATTAAGTGTGTGTTGAGAAGGTGCTGTGTTACATTAAACAATGAAATAATCTCATTTCCCTTAAACGGAAGGCTTTTACAATACCTACAGTGAGTTGGGCTTTTTGTACATAAAAGCAATTGCTTTGTAAATGAACCAAATGCCCCCGGGCCTCCTCTTTAATCTAACAGCTCTGTGCACACATACACACTGATCTATGTGAAATTTACTACATTTAACGACCCAGATAAAAAGACTACAAATGCATCTACGGTACAGATCTACAGTGCACTGTCATGCTGATCCATCATCTGTCATTTTTTAGTTGCATCTTAATAAATGTATACAGAAATATGAAGTTCTATCTGTCAGATTAATGCAGGCCATAAATTTAAAACGTGTTTTGATATGAAAAAATGACACATGAATTATCTCTTACATGAAAAACAAGAAATTTGATTGGGCCTCAGAGAACAGTGTTCAGGTAATGTATTTACAGATAAAGTACAATAAATCATTTGTTAAAGTGTTTCATGAGGACGACAGGGCTGATATTTGTAGTAGTGTTGGCACAGGCTCTGTGATGGTGTCCCTGATAAGTATATAATTAGAATTGGCATGTTGCACTCCTTATTTCAACATGATTAATCAGTGGTTCTCTGTTAACTTGAAAGGACATATTAGATCCTGACTAAACTTTGATGAAATCCAGAGTTACAAGTAAGAGATTTGGGTCAACTAATGAGAACAGAGCGTCCCACTTTGCAAGTCCAATTGGGAGAGAGACGATTTGCATGTATGCAAATAGCGTTTGACTTAATTGCATAACTTGGCATTCAGTAATGACTAAGTTGTGTTGGGTTTGTGGACATCGGCCCTTTATAACTGGACCACGTCAGTGACTGTGATCACTGGCAGAATTGACTCACTGATGGCAGGTCAGGGTGTTCACAGATGTTTATGTAGGCTTATGTCAGTTCTTGTCATTGTAGATCCTCTCACAGTACGTACACATCCTCTCTTTTTCAAGTCACTTATTGTGCTCACTGTCATGGAGGTAAATGCTGAGCTGAGCTTTCAGAACCCCTCCACAGCCCTCTTGAGCTAAAGTCAGCTGCTAGATCTCATCTCTCTCTCTCTCTCTCTCTCTCTCTCTCTCTCTCTCTCTCTCTCTCGCTCTCCAGCATTACATCCTTACACATTTTTTTCCACATGATTTTATCACTTATCTATAAAGTAATGCTCGTAAACATCTTCAGGAGATTAAAAAAAAGAAAAACTGGCGACTGCTCATCAGCATATTTTGTAGTCAGCATGGATAGTTACACATACTTGATTTCAGTTTTAATAATAGATATTTATTAGATTATGCACATGTACTCACAATTCTAAGAGATTTATTGGCTCATAATGATTTTACAGCATGTTATAAGCACTTATTACCTGTTTGTTCACATGTACAGCAGGCTGTTTATAAGTGTATTTACAACTACTGAAGACATGGTTATACATGCTATGCTTTGTCATCACACATAGTTGTTTATGACTGCTTCATAAGAGGAGATGCCATTAACAAACACATCAATAAACACTTACTGATGATGAAAAGTCCTTCCATCCGTGTGCAGCTGCATCATAGTGTGATATGTAGTGTAATAAACACAACTGTGATGTGTGATGTGCTTTATAAATGTTAAACGACTAATAAAGTGTTTTTTGTCACTTCCCGACACAAGTTTTAATGTCACACTCAAAAGCAGAACAAAGGTCAAAAGGTGAAAGAATCCTCTTTTACAAGGCAGATAATTGGGAATCCTCATTAAGGCTACAAATCGCTGTTTCTCGAAGCATGAATCAGCTGCACACCTTTGAAACCTGCTCTGGCTGCACTGTAATCAAACCCCCAACACCCCCAACCCTCTCACCCCCACCCCTCCACACTGCACTGACTGAATGGTGTTCTCTAATTAACCATGCAGAACAGGAGAAGAACACATGTTAATTTAATGTAACAAAAATGTTGATTTTCATGCACTCTCCTTTTCAAATATTTATGGGCTAGACTTGAATTTTCAAGATGCATCAAAGACTCACAGGGTATGCAAATGTGTCTGCCTTACCCCCCAACAAGTTGGACTGTCTTTTGCTCTTCGTGCAGGCTTCACACACTGCCATCTGAGCTATAAAGAGGAAGCCATTACAGTCACCTCTATAGAAATAGAAGTCTATATTTGTGTTTTGAGAACTACCCGGCGCTTGCTGGCACCTGCTCAGCTGCAACCATAAATAATCATCTTTCACTGCACACATTAAAGCCTGGTAATAAATACCACATTAAGCAAATACAAGGAGTCTTTTTGCATCATTTCTGATGCAGATCAAATTTAGAAGCAGGAAGACTAAGACGCTTAAGGCCAAGGCTAAGACGCTTCACAATCAGCCTGTTGACCAAATTTGATCCGAATTGAATCAAGTTAACGCTCAAAGAGGGACAGATCCTCTGATTTTATCATCATCAGACACATCAGATTTCTGCGGGCCGGAGGTGTTTCCCACAGTGTCCAAAAGGTGGCGTATGAGACACGTGAAACACATCCATTTCAGCCAAGGTTAAGTCCGCTCCTGAAGACACTACCGCTACACAAACTGTGTGAGCAGATATCACATACGAATCATGATGCATGGATCTGAAAAAACACAGTGTTAGATTGTTGCAGGAGTATCTCTGATCTCACCACGCGGAGGTGTTTGTGCGTGAATTTTGCGCGGGTGAAACAATTGACAGGCACTGAGATTTCTATAGTTTTACACTGCTGAATCTCAGGAGGCGCTCAAGTTCAAAGTGTCCGCAGAAGTAGGAGAAAAAGTTTCTTTACGGAAAGGTGAGTCTTCTTTTCTTTATTTCTTTTTTCTTTCTTTCTTTCTTCCTTAGTTTTTTTTTTTTTTTTTTTACACTCACACACACTCACATTGGAGGAAAAATAAGGCAGACTTCAAACTTGCACAAAAAAGAACCTGAATTGAGGCGCATGCGGCTGCGCAGCTGGACGTTGTGATGCTCCATGATGGAGATGTGGTGCGTTTGACTTCACCTTGGACAAAAAGAGAGGGACAGTGAGGCGCACAGGAGTCTGAGCTGATGCCATGTTGTGGATGACTTGTGCAGCCAATTCTCTCTCTCTCTCTCTCTCTCCCTCTCTCTCTTCCTCACTCACTCACTCACTCACTCATTCTCTCTCTCTCTCTGTCTGTCTCTCTATCTGCCTCTCCTCCCTCCTCTTTTAGCTCTATGTGACTCTGCAGTTAACAATCAGAATTTCCTGCTGCTGTCTCCTCTCTTTGTAAGTAACTTTCTTTATTCCTTATTATGTGATGCACACTGTTGTGACACTTAAGGCATGTTGGGTGGTGAGGGTCACAGTGGGTGAGGTGCTGTCATGTGTGTTGGTATGTCCCCTCTCTGTGTTTGTCACAAAAGGCTGCGGCTGATTTATAGATTACAACTTTTCCATCAGTTGTCTCGCTCTCGTCTTTGTGTTTTGTCTCTTGTCTGATGTGTTCACGGTCCTATTGTGATTTATTTGGTTTGTTTGACACGTGTGGGCCTCCTCAGCTCGTAATTTAAAACATATGTTTATTCAATACAGATAAGTGTGTCACTGTCAAAAGCTTCTGTTTTGGCGAATAATCTCTAAACGTGTGTGTTTGTGTCGCCTGCAGCCGCTGCACCTTTGCTTAAATGTCAGATGTGTAAGGGCTGTTCCCGGATCTGTTTTTAAAAATATAGGGTTTGTTTAAATAAATGTAATCGCGCTCACATAATATGATATCTTTTATATATTGTATCTTCTGTATTAAAACCTCTTGTGGATTTTTTTATCTAAAAAACTAAAAAATAAAGTCTTTGAAAGTTAAAAGTTAAAATTGATGCTGTAAAATAACATTCTTTACATTTATTACACATATTTTTAGTACAATCACACACTTATTATTTTTTATTTCTACAAATCTTTTTATTAATTTAAACAGCATGGCTCTCAAAACCGACCACGTCATGAGGACACGTCTTTTATTTTTTGACAAATGAATGATCTAATCCTAAATAGAAGGAGTGGAAATAAGTGTTAAACACTCCTCTAACATATTTATAAGATAATAGGTCAAAATAAAAATAATGAAATAGTGATTTCAAAATCTAGAAAAGCTGAGGTGCACAGTGTGACTTTCACTGCATGACATCTTCAAATATCTGAAGAGGATCTGGACACCTCTGGATGTAAACCAACATTTCTTGTTGCTTATATGATAGTTTAAAAAAAAAGTCACAAGGCAAGACAAATCTTAGGTTATGTAAATTTTAAGTATGATTTAATTTATGCAAATAAAAACTGTTGTATCAAAGTCAAGCCTAAACTGGTCCCTGAACTCCTCTGACAGGCTTTCTCTCACCTGCTCTCGTGCTCTCTTATCAGCTTGTTTCCCTCAAAAACAAACGGTCATTTTCAACCACTTGGAGTGGAGCTGGAGAGGTCAGTGCGCGCTCTGTCCTCAGAGGAAATAAATAAAAACGCGTCACTAGAAGAAAAAGTGTTCTGATCTGTTTTTTGTTTAACTTTGCAGTCGCTGTAAGTGATGTTCATTTAAGTAAGCTTATTAAACTGACTAAACTGCGGCCAGTTACAACCATCCTCCCTGTCTCCACTTTTATTTCACCACAAATCTCTCTCTCTCTCTCTCTCTCTCTCTCTCTCTCTCTCTCTCTCTCTCTCTCTCGCATCTCTTGTCTGGGAGGAGGAGGGGGAGTCCTGCCTCTTTGCCTTCCTCAGATCAATGCCCTGGCCACTCACTTTCTGATGTTGCACGACGGGAAATGCTTTGAATACTTGCGACATGGCTGCGCGCATTGATTGCCAAGATTGACAGCAGCTCTACCCATCGTCTTCTCTTGTCTGAGTGAGGGAGTTAGAGAGAGAGAGAGAGAGAGAGAGAGAGAGAGAGAGAGAGAGAGAGAGAGAGAGAGAGAGAGAGAGATAAAGAACAGATAGGCTAACAACAAAAGGTACTTGTAGTTTTGGACAGCTGAACTTCACAGAGAGTATACGGGATCCCCTCATATGGCCCCGTGTGAGCAGACTTAAGTTTTCGCTCAACAGATAGCTCAGTGATCATTTTCTACAAAGTGTAGTGTAGTCCAGCAGTCTTTACGCACGGGAAAGGACGCATAATATCTTCACCACGGCTCAGATCATCAAGGTAAACAACACGTTTGCTGTACTTTTCAACATGCTCTGTGTGCTCCTCACATTTTCACCTTGTGTTTTATTGCTGACTCCTAAAAGTCGAACGCTGCTGTCAGTGAAATGTTCCGGCGCTGTGCGCGCATTTCTTTTTTTCCCCCTCTTTGCTTTAAAACCATTTTTAGAAAGTTGTGTGTGACTTCAGCACACACTGCTTCGCGCATTATGTGGCGGGGAGAATGAATGTCAAACTTTCATCATTTGCGATTATTGGATGAGTCTCTTCCACCAAAACAAGCGGAGTGCACACGAAGACGAAAAGCGGCGCGGCGCAGGATCTGAGACGCTCGGGAGCTTTTCACCTCAGAATCGGTGAATCCGCGTTAGATTCAACATCTAACTTTATCAGAACTAAACTCTGAAGTAACAAGAAGTGCCGTTTGAAGGTTTGAAATCACATTTATGCGTGTGTGTCTTTGTTTATTTCAGCAGCGTGAAGCCGTGCGAGCGGACACAGCTGCACGGTGTAAAGTACGACACCGGACCGCTGTCAGCGATAACATGTTCACCAAACACCGAGAATAAGTGCCGATTCTAACTGAAGTGATCGATATGTGGAGGTTGACAGAGCTTTAGTGTTTGTGTTTACATGTCCCGTAACTTTCTTGTGCTGGTGGCAGTTTCACTTCTGTCCACAAAGCGGTACTATTCATTGACAATGACGCGCGTCCTGCTCTGTTCCTCTCTGCATGTGAGCTGCACAAGTTTATTTGAAGCGTTCGCTCATGTCTCGTTATACCTTTATATATTCCTGCGCTCTTTGCCTCCAAACTAACTCTCACCCTTCGTGTATTTCTGTCTGAATTTTTTATGTTTCCAACACTCACAGTCTCTGGCCGCCGTGTGCACAGCCTGGGAATTTGCTCTTCCTTAACTTTCTCGGTGGGGTCAGGGGAATCGACCTCTAAAGAATGCATAAGCCATAAATTAAATTCAACAATCGCAAGGCTTGTCCATTTAGAGAAGATGCACTTGAACACACAGTTTTCCATTTAAAGCTGCTACGCTGCCGGACTCCACAGACAGACAGACAGACAGACAGACAGACAGACAGACAGAGGTCCTCTTGTGAAAAGTGCAAATGTTCCTAAAAAAAAGGATGAATTGTTGTCTTGTTTTTATCCGGATGTTGCTGCAAGACAATTCACAAAATTAATCACTCGGCCTCTGAACAGAATAATTATTGTTGAAATATTTGTATTAATTCAGTTTTAGAAGTTTGCTAATTTTATGAGTGTTGGGAAATGACTTATTTTAAAAAAAAAAAATACTCCGTCTATCAGAAAATATTTATGTGACACAAACTAATACATAATATTCCAGGTGTATCATAAATGGCACATTAAGTGAAATATGTCTGCTTGTACGTGAGGCTGGCAGCGCGGATTTTTAAGGTGTTTTTTTTTTGTTTGTTTGTTTTTTTCAAAATAAAACACACTCTCCGTGTGTAAAAAAAAAACAGCCTCCTGAGACGACTGCAGGGGCTGATAATATTTTAATAAGAAGAGATTCAGACATGGCAACACTGGAACTTTTTTTTTTTATTATTGAATTGTCCAGTTTGTCTATTTTTTAAACACCGAGCACGTGCGTTTTTGTGACCGCACAAATAACACACCTGTGGCTAATTAATGAAAACACAATTACCTCTCACGTGCTCTTTCTTTAAAACTCCCCAAACTGTAAGACGTAATAAATAAGCTGAAACAATCACTAATTCTTTGAGGTGTAAAGTTTTTTTTCCTCTGGTTTGGACAGTTGCTGTTTAGTGTAGCTGTTGAACGCAGGTTTCCTCATAAGGTAAGGCGGTTCTGGAGACCAAATGCAAGTCTAAATGGCACATTTATAATTAGACTGCCCATTCAGCACATTGTCCTGATTGCTATACAGGGACACTCGGCTCTGTCTCTATAAGAGTTTGTCTCTGACGGCTTGTGCAGCTCAGCGTGTCGCTCACAGAAAGAGCGAGAAGAGGAAAGAGTGAAAAGCGGCTTTACAGCCCTTTGATGCCACAGAACCGCACTTGGCTCTTATTTAACATCTCTCACTTATTTTTTTTTTTTCTTTCCACCGGCATCTTAATTAATCACCTTATTGCTTTTATACACTTCTTTGCAGTTGTGACACAAAACTTGTGCGTTTTAATAACTGGGGAAATGGGAGAAGTGAAATGTGATCCCTTCAAATAATTTCTGCTGTTTTATCAATATAACCCGGTACAGATGTGCCTAAATTCCGCAGCTGATTTAAACACTGAGTATAAAAGCGGCAATTTGTTGGTACAGAACTGCAGGGAAATAATATCATATTTATCATATTTCAAACTGCCTGGCCTTGCGCATTTTCTGTATTTTCAAGCACTAATCTGCGGGTGGATTTTTTTTTTTTTTTTTTTTTTTTTTTGCAAGACTGAGAAAGGAAACATTTCCCACCTGGACTCAGCATAAGATAGACTTGCTGACGCTGATGTGCCAGTAAGTTTAAAGATTTTAGGACTTTCAGTTTGGCATGAAGGGAGAAGCCACCTGGCTTGTCTAAACATATCCTACACTCTGTCCAAGTCCAATGTCTCCCGTGTTGCAAGAGCAACATTGCTGCTGAGATTTTTTTTGTGTGTGTGTTGTTCTTCATGATTATACATTATGATTCAAGCCTCGTTTTATTATTTGGTTTATTGAGTGGAAGAGAAATGTTGTGACAGAGCCCATCTTAAAATTTGTTTAGACTGAGTGCCACAAACTAAATTTACTTGTAGATCTACTTTAAACTGTCCTCATGTCTGAAGGTATAGAATGTTTAAACTAAGCTCTTGTGCCAGCAATTAGTGGGATCAAAGAAAAGGCAGGAGAGAAAGAGGACAGGGAAGGAGGGAGGGAGGGAAGGACGGAGGGAGGAAGGGGGGAGGGAAAGAAAAGGTGAAAGGGGAAGAGAAACAGAAAGAAATGTGTTTCATGCGATATCTTCTGAATAGTTTTTCTGTATCTTACCATGCATGTGTTCACATTGATTCTTGATTATGCTCTTGGTCGATGCTATTAACACAGAAGGTGCCTTTTTCTTTTTTTACTGGTAATTTTATTACATCTGTGACTTGACTCAAAAGAGAAAAAAAAGTCCCTTTATGTTGAGCTGGTAGATTTATGTCCGTCACTGTAAAGTGTTTCTAAAAATCAAATATTGTCCCTCTTCACGCCACACAGTTATTCAAAACGAAAGTGTTGGTTTGCGTAGGTTTCATTTTATGGCCTTGCTCCTCTGCTAACACTTTTATCCTGCCAAATAGAACTCTTACAGAATTACAACCAATTCCAACTCATGATGAGTTGATTTCACAGTCGGAGAAGGAAAAGAAAATATATCGGCATAATTCTGCAGTAGGGTTATAAATAACTGATTGTTGTCATTTGCAGATACAGCAATGTTACAGACAATATTAAAATATGTAAAATACTTTATGTGGATTATTCCAGAGCTCTGAAGAGACTGCATCAATCTGTTTAGATCTTGATATTTTAAATTATTGCAAAACTGTCTTTGTTTTATTATCGTAGAGTGAGTGCCTGTGTGTGTTTGTGTGTGTGTTTGTGTGTGTGTGTGTGTGTGTGTGTGTGAGAGAGAGAAAGCCAATGCACCTTTGCATGTGTGTATGACAGTATGAGTGATACTTTCCCTCTCCCAGATATTTTTCAGAGAATGTCTTTACACAGATAAACACTGCTGTTTATTTTGATTTGAAATGTCAAAAAATGGTCCCTCGGGAGCAGATGTCATTTAGGCCGTTTAACTGAGATCTTACATGTCGCGTTATCTTTTTATATATACTGTGTTTTGCAGAAAGACGGCTATTTCGATCCAAGTGACAGGACGCAGGCAGGGACAGAGAAGCTATAGAAGGGAGAGATGGGGGGGGGGGCGTTATTTGAGGGGTTCACAGGTACTAGTCTGGCTCTCTTTGTGGTAGTGAAGGGAGCGGCTGAGACCTGATGATAAACAAGATGAGAGGAGGTAAACAACAGAAGGCCTGGTAAAGGTGGAGGAGGGAGGGTAGCAGATGTTGTGACATCTGTCTATCTAAGTGTTATCTAATTTGCTGTAGAATATTTCAACAATGATCAAAACTGATGGGGATCTGCCATCGCAGGTTGTTTTTTTTTTTTTGTAATCTGTCCCCTTCAACAATAAGTTTCTGGCAAGTTAGTAACATGTCACTTCTGTCACGATGCTTAATTTTCTTTCACGGGACAATGTGATTAGGTGCTGTACAGTATTACGTATAATGAATGCATGCAGTGGCAGAGAACTCGCCCTCCTCCGCACACCAAAGGAGCATTTGGTAGAACGGGTGTTTGACAGCAGTGTGCTTCGCGGCTTAAAGGAAGCGGATGAAGTGCAAATGCCTTCTGTTTGGATGAAGTGGTTTTGTGCTCGTACAGGTGGAAATCGTGGCTGTATATCAGTCTGCACCATTGTCACTTCTCTTAGAGGAGAAAAATGCTGATGAAATCAGTGGTGAACTGAGTCATCAAGAGCAGACAGCGGGGCATCACCTCTACGAAGTCGCTGTCTTAACTGAAAAGCTGTGAGAAAGTGGAGCCAGGCAGATTAATAGGAGACAGTGTGGTATACCAGCTGTTTGACAAAGAATCTTAAGCTTTTACATTTTGAATTTCATCCAGCTTTGGCTTTTAATTCAACAAACTTTGATTGAAAAAGGCTTTTTTTCTGAGACGATGCTTTTCCTTGAACACAGGTCCCTCTTATGTGAAAAATTCAACTTGACTATATGTTTTTTTTTTTTTTTTTTTTTTCTTCAGAAACAAATCGCACCTATGTGTGCCAACGGCAACATTCATCGAGAAGGGCAGGGTTTTTTCTACTCTATTAGATCTCTGTGTCCCTCTGGCTGCTGTAAGTGAACAGTATTGCTGACATTAAAGGATTACAGATAAAAAAAAATCTAAATGTGTGTATCTTCACAGGAACTGCATAATTGCACAAGTAACCTAAGTGGCCCATTTTGATCTGTATCATTCACTCTCCCACCAAAAATGTTTTTCTCAAAATAATTGGACATTTTCTTTTAGTCCATAGCATTGCATAATTAACTTTGACTTCAAAATGCAGCAGTCTAGGCTATGGTAAGTAACCTCTGTTGATTTTTTTAAAATCACACATTAATATGTAGAATTAATTGGAGGGGCCTTGGTGGCCGCGTGTTTCTTACACACAGGTCTGGGACTGTAATCAGGTGGAGGAATTAGTCGGGCTCATTGTTTTTTATGAATCAGATGAAGATTTGTACAGTGGCTGTGTGAAGATGGTTGCCTTTATTTCCATATCAAAGAGGCACCCAGCGCAGCCGGGCAGTAATTAAAATGTGGTGGATTTCAGAGTCCCTGCATATGTACACACACACACACACACACACACACACATAGACGCACACACACATTTTCTCTCTCTCACACAGGCGTGGGGACACATGCACACACGCAGCATATGGACCAAGGCTAAGAACTGTCAGGTTGTGTGAAAAGAGTGCAGGTGGTTGAAACTGAATTTTAAACAAACACTCATGTCGGTCCGCGTTCCTTTTGCAGACATTTGGGTGCAGAATCCAAAGCCTTTTTTTTTGTGGCAACCATTTTGTTAGCTACAGTTTGAGAGAGTGGTGCATTCATTATTATTTTTTTTCACTTTGACTCAGTAACAGCTTTCACTGACTGCAGTCACACTAACCTTTAATTCTGCTTATTTATCATTCCATCCACTTGTCACAGATAAACAGATACACAGTCTGCATATGTATGCAGGAGTGACCTTGCTGCAGAAAACTGGGATTATTTTATTTAAAAAAAAAAAAAAAAAAAAGACAGAAGAAGAAGCTGTGATCTTTTGCCTCGAGTGATTTCTGTCCTACTAGAATTGGAGAAGCTCTGAAGACCTGAGATTGTGTCTTGTGAGTGAACAAGGGAAAAGAGATTAGTGTAATGTGGGCTTTTACACTCCTCACATACAAAAGCATCACAACAAGCCTTTTCCTTGTGAACCCCCCCCTCCGCCCCCCCATTGTGTTTGGATCAGGTCTCATGGGCAAGCCACTGCCTTGGAGGAAGCATTAAAGGACTCTATGAAAATATCTCTTGAGCCAACATGGGCAGCTGTGACACAGAGTTTTCATGTAAAATAATATGAAAGAAGGCCTTAAAAACCTCTGATAAGGGAGAAGCGGCACAAATATGGTATGGAGCACATCCCGTATGTGAATTTCTCATTTGTTATGAATAACCCTGTTTCAGAAAAAAACTCTCATGAGGTACAAGGTTGTAATCATTTACCTTTTTTCTAACTGAAAATGTAATTAATCAGGTTTTACAAAGTTTATGCACTCCGCAGTTTTAGGAGGAAGAAGTTATTTTTGTATACAAGTTACACAGGTCTGTAAAAGCTGAACGATTAGACATTATCCAGTTGGTGGAAGTTGACAGCCAGCTTGGTATCTGCCAGCTTGATCTGACATGAGATGTAAAATATGCTCCATAGCTGTGACTAAGCCAGCCAATCTGCCTTCTTTACTCTGCAGTCCAGCCTTTAGGATGCTGGGAGCCATTTTGTTGGCACACAAGTGTTTTCAGATCAGATTGGCAACTTCATTTCTGTGTGTGCTCGTAAGTAGTACGCACGTGTGCTCGCTCTTGAGAGCTGTGGGGTTTGAACACATGATACCATGTGTGAAGCAACATGGCCACGATGGGCAATTTTACTACAATGTGGCACTTTGATCCATGATGCATAATGCTGGGCCAGATATTTGGCTTCTTCAGATTACCAAAGGCTTCATCAAAAAGACCTGAGACACCAGATCTTGTACATCTACACACATTTAAAAAGTGGGTTAAAACCTTAGTTTAGGTTTAACGTGTTGATTTCATTACATTTTTGAAGACAGGCCTCAAAACAAAAACATACTTTGTCCATGCTGTGGCTGAATTTCAGGGTCTCCAGATAGAGTGTGTCAGCTCTCTTGGATGGAAACAAATACTGATCAACCACTTGCATCATGGAGCAGCTACTGTGACATCTAAAACAGGCGAGGAAGTTATGGAAAAGAAAGGACGTATTGGGCCAGAAATCAGATTCCCAACAGTTTTTCCTTTGGAAAATGCTAATGTACAATGCCAAAAATAAATCAAAGTGACAAAGAGGGAGGGTGGGGGAATAGATGGAAAGGGCCTTGTGGCTAAAGTTTTGATGAAGTTAACCATAGCATCTCTTCTTGCCCAGGTCTTTTGTTTCCTTTCTGAATAATTTCTTTTTACACTGACTTGGATGTGTTACAAGGCTTTGCCCTTAATGTGCATTATGAGAAAATGGCTTCACCAGACTCGACCACAAGCTTTCTCTTAGTCTGTCTTTCTCTCGCTCTGTCTGTCTTTGTTATCCTCTCTCTCTCACACTCTCTGAGCAAAGGGAGGGAGGGGGAGGGGGGTTGTTTAGATCCTGTTGGTGAAAAGATGGGCTAAGAGCAGATTTTCTGAGACTTTCTGAGACTAAAGACTCTGCACAAATAATGATGTTAGTGTTCATGTTGCCTCAACCCCTGCTGATGACGTGTAAGTAGATCAAACTCTGTGTCCTTTAGTCTAAGAAATTGATTTTTCTCCTGACCCGCACATGGGGAATTTTTCACGGAAGAGGTCTTGCATTGTCAAGGTAGTAGATGATACTTATTGTACTTATTGGGTGGGAATACATGCAGAAGTAGTACCGAAAGCAGCAGCTGACTTTTCCGCTTTCATTTGTTTCCAAATGACACAGTTTCTTACGCTCACTTCTCACCACGGACGAGAGACCTGGAACAGCCCTGCATGTACCATAATAAAACTATAACCAACTCCATCATCTGCTCATCCTTTGAGGATCTATGAATTAACATACATGCTTTAGAAACAACTGTTGAAGCCAGTGGGAGCATTTTGTCCAGTCTAAACCAGCACTTAAGAAACCCCTGATTGGCTGAACTGCACATTTATGAGCAAAGTGCAGCTACAGCAAGGAAAACCCAGAAAGCCCGACTGAGAGAAAGAAAGTACCGCCTGTGATAATCACTTTCTTGAATGGGACCTAAAAAAGAGAAATCTGCTGAAATGATAGAGAAAGCCTGTGGTTTGGCCTATGCAGTAAATTTCCCATGAGCCTCTTTGACAATCTGAGGGGATAGCCACTCTGGCACACGCCACCCGCCCACATACAATACACACACACACCCGCACACACAGTGCGAGTGTAGAAACCTCAGGGAGGAGGCTTGTCCGAGGGAGGATGATTGACAGAAGGTGGGTGAGGACTAGACTGAGGGGGGACCAGAGGATGATGGGAGGGGTTGTCCTGTGTGAGGAACAGTAACACTTTTTTTCCACTAGACAGGACGGTTTACAAAATCTACGAGAACTTTGCTGAGGAGAGTGGAATGACATTGTGGAACAAGTATTAAAGACCAGAAATGTTCAGATTTTGAAAAAAACAAAACAAAACAAAACAAAAAACACTTTTTGCTTTAGCTGGAATATTATATGACCACAGTTAACGAGGCTGAAGACTGCATACAAATATATACAAATGACTTCAAAACCCTCCCTCCTACGTATTATGTTCATATGCAACTCATTTGCAACAGCGATTTACGTTCTCTGTCAAAGCTCGTTCGCAGAGTTACGTTCTTATACCGCAGTGTAAAGTCAAAGGGAGGAGGCCAGGAAAGATGGCCAGGCACATGATTCTACATTGGTGACTGGGGTTTGCGTCCCATCACAGTTGACTTTTTTAATATTTACCATGCTCGTGATGTTTTCCACCAACCTTAACGAAGTGTTTTAGTTTCCCAACCATAACCGTAATGTACTTATCATGACCACAGTGTTTCCCTAACTTTAACCAAGTGATTTGAGTTGCCTTAACATAACCATAAAAATGTAATTACACTTTAGTTACAAGGAGTGGATACTGTTGCGAAAACAAATGAAAAAAAAGTTGACAGTAAACTCTTTGCAGCAACGTTCAATATAAAGGTTTTATTATTATGTTTTATTATTATTGATTAAAAAATCTCCCAAAAAGATAGAATCCATTTTTTGTCCTTACATTTCCTTGAAAGCGTATTACAAATTACAAATTAGATGTAGATGAACATGGCCTGTAGAAGACACGATTGAACATTACCATTTACCAACCACCATTTTACCAACAGTCAGATGCTTGTTTGCACTTAAGCACATGCAGCAAGGCTATAGTTGCGTTTTTTTTTTTTTTTTTTTTTTTTTTTTCTTTATGTCCTCGGTTAGGGGTGGGGTTGAGGATAAACTGAGGAGGTACAATGTTCCTCCTCATCCTCAGCAATGCTAAATTTATTGGTTACCATCTGCAGGGTGGAGGAGCTTGGGTTGTGGCCAGGCCAAAGAAAGGCTTCTAATTAAACAGTCATCATTATCAACTTGTGGTCAGTGATCATCATCCCCAACACTGGTTCTCCAAGATGAACATGGAATCATTGAGGCTTTCTCTGAAGCTCATGCTGGACTGAATTAGAATAGAAGAAACAGAGGAGAAAAGTGCTAGCGAGAACTTTTTTTTTCTGTCTTGGCAGAACAGGCAGCATGAGGCCCTGTGCCATATCCACTCAGGTTTAAACAATTACCAGACATCAGAGAACCCAGTAGAGCCTCAGTGTTGGCACAACCGTCGTGCTTTTGACTGCTGTACTTCAGGCCACGGTTTCAGACATGGCCAAGTGTCACATGTAAGCGGAGCTTTCGATAATTTCAATTAGTGTAAGAGGGTGTGCCTGCAGTATCTGTATCACTGCTGCTGGAGGAGCTTTCCTTTGAGGTTGACAGCCCCTTAATATAGTATTTCTTGGTTTGATGTGTGAGTGACACAGAGGCGCTCCAAGAGGATGGCAAAATGGTTTATTAGGACCTAATTAGAGCCCTGTGATTAAAGGGGAAGTGACTGTGATTAGGAGACCTGCAGATGATGTGGAAACATGGATGAATATTCAGAGGAGAAAAAGCACAGTATGTGTTAGCCTGTGTGAGTTTTGTGTGTGTGTGTGTGTGTGTGTGTGTATGGAGCACTAGAGTCCGGGCTGCCTCGGAGCATTTGTGTTATGATATCATCTGTACGGCAGGTCTACAGCAGAGCAGCTTTACAACTAAAACTATTAGGCAAAAAACGCAGAAACAAATATGGCTCTATAACCCTACAGCTGATGTTTTTTCTGAGTACATCTTCTTCATTTCAAATTCAGAAATCTGATGAGCAGCTTTAACATCATTAAAAAAAATGAAGATGACCTCAGTTTGTTGGCTGTTTTTTCTTTTCTTGGTTTCAGTCCGGCATGTCAGAGTTATGCTGTGGACTTTCACAGCCAATTGAACATGAAACCATGAGGAATGTTCTGCAAAGCCAGGTCTACTTCGGGAAGCTTAGAGCGCTTGCAAAGAATCACACATTCTTGTGAACTTCAGAGTATGTGCTGTTTAATCAAAGAGATAAATGGTCTTATTATTATTAGTCGCCATCAATGGAGAGATTAGCATTGGACTTTCTTTCTTTTCGCCTCACAAACTTCTGACTTTTTCAGATATGTGATAGCCACTGCCATTAGAAATCATTTATGGGAGTGTTCTGAGGGCAGGAGATTGTCAGAAGGGCCTTGCGATTTTACAATTTCACAACTGACTTCCTCCTTAAAATGACACAGGCTTACCTGCCTATTACTCCCTTTGATTTCTACAGTACATGCTTCTGCGCTCTGAGAGGTATTCATAATAAGCTTAAACTCCACTGGCTTCATTGCTAAAGGGTGCTTATCTCTTGGCTATTCAAGAGAAAGAAGGGTAATATTTTTTCCAATTTCAACATTTTACTGTTAGGCCACAGTCTGCCCAAAACCACGTTTAGAGGGCTGTTGTTGAGAGCAGCGGTGCACACACATGGATACATGGACACATACATGCACACATGCACTGACACAAGCACATGTACACGCACACACTCTGTCCATGGCTGTTCTTTGAAAATATTATTTTTGCCATTTAAAAATTTAAATGGTACAGCTGTGGATTTTTTTTTCCAGCTGGATGGAAGTCACATATTTCAGCACATTTATTTATATGTTTTACATTTTAACTCACATTTCTAAAAGTTGTGGGAACTAGTCTGCTAGTTTTATTTAAAAGTCTCCTTGGCTCATTCAATTGAAATCCTGGAAAGTGTTTTTCTTTTATTACATAGATCATACTTACCTTGCAGCACTTATTGCATGTTTGGACACGCAATTTAATCTATTTACATTTTCATTTTGCCCCAGTGGAAGGTTCAAAGCATACTCTGCCTTAAAATGTATACTCATATGTAATGTAAGATATACTTGAAAACTAGTTTGCGGTGAGTGGTAGTGGCCTTCTCTCTTTTGCTTGGAGCCATGTCAGTTTTTCTTGTAGAATAATGAGAAGCATGTGTCAGGCAAGTGAAAAAAACAATGATCGTTCATGTGACCCACCTGTGGTGTTTTCAACACAGTCAACACCAACCTCATGTTACTATTGTATGAACACTAAAGAGCCTCTTCCTTCTGATCCTCTGCTGCATTCCCTTCTTCATTACTCTTTTTATCAGAAGCTCTGCAAAGACACCTGAAGGCGCTTGGTCTAACAGTAATGGTAGCGCACAGAAGCCAACTAAACACTTGAAAAGAAAAACTAAACCTTAATGACTACCAGAATTTAAATACACATAATCTGTAGGTGCAAAGTGTTTGTTTGAACTACATCTTTCTCCAGCAGTTAACAGTGTGCAGTAAGTTTGTACTGTGAGTCGAAATGCTCCCCAGCCCTCTGCCTGTAGCCTCAGCCTGCTGAGTTTCTCAGTTTTACCGTTGCTTGTGCCATGCTGTAATGGGCTCCCAGGACATGATGGGAATATAATAACTGCTTGACGATGTTTTTCTTACCCCCCTCATTCTCTACTAAATGTAAAATGTGCCCAGAAAACATGGGATATATGGTACAGGTTGTGATGTCAGTTGTTATTGCTGGATATGCGAACCAGTAAATTTTGGATTATTTTCCACAATCTGCTGTGCAGAGAGCATTATGTCACAAAGGCCACATTGTAGCGAGTTGGGTGTAGAGCAGTGTTGTCTCTCTCCCTCTTTCTCTTTCCCTTGTTCTGCGCATTGCTCGGCCACCTTCTGTGCCTCCGGTCCAGACTACAGCATTACTTTATGCCCATTTTCTTTCCTTGAGTTGCAATCAATGGACAATGGGCTTATAGGATACCTTACATAATTGGAAAAAATCATGCATTAAAAAGTGTGCAGACTAATGGCCAAGAATGTTACCCAGGCTCAAGTTTTTCCACCCATGAAATTTGATTATTTGCAAAATTGCTGTGGATATCTTGGCGATATAGTATTCAGGCATTGCTACATTTCTTAAATTACGTGCAGTTAGCACTGATAGAGTACGCTGGAATCATGCTCAAATAAATGATGAGATTAATTAAGCGATGATTGATATATTTTCATCCCTTTACTGTACAACTGGGACTCCAACACTGCTTTTGTTCAGTGCAGTATGGAGTGGAAGAGCCTCCTGTTTTTCCAATAATTAAATTTGCCACTAACATATGCTGGCAGGAACCTCTTACCTTGTTTGACTTATTTATTGCCTGACTGTAGAGGTAATTTGACCTTTCATTTCAAAGGCTCTTTTTTTAATCCAGAAAAGGAGTGTTAAACTCAATTATACCAGTGATCAGTGGCTCAAACACTACATTTGTTTCCTCTGGGGGGACAAGCCAAGTAGTGCCGTGCTCTCAGCTCCTTGTCCCTTACTCCTGGCCCTTCCAACCCTACAGGCCAACAAGGGGGGTGGGTAAATTAGGACAGGAGAGAAATGGGGATGGGGGGGGGGGGACATGAGTGAGATGAGGAAGGGAGAATGGATAGAGAGAGGGAGAGAGGGAAGCAGAGAGGAAAGTGCCCTACAGTTCCTGCCATGTCACTGGAGATTTGTGTCCTCCTTTTAAATCATTTCCCTCTTAAGAAGATTAAGAAGGCAGAAATATTCTCAAACTGATCATTTTCCCTCCCCCTAAATGGATTCATTTGCATTTGCAAACGCTGCTATTAATTGTGGGTTTCAAAAAAAGACAAATGACCTCTGCAACTGTAAATAAAAAGAAAAAAAAACAGAGGTTATAATGTTAATTGTTAAAATGGCTGTACAGGGGCCAGTGGAGCCAAAGCAAAGCATATGCCCCCATCAGAATCGGATTTACACCATGGTCACAAATGCTGCAGTACAGGCTTAGTATTTTTTATTTTTTATTTATATGACCGTTAAATCTTAATCAAGATTTCAGTCATTTTTTTTCTCCAAAAAAAGGGAGTTATTCTGTTTAGTGTTCCACCCGAGGAAAGAATCACCTCTTAGACATCAGTTTCTATCAGGATGCAGAGTAACATGCAGTCAAATGCTGTTGTACTGTAGAGTACAGTGTTTGATTATATGGAAGATACAGAGTCATTTTCCAACATGGAATATGAATGTTCAACTGTAGTCTTTCCTTTTCTGAGAACACCGCAGCCCATTTAAGAACTTCTTTACTCTAAACACATGTACTTAGTTAAAGTTGTCTGCCTGCATTGTGCTGAGCATGCAGCTAAAGTAATTATTTGTCAACTTAAGCCTGCAAATCTAAAAATATGCGACAGTAATACAAGTCACTGATGGAAAAGGCCACTATCAAATAGTGCGTCCGTGCTTCTCCTCAAAACAAGGAAAACACAGAATAATTTGTGGACACCAATGCCTTGTTGTAACCTGATCATTTATGGATCAGTTGTTTCCTTTCTGGTGTAATTCACCATGTGATTGATTTTCAGTGCAGTACTGTTGGAAAATATCCACACCAAACCGTGCCTGAAATGGGGAATCATTTGAATACAGATGCTTACGGCTTAGGCCTTGTCACTGGAAACCACTTGGAGCCAGGAGACAATTGCAGGTTGATTATGTTGCTTCTGACAGAAGTTGCAACTCCTTTTGTACAAGGCAGAGATATTTGCATCTAAATGCTTATTGTAGACATCTAAACAGCATAAAGACTGATTGTAAATGCCAGCTGTTGGGCTGTACTCGGGAATAAAAAAAAAGAATTTCAATAAGGAAAATTGGGATGGAAATGAGGAAATTATTTTCAAACAGTGGAGCTGAAATCAATAAGTAGGAAATGGTGGCGTTTGTTGTGCTGGTTGTATTTGTCATTTGTATTGAGCGTGTTTGTAGAATCACGCGTGAATCTATTTACAGTTAGCTGCTGTATGTTGTATTTTAACTAGTGGGAATACAGTGTTTATATTCAGATGAATTATGTCTTCTTTAGTTCCTGCTGCAGGCTTTTTCGGATGCATGCGATTGAGGTGCAGGTGTCAGAGATGAGTAAAACATGATTTGTCAGTTAATTTAGCAGATTGGAAATATAACACGACTGTTATGATATATTTGACATATCTATTTTGATATTGTGTTTATAGGTATTTCAGATAGTTGGAACAAGCTATTCCAACCTTTGTAATGTTTGTGTGTTTGTATGTGCGCTCTGTATGCAAGTGCAGTTATACAGTATATGCGGGCGTACATGTGTGTGTCTGCCTGGTGCCCAAAGCAGAGTGATGCCCCTGCTGATTCTGCTCCTCTAGCTCTTTGTCCTGCAGCACTCAGTGTGTCTGCCTCCTCGGGAGACTGGCAGGATTCTCTAGTGTGGCTCCACAAAGGCCCAGCCTCCTTTGAGGTGTTAAAAACTTCCATTTATGCATCTCCCTGGACAAAAAAGCACCGAGCCCATTTGAGTCCAGTAGCAACACAGGCAGACATTGTGGCCACGCTTCTCGAGCACTCATTTCACAGATTCTAAAACCAGTATGTGGTGAACAGGATTTGAGGGGCTAAAGTGCCCCGTGAGGGCCAGGCGATAAGAGGGGAGAAACGCCACCACGCAGTAAACTAGAAGATGGGTCCAGGAAAATAAACACATTACCTGGGAGAGAGGGAGAGACTTGTTTTCATACCCCTGCCCCCAACATAACAAATATAAACCGACAGAGAAAGGGGAAAAAAATGAAAAGAAAATATGTGTGTATATTTTGGAAGTTAAGAAAAGAGGTCTCATCAGTGTGCAAAAAGACAAGCCCATTTTGTGTTCTCTGTCTTTACAGTCTTTGGAGTGAAGAAGAATATGTGAGAGGGAATCAAAGAGAATTGATAGGTTGCATGCCCGGCTGTTATGAGCACTGGGGACTGAATGCCGTCCACCGCGGAGGAAAACATTCTATTTGCTGGTCGTTTCTCTCCCTTCACCCTGCCTCAACCCAGTTGCTCAGTAAATAGACTTTTATTCTTGTCATTTGACGCAGAGGAAATGACAGATAATGCATTTGCCAAGCAGCACACGAAAGCCACAGCACTGTATCTGTATCAGGCTATTGCTTCTAACAAACTCTGGGTAGAATAGCTGCTCTTCAAGGGTGGGATTTTTTTTTCTTCTCTGCTTTATCTGACACTATTGCACTTCAGCTCTGCCAAAATGCAGGTCACTGTTTTACTCCCAACAAAGATATTTTAATTGGAGTGACACTCTGGTAGTCATTCCTGACACGTTGGTGCTAGACATTTTTGTGAGTGTCTAGTCTGCTGTAGTTCAGTGTCAGGACAGCTTCAGCCAGGCACAGAAAGAGGCCGTTTGAGAGAGACAGAGGGTAAAGATAAAAAGAGGAGAAAAGAGATTCGTAAGGCTGTGACAGTTAACGGTGTGCTGGAGCATGAAACAGCTGTTTGCACGTGATTGACCTGTTTCCAACACCAAATAACTCAATGACATGGTGGATCTCTTGCAGAAATACAGCTCGTCTGTCTACCAGCACATCGCTGGACTTTGTTTTGTTTTTTCTGTCCACAGCTGTCCAAAGTTTATCTCACCAGTAGGAAGTGAATGAGCTAATGATATCTCCACAAATACTACCTCCTTAAAATTATCAGTAAAATTATAAGTCTGTCTGAACACTAGCTGTTTCCAGACCAGCAGTGTCCTCTCATTCCTGGCTAAGGTGATTACTCACTGCATGGAAGCTGTCGTTTCATATTTCACAGATGATGCTACTGCCGAGAGGATTGACTTTGTGGAACTGGATATTTAACAGACAATCACATGTGTTCAATTACTGTATTGGACATTTCTGTGGCAGAATGTTCTGCGCTTCACCCCTCACCCTCCTCACTAAAACCCCCACCCTCCTCCTCCTTCCTCTTCCTCCCATTTCCCTATTTCCCCCGGGACCACTGTTAGAGCCCCACCTTATTGCATCCCAAACTCCCCCACGCAGTCCCCGGCCTGACTGACTGTGTGGCTGCTGCTTCTGCAGAGATAACCACACAGCATCCAGGTAGGGAGCAGCCTGCTGATGGCATAGATTACCTCTATTGTCAAAATAACTAACTCGGCAGAATTCCTACTTTAGAGTGTTTGGACGCAGGAGAGAGTGAGGATTTGGAACGGAGGATTGGAAGGATATATATATATATATATATATATATATATATATATATATATATAATATATATTTTTCTTCATAACATGTTGCAGATCTGGATGAATTCCAAACAGAAGTTGAAGTACAAGTTTTGGCTTGCCTCATATATCAACACAACACTACAAGGTGGAAATGTACATTTAAATACATGTATGTATGTAGCAGGCACGTAAACACACATACATGCAATTTAAAAATCTCACACGCACCACTTTTAATGCAACACAGAATTAAAGTACATGAAACATAAAACCTGAAATTGGTCGGGACAGCTATGTAGTGGTTGCTCTCCCCCTGTGCTGTATACAGTTGTGGTGATGTTGTCTATTTATACTGAGCCACTGTCACATGATAGTTGAAAAACACAACTCTCTGTTATGGTCAGGGAAAATTAAATCAAGCGTAGCCCACACCGTACATGAACACATGTCTGGAATTTGAAGGTTCAATTGATTTGAAAGTGAATCTTTCTGTGCTGCGATCAGGTAAAACTGCTTCCCTTCACATACTGTACAAGAGGCTTTAGCTCTAACTAACTCCGGCAGGCAATACAGTATGTTTGATGTGTAATGGAAAGATACACGAGCAGCTTCTACGTGGGAGGTTTCTGTACAAGTGGATGGGTTGACGTTACATTTGACCATGTATTGCAGAAATGTGGATCACTTGAATCTTGTGTTGTGGCCAGAGAAATTGCGTGTGTGTGTGTGTGTGTGCGCGTCTGAACTGCAACAAATTACAGGACAAATTCTGGATTTTCAAACCAGTGTGGATGAAGACAGCTTATCCATTTGGTGTCCCCAATTTTGTTTCACTGCAATTTCATCAAGCACAAGCCAATTGGTTTCTGTCTTTGCTGAGTTTAGGTTTTCCTAAAGACTATGGGTGTGTTTGTGTGTGTGTTCCCTGACAAATTTGAGCACTAAACGATGCTATAATTTTCAACTCTGCTTCACTGCATTTGAAGGCTTTTGTGGCAATTTGAGTGTGTGTGTGTGTGTGTGTGTGTGTGCATTTTCAATGTGTTTCTTCTGTGTGTCTTGTGTGTGCGTATGTGTGAGGTAGCTCCGACCAGCCAAAGCTAGAGAAAAGGCCACTCTTTGACAGAAATGCCACAGGTGGCTGTGAGCTCTGTCCTCTTTCCTTTGATGTCAGCTCCATTCGTCTATTTGGATTTTTTTGTATCTGAGAGCATAACCTCCAGTATTTTCACTGAAGGAAATTTTTTTTTTCAACAAAAACAAAATGGTCTTAGTGCCTCCCCTTCTGACTGTTCACTTGTGGCCTAATAGGCTACATTTGCTTAAGCATTCTTTTCCTCTACTTAGTTCTGTCTCTTTAAAAAAATTAACTTAGAAAATATAGTATAGCATTTAAATGTGTTGACACTTTCTTTATAAAAATGTAGTGAAACTAATAATTTGGATTCAAGTTGACTGGAATTGGGTTTAATAAGTCCCCGATCCTCTAATTAGGAATGGGTTGCGCTTGTTTTATGTTTCCTGCCTGTAGGTCTAATTCACAGCAGGGAAAAAGCTGCTACATGCAGCTACAATAGGCCGGTTGACACTGACTCGTATCACACCACGGGGATTACCATTTGCTTCATTATAATAATATAATTTAGAATTAAGCTCATTATTTGCAATTATGAATTCTTTTTTTTTCCTCAGACAAATAATTAACTTAAATAACCGATGAATAAGCAATACATTTCCCCATTTATTATTTACCTCATTGTTGTCAATTAAGATCAGATTATGAATTCAAAGGTTTGTTAATGTCTACTCTCTAATATTTATTAATATTTATAAGAGCTCTTATTTATTTTGGTAAAACACAAATTAAGCCTATAGCCAGATGTTTGACAAAGACTGGTTTATTCAATTACCGTCAAGTAATATGGTTTTATCCAGCAGGCAGGATTGCTGTGTGGACTGAATAGCTACTAATACAAGTCAATCGTGTGTGTGTGTGAATACAGGAGAGGATGGTTGCAGCTGGAGCAGAGTTCAGAACAGCGAAATAGTGTGTGTTTATTTGAGAGGCAGGAGAAGACTTTAAACTCAGAGGTGCTATTCATGTAACAGCTTCCCATTCAGCTGGGAGTCGCTGGGTCCCTCTCCCCCATTGTCACATCCAGCCTCAAGGCTACCACATTCAGACCCGTCTGCAACTCTAGCCTTTATCTGGCTCATTCTGTTAACCCTCCAGCCTCCCACGTAGCAGATTCTGCACTGTGCTCTAACAACAATGCAGTGATAGTCAGTACATTTATCTGGTCTTGTTGTTGGTGGCTTATTGGCCCCCGGCGATGGGAGACTGAGGTGCTGTAGTGCAAATTAGTGACAGATCAGTTAAGCGTGACCTTAAAAAACCCTTGGCCTTGTTTAATTGGCAGTGGTGAGGCGGACTAATTGTATAAATCAGCTGGTAATGAGATCTTGGCTTATTGTGAAACACACGATAATGTGAGAAAATGAACATGAATGAGCTTACGGCATCCCTCCGCTAGATGGCCTGATCAGTGGATTGTTTCTCTTACGCTGTCATTACCTCTGAACTGCGGGTGGAATTTGGCTCAGATAATGCCGAAAGCTGTATGCACTTACACTGCGGAGTTTCACTGGTATTTTCTCGAACAAAGCTCTTAAGTTGCAGCAAAGCCTTCAACAGAAAACATGCTGAAACCTTGAGCATGCCCCCTAAATAAATCATTAGAAGCGACCTTGGAAGAAAGCAAGAATTAAATAAAACTAACCTCTTTATATGAGCTGTTATTGGCGGAGTCTGTCAGTGGAAGACAGATTAATGAGGTAGCGGAGAAGTAGATTTCAAACATTGTCTAGGATGGATTCCCATTGGTGACAGGCAGCTGTGAGGACTGTGAGGTCCAGACTGCTCGCTGTCTTCTGATGGCTCAGCTGTGGAGACTGACCCTCAGCCAACAGTCACTATGGCTGACCCCACTCTAGTCCTGCCTCTATTTGTTTCCATGTAGGTAAATACAGTTATCTAAGACTCTTGTTGATCTTAACCAAGTTTTGAATTCACTACTGTTAATCAAATAAAATCTATTTAAATTCAATTACTGTAGTTTAAATGCTGCGATTTTTGTGGAATTTTAATTAAGTTTGTTAATTAATTAAGAACAATGATATGATGTTTTACAAGGACACACTCAAAATAGCCCTTTGTCTGTCTTCTTTTTCCCCAACATTTCAGGTTTTTACATGAATTCAAAATCATCCGACCAGTGATCACTGGAAGCTGGGGATTGAGTCTTTCAGTTTTTGTAAGTATCAATTTGCCTCTTTGTTTCTGTCTTTTACCACATGTCTCATACACCTACTGTCTTTCACCACACTGAGCGCCTGCATCAAATGAGGTGGACAATTGGATAGGCACACAATGTATGCGCAATTAGACACTTATATAGCCTGAAATTCTTGACAAGCCTTTTTAAACATTAGATCCTCCAACTTATTTTCCTGCATTTTGCTTCAGTGTCGTGTTTTTCTCCCTTTTTGTCATTCTTTTGCTCCTTATGCGATATAATCATGTTTCCTGTGTGGGAGTTGCAATTTTAAGGTCAAATCATGCTTTCTAGTATTCATTTATTGTAAGTATCTTAATTATTATCACGGCGTTACAGAAAAAAAAAAACACTTTTCACACTAGAAAATCGCCTTGTGTGAAACGTTTGACCCAACTGGTCAAAACTAAATGTCATTAATTAGAAAAAGCCTTGATATCAATCAAATGAAAGAGTTTGGAATACATTTAAACTTTATTTGGTCTAATTATGAATATACATATTAGTACAGGAATTCACATTCATATATATATATATATATATATATATATATATATATATATATATATTTTTTTTTTTTTTTTTTTTTTTTTTTACCAAATTCAGACCAGACTGTTTGAATCAGGTCTGAGTTACAGAGCAAGCTTTGTGTAGCCCTGATTTGTATACCAAAATATGTTGGTTTAAAAGGGTACCTAAGTGAAAATATTCAAAGCAACGCAGTAAGACAGTTACTATGAAATGACGCATTTTGCTTTAAAACAGAATAGTGAATACTGCAGTCTTCTCTGCATCAGTACAAATATTACTTGAACATTCTTTGCTCAGCTGCTGCTCGTGCAGGTTTTCCAATAAAAATGTGTCTTAGATATTAAGCAAATAAAGTAGAGGAACTAAGTTGATATTATTCTTTTCTTCTAAATGTCATTTGGAGATATCATGGGAGTCATATTAATGTGGTTGGCTCTTCAATAACAGCTGGGGAAATGTCTCTGAATTCAAAGTTCATGGCCATTTTCATTGTTTTAATCATGCCATTTCACATCACACACACTGTCTTCCACTCAGATGAACATGCACCTGTCTACCGGCTCTCTCCCTCCCGCTCTGCTGCTGTATGTTACTTTTGTCCAGTTTGTTGTGAATGGTTTGAAATTGTGAAATGGTCAGTCATGTAGAGTGTGACTCATGAACATAAATAAAGCATCTAATTAGCCAGACAAAGTTATTAAAAGCACTGCATACACGTTAATAAAAGACACCACTGCATGATTTGTTGACTGAGATGAAATAAAATCTCCAGTCAACAAATAACATAGAAATAAAAACAGAAAATGTGCCATGTTGAGCATGTGCCAGTTTTGTTCATACATAAGTTAATGCAATATTAAAAACAATACTTATGTGACAGCTTATATTAGCTAACTGAATCAACTGCTGGTGTGAGCAGGTCTGGTATTAAGAATCAGGAGTGACTTCTTCCTTAAGATCCCAAGACAGTTAACATGTGGTTTAGCACAATAAGGATAGCAAAATCGCGTATAGTTTTCAATCTTTTAGTACTTCAGACTTATCTAAGTATGAAAAACATCCTCCCATAGAAACAACACAACAAAAATTGCAAATGCTTATGAGGCAGGAATTTTCTGTCGCTAGTTGTGTCTACTGCCCCCTACTGGTCCAGCTAAAAATGCTCCTCGTGAGACAGTAAATAAAATGATAACAGAATCAATACTATAAGTAACTATGGTATTAAGTCACTGAAGTGTTATTTACCAGGCGCTTGTTAGTTATAAAACAAAATATGGCACTTGAGGCCCTAGTGGGCTAGCATTCGTACAATCCCACAGACGCATTAAGTCGAATCATAAATTGCAATCTGAAATCGAGATCCTCTGACCTACAGGTTTAATTAATCTCAAAACATGACAGGAAATAATTTAGTTTGTGTCTGGAGTGCTTATAGAGCACATTTAATTACACTCATGCAATCTCATTTGGAAACATCTGAGGATGTGTGACCA
The DNA here is from genome assembly GCA_028641955.1 of Protonibea diacanthus. Lineage (NCBI taxonomy): Eukaryota > Metazoa > Chordata > Actinopteri > Sciaenidae > Protonibea > Protonibea diacanthus. The sequence continues at coordinate 24,585,458 of CM053976.1, read as the reverse complement.
TCAAGAATAGGCCATATCGCTCTTTGCATGTGCCATTTATCTAGCAAAAGCCTGTTATGTGGCCTCACAGCTCTCAGACCACTGCTGATGGCACCACTCGAGGGGAGAAGTTAAATAGAAATTAGTCAGAAATTAAATAAACAGCACTTCACCATAAAATGAAAATGAATAACCTTTGAATGGGTATCCATCATCTATTATTTATCAAATGGGCCTCTTCAGTCCACTGACCCATCAGTGATTATGGTCAACATGTTGCTAAACAGAGACCGCTTGACAAAGACAGCATAACAAAGATTTTAATTTCATCAGCCTCAATTACATTAGAGGATCCCAGTGTGAATTTGTAAAAACTAATTGTTGCACATGTCATTACCTGTCAAGAACGTGCAAAACCTGTCTGAACTTCCTAAACTCTGCATTTCAATTAATGGTTTGCTCTCTGTATTACTCATGAATGACCTCAGTTTAGCGCTTAAAATAAAATATGTATGTTGGCAATTTGATTAGGTGCTGTTGTCACCAGGCTCTGCCAGTGATTAAGTATAGTCCATATTTAATCACATGAAAAGAACAACCTCTGAGTTATTATTATTATTATTATTTGAAGGTTTGATGGACTTTATTTCATACTCAGAAGAATAAAAACCTAATATGGACTTGGCTGCTGTCCTGCTTCTCGGGATATGTTCCTTTATACTGTAGGACAGAGTTTCACCTAGTAGCTGCATGCGGCAGGACCAAAAAGAACATACCATTAATCTTCTTGCTACACCAGCTGGAAAGTAATACGCCAACTAAAAGTCGGTAAAATGAATTAATGATTTCAACCATGAACTTTTCTCCCCAAAACGCCATGAATCGTCTCAACTGATAATGCGCACAACCCTAGAGTGTAATCCTGTTGCGTTGAGTAGCCAGTTAATTGATTTGCAAATTATTTAAAGTTTGTAGTGCCCGTAAGTGCTAGTGTAATGACGGCCCATTTTGAAAGAGTTGAAAAACTCTTTCCAGGCAAGCGATAGATTGTAACAGTAGCTAACAAGTCTAATCTGAGCCCCAGATGAGAGATAGGGTCAGTATTGTGCTGTTAGATTGGGTCAGCTGAATATATCTTTAAATTTTGATGTATCTCATCCTTAATAGATGATGTCATTTGATTATTAAGACCTTAGTGGTACTTTTATCCTCTCTGGGAAAGCAGACAATATGAAGGATAATGTGTTTATGTCTGCATAGGAAAGCTAAACATTTTATTTAGTGTCCATGCAAATGCTATTGTTGTTCTATAAACTGCATTTTGTGTCATTTGTGTGTCAGTGTGACACTCACACCCGAATTTACCCAATGAATAGGGTTTGACAGACTTGGACAGGGTGACACGTTGTTACCTACAACTCTCAAACAGTGTGATGAGCGTTACACTCTATACGGCTCTCTGTGTGTCCATGATATTTAAAAACTGAATACTGAAGTATTAAAGTTAAGATGTTTGTTGTGGTAAGACCTACATCAAGCAATGGCGGTCATTCTGTGCAGAATAAGCTCATCTGGTAGCTTCTGCGCGTCACGTTCCACTGCTTTTTAGCTGAAATTGTTTGATCTCTATTAATATCAAAGAGCCTCTAATCTCGACCCATTACTTAACTGCTGTCCATTCAGACACACGATTATCTGGCCTGATTTAAATAAAATGAAATGAAGATGGTTGTTTCTGGTCCCTTGGCTTCACTCATTTGCCATAAACATATGCTCTGTGCCCTTCTTTCCATCTTATTTATGACTAATTTGTTGTGTGGGCTGCGCAAGAAATCAAATTTAATCCAATCCTCCCAGGGACCCTGTCATATAATAACATGGTAATTTCTGTGTATCCTTTTGAAAAATGAGGAAATTAATTCTTCCTGACATGTTCTAATTATTCCAGTGTGAACGGTGGATGGGCTCCCCTCCTTCCTCCTCCCTCCCCCCAGCCCCCTAAGTGTCAGTTGCCGACGGGTGGCGAGGTGCTAATGCTGACCAGCAGCGCGTTTAATTTGAAACATGAGCAGACACCTTTCAACACACCTTCTTAATGTTGGAGTGGCTCACACAAATTAATTCACTGCTCATCTGGCAGCTCTGTTGAGATTGTGTGTGTGCATGCAGGCGTATGTATGTGTGTTTTATTATTGGCGTGTGTATAGGATAGGGGAGAGGTCAATGGGACACTGTTGCCATTAGTAAAGGTAACATAAGGTGTGTCTATGTGTGTGCATGTGTGTGTACTACCCTGCAGGTTTAATGCCTATATGTCAGTGTATGTGTGTGTGTGTGTGTGTGGACATGTGCTGGACCAGGTATCACCATATTTCATGTGACTGGGTGTTGAGTTGGCGTAAAGCTGTCTGCTGGGATGTTGGGATTGCTTGGACAGCTTTTTTTTTCCCTCTCTGGATCTCCCTCCTCTCGAACCAGCAGTACCTTTTCACACATCCACTGCTCCACTGAGAGCACTGAAAGGCTTTAATTAGACTGTCATCAAGCAGTCTTTGTATCACTTCAATTTGCGTGAGGACACTACTGGCAGAGAAGTTGCTTGGAACAATGATCTCATGTTTCATGTTGAAGAGTTAAAAACATGAAATAAATGTTTTTTGGGATAAATTCTTAGAAGATTTCTAATAATGATAATAACAATAATAATAATATAAATTAAAACTGTGCTTGACACAGACTTTTTTTCAAAAAAAGTTATGTAAAACAAAACTGGTTAAAAATGAACAATTTAAAATGTAAAATAAAAACAAACTGTATTCGAAACTGGCATGAAGACTTTGTCCATAGCTCTGTATACATTCACATTTCGCTCTAATTATGTGTACTGTATCTGGCCTTAGCTGAGACAGAAGGAGAAAAAATAAACAAACAAAATTTACTGAACTTTGGAGTTGGGTTCAAACCATAGAACTGTAATTGATTTGGTGTGTGTGTGTGTGTGTGTGTGTGTTGTCTCTGGGTCGTAGAGCAGGGCTCATAGCCGTGGCGTCATGGTCGAGAGAGCATGGCTTTGTGAACAGTGGGTGGGTCCCCCCATGACTCAGAGAGGGGAGAGGCGTCAACATGGCCGCCCGGCCCATAGGGATTAAAGTGCCCCCCTCCTCCACACCCTGCGGGGTTAATCACTGCCATTTTGGATCCATGCAGAGGGAGCAAATGCACTCTCCATCACTGTGGAAGAGCGAGACATAAGCCACCACTTAGGCTGCCACTGCAGCGGCCTCTGTGAGTAGATCTGGCTTCATGAGCTTGTTTCCGCTCTGTACAATGGAGTGTTTGAGCTCTGGTTTACTTGTATTAGGAAGGTTGGAGTTCCTGGATCAGGAGAGACTCTTTGGATATTGCTACTTTTTCTCATATGGGTTGGGTTAAGGGATATATCAAGGAACATGGGATGTAGTTACTGGTAGGATCTGTGCTTCTTCTGTGTCTTGCTGTGGCATGTTCTCTGCGTGAGCCTGTTAATGACACTGAAGGCTACAGAGTGCCGTCTCGTGCCAAGACCACAGCTGCTGATGATTGCATTAAATCAGCAGTCAATTTGACTGGAAGTTTGAAATCTGGAGCTGGGATTGGGGATGTGCTGAAGCCGTGTTAATAGCTAGCTTGTTGTCCATATGGTACTGCTTTAATAGAGCGCATTTGTTGCAGATGGTGGGAGACTTGGTTAGGCAGAGGCAGCTTTTGGCAGAGGCTCATTCTTCGAAAGGGCTGCCGTGCTCTTTCGGACTGGTCCAGGCCAACTCAGTGATAATATCACTCCGCTTCTCCTTCACCAGAAAGCCTGCCCCTTGAATTGTGGCCTAGCTTTAATTTAAAGACATTCTTGTTTTGTGTTCGGAGAAAACAAATACAATGTGGACTCAGTCACTTTTTCCTGGTCATTTGCGCTCCAAACCGCACCTTTGCTTCCATAGGCTAAGTTCAGTTGTTTCTGACCACAATGGGACTGTAGACAGCAGGCACAGCTGAGGAAACACAAGCATACAGAGAGTGAAAGAACAAGGGTTATGGACTAAGACCAAAGATAAAGATAGAAACGAGCAGAGCCTAATCTATTTCATTTTCTCTCCTACTATTTAACTGTTCGCAAGGCCAATGAAGGGTTCAGGTGCCAGTAAAATAGATATCTGTTTATTCTGTCCTGCTTGTAGTATAAATTTGTTGAGTTTCTGCATCAAAGTCGACACTGTTTCTAGTCCTCTTCTTGCTATTCCTGAGCAGGTTTACAGTGTGTAAATGTGTACTGGAACCTGTTTACATGCTGTGCTGTAAGTTCAGAGCAAATTTACATTTGTGTTGGTAATTGTTATAGTTTGTGTGCGCCTGCCTCAGAGTATGTGTGCTTTTTGCACTCAGAGAAGTGAGGAGACGCGCTGATCTGCTCTGCACTGTTTGATGATTTGTTTTTCGTTGTCACTGGCTCGGTGTGCTGTGCCGTGGTGATGGTATTATGTGCTCTGGGCCCAGCTGAGTGGAGAAAAAGAGCAGAGCTGCAGCGCCCCTAGCTATGCCACTCCCGCCTCCCCAGACACCTTATTGTGAGAAAAGTCTCGGCTGAGCCCTCTGGGCCTTGTGGATCCACTGACTCGCTAAGTGCTGGCCAGACTGAAAGGCACAGTGTCCTTGGGCCCAGCTCATTCTTTCCATTCTCTCAGAGGCTTTGTCTCATAAGCAACGAGAGCAAAGGGAGAAAATGCCAAATTACACCCATGTCACTAAAACTTAAGGTGTTTAAGGGCTGAGATGTCATTTGTTGTTGTGTTTTGTGTAATTCACGATGATGTGCATGAAGTGTCATAACAGAAGTTCAGAAAAGAGTATTTTCTTTCCGTTGGTGTTTTTTTTTTTTTTTAAAAGTAGTGATTTTGATCTGCAGCCTTAAACACCTCTTAAATTTTAAAGTTATAAAATTGAATAAAATGATATTGGGGTGATGAAATGGCTTCTTATATTGCAGGAGAATATATTTTTTTGGAGATATTCTTACCATGTTTCATTCTTGAGTGTCTTTTATAAGTCTGGCTGTTAGATCTGAGGAACATTTAGAATTTCAGCCACTGACAGAAGTTCCCCCTCACAAATCTGTTTTTCTGGAATCACTGCTCGTTTTTACCACTTAAAACAAAGCTGTGGAAGTCTAATCAGTTTCAACCAATCCTAACACAATAAAAATGTATATTATACAGAGCAATAACAGAGACTAATGGAAACCTGTTGTAAGTCATTTTTAGCCATGTGTCTCCAGTATTTTGTGGCTAAGGCTTCTGAACGACCCCTACAAGTGGTGACATCATGACCACATCCTTTTGCCTCAGTGACGCTGTGAGTCCCAGCTTGGGTCCCTTGCGGCCGAGCTCCCAGAAGCCACAGCACCCTCGCCACACATGGGGTGCAGCTGGACCACCGTTGGCTACTCCGAACACACTGGGGCTGCTCTGGGATCTGTGGTTACAGCGCTGGATGTACATGTATATATCAGAACACGGCGTGGAAAAGACTGTATAGAGATCAGTAGGCAGAGTTTATTTGATGCAAACATATCATCAGGCTCTCAGTGCAAACCGATGTTGTATGCAAATCCACTCCCTCGATGGAAAAGGGTATAATTAATGATGTCAGTTCATAAAAAGAGAGGATGGGTTCGTAGCCATATTTCTGCTTTAATTAAAGACATGCCTTATTATAGGAGGAAGATGTATGCTCTATGTGTTTTTCTTTCTTTCTTTCTTTCTTTCTTTCTTTTTCTTTTTCTCTTTCTTTCTTTCCCTCCTTCCTCCTTGTTCTTCTGCTTGATTATCACTCATTTCATAGTGAAAATGGTTCTCTGTGATTTCTCCTGCCCAGAAACCCCTGCTGCGCTGACATGGAGGGCTTTCTTAATGTAACACTTTTACTGAGTTTCATTTCCGTTGTTGCCATTTAGGATCATAGGTCGGGCAGGGGTGGTAGCGGGCTAACAGGGGTTAAGCTTTCTGACACATCGTTAGCTTTTAGACTTTGTCACTAATGTTGTGTGTGCCTGTGTTTGTGTCTCATGTCTGTATATTTGAACAATGTCAAACATGGATTATAACATATTTACCCAAGCTGTGTGTTATGATTGTGTTCATGTAGTGTGTGGTCGACTGGCATGCTCACCTGATAGCCTCAGTCAGGCTGGCGCCTGTGACAACTAAGGGACACATGTAGATGGGCGCCCTTTTTCTTTTCCTTTTCACTCCCTTACATGGCTTAAAGGACCTGCAGATCAGGCTCTCTGTGTCTTTTAAGCTGCATGCTTTAATCTGACCCTCTCCCCCATCCTGCCCTCCCGCCACTAACTACCTAATCAGGGATGTTGGGATGAGGCAGTCTCTGTTTTGTGATGTGCTGTTGTTTCCTGTTGTGTTCCGTGTTTGTATTCAACCTACCATAAAGATTTACATTTTTTGTCTTTACCCTTCCTGTGATTCTAATTAAAAATGTGTGCTGTCATTACACACAGAGGAAGTAAATAAGAGAGTGTATTTACCATTGGCTCCTTTCCTAGTCAACCACCTTCTCTAGGCTCCAGTGTTGCTCCCTAATTAGGGTTGGCTCATTAGAAGCCACAGCAGCAGCATCTGCCTTTCAAAGCTGCTGTCAGCCAAACTTTACTAAAGCTAATGAATCCTCTTTGATTTCTTTTTCAAAAGGTCACTTATTTGATTAAATTAACAGCATTTTTTCCCTCTCAAGACTGTTGAAATTTTAAAAAGAAAGGACAATTTGATACCATTACTCTCGCTAGTGAAAATGTCCTTCAGGAATTCAATAGAAAAATCTCCCATGCATTTAAATCCATTTTATTTATCTTTAAAATCCCCACATTTATATGACTATGACTGTTAACTGGAACAGTTTCTTTTCATTTTATTATATTAAAAAAAAAACTCTGAAAGATACATTTATCACTTACATATAAATTACATGTATTAACTACATTTCCATAAATATTTGACATACTGTTTACTGCAGTAAACAAATGAAATATGTAACATAAAATGTACAGTATCCATTTTATCTTTCATATGTGCTCATTTCTGCTTTTTTTAACGGTACAAGGTGGATGGCAGTGTTTAGCTGTGTGTCGATAACTTACTGTACTGAAGATGTACTGTATAATGTGGAGTGGTGTAGTGAGTTGGTCTGACGTCCGATCACTCAACTACCAAAGAAAAGGCAAAAAGAAAAAGAAACATGACCTTTGACCTTAGCAGTTTCTTAACAATTTCCTTTTGTTCTCATAGCTGTGAGAAAACACTGCGATTATTCTAAGTAAACACATTATTGCACTGCTAATCCACATCCTTCTGTCAGTGTCTGTTTTAATTAAAGGAGAAGAGCCAGTAGAAAGATCACGCACACTGACTGGCGATTGGAGGCCTCAACAATCAGGCCAAGATTAAAGGCAGGCTTTGCTTCAGGGTTAGCCCTTTTGCTTGGATAAGACCTGGAGTGGGATGGGGGTAGGAGTAGGGGTGAAAGGGGAGAAAATGATAGAAACATGGGGATGTGGCAGTTAAGACATTCCTCCAGTGAAGAATCGAAAGTATCTTTTCTGACTTTTTATGCTGTTTGTCTCAGTAGCACACCGGATGGGCCTTTCATTATTGTTATGAGTCATGGGTTTAGTTTTGAGTCATACTGTACACAGTGTGAGTCACAATAGCTGTAAAAGTGCTTCATAACGACACCTGATGCGCGGCCACCGTAAAATATACATCAAACCTTTCATACACGTACAAGTCAAAGCCTTTGTACTGTCTCATAAAAATAATGCCAGTCTGTTTAAAATTCCCATTATTTTTAAGTTCTCATGAACTTCCCTGATAAACAATGTGCACAGTGTCTTTAATAGACCGCTATTCATGTTATTGTAAGCCTCAAAGTTTCTCTCTTTGTCAAAAAGAGGATGTGTTTTCATTTTAGATCAATTTTTTATATGTTTATGGAAGACGTTTAACAGGTTTTTGTTTTGTGTAGTCAAAGAGACTGAGAAAATGAGAGTGAGTGTGTGAGAGAGAAAGGGGAAGGAAGAGAGACAGAATACAGGGTGTGAAGAGAGAGAGAGAGAGAGAGAGAGAGAGAGAGAGAGAGAGATGTCTTTAGTCTCTGTCTACTCAGTGGGCAGGACCTCCCCTACATTTCTGCCATTATTTTGATGTAATGAAAGGAGAAATTAATGTATTTTATTAAATTGTTAATTAATTTAGTCTAACAAGATGAAGATAAATGAAACCACTGAAGGTTGACTAGGCTAAAGGGCCCACTTAGCATTTTCCTGCCCTCGAGCTCTGTCTCTCTTGCTCCTTTACAATGGAGCACAGCTAATAGGTGCAGCACCGTGTTTGTACAAACCCACTGAGCTCTCACCCAGTAAGTTTAGATGTGAAACTTTTGACAAAATATTTTATTTTCAGCCTCTATTAATCATAATCTTCTCTCTCGCGATAGTTCATTCCCAAATGGCAGAGCTGCATTTCCTAAATACAGTTAGTTTTGGAAGCGTAGATATGCCATAATCTAATTGAGTCATCTTGACATGTTAGATAAAGCTCAGTTGACATACATGACTCGTAATTTAATTGACTTTTTAAATATATGTATAGAGGCACTGGTCAAATGTTAATACATTACTCTCTTCTGGACATCTTGTAGTCTACTTATAGAAAACAAACACCTTTTATTATCTTCTGCTAGAGATCAGTTATATTTCTCCTGATTGGAGGAAGGTTATATAAATGCCTATTCTCTCCAGCTATGCGGCCCCTTCACATGAGCCTGTGTGACTCCCAGCCTTTCACCATATGAATGGTTATTCTCTATCACGGCTTAGGTGCTATTTGGCGGCAAGACAGACAAAAGCAGAAAGGACATTTTTTTTTTTTTCTAAAGCCAGACAGTTGTCTTCATCCAGTCATACAAGCCAATCAGTAGTCTATGAAGTCCTTCACTCAGTGGACACTTTGTACAGGATCTTCATGGCAGCACAGACCAATCATTATGGCACCCATTCTTTGCTCTCTTAGTTCTCAAGTCATCAACAATGGGTTGTTGATTGTATGGAAAACACCAGAACAATTATGGTCCTCTGTTTTGGTGGCAGGGCAGCGTTTTAAAGTGCAGTCCTCGATAATGGCCTCATTATTGTTATTCTTGGAGCAGGCCTCAGGAGAAGAAAGTAGCTGCTTGCAGTACGTCATTATTTCGTAAATTTCGATTAGCTCATCATGCTGTCTCTGGCAAACAGAATCATAGCTAATTAAAATTGAGTGAGCGCTCTTGCCTGTGACTTAAAAGGTAGCACTCAATAGGCTGTTAATATAAAAAAAGTGGTAAAAAAAAAAAGGAGGATTAGAGGCTGGTAACTCCAACTTCCATCTGCGAGGAACAATGAACTTGTGTTCCTCCGCCTATGTGAAAAACAGAAAGCGAGGAAGTGAGTGTTCTGAAAGGACAAGACCCTTTTTAACAACAAAGTGGGATCCAGGCCTAATAGGCTCTTTGGTGCGAGTTGTTAGGCGAGATCACTGGGGATAGAGGAGTAGGAAGGTCAATGTAATCCTAGGACAGTGAAGGTGGGTCGAGGTTTTACAATAGCAATCTGTTTGTCTGCCCAAAGAAAGAGATTTGTCCATTTTAAAGATTTAAAGAAAACGATCACGGAAAGTGCTGCTAGTAACATATCTCCTCATGATAAAGGGATTTTGTGACAGCCAAAATGTACACATTCCCTCAGCTGATTAAATAAACACAAACAAGATGCCAAAGAGCTGGACCAATTAGGCAGAGCTGTCAGAAGCTGTTGGGATTGTCTCTTGCATCTCCTTTACTGATACAGCCAATTCTGCATCAGTTGCTGGCACCTCAGCTCTGTTGGAAACAACATGAACTCTTACATGAATCTAAAAAACACCTTAATATTTAACCAATGCACTTTTGACTTGCACTAACCACTGCATAGCAGCATTTTCAGCTTCTTTCCCATTGTTCATTTCAATTTAAGCTTACTCATTCTTATATTTTACTATGTACTTTAGCTAAAGCATTGAAAATGTTGAGGTCAGAGGAGGAGTCATGAGCAATGCATTTCCATAATATTCTTAATATTTCAATCAGCACTAAAAACAAATTTCTAAAGCATTGAAAAAAAAAAAAAAACTTTTAATGGCTTATAGTTAAGAGCTGCTAAGAGCTGCTACTCTGAAAAGGAACTCCTAAAACACTGCTGAGTTATAATGATCCATGACTATGGAGGAACAGTATGTGTTTCTCTTTGAGTTTTATGTCCCTTATTACAGCTGCAATACGTCTGCTCACATTAAGCTAATTTATGGCTGAGGCCAGCGTAACAGCAGCACAGGTTAATGAATTTGGCATTACTAATTAAATGTTATTGGGGGGGGGGGGGGGGGGGGGGGGGGGGGGGCAGCAGAGAAAGGGGGAGGAGAGGAGAACGAGACAGAGGACTTTTCTGCAGTTCTTCCTTTTGGGTTGCGTTCACTATGAGTAATACATGAGACGTGAATGTGAAGGCAGCACAGCCTTTGAGGTGAAATGGAGGACAGCTTTGTTTCAGCGCAATGCCCCGACACAATACAATCTTTGATTAATGCATCTGAAAAGAAAGTTGTTTATATGATTGTGTATAACTCCTCAGAATATGTTTAGCAAAATAAGACACTCATTTTCCAGCGTGAAAGAAAAGAGCAGCACTAAAACCTGTATTTGTTTTTTCTGCATTTTGCTGCAATGTGGGAAGGTAAAAGGATTAATGAACAGCTAATGTGATTAGACACTCTTGTGTAAGCTGAGGGCCATCCTGTACACTGCAGTTCAGAACATGTTCCTTTTCACACAGTTGTTGTTAAGCAATTACTTCAGTCACCTCTTGAAAATAAGAATTTAAAGGCCACTGAGCACAGCTGACACAAGAAAAGAGGGATGATGGTGACAGTGTGGAATATTGAGCCATTATTGAACTGCCCTCTGACGCACACCCTCCAGGACCACAGTGTGTTGACCAAAACAAGATATATATATTCCCCTAGATTTACAGGTTACACTTAAACAAACTGCATGTACAATAAGAGTTAACTGTACACACCACAGAAATAACCAGCGATCAGTGATTGTACACTATATGGTGAGTTTTATGAGTCACTGAGGATTTGTGCGTAAAAGTGACTGAAATATTTAAAAATCATTTCAAATGTCTTTGAAATGATTGTTTTTTTTTTTGGGGGGGGGGGGGGTTGGTAAATGTTCCACACATGCTTCCCAGCATTCAAAGCTTTTTCACTTCCAGCTAGTTTTACCTCCTGTATTACAGAGACGTTTTTGGAGCTTGTTATAATATTAGTGTGAAACACCCCTGCTTTTTCATGCATGTATGTCTACATGCACAGTTTAAAATCATACTTTTTCTGCCTCTCTTCCTCCCTCTCACTAGCGCCTCTACACTCCACGTCTGACATACTCTCCCTGAGAGCTAAGCCTTTCAATTTAGATTTCAATTATCATGTTAGTTTTGTGATTAGACTTTAGTCCTCCAGGAATCAGACCTCTCTGCTCCTCTCTATTCCACTTCCCCTGCAATCACATCCCATCTGATGAATTGCGCATATAATTACGGAAGTTATTGAATATGCAGATCACTGTTGACTCTTGGTGTGCGGTTCATAATGCATCAACTCTAACTGTATCAAACAAGGGTCTCTGATAAAGACCCACTCTGATAATGAGAGAGGTCCAATGCATGCTATTAGTCAGAGATAACAGACACCACAAAGGCTGAGACTCAATTAAAAACAGAGCCGCGCTATAATCTGTGACTGTGTTTGTGTGTGTGTGTGTGTGTGTGCCTGCCTACACAGCAGTCAGACCAGTGTAGGGACTTGGCACTAGGCACTGGGCACTGTACAGCTCTACCATTACACCCAGCACAGCACAGACCTCAGACACAGACAGTCTGAGAGGCCAGCCAGCCAGTGCACAAGGTGTTTATGAATCAACCAACATGAGGTATTTCCCCCATGTTACAGTATGTTGCTACCATCGTCTTACACCCCGTCCCATGATGCAATTCCTTGGAGCCTTTCAAGAGACGGGAGTGAAGCACTTTACAGGCACACCCACAGGAGGGGGTTATGGGAAATTTTGAAACTTTTGATAGCTTTTAGAGAGCTTTCTTAAAACCTGGCTCACAGGGAAAGAGAAAAAGGTTTCTCATGCTATATATTTTTTTTATTTTGTTGTCAAAATACTGGGGATTTGTTTCTTGCGCTTCAACAAGTCCAAAACCAATAGTCATTTTTTTCCACATAAAGCTAGTCTCACAGAGTTTCTCAGCTAAAGTTTCACACACAATTGAGAATACAGGGAAACGGAAGAAACCGGGTCCTGTATTTTTAGCCTGAGCTGTAGTGATGTAGCTGCCATTTATAGCTGATATGCCAGGCTGATGCTGGACGGCTGCCCTGCTGACACCAGAGAGGAGGGTTTATAGACTGCACAAACTCTGCACAACATGATCTCCAATACACAGACATGCAAAAAAAAAAAAAAAAAAAAATCTGTAAAATTGCTTTGGCTTTTTTAAAATCTGTAATGCTACAGCACACATAATACACATTTAATTTATTATTTATAAGTAACAGACACTAAAATAAGTAAATGAAATGTGTGTTTGATTGTCACCTATTTCATTGATGAGGTTTTTATATTTCTAAGATTTGTGGGACATAGTTATTCTTCATGCAGTGGAAGTAATATTTTAAGGTTCAGGCTGGTGGCCATGTAATCTGAATCTGAAAACACAAACAAGAGTGAGCTTCAAACCAAGAAATGATGCAAATATTGAAACACTAACAACATACATGTGCAGCTAGAGAGGAAGCGTAGGGGATTTTTTAACTTAGCAGCAGAAAAGATATGGAGACTTGGCTTTTCTTTGTGCTTTCACTTTTGTATCTTTCTGCATTTGCCACTTTTAATTAAGTCTGTATTGAATTATTTTATTATTTATTTTATTATTATTATATTCTTGGTATATTTTGCACACACTGTATATGCATATGCATGATAGCATCCATAAAGATATTTTTGGGTCATTCCTGATCACTCACAACTAAATGATGAATTCATGCAAAACATTTGAAATATATGTTCTGTATGTTCTGCTGACGACAGTCCAGCCAAAATGCTCACACTTAATAATCACTTTTTGGATATGAAAAAACCTTTTTGAATACAGAAAAGTAGATTTTTTTTGTCAGGTCGCAGGCCTATAATAATAAGACCAGTTCACTTTGGCTACGCACACTTGACACCACTTCTTGGTAAGCCTGGAGTCTGTATTTGGTTTATTCATCAGAACATTTTTGTAATTTTCCCCTTTAAATGCGTTTACAGCCATTGAAATGAAAATCCCTAAATTAGCTTTTAAACAGGATTAAAACAAAGGTGGCACTAATCTGGAATGCTGTGAAACATAACTCTTTTGTTGCCCCACATCCTGTGGTCACAATGGCAGGTACTAGTGGATATTTTTCTCTGTCATGGCTGTCTGTTGTAATTAAGACTCAGAGCTGGCTTCCAGCACATGACACATTACTGGACCCTTGTATGTTATTAGGTTAATAGGATTGAACATGTTTACACCAACTGTTAGTTTGACAGGAGGTCAAAAAGGTGACTTAAACTTTGTAATGGGGCTTACACAGCAGATCAAATAGCATTATAGTGGCTGACTAATGGGCCGAGACACTGACAGAAAATACACATTTATGGGCTGAGCCTGTGTTCAATGTTAAATTCCTTAGTGGTCTGTAAAGTAAAAAAAAAACAATCTAAAGGGCATGGTTTAGCTAAATGGCCAATGGGATTTGACTGCCCTTTACTGTAAAGAGTCTGTTGCAAGTGCAACGACCTTTGTCAAGTTCCAGCTATTGTTTGCAGATTGGTTACACACTCTATAGGCTGTGAAAGACACATCTGCTATCCTCAGCTCAGTGGAGAGCAGATAGACAGTCAGGGTTGAGGGTTAGGTTAGTGTGTGTGTGTGTGTGTGTGTGTGTGTGTGTGTGTGTGTGTGTGTGTGTGTGTCTGTGTGTAGGGGTAGGTGGGGCCCTCAGCTACCCTGTCATACAGCTTCAGTCCCTTTCCTCTTATCAAATATTTGTCTGGCCTTCACTTACTATTTACCTTCCATTCTGTTTAGTTTGTTTATTGAAATCTAGATTGACAAAGTTTCCAGAAAGTTGCTTTTAGTCTTTTGTTGTTAGATGTGTGTAAAATCTCAGATATTTTCAAGATATTAATTTTCTTTATCCTACTTAAAATCTATGATCATAGATATTTGACACTGATATGAATATTTTCACTATTTAAGTGTGTTAGTATTTTATAAAGCCACAGCAGGAATTGTTGTTTGATATCAGAAGTGTGTATAAGAAGAGTATAAAATCAGGTCAACTCTACAGAAATTCCCTTTTAAGCTTTTAACATCAAATATAAAACCATATTTGTTTAATGTCCTTTTGATTGATTCCCTGATTGAGATTCAAAGAGTGGTCATAAATGTTTCAGGACAAAGGGTCTCTTTGTGTGAATGGGGCCCCAGTTGAAATGGAGGAGTAGTTTGAGATTACCAGATTATTTCCTACTAGCCCAGTGAGTGAGGCGAGGCGAGGCGAGCCGCAGCCGTGCACCGTGCTGTGCTGAGGCTGAGCATAATGAGTGTGGTGGCAGGGAACCACAACAGAGCCGGGGCAGAGGCTGCCTGGGAACCAGAGGCCCATGGCCCGCAGCCAAACACACACACAAATCCTGCTGCACACTTGTGGCTTTTTAAGAAAGCAATTTAGTTAATGATTTCATTTTGAAGCACTGTCATGATGCATGCATCCTCTGAGTGAGCCAGCGAAACAATAAAGGAAAAACTAACAGAGAGAAAAAGGTATTGGTAAACACAAGCTTCCCCGCAAACCACAGAGGAAAATAACATGTAGCCGCGCGTAATGTGGCATTTGTTGTGAGCACAGCACAAAAATGACTTTGGTAATAGATTGTGGTAGTTATATCAAATTGTTTCTTTTTCTGCGCCACTCTGGACAAATGCAGAAAAGAGTTGAAGCACAGTATGAGCGGTCAGACACATGGTTAGCAGCGGGCTGCTGAGGCATTTTGAGTTTTAGTCAGTGTCTAATCCACTACAGTGTCCACTTCCCCAGAGTGGAAATACAGCACATTTTTCTGTTCAACCATGTCTGTCAACTCTCTGATTTTATAAGGGCTATGCTTCACATTCATTTACTCAGGTTTTGTCAGTGCCGGCCCATGAATGAACCCATCTTAGCATTGCTAAAACAGCAGCTTGTACATGTCTTCTGTGAACCAAATTTTTAGGCAATTACTCAGATCAGTGGCTGGGGTTTCTGGTTTTGCTCTTCAGATCTCATTTTTTCTTCAGTCTCCCTCTCTCTCTTTTTTGTATCAGCTGTCAATCACTGGTGGTAACTTTTAACCACCTCCAAACAGAGCAGGCACCATTCATTTAGTCCTTCACTTTTGCCCGGCTTCTTCCCGTCCAACCTGTCAGAATGACACACACTGTTGACCATGCTTTCTATTCAGCGCTGGCAAATTAATTGGTTTCAGTGGTTTAAATCAGCAATCAATGTCAGTTTCCCAACATAATAAGCCTTAATCATAAATCTTTGAGGTGTGGCTTGCCTGACCCCTATTCATCATGGCTCTGCTAGATGGCCTCATCTGGGTGGAGCAAATGAACTACCCCTGTTTTGATTTTCCAATTGACGTGTCACATGAAACGTGGCTACTCTCTCCCCTCCCCAATTCTATCCTGGGCCCTTCTTCTCACAGTCCTTTAAAAAACAACATACAAGGGCCCAAAGACAAAGAGAGGGAAAAAAAAGTCCAGTTGTCACAAGGGGAGAGACATTTGTGTGCCTTCCCTTGGGTGAGCGTTCTCAATGAATACCATTAATTTATTCAGAAAAAGAAAAGAAATAGCAGAAAAGGAGAAAAAAACACTAAAGAATTAGAGTTGGGCCTAACTGTAGTTAAAGAGCTGTTGTACTCCCAGCTCCTTCAGCAACAATAGAGCAGCTTAATTACAACAGTGTTGAAGGTAATTTCCAATTTTCCCCCCTAGCTATAAAAATCTATTTATATGGCGTGAATAAAAGGTAACAAAATTAGTTTAGAAGGCTCTTTTCTTTAGACATTAAAAATTGCCAATTTGGTCACCAGGACTTGTTCTACATTAGGAAAAAAAAGAGAGAAAGGAACAAGGACATGGGCAGAGAAAGTGGGCCACTGTGTGCCGACATTCCAGATGTCCAAACCAACAGCAGTTGTACCAACCCCAGTTCTGCAGGGCACTAAAGTTGCCAATGATGACCTCATGATGGCAAGACCAAAGACTGAGTTCCATAGTTCCCCTGCCATACAGTACAATAACCCCACCCCCTACCTCCACACACGCACGCACACGCTCACACTCACACACACGCGCACACACACACACGCACACACACGCGCACACACACACACACACACACACACACACACACACACACACACACACAGTCACCAATGTTCATGCTTCTCCCTGAAAAATCCTCCTTCATAATTAGCCATTGTCATTGAGATTGTGGTCCTTTTTAAATGTTTTTTGCTAAAAGGCCTTCCTCTTTTTAATCTTGCCCTCCCCTTTGAGATTTCTATGCTCCCTATAGACGTATTGTGCATCTCTTTGGTAACTTGGGATGCGTCTCTTCACTTCACCCCCTGGCCAGCTCCTCAACTCACTTTTCTGGCAACTGTGAGAGATGTTACACTTGATTTGTTGAAGAGCAGCCATTTGCTGCAAACTCTCCAGTGCACAGAAGAAGTTATCTTTATAAATGACAGAATGGACCTGGCCTGAATAGCGCTTTGTTTACTGTTTAACAAAAAGGGGGCCCCACTCTATATTTCATCTGTCACCGTTGCTTTTCTTTCCTTCAACAATGCTCAATTGTTTCCATGAAAATTTCAGGTTCCATGAACAGGAGATTTCTGTATTATTATGTTCCTGCCAAATTCCGATCTCTGTTTTCCTTCTCCTGCTCACAAAGGGCTCATAACTTACTGTCAACTATGAGGCAAGCCACAAAGCTCCACTGTTGCTCAGCAAATAGGGTTGTGTTGGTTGATGGCTTGACTCACTGTGAGGTTTGCTTAAGTGCAGCAGCAGCAACAGAAGGCTCTTTGGGAACTCCATCCCCCAGCAGGCCCGGAGAAAAAGAGAAAGTTAAAGAAAGAAAGAGGTGTAAAACAACAAGCTGCTTTTCTTGTCTCAGTATAGGGAAACAGTTTGGCGGAAGAAGGAGACCACTGAAGTCGTTGTCCTGCTACTGTTAGTGTCTCCCGATGGGTGTGTGCATGTGTGTGTGTTTGTCAACATCCCTCCTCTCATTTATGTTAAAGAATGATGTGAGTCCAGAAAAAAAAAGGCCAGTGGTGAATTTTTTGGATGGCCATCCTTCATTTGTGAAAGCATACGCATGAGTGAACTTGTGTGTGTGTCCTGGGGAACTGAGAGGCTGTTATGCCATCCAGCTCTGAGCTTGTGTCCTGGGATCAGGAAAAGGGCCAATGGCACAGGGGACCAAAGGAGAGGGAGGAGGAGGAGGTAGAGAAGGAGGGGGCAACGAGGGATTCAGTGTGTGAGTGCTCATCGACCCTTCCTGAGTAGACAGACAGGGACACTTAAGCACTCTCACACCTGCATCTGCCTTTGCCTTGCATGGGGGGCAAGGACACCAACCATGCTGTCATAGCAGCTGCACAAGTGTTTAAAGTGAGATACAAGGCAGTTCCTCCAGCAGCATATTATTGCAAATAATTTACCCTGCAAAGTAATTATCAATGCTCTGCTCAATATGTAAAGTGTGCACTTCAGGTGGCTTGCTTAATTTGCTCTGGGTGGCTATCATTTGAGTGTGGATTTTAGCTGTGGTAACAGTGGCAGTTTCTAATAGAGACGGCATCAGCAGAGAGTGTGAAGTGAGGATGAAGTGCCACCATAATTGAGTTGACTTTTTGCAAGGGAAGGTCAACAATAATGGAGGAACAATTTAAACAAATTCATTTAGACGACTCTCCAGTCACTGTACAGTAGGTTACCTTGTCGGAAAATCTGTATTTTCCCAACCATTTACTATATTTTAATGTCATTATCTATAATTACTTTGTCGGCTGAGGTTTAAGAGATTTAATCAATTTGCGTATCAAAGAATTAAATGTGTAGTAAAAAAAAAGGGGTGAAAAATAGGCAGTCTGGCAGTCTCTTTTTCTGTTTTTACATCTAAATTATTCAATGAACAAACGTTCAAAATGTATATATGTGCACATTGTGTCTAAGTATGCAGGCGTGTGTGTGTGTGTGTGTGTGTCTGTGTGTGTAAAAACAGACGAGCTGTGCGCAGTATACAGCCCGTGTTACGAGTTGATTATGTATCCAGAAACCTGGCTGCTGCACAGCATGGCACAATCACAATGGAGGGTGATAATTTAATTGTGCTAAACGGTGGATTCCGTGTCAATGCTCCTCCAGCTGGGAGCTGTCAGGTAGTAATATCTCATTATGGCAGGTGAAGAACCCAGAGGAACCCTACCACGACACCTGTTAGAACAGGAGGAACCCCTGAAGGGAAACACACAGATGATTTTCTCTCTCTCTGACTTTCTCTCTCTCACACATACACACATATATGCACACACTTGATTTAAAGCCCCCAAACTATTTTCTTTATCAACTTCACTTTGTTATTAAAAATGATTACTATTGTTTGTACAACTAATTTTCACATTTATTGCCATTGTCTGCAAATTGATTTAATTAGCACACTTAGCTTTGTGCACTTATTGAAGAGCTCCTTTAGTGATAAAGAGCACAGTCATAACACCTTTGTTAATTGACTCTATGAAAAGATTTCCTGCAACACCTTGTATACTAATGGTTCTTTTTCAAAAGAACAGTTAGTTTTTTAAAAACACTTATATGTAGCATAAGTTAAATTCATGAAAACATTTTGTATGACTTGGAATTATGTTTCCTCATAAATTAATTGTAAATTTGTGCACACTGTCTTATCTGTGCATGCTTGTATGTGCATGCTTGCCGTGGATGAGTACACATTGCTACACATAGAAAGCGAAAGCCATTTATCTGTTATTTCCTGCCCTCCTGTTTCATTTTTTAATAACAGTCTTTTTGTTTTTAGCAGTTTATTTCATTTTCTCTTCTTTTTGCCTGCTGATAACATGCAAAGGAAGAAGGTGTAATATTCTCCCCTGTGGGGACTTGTGATCAAAACTTGAAGGTGCGAGACATCGGTAGTGAGAGAGACAAGTGTGCATGCTGGGCGGGTTGGGGTGGTAGGGGGAGTCGGTGTGGAGTTACTTATCACTATTGTCTATAAAAGGTAAACAGTGTGACAGAGTAGATACAGCGGGTGAAAGCCAGTCAGACCCTTTTATGATGAAAGAGGAAATGGGATAGTCGAGGACACATGGTCCTGCAGTCACAAGACCCCTAAGATGAGCGGTGCACAACGCTCCTCTAATACTCACCAATTAAACAGAGGTTGTTTTGCACGATGATGAAACATTATCGCAGGGAACAATTCATGACTCAAAGCATTCCAGGCCATATGAGCCCACGGCTGGAGAACTTAAGTCCTAATCCTTCAAATGTGCGCAATATTGTCAGCTATATATAGACCAGTTCTTTTTTTCTAACTGACCCTCCCTCATCTCTGCCTTGACTCTTCAAAGTCGCTGGGGCTTTGTCTTTGAGAAAGTAGGAAAGCAGCATTTAATGCACTTATTGATTACTTTGGTTTGTTAGTTGTCCATTGTTGTTGTGTAATCAAGCATGAGGGAGGGCAGCTTGTCAACGATTCATGAGCTACCCCTTCAGCTCATCAGTTTTTCACTGTTTAGTATGTTAAAGCACAGTTTGGGCTTATTTTCAAGAGAGAAACCGATTAAATTATTAATGTGAGTAAAGTTATTTCAAAAGCACCAGAATATACTGTAGCTGTACAAACAGGGCTGTTTTGCTGATTTTATTTTGCCAGCACAGACACCATGGCTGTAAACACTGTAATTCTATCTGAAAATATGATCAAATTCTACATGCATCTGTAGTACCCACATTCAGCAGAGATCTGCTCCTTATTTTCCTCATCAAATATCCTTGTGTCTACGCTGATCTATTGCACACAAACCCCTTTAGATCTCAGCGCTGTGTGATCCCCGCTCCAAATATGAGGAATAAAGTACCGTATGGTTGCCCTCAGATATTTTCAAAGAATTACTGCTGCACTTCCCCTTTTTCCCTTTCAATAATATGAGGTAGTATTGTATGGGGCTTGTCGAAGGTGGGGGTGGGGCAGAGGGGGTTCTCCGCACTCTTAAGCTGCCTGAGCGCAGCCCTCCCAGCACTGCTAATAAATTATTAACTCCTGCTGACAAATACTGTTATGGAGCCTGCCGCAGATCTGTTGCATTCTTTAACAAGATTGCTGTAGACACATGTTACAGGAGGATGGAGTCTCCATCGCTCCTTTTCTCTCTCTCTATCCCCTTCTCTCGCTCACGCCTCAGCAGTTTGACTGATGGCTGGAGACCAAAGTAAAAGTGCCTGAGAGACTGAATATTTTAGTGGTAAAATAATACCACTTGATTTACTGTGTAATACAAAAGCAGTGCTTTGTTTCACTCTCACACTCCATTGAGGACGAGGTGCTTGTTGCGCTCACTGCTTGGGCTTTTTGGGTGCATGAATAAAAAATACGTCAGAATCTACGTGCCAGACCCGCTAACACCACAAACACACAAACACACCAGCTTTCTCTTCTAAACCCCCCTCCTCAATCCCACTGCTCACATTATGTGCCTGCTTTTTTACTTTGCTCTGACTTTTGATTTTTAATTAACAGTACCCAATTTTGACATCACTTTCTTTTTGATATAATTACAGGAAACAATTTAATGGCTGATTAAAATTGAGGGTTAAGACCGACTAAAGACACACTGCCAGGCACAGAGGCTAAAAAACAGACAGACAGACAGACAGACAGGCACAGGTCTCACACTCCTGCCCTACATCTACCTGACATACTGGGTTTGTTTGTACAGCTGTTGAGACACATGAGATTAACTAAGGCTACCATTGTTTATGCCCTCCTTCGCTGCCTAGGTTGATCTGTGAGTATGTGCCTGTGTGTGTGTGTGTGTGTGTGTGTGTGTGAGAGTGAGACTCAAAGAGTGTTATATTGCATAGAGATTTGAACATACCAGTGCACATTTCTGAATAATAATTAAATACAGAATTATGTCTGATCTGCTTTGGCATTAGTTCCCTCCAGACCTCTCGAGCCTTCTGGGGCTGCTCTGCTTACTGTTTTGAGGGTTTAAAGAAAACATGCTGACACAGCCTTTAATTTCTCTGAATAAATGTCCAGAAGATCTGAGGTCTGCTCCAGCTACCAACTCTCTTAAATCAAGACTAAAAACATTTCTGCTGTTTATTATGGAACTGCAACTGCACACTAACTTTTGCTCTGTCTTTTATTATTGTTTCTATCACTGTGGTAATAAATGTAATTTGTTCTATTTTCCCTGTAACTGTTTTTTTAAATCCACACAGAATAACTATTTGACACCGTGTGTACATGAACAGTACACCTCATTTGACAGACTTCCTTCAGTAGGACCAAGAATCAAACCCAAAAATCCTCGGTCATAAAAGCCTTTCTTAAATAGAACTGATCTTTCCCTATATTTCGGTCCCCAACTCTTAGCAGAAAGTGCAAGGACACCATTGCACCACAGCCTGCTGCAACCTTGAGAGCCCCCCCCCCCCCCAAGCTGAGGGTGGAACTAAAGTGCTGTCACACTGACCCCTGTGGATAGAGCAGGAAATGGGGCAGATGGTGATCAGTGATCAGATGTACTACAGAAACTACACTGAGCATTTTGTCACATACAAACACAGACCAATACCTTCACAGCCCCAATTCGTCTTACTTCTGCCTCTCATGCACACACACACACGTACAGTCATCCTCTAGAGAAGATTAAGGTCTGAGTAGTTATTCTAGTCTTAACGGTCAATGCCTTGTAGCTGAGAAAAATAAGCAGAACAACAGATCGGGGGAAAGCGGATTAGGAGTTAAATATGCTCCAGCTCCTTCTCTCCACTTCACATCAGTAGGAAGGCCATATTATCCCCTTTTTAATTTAATACCAAATGCATAATTAGATTTGCTGGCACAGTGTTTAATTTCATTCATTGTAGCACACAGCGTGAGTGCAGCCTCATTAATTGTGAGAAAAAGTGGAATTGGTTGTATAAATTCTGCACAAAAAAAGAGTTGGGTTGTAAAAAAAAAAGAAAAAAAAAAAGAAAAGAAATTAGAATTAACATGAGTTTCCTTTGCACCTGATATGTCAAGTACACTCTTCACTGTAATATTCATGAAAGCATGTGACAGATTTGTGAATTAAGTCCTCCACTGTTAGCTTTTGATTTTTAAGCTGCTTACATAGGATTTGTTGGCCTGGGGGAACAGCATCACACCAAAATGTTAATAATTTCCTAATTTGACGTGTGGAAACAAAAGAAGACGAGGCTGTTTTTTGTTTGCATCTGAATGCTGCAGAGTGAAACTGACTCACACAAGGAAAATGACAAGATGCTTGAAGGACAAAAAAATAGAAGATAAAGATAAAGGAGATTGCTCAGGTAGCTTAGCAATAAAAAAAAATATATTTTTTCACAGGAAGAAGCAACCTTGTTTTACGTCTCCAGCTTATTGTGTGATTTTTTTTATTTTTTATTTTAACTTTTCATCTGGATGGTAGTTTCACTGCCTGGCTGACCTACTGCCTGAGTAACTGTCTTGGGGTTTCAGCCAGGACCCAAGTAGGCACAGTTCCAGCCCTAGATCAAGTCATCTATCTGCATTAAACAAAGGATTAGGGACCCCACAGCCTGCTGCAAACTCCCCAAGCCAGAGCAGCTACAGGCAACAGTCAGGTGGAGCATTCAGTCAACTCAGCACTATCTGTTCAAGTGCACCACTTCTAATCCCAGTTACAGCTATGTACAATCACTTGAACATAACTGCCAGTTGTCCATAAAATACTCAAAGAAACAGCATTCCTTTTCATGTATTGTTGACAATCCTCAAAAGATAACATTCTTTCTTGACTCTGTTCTCTCTTATTTTCTTGCATTTTTCATACTTCATATTTTCTTATTTTCCTGCAGCAGAGTCATGTCTGCCAAGCAAGCCACGTCTCCTTTTGCCTCTGTGGTTGATGGGGATGATGCCATGAGTCAGGAGCACTTGTCTTGGGAGAAAGAGGAGAGCGCCGAGGCGCATGGCACACCACAGCTACCCCTGCACAGTCTGCTCCATGGAAAATCCCATCCTGATGAAATGCAGCCGCTTAGCAGTGTACCGCCAGAGAGCGACTGGGACAGCCTGGTGTCAGCCCAACAGCGCATGGTGAGACAACATACTACATACATGCAAAGAAAAATGGAATTAGCTAGCTAGCTAACTATAGTTAGATTACAACATGCATCTTCATTGGTTGGTAGTGCTGTTGAGAGCGCACCTTTGAATGCCACCAAAATCTGTTCGCAAAACCAAACATTTAATAATTAGCGACTCTGAAGATTCAATGAAGCCCCTCCAATATAA
This sequence comes from Protonibea diacanthus, assembly GCA_028641955.1. Lineage (NCBI taxonomy): Eukaryota > Metazoa > Chordata > Actinopteri > Sciaenidae > Protonibea > Protonibea diacanthus. The sequence continues at coordinate 24,561,603 of CM053976.1, read as the reverse complement.
ATAAAGTTTGGCAGAATGTTCTTTTTCATTCTTATTTGGTGAATTTGTGGGAAGAATGGAATAAAACAGAAATAGTTGTGGTTCAGACACATAAATGGTGAAGCTTCTTTATAGATAAAATCAAGTTGAGCAGGACATTTTAAACCTATAAGTGTGCACTGTCTTGCTGTCTTCCTTTGGGTATTCAAGATTGAGGTTTAGCAGACACTCATTGTTTCTGGTTTGTACAAAGAAGCTCAGCCCATATTCTATCCCTAGCTTCAGCCTGAATGTTCCAAAATGCTGTGAAACCTCTGAGATCTTCAGATAGTCAGCTCTGCCAAACACTGAACCATCAGCTATTATTAGGTCAAACAGAAGCCTTCTAACTCTCCCTTGCATAATACGAATGCCACATACACAATTGCATCATGACCAATGGAAGGGTATGTAGCCTCATCTGCTCCCTTTAGCTTGCATTTGTGTTGCTATTAAAGAAACATGTCTTGTCTGTGCGCGGGTGTTGTTTTTCTTGTTGTGTCTCAGCTACATCTGCAGCCAGACCCCAAACACTGTACATTCTAAGTGCGGAGCTGCTTTGATGTGAGCGGAGTGAGGAAGAGCACAGGCACTTGTGGGCTATAGACATGGGAGGCAGGTGGTTGTCTGTGACAGACGGCTCTGTGGTAAAGAGACCCAGAGGGCCTCTGAAGTAGCTCTGCAGTTGGCCACTGAGACCCTCAACACCTCAGCATCGTAGCACAACACACATGCAAACAGACACATGAATAGCCTCTGTAGCAGACTGCTCGTCGTGATGCCGGGGTGTGTATGCTGACTGTGTAGGTAATTGACAGGAGGAGGATCGCTCAAGTGTCCTTTTCATCTGTGGTACATTTCAGGATGTTACTAACTGGATTTTAGAAGGTTTTATGATGTGGAGCGAAAAACACAGAAGAAGTTTATAAATGCCTACAACCAATATTTAATAAAAAAAAAAAAATAAAATCTTATAATACTACTAAAAACACAGCACCCCCGAAAACAGTGTTTACACACAGGTTGCAACAAAATGTCAAAGGCAAGTAGTATTAGTATTATTCATAAAGAAAAAATGGAAGAAAACATACAAGAGGGCACAAAAAAACATTGAATGGTATTAAAATATGAATATTTTGATCCTCTGCAGAGGTTGTTTTGTTACAATATGAATATTTTGAGTAAAAAGTGGTGTCTATTCAGTTTATTGTAGCAGAGCAGCAAAAGAATGTAATTACTGAAAACACTGGCCAAAATGTGATCTCTGACTGCGCTAAAGAAGGCTAACAGCCCTGAAAGTAATATGAAGAAAGGGTAACGGAAACAGTTAAAGGGATTTGCATATATTGATATGATATACTGCTCTGTTAGGAATGTAAACGTTTTTGAATTTATTATGTTTAGAAGTTACTTAAAACACAAAATGAGAAAAAGAGAAAAGAGAGGGAAAAGTAAAATGGAGGACGACAGGGAGAGATAGAGAGAAGAAATGGGAAAGGCATAAGACGAAAGGAATGAGAGTGTTGCCTTTGCTGATTACCTGACTCCACTGCTGTGCCATGCGTCTGTGTGGGCTGTGCCCTGAACCGGTGCCAGCTGATTAACCCAGCACTGCTCCACTCCCCTCAAGCACTCTCCACTGTCTCTGCCACACTGCATAATCATCCAACACAGGGCTGGGAGGTGCAGAGTCGACCGGTAGGTCGTGCCACCCTGGCGCTTGGTACCAGACCACCCTACACACCACTGCAACTCTGCCTGGAGCTCGACATGCAACGCAGGGATGAGAATTTGGCACTGTCAACATTCCTGCCCAGTGTACCGCATTCCTGACTTTTTATTTAGGATTGTCAGTGGCTCCAGACGTCGTTCTATCATTGTACCCTGCTGTATTACACTCTGTTATCACACTGCTGTTGATTAAAGCTCACTTTTCCATGAGAAGCATGCAGTATGTGTTGGATTCAGATGTGCGTCATGTTTATTCTTTTCACTGCGGAGGGCCAAAGTTTAAATCAGAGCTAAGTGTTCCCCTGTTAAAGGCTGCAAACTCCTGGCTGCTTAGCTACCTTCTGCTTTCTCAGACTCCACAAACCATAATTAACACCACCTTCTGTCAGAAGCAACCCTCAGCCATGGTCTGCGTGCTGACTATACACTCCCATGTGCAGAGTATTCTCTCCTTCACTCCCCCCCTCCTTTAAGCTCTCTCCCATTCTTCTCCCCATTTCCTTCATGTCTCTTTTTGTGCATGGGGAGCACTCAGCCAGTCAGCCAGAGACAGGACCCTTAGTTAAATACTAAACCATACACAGGTGGGACTGAAAAACAACAACAGCTTCAGACAGGACACAGATTTATGATGGCTCAAGGCACTCAGCTGAGAATAGGTCTCCACTAGAAAATGAACAAATTACACAGCAGTCACCCTAACACAAATGCACACTCAAAAGCAATTTGAGAAATTACAGTTGGGAGGTTTCTCTGTGTAGTCTCTGCAGATGAAAAGTAAAGCCTGAGCACATTATGGATATGCCCTATGAAAGTGTACCTCATCATTTCATCTCAGTTTTTCACTTGTCATGTCTCATTTACCAGCGCAGCTAGCTCTGTTGAAGATACAGAAGCTGCTGTATGAAAGCCAGAGAAGGAGCTATTTGATATGGCCAAATCGCCCCTGAGCCGCAAAAACCCAGCAATCACTGCATTTGAATGAAAAACTGTCAAAAAGCTCAATGGAGCCCTGACAGAACACAGAAACACACTCATCATTTAATACAAATCCCATCCCTTGTTGCCACCCCTCCCAACTTTTGTTTGCCTTACAGGAATCTGACAGCAATAAAGTATGTTCCCTGTACTCCTTCCGGAACAATTCCACTTCCCCACACAAGCCGGAGGAGGGGGCCCGGGAGCGAAGTGACCTGCTGAGCGGATCAGCGTTTGGAACTCCGGAGCGCCGCAAAGGAAGCCTGGCAGACGTAGTGGACACGCTGAAGCAGAAGAAGCTGGAGGAGATGACAAAGACAGAGCAAGACGGTATGACTCCCTGTGTTTGTGTGTGTGTGTGTGTGCGTTTGAGGTAGGAATACCTTTTTTCTCCGAAGTGTGCCTGATCATCCCAAATTTTCCCGTTTTCTTTTTATACGTTTGTAGCTTCCTGACTGTCTGCCTTTTTTCTCTTGTATCTTTCTGTCTCATATACTCCTGTGGGCACACACGAGCCGGGAATACTGACGTTACAATGTTTCCAGTTTGTACTGAACCTTTTCCAATGTGACAAAGACTGTGTGGCAGTGCACCTCAGCATAAGTGTGGTCTTCTTCCGTGCCAAGGCAAACTCTTTGACTATAAAACTCACAGTGCTGAGCCGATGCCAGGAACATTACCTCTTTTTATTTTGCTGCACAAGAACACTTTTCACTCAGCGCAGGTATTCATCAAAGTTTGCTACCCACAAACAACCCAAGCCCTGCTCACAGGTTTTACCTGTGCCTAATTAATTTATCTATTTCTACATTCATATTTTCCTACAATTACACACGCAGAAAGGAAATACTTGTCTGTGATAAGACTGTTAGGCCTATGTCATATTTGCACCCCGATTCACCCCACTCGGCTCTCCCTCCCACAGCCTGCAGTCTATCAAGAGTATGGCGGAAAAACAAATATTTGAAAGAGCTGCTGAAACACATCCCCCTTCTTAATTAGGGCTGTAGTAATATAACTACATCCAATCAAATGTTAAACCCCCTTGGGAATGCATGTGTCTCATTTAGTGTCTGGGGAGCTCTTAGCTTAAGCACTTCATCAGACGAATAAATTAGACCTCTGTTAGCCTAAAAATAATTTGCCACTTCTTTTTTAAGTGTTCGTTTGGTGATCTTTGTATCAGAGCATCACAGGCCTCTCACCAGATAATCATTTAGCAACATCCTGATATGGGGACTGATTATTTGTGGTGTCGTTTAGATCATAAAAAGACAGAACAATCAGTCCTTATTCAACTGAGCACCTATAATTTGGAGATCATTTAGAAAGCTGAAAAGTTTGGATAATTGAAATGGATCGAAATGGCCAAGAAAAGGTCTAGATGCAATCGAAACTTTAAATTCAGGAAACATGTTGGTGCGCAGACGCATGCCAGCATTTTTCACCCTTTATGCCAATTAAACTTCTGCCGACGTGTGATGTTAAATTATTCAGTGTAATCGATACATTATATATTATTTAATGACCATTGATCTTGGCAATCAAGCAAAAATATAAAATACAAAATATGAATATTTGGAAACTGTTTCTTCTGAACACCTTCAGATGTGAATATGCAATATTCTTGCTACTTGTCTTCTTGACACTGGCCTGTTCCCAGGACACCCACAGTGCTTTACAGGACAAATTCTGGTTGGTAAAAAAAGTGAAGCAATTTTACTCCTTGTTCTTTGTTTGACCCTAAGGTGAGAATGTTTTTTATATGTGTCCTGTTTCTTTCAGAGTTGATTTTCTGGGCAAGATTGTCAGTGCTCTCTATAGCAACGGCGGGCATTATGGTAATGAGCCCCAGCTGGTGAAGGCTGGTTGTTGCAGTAATTTAAATGGTCAAGTGCAGCTTGTAATCCAGGGCCGTATGTTAGTGCAGGGAGGAGAGGGTGCCGTAGAGTGCCATACAGCTGTTTTAATCTCCTGTTAATAATAGAGACTTGGTCTGCCTCATGCGCTGTGTATCATCACCACCTAAATAAACTCCCTTGTTGGAGGAAATTAGTTTCTGAGCAGGGAACACAGCAGAAGACAAGAGCCTCACAAAGTTCAGTATGGCGTCCCCAGGCTGCAGGAACTGAGAGATACTCTGTTCTTGAGAGCACTTGAGGAAGCTTCAGTGGTGATGATCAGTGATTACTGTAAAATGGAGGGAGAGGGACTCTCAAACTGCCAAAGGAAAACCTCATGAAAACCTTTGAGGAATCACAATCTTATTTCTTTGTTTATGGAGAGAGAGAGAGAGCCTGTTTGAAATTGGAAAGGACATGATTAACCTATTACAGTAGGTTGGAGAAGCCATTTGTTGTCTTAATGATGTTGCTAATGTGGCATAAGCAACAGATGAGCTAAATATATCGCTTATCTAAGCATGACAACTGTTGTGTCTAATTCTGCTGCTTTGGTGCCTGCCTGGTCGGGATCACTAAGGTCCTCAGAGACTCCTCACCATCTGCTGCCATTCTTCTCTGGGCTTCCTTGTCTGGTCAAGATAGTTCATTGTCCTGGTGGACTGAGGATGAACATGGTGACCTCAAGTGTAGAGTGAAAACAAATGGAGCTGCAGTACACATTACACAGTACATTGCTCATATATGGAAGATGAAATCTCACTTAAAGTGATGTTAACATTGGTGGAAGATTTGGTTTGGAAAGCTTCCCGGACATGATATCCAAATATTGTTTGCTGTCTTTATTAGCTGTTTATTAGCTTTTTCAGATGTGTGTGTGTTTTTTTTAAGTATTTGAACAGTTCGGACAAGGTGCAAAAATATATATATAAAAAATAAATAAATAAATAATGCATCTTTTACTAATAATGTCTCAATTCAAAGAAAAGCTTTGACCAGTTTCCTTCATTGATCACAATACCTTATAAACATTATAACAATAGAGACACACTCAGGGTTATAAGTATCACTCCTCCATTCTTCCATCTCTATATATTTGTACCCTTTCACCCTCTCTATCCTTCCACCCTTCCTCTCCATTTCTGCTCCTTAAAGTGCTTTAAGTGCTTGTGACTGTGCTAATGAATGAAAATGTCCTCCCAGCAGCAAGCACCACATTTAGCTGAATAGTCACCTTTGCTGTAAAAGCTCTATTAGGCCCAGTTGCCAGCAGGGCTAACGATTGTGCCCCATGTTTATTTACTAGGTATTGTAAATGCATTATTTATGGACAGGTCTCCAGACAGCACTTGTCAAGAGTTAAAAATGTCAGTATAATGTATTAAGGGGAAAAAGAAAAATAGCCACCATTATAAAAACCCAAGGTGACCTTGATTTGATTCACATGCAATTAGAACGGTTTTATATAATGCACTAAAGTATGAATCAATACTGTGCAAGTCAACACAGAAATACTTTGTGTGTTGAGTCTTTATGATCGTCCCCAAGACAAGGACGGGTAATTGGGTTTAATTCCTGCCTTAGCTTCCTGCCTTAGCTTTTAGGGATTTTCTTGGGCTCAGTGTCTGCATGTTGAGTCCGTGCCAGCGGAATTGGATGAAGTTATGAATCTTTTCTCATCTTTGTGTTATCGAGTGATATGCCGAGACATTCTTTCTTCCTTTCTGAGTGAACAAACTCCAAATGAGATGCACATAGATACGAAACAAACAAACAAACAAACATAACAGAGCATCAGATGGTCTCAATCCAACATATTTAGTCATTTTTTAAATGGTTTCAGTCCAGCTGTGATCCATAAACGTGCCCATCAAACTTTGAGTGTTACAGTTTCTTATTAGTCGAGTCAATGTTTCTCAATCATTTCACTATTGTTGATTACAATGGCCATGGTATCCAGAATCACAGTATACCGTTATGGCTCAGTTCCCTGGATGTTGACAGTCTTTGATTAGGGCCAACCAACCGGTGAACAGGTGTAGTCTGAAGACATTTGCCACAGCTGTCTGACAGTGGAGACATGTATAATCTATAGCTATAATCTAAATATCAAAAAAAAACCCTAACCGTTTCCCAGCTGCCATTCAAAAGAAAACAGACAAGCAGCAGCAAGCCCCCCCCCCCCCAAAAAAAAAACAGAGGGAATGCCCTCCATTTTATCTTTCAGTTTTTTTTTTTTTTTAGACCAGTCAGAGTGGATACAGTAGGTGCTCAAGCAGAATACTCAACACCTGGAGCCCTTTGACAGAGTCACGGCTAATTAGCTTAGCAAAGGGGAGCCACACCACCATTCAGCCAAACCGAGACCCCTCTTTAATCGCAGGTAGAATGATATTTCATGACTACTGTGAAAGAGTAGTCAGCGGCTATTACAGCGGCAGGTAACCAAACCGCTGCTTGTGACATAAAACAGCACAACATGGTGTGCCATTGTGATGTATGTGTTTCTGTGTCATCACTTAGACCTTTCTTTCTCTCACTCTGCCTTTACCACCTCTCCACTATTTATAAATGTAATCCCCCAACGAGGTTGTGTATTATCACTGTACAATGACTATGCAGTAGGCTGAGTGTGTGTGTGTGTGTGTGGGGGGGTGATCAGCATTGTGTGTGTGTAGCCCCAGGTCATTATCCTCTATTACAACAGGCCATGTAATGAGATTCAGGGATGGGTGAAAGCTTTGGAAGAGAATAGGATCAGCTCTAAGCCTGTGGTCTGATTAGCACTGATGAACTCTTGACTCTGTTGCAACACCGTCCCCCGTCATTGTCACACTCCCCTGCTGACTCCAAACGGAGGCTGACTGGAAATTGGCTGCAGGTGCTTAATAGCAGCAACAGATTTATCTTTTGGAAATTTATTTATCTTAAATGTAGCATTAAAAAAGATTTTCAAAAGGTTTTCTAAAGGTCTATAACTGTATGTATAATGCAATCTGTATTATACATTACTTCCCTCCCCCCAAAGAGACTGATGCACTTTCTCCCCTCTGATTTTAGTCCCTCCCTTCTCCCCTCTCCTCTCATCCCAGCTGCCATGTCATCTGGTTCTGCTTTATCCCACCTAATTAATAGGAATCTTTGTTATAATGATCTGAGCATGAGCCTCTGACTCTATGCATATGCAATGAAGGCTGGAGATCCAGTTACCTCAGTTGCCGATTTTGAGGGATTCTTGAGACATAGCTCTACGCTGCCGCTGAGTGAAGCATCCTACCGGACGGCCTAAGGCCGGGACCCTCCTGGCAAGACACACACAGGCCAAAGATCAGTCAAACACCAGCGTTTCTCCTGTGCTCCCTGTTCCCATCTCCTTTAATAATCTGTTCTTTGTACTGTCAACATGATTTCAGCAAGCTGCTTATCTTGATGCAAGTAATCTATTTGATCAAATAGCCAATATAGTTTAGTGTGTGCGTGCGTGCATGCATGCATGCATATACTGTATGTGTCAGTGGGGGTCTTCCTGTGTGTGTGCATGTGTGTGTGTGTGTGTGTGTGTGTGTGTGTGTTCTCTCTTGGCCTGTGGTGTGGTGCACCAGCCCAGCGGAGCAGTGCTCTGGTCTGTCACTTTTGTTTGAATAGGTAATGTAGATCTGTTCAGGCTGAAGAGACATGAGCTGGAATCGCTTGTTAGGACACATGATCAAAAGCGGCTCTCTGCTCTCTGCCAATCAACCCTCTTGTCACCCTGTGAAGCAGACGTTAAATAGATTTTTCGGCTGTATGCCGCGGGCAGCCTGCCAACCTGACATGTGAACTTTCACAAAAAAAGATACCCTGCCCCTCACTCCTCCTTAATCTCACTTTCCCAACCTTCTTCCTTCTTTTCCATTTTTTTTCTTTGCCTCTTTTCCTTGCTTTTTTCTCACCTCGTTCCCATATTTCCCTCTACCATCATGTCACCTTCATCCAGATCAACATTTTCCCTCCTCCTTAGATTTTTGTCTCTCACCCCATCTTACTCTCCAGTGGCAAAGTTGCTCCTCTGCCAGGCTGAGATCAGAGCCCAGGACTAAATGGACTGGCTGTCTGAGGGGGATAGGGAGCACAGAGTGCTTGGTCCACTGCTGAATTATGTATTTACTATCTGTTCCAAAACAGAGCCCTCACATAACACCGGCACGTCCCCAAAGGACGACGGGGGGCCGACACAGGTTTCACTTTACACAAGCTAAGATATAGATTTTGTTGCCCCTTTCAAAACGGGAACCCTTTCTGCTGTCTTGGTCATTCAGATGACAAAACAAGCAGCTGCTTCTTCAATGTGCCATTCTTTGCATTCAAGATCACCTTCCCCAGTTCTCATATTCCGATTAGTCAACAGTAGCAACTGCTGTGGAGCATTCCAGGGGCCATCTTTCCGGGTTTCAGCTGTTGAGCGTGTCCCCCTGCACCCATGCAGCACAAAACTCCCATTGTGATCCTGGCTTTCTGGCTGCACAGGAACCCCTTGATAGGAGGAAACGGGTGTCTCTGAGAAACAAATCACAGCCAGGGTTGCACAGAGACTTGTTTGTCTTTACATAGTCACACACCCGTACACTGGATGTAGGTATGTCTCGCCAGTGACGTCACTGCATGTGCAGCAGTAATTTTAGGGGAAAAGTAAAATATGTATATTGGCTGTCTGAAAAAAAACAAACAAACAATAGATGTGCCTCTGTGCTGTATGTGGGTGATTGGGCAATTAAATCAGCAACACTTTGTAATGGCCTGACTGTTTTATGTGACACTGCAGTATTTAAAGGGGCACAGAGATGGTGAAACGCTGACATGTAAGAAGGCAGAAGACATTAATGCTACTATATCTGTCATTGGCTGTGAGGCCAAGAATTGGGAAATGTGGCTGAAAAGAACATGAAGTGTGACATAAGAGCAGAGAAAGTTCATAAAGCCAGGACAGTGGAGTGGGGGGAGGGGCTGAGGCAGTGAGAAATGGGGAGATCAGGGGCTATTCCACAATGGGATGGGGTGCAGAGGGAGGGCACATGTGTGTGTGTGTGTGGTTGTGTGCGTGTGTGTGTGTCAATGCCTGCAGTAGGGTTACACTGGGAGACTTGTGTGCCAGCTCAGTATCACTGTCCTAGCTGTGGCATTCAGCTCCCAAGCATTCTCCACACATAACTTGACAAAAGAGCCGGTGTCATCTGACCAAGGATCAAAATAGTGTGAGTGTAACTCACACCCTGGACACAGACAGCCTCTGTGGCCTGCTAATGATTTCAGAGCACATTGCAGGCTTGTTCTGTAAGTCAGACGTACGTCAGCCATCCAGCTAAGAGATCCGCCTTGACAGAAGCAAACATGACAACTAGTGTACATAAAGCCTATTAACATATTTGCATTGTTTTTTTTTTTCTCTACACAAGCTTGAACGTCTTACACCAAAGTTTGATGGTTGCCTCTTGAACAAAGAGACTATTTAATCAGCAGTGATGAAACAGATGTTTCCTCCCACTCGATGCCTTTTTCTTTCTCCTTGTTCAATACATTACAGTACATGTGCCAGCAGATGAGATGAGGATGTCAGAAGAAACGAATAGAAATGTGTTTTATTGCACTGCAAAGCCTGAGTGCCAATGAGTATAATTATTTGACGGACGTCATCTCTCTTTGGAAGTACCCCCAGAATAATTTTTTAAGTCTGCACTGCTCGGGTGGTTAATATGTTTTAAGACCATGTCGTCAATTGCACATCATGAAGTTCAATCGATTCGTTGACGTTATTTAAAATTAAGATTAATGATTTGTTGGGGGATTTGTTATTGTGCCAATTAGTATAATATTGGGAAAAGGAAATTGGGTCGTTAAGATAATTTTACCTCCTTTACTGCACGTCATCTTTCTCTTTCCTTTTCCTTTTGTCATTTTTTCACTGGGTGGGAGGCACAGGGTGGGTGTCATTAACTTCCCCCGTTGTGAGCTGGACCAATAAGCTCAGTCACTCATGAGAAGCAAATTTCTCCATCTTTGCCCAGCAGGTCTCAGTCCATATGGCCCTGTATCCAACAGAAAGGGAACGACCGAAAAGAAAAATGCAGCTTCTATTGTTGCCAAACTAACTTGAACAATAACACATTACAGCACTTAGATGTGGGTAAATGAATGACTGCCTAGGAGTAAGAATGCTTAACCTTTAGAAGTGCTTTGGTTACTTCATCGGTTCTTTATCCAGTGGCAGGACAAGAATCTGAATTTTATTTTTAACTTCTGAATACATTTTATTTGTTAATATAATCAATCAATAATTTGTAATGATCAAGCTGTAAAAATGTTAAAGTGATGTAACGTTAAAGTTTCCACACATTTTTTTTTAAATCTAAAAATAGTACCCTTTGGTCTTACAGTCCAGTAAGCAGTGTGTGTGCATTCTGAACTCTTTCTGAATTAATAATACCCTCACCCAGAATTTATTTCTTCCTTTTTTCCTGTTCAAAACCTGTCCTTTACTTAGACTGAAATGAGAATATACAGCACTATACAATTGGAGGATAGTCACATATATATGCATTAGCAAAATTCAACACATTTAGAGCATGCTGTATTACCAAAAGTACAGTAAATTACCCGTCTTATTCTTGTAATTTGCACTTTTTTAATATCTCATCTTATGGTTCACTCTCTGAAGCGCATCGCCGTCGTCCAGTGTTTATGATGAAATAAAGTTTCGATGTCTATACCCGACACTTGGCTTCACTGCAAATTGTAATGCATTCATGTGGATCCTATTAGTCTCTTTTTGTCCTTGTAGAGTCAGACACCCATTAATTTACTAAATCACACTGAACAGCCATGATCACAGTACTCCACGTTTTCTTCACACATCTATTAATTTAACATAGATGAATAAATGTGAATGTTTTCGAGCACTGATTAGCAGGCAAGTTTATATCTGACAGTTAAATTGCAGGGTACCCAAAAAAAATCTCTCCAATGCAAGGTACCCAGTAATTTAATTTTTGTGTGAAATTATTATAATTTATTACAGTGTGTGGACCCTAATGATTACCAACATCAAATGGAAATTATAAATTGAAATCAAGTCCACATATTTCTCCTCATAATGTTCATCTTCACAAGTGCTGATCCCCTCATCAGCATCGGCTGAGATTCCTGAAGTAGTGTCTACTTTTTCTCTCCACTAAACCAAACATGAGCTTGCATCGCTATCGCTATCTTTTTTTTTTTTTTTTTTTTTTTACATCTTACTGCCTTTCTCTTTTGCTTTCTTACTCTATTGTTTTCTAGTTAAAAAAAAAATAAAAATAACCAATGTCGCCGATTTAAGGTGCTTATGAATAGCTTTATTAGGCTGATTATTATTAAATCTCAAGAAAAACCCCCCCACTAAGGATTGAAATCAATTATCTTGGTCCATTTTAATGAAATCTCCACTTCTCTTTGACCTTGTCTGGTTCTTTATACATGGACTATTGGTCTTCCTTAATTTAATAGAGTAATTGTTTGTTTCCCACTGAGTTGTTGGGTACATTGTATTGTTAGCCGTGCTCAATACTCCCTTTGCTGTCTGGATAGAGGTTTTAAAGCAAAAAAGGGGAGAGGAGAGGGAATGAAAAGTTCATTTTGCTATCCAAGCATTTAATGGTCCTAGTTCTTAAAAGTGACCTTGTGGGGTAGAGAGCGGAGCAGCACAGCAGCTCCTTCCAGATGCACACATGGCATCCATCGGGGGCACAATCACGCACAGTCCCAACACCTCAGGCTCGGACATATGTTGAGTTTTATTTCATTCTTCTGACATTAATCCTATTCACCAGCTGTTCTGCCAGCTGCCACTCTCCGGCTTAAGGGGAGATTGCAGTTTTGGGGGCTCTGAGTACTGGTTTATCTTGGCTCCTCATCTGCTCCTCACGAAGTTTTGATTGGATTTTTTTTCCTTGCCCTCCTCCTACTTCCAGGTTCCTTGAGTTGAATACTTCCCTGCAATCTTTCCCCTCTCTTTCAACTTCTTTGCTTTTGTTTCCCTTCCCCCTCTCTAATTTGTGTGCAGATAAGAGGCTGCAATTTGACTTTGAATCTTAGCTTTTCATGGCCCATGCCCTCTGCGAGGCCTTCAAGTCTTTAGCAGTGTTTCTCAAGACATGTCCAATTAACACGCTCTGAATATTTATTACAAACATTAGCACCAAAGAGGTATAGTACAGAAGTTAGTGATGCACAGCATCCTCAGCATGCAGCACACTAGCCTCTTGTCAGCCCCTCAACTTGTCCCAGTCTTTCTGTCAAGAGAGCATTTGTAAGGCATCACAGCGCTGTCATCTAACAGCATTTCTGTAGGATTACCCTGGACATGCCCTCAGCCTGTACAGTTATGATTATTGACATATTGGGTCTGACATATTTCACATTTATGTGCATTGTCTGGAAGCATACTCAAGTGTTCTCAATGTCATTTCTGCTGAAGAACGGCCGGGCAGTCTGCGAGCAAGGGCCGCAATGAATTGATCATTGCTCACTGCTCACTTTAATAATTCAAGCCTGATTGCCACAGAGTGCCGCAGTAAAATGGATTGGGAGAGGTCACATGCTGCATAGCTCAGGAGGTGAAGCCCCTTGGGGATGGTTAATTCATATATGCTTGATAGACACGTGTCCTATTTAAAGAGGTCAGGGTGCTGTGTGTGTACACGTCTTCTCAGAATGGCCAGGTCAACACTGTAGGATTAACACGTTGGTCAGTGCAGATAAGGGCGAGGGATAACGGGAGAAGTTTCTGGTTATACAGGCCCAATGTGTCCGTTGGCCTGAAGAAAAAGCTGAAATAAACAAAAAGTTACCTGCAAATTACATTTAGCATTTTCCTACATAAAACTGCATGGTAATAGATAACAGTTTTGACATGTGGCTGTGCGTGTCAAGGTCTTTCAGTCCACTTTACCTCATTTAACTCTACAACCTTCACTTAAATAAAAACAAGAAGTAGAATGACACTTTCTGGAAGCAACTACACAATGTTCACCAAATTTCAAAGAAACAGAACAGACCAAAAAAAAAAAGATCATTGAAATGAGTTTCTACCTTGAATACTAACTATGATAATCACTATGTGTAGGGCTGTTGATCTATTATCAATCCTGCGTCAGTATCCATAAAGAAACTTCTATGACTCCTGCTCACAAAAAGACCTTGAACTTATCAAGAAAAACTGACTCATGACCACTTCTAGACACAGACAACTAAAGTTAGCACTTGGTGAGATACAATGTTCACGACGAGAACATACTGTAAGAAGTAAGGAAATTTGGATGAAGGGAAGTGAGGCAGCAAGGGAGGACGTGTCAGAACCTCAGATGAAGCACATCTCCTTCATGTTACCTACAATGTATTTATAGCAACTGTTTACATGACCAAACAGGATAGTCTAAAGGTGACTAACGGAGATGTTCACCAAGTGGAATAATGATTAGGTGTCAGTTAAAGAAAGCCCACCACGAGGTGCAGGTGCTCCACAATACACTGACATATCTGGACCTTTTTATTTATGCATGCCAGCACTAGTAATTACATATTAAAAAGCTGGAATTATTTAACTGCACCAAAAAGTCTTCTGGAAATGGTAGAGGTTATTAAAACTGTTGACAACGAGGAAAGGTAATTGCCTGAAAATGAGCGACAACGCACTGTTGTGCTCAGAGTGTTTTTTTTCCCCCCAAGCTCCCTCTTTAGCGTTTGCATTGTGCGGCATCACCCGGGTGTGTAACCTATTGCGTTCCGATTGCTCCCTTGCAATTAGTGCCCTTTTTGTCCTCACTTCAATAACGCCATGATTATGGAGACTTCAGGAGTATTTGCAGCATCCAACAGCTGTTGTCTCAGGGACTACCGGCTGAATGACAAAAACATGTTTTCTCTCTGCATTTCACTTCCCTGCCTGCCTCTTGTAATTATTATGTTTTATTTGGTGTGATGATGGGGTCTTGTTTTTAGTGTGTCTGTGATTAAGATATTCAAAGGACTCCTTGGAGTGTGTCACAGTCATTTTCTTTTTTATCAGTCTTGACTTTTGATTTGTTTCCCGTGCAGTGCAGAGTGGATGGGAAATTAGACGTCAGCCTATCATTGTCTGACTGAGATTTGGAGTTTTATTTCTGAGAAAGAAATTTATGCCTGAATTAAAGA